>JARBWK010000008.1:55715886-56410967 GCA_030556195.1 Anolis apletophallus | reverse complement strand
ATAGTAATAACAGAGTAAAATAATAAATAACTTTGGCTTGAATATAAGCTGAAGGGGGCTTTTTCATCCTGAAAAGGGCTGAAAAACTCAGTGTATACTTGAGTATATACAGCAGTCTCTTTCAAAGATGTTGGATATTATTTTTTAAATGATACAATGCTTGCACCATTTTTGTACTTGAATTCAGACCCTAAAAGTTATTTTTTACAGCAATAACTGAAGGCTAAAGCATGCCAATTAGCAACCCTGAGTTGTATTATGGGCACTGTTAAAAAAAACCTTTCTGTCTCTAGGGCGTCCCTACAGCTTCTAAGGAAGAAGGAAAAAAGAATAGTAACGACTACCCTGAATACTACCAGATTGCTCAGATCTCATAGAATCTGTGGCACGTGAGATGCTTAATAAGAGCTTTTGTGTTCCTCAGACTAGCAGGTTCTATACAAAAGAAAGGTTAACAACATTACATCTTTTGGTTAAAATTGGCATAAAGACTGTATTAGTGTGTGTAATATTATATAATGTACTTGTCACAAAATAAATGAATGAGAGAGAGAAATCAAATGAGAGGCCAAGCTAAGAAGAAAGGTATCCTGAGGTGAATATGTACAATTGCAACCAAAAACTCAAGTTCTTTTGGCAGTTTCAGCTGTAAAGGTATATAGTAGAGCTGTGCAAAATTTGGTTGTAATTTGTTTTTCATTTGTAATTCATCAGATTCATACATACAAAGTGATATTTAGAAACACAAGGGGAGGCCATGCAAAACACTTAAGATTCAAAACACTGACCTATGACTTTCATGTGAGTTATGTGAGTCTTGTGAATGGCTCCAGGTCTCTGTCATGGGCACTGCTTCTCCCCCAAAAGGACTGGGTTTGGTTCCCGAAAAGAGCCCTGAGGAGGATTGTGAGGCTGGAGTGGAAGGAGAAGCCCCTGCTTGAGTGGGAAGGGGAGGGAAGAGGGGAGGGAAGGAGGGAGGGAGAGATGCCTGGCTGGATGGCCGAGCATGGAAGAAGCCCCTCCGCACATGACTGGCCCAGAGAGAGGGGCAGAAATTACACTCACATTATTATTTTAATGACACAAAAACACATAATGTCACAGCAAACGAGATAGATATGCTGGATTTCATATCACAAAATCACAAGTTGAACACTTCCCAAGTGCCTAGGTCTGTGTGATGTATTTTTGAATGATGCACGCAGATCCAAGTAAGGTGGCCTTTTGCAGCTGTAGCACAGCAGTTCTCGTTTGTGCCTGGAGGGCAGGGAATAGGTCCTGGGGTTCCATTAGCATTAGGGCCTGTAGCAGCAGATGTGGATTCAGAGGATGAGCTAGATGATTGGGGCAAAGCACAGGGCCCTTCGGATGGGCCTCATTCGCCCACAGAGAGCTTGGCATGGGATGAGATGTTGTTTGGGCCTAGCATAGATTCCGATCACCAGGTGGAGATGGGAAGCAGCGAAGGGAGTTATGAACACCCCGGGGGAGGAATTCCCAAGAGCTTGAAAGTGAAAACATGGACGAAGCCGAGTGGGAAAGTGCTAGGGAGGAAAGTTCTCAGGAAGATAGCGACACAGCTGCTGAGAGGCAAGGTCGCTCCTTCGATAGGAGACGGGACATTGAGTCTACCAGGAGGGCTTGGTCTAGGGTCCTAGACCGTCCGAGGTCTGTGAGCAGAGATTGGAGACGAAGAAGCCTAGAGCGTCGCGGACCTCGGCCGAAGGATTAAGTATAGGATCCGTGGGAACGCATCCTCAGTTCTCCGGCCACGTCTTTCCTGAATAGGCGTGAAGCGGAGTGGGACCACAAGCTCAGCCGTGGTCATCAAGCCTTGCCTTGCATTTGCCTTGCCTTGTTTCTTGATCCGCATTGGATTGCGGAGTCCTGCCTTGTTTCCTGATCCGCATTGGATTGCGGAGCCTTGCCAAGCTTCAAGTTTATTTGCTACGTTCCTTTGGACAATCTTGCTTACTACCTTTTGGACCTTTGCATATTATTGGACTATATATTCTTTGGAACTGTTTTTATACTCAATAAAGTAGTTAGCCTTTAGTACGTCTCTGTGTGTGTGTTTAAGGGGCCCGCTAAGTCCGTGATCGTGACAGTTGGCCGGAGAACTCTAAGAACCCCTTATCACAGCACGGGACGCCGCTCGACGCCCGAAGAAGCGTTCCACGCCAGTGGTCGCCATGGCTAACTTGACGGATGCACAAGTGCAAGCGCTGCAGCAGGAATTGGGAGAATTACGTACCGGGCCGGACGGCACGGGGGTGAGCCTACCGGCCCGTTTCAGTGGCAACCCGGCTCAGGTGAAGGTTTTTGTTTGCCAAGTGGAACTGTACCTGGAGCAGCGCCCCAACGAGTTCGCCACTGATCGCGCCAAGGTGGTGTTTATCTTCAACCTGATGGAAGGGACCGCAGCAACGTGGGCCACCGCGTTGATCCGGGCGCAGTCCCCCCATACCAACACGCTGCAGGCCTTCCTAGCCGCGATCCGGGCGACATGGGGGGCGCCCGTGAATGAAGAGCTGGCTGAGAGAGATCTGGCCCGGCTGACGATCAAGGATCTATCCCTGTCCCAGTATATTTCCCGCTTCGAGTCCTGGCTGCTCAGGTGCAGTGGAACATCGGCGTTATGCTACCACTATACTGCAGGGCTGACTTCGAAATGCAGCAGGAGATGTTGAAACATCCTCGGCCTGATGATCTTGAGGCCGCCATTGCCCTGAGCCTTCGTGTGGAAGCTGGACTGCAGACCAGGAGGCGGTGGGACAAAGCCCCGATGGAGAAACCAGTGGCCAGGAGGGAAGGGGGGGCCGGGCAGTTCCAACCCCGGCAGTTGCCGATCCCCGCTGGCCCTGACGATCCGGAGCCCATGCAGTTGGGGACAGTACGGCCCAAAGTGGACCAGGCGGATAAGGCTCGGCGCCAGCGTCTCAACTTATGCTGGTACTGGGGGGGGCTGGACATTTTTCAAAGGAGTGCCCCCAGAAACCGCGTGGCAAGACTCCTCGGGCCTCTGCCGCCCTCAGAGGGGCCCCCGAGGCCGAAGAAGCCATCCAAGCGACGGGGGAAGGGGCCGGCCGGGTGTAAGAGGGTTCGCTCACTCGGCCGACGTCGCTAACCTCCCCCCTGAACCCAAGACTGGACAATTGTTCCTTGTAATGGTCAGCCTGTGGTCACCCGAAAAGGGGCCGATGATGGTCCATGCCATGATAGACTCGGGGCCACCAACAATTTCATCGACGCAGACTATGCCAAGTCTGCTGGATTAAAATTTCTTGATCTCCAAGAGCCCAAGGGTGTCCAGACTATCGATGGGAGAGTTTTGAAAACCGGGGCTGTGACTCAATATACAGCCCTACCAGGATGTGGACCAGCTCCCATAAAGAGGACATTTCTTTTCTTGTGACCAAGCTCCCAGATTTCCCCATTGTCCTGGGCATTGTGTGGCTCGCGCTCCACGACCCCCAGATTTCCTGGGTCAAGAGACAGCTAATTTTTTCTTCTGAACATTGCCAGGGCCACTGCATGATGGCCCGGGCGTGCCAGGCTCAAGAAGTGGAAAATGTGGCCACCCTGCCCAAGAAGTATGCCGGATTTTGGGATGTCTTCAGTGAGAAGGAGGCGGAACGCTTGCCTCCGCACCGGCCCTATGACTGTGCTATCGAACTGCAGCCGGGAGCCCCCATCCCGCGGGGGCGACTCTACCCTCTCACGGAACCAGAGCAACAGGCTCTACGAGATTTCCTGGATGAGAATCTGCGGAAGGGGTTCATTCGCCCTCCCAATCCCGGCCGGGGCACCGATTCTGTTCGGCAAGAAGAAATCGGGGAGTTGCGGGCTTTGCAATGACTATCGGGGAACTCAACAAGATCACAATCCGAACCGCTACCCCCTTCCTTTGATCCCGAGCTCTTGAGCGGATGCGGGAGCCAAGGTGTTCACTAAACTGGACCTGCGGGGGGCCTACAACCTTGTCCGGATTCGCCAGGGTGATGAATGGAAGACGGCCTTCCAGACCAAGTGGGAAGCTTCGAATACCTGGTGATGGGATTCGGTTTGTGCAACGCCCCAGCCTGTTTCCAACATTTCATGAATGACATTTTCCGAGACCTGCTGGACCGCTATTTGGCGGTCTACCTAGACGACCTGCTGATCTTTTCTCCAGATCAGGCAACCCATGACCGCCATGTCAAGGAGGTGCTCCAGAGACTCAGAGCTCACGGGCTCTATGCTAAGCTGGAGAAATGTGCTTTTGATCTGCGGGAGGTGGACTTTCTGGGCTACCCGTATCTCTCCTTCGGGCATCGCCATGGATGACACCCAGGTCCAAGCCGTGGTTGACTGGGCGGCCCCAGCCAGCAAAAAGACATTCAAAGATTCCTGGGCTTTGCCAACTACTACAGAAAGTTCATTCCTGACTTTGCCAAGTGGGCTGATCCTATCACCCAGTGTTTGCGGGGAAAGGTGCCTTTCCGGTGGACTCCCGAGGCAGATGTGGGGTTCCGCAAGCTAAAGCAGCTGTTCACCACTCAGCCGCTTCTGCAGCACCCCAACCCCCGCACCCCTTTCATCGCCCAGGCCGATGCGCCGGATGTGGCGGTGGGAGCGATCCTGCTACAGCCTCAGGGGACGGACTTGTTGCCCTGTGCCTACTACTCCCGGCAGCTGACGGCCGGAAAAGAACTATACCATTTGGGAGAAGGGAACTTTTGGCAATCAAGGTCGCGTTTGAAGTCTGGAGAAACCTGCTTGAAGTTGCCAAGTTTCCGGTGGAGGTTCACACCGACCACCGGAATTTGGAGCACTTGAAGACCCAGCGCAAATTGAACCAGAGGCAACAGAGATGGTCCCTGTTCTTTGAGCGATTCAATTTCCGCATTCACTATGTGACCCCCAAGCAGACCAAGCAAGCTGATGCGTTGTCCCGAAAGCCGGAGTACGTTCGTGATGGGGCCGGGCCGTCGGAGGCCAGGTTGCTCAAAGCGGAGAACTTTGCGGCTGCTCGGGCGCTCCCTGTCAATCCTCCAGCGGCCCCGCCGGCCCCTGGAGACAAGAGACCGTTGAGTGTTCGTGTCTCCGCTCGCCAGCGGACCGACCCGTGGGTGCAAGAGCAGCTGACCAAGGGGCCCCAAGCCCTTTCCAGGTCAAGAACGGGGTGCTCAACCAACGGGACTCGGTCTATGTTTCCCCTGGGCCCAAGCGGGCGGACATTCTCAAGCTTTGCCACGATAGCCGGGCCGCAGGCCATTTTCGGCTTTTCAAGACTCTGCAGCTGGTCCTACGGGACTTCTGGTGGCTTAAAGTGCGGAGGGATGTGGAGGACTATGTGGGATCTTGCCCTGTGTGCCAGCGGGCTAAGAACCAGGGGGGCAAGCCGGCCGGTTTGCTCCAGCCGCTCCTGACCCCCTCTGCTCCTTGAAGATGATTTCGGCTGTTTTCATCACCGACCTCCCCAAGTCCAAGGGTTTCACCACGATACTGGTCGTGGTGGACTGTTTCACCAAGATGGGACATTTCACCCCCTGTGTGGGGGTGCCTACTGCCAAGGAGACTGCTGATATGTTTGTGCAACATGTGTTTCGGCTGCATGGACTTCCACAGAGCCTGGTGACAGACCGGGCACCCAATTCACTTCCCAGTTCTGGAAGGCTGTCCAGAAGTTGCTGGGGATTGATGTGCGGATGTCCACGGCTCATCACCCGCAGACCGATGGGCAAACCGAAAGGGTTAATGCCACCTTGAGCAGTACCTGTGCTGCTATGTCAACTATCAGCACAACCACTGGGCGTCCTTGTTGTCGGTGGCAGAGTGTGCTTACAACAATGCGACGCAGGAATCCATCAAAGAGACTCCTTTCTGTGCCAACTATGGACACCACCCTCGGTTCTACCCTCCGGTGGACCCGACTGGGGACGTTTCGGAGGCAAAGGATTGGCTCCACGAGCTCACAGCGCTTCAAGACTTGCTACGCACCCAATTGTACCAGGCGAAAGCTGACTACAAGCGGATGGCTGATCGGCGGCGCCAGGAGGGTCCTGAGATCCTCGTGGGGGATAAAGTTTGGCTGTCCACCAAGAATTTGCCTACGCAGCGCCCCAGCCGCAAGCTGGACGTGAGATTTTTGGGTCCCTAAAAAGTTTTGGAGAAGGTGGGGCCTGTTTCCTTCAAACTACAACTCCCAGCGGACATGAAGCTCCACCCGGTGTTTCATCGTTCGTTGCTCCGCCCGCGAAGGGGGTGCGGCCTGACGTGACGCAGCCGCCCTCCTCCCTGTGATGCGCGATGGCGAGGAGGAGTTGGAGGTCCAGGACATCTTCGATGCTCGCATCCCCTACCGGAAGTTGGAATACTTGCTTGACAGGAAGGGGCTGATCCCGGAAGAACGGTCATGGACCCGGTCTCGGGATGTCCATGCTCTGGATCTGGTGGCTCGTTTTCACCAAGTACCCTGACAAACCCAAACCTCGAGGGCGGCCTCGGAGGGGCCCTGAGGGGGGGAGGATAGTGTAGCACAGCAGTTCTCGTTTGTGCCTGGAGGGCAGGGAATAGGTCCTGGGGTTCCATTAGCATTAGGGCCTGTAGCAGCAGATGTGGATTCAGAGGATGAGCTAGATGATTGGGGCGAAGCACAGGGCCCTTCGGATGGGCCTCATTCGCCCACAGAGAGCTTGGCATGGGATGAGATGTTGTTTGGGCCTAGCATAGATTCCGATCACCAGGTGGAGATGGGAAGCAGCGAAGGGAGTTATGAACACCCGGGGGGGAGGAATTCCCAAGAGCTTGAAAGTGAAAACATGGACGAAGCCGAGTGGGAAAGTGCTAGGGAGGAAAGTTCTCAGGAAGATAGCGACACAGCTGCTGAGAGGCAAGGTCGCTCCTTGGATAGGAGACGGGACATTGAGTCTACCAGGAGGGCTTGGTCTAGGGTCCTAGACCGTCCGAGGTCCGTGAGCAGAGATTGGAGATGAAGAAGCCTAGAGCGTCGCGGACCTCGGCCGAAGGATTAAGTATAGGATCCGTGGGAACGCATCCTCAGTTCTCCGGCCACGTCTTTCCTGAATAGGCGTGAGCGGAGTGGGACCACAAGCTCAGCCGTGGTCATCAAGCCTTGCCTTGCATTTGCCTTGCCTTGTTTCTTGATCCACATTGGATTGCGGAGTCCTGCCTTGTTTCCTTATCCGCATTGGATTGCGGAGCCTTGCCAAGCTTCAAGTTTATTTGCTACGTTCCTTTGGACAATCTTGCTTACTACCTTTTGGACCTTTGCATATTATTGGACTATATATTCTTTGGAACTGTTTTTATACTCAATAAAGTAGTTAGCCTTTAGTACGTCTCTGTGTGTGTGTTTAAGGGACCCGCTAAGTCCGTGATCGTGACAGCAGCTGACAGATCATGATTTTGTCAATGTTTATTGTTTCCAAATGCCGGCTGAGATCTTTTGGCATGACACCCAGTGTGCCGATTACGAATTGGACCACCTGTACTAGTTTATGCCAGAGCCTTTGCAGTTCAATTTTGAGGTCCTGATAACGGCTGAGTTTTTTCTGTTGTTTTTCCTCAATGCTACTGTCACCTGGTATGGCGAGATCAAGAATTCAAACTTTTTTCTTTTCCACATTTGTGATGTCTGGTGTATTGTGTTCCAAAGCTTTGTCAGTCTGGATTTGAAAGTCCCACAGTATTTTATGTGTTCTTTTTCCACTATCTTTGCAGGTTTATGATCCCACCAGTTTTTTACTACTGGCAGGTGGTACTTGTGACATAAGTTCCAATGAATCATTTGGGCCAGAGTTTTGCCTCTGTTTGTAGTCTGCCTGTGTGATTTTCTTGCAGTAGCTGAGGTTATGATCAATTGTTTCATCAGCTTATCATCATCATCATCATCTTGTGGCTTTAAAAAAAAGAAAATATTGTCTGTAAAGCATTCAAAAATTCTCCAAAAATTAGTGGATGAGTGTAACATTCTGAAACTTGGTGGGCTAACAGTGGAAAATGTGTGGTACAATTATTGCAAGTTTCATCCCCATAGCTTTAGAAATGAGCTCCTGAAATATCCCCACTTGCTCAATTATTTAATGAAAAAAGTAACAAAATTGCATTGCTTTTGTTATAGTAACAAAATGTTCTAACAATAATTTAGAAACACTTTAGAAATGTAAAATGCCGATGCCCCCTAATTTTGTAATGAGTTTTGAAACTTTTTTTCCTTGAGCGCACAGCCCGAATCTGTAGCCCTTAGTACTCTAGTGTTCCTTCAAAAGACAGGCTGTTGAGGAAAAGTAAATAAATCACCTTTCTGTGACAGGGCAGTGGCCCTGTAGTCACATCAAAAAATGCAGTGTTTCAAGAAGAAAGTCCTACAAGGCTCCACAAACAGGACTAGGGAAGTTGTAGCAATGGTATAACACAGGGTTCCTATAGCTATTCACTCAGCAGTAGTTGAAAGGGTTTAAATTTTGGCTGAAAAAGAACATTATTCTAGCAAGGTTGTGATTATTTCTCAGCCCCACACATATGGATTTAACCGCTATAGAGGAGGGATGAAATTAATGTAAAACAGGGAGTCAGAATATGAACTGAACACATGCAGGAATATATGTGATTTCAGGGATTTTAAACTCAAATTGAATATATGTCATATGTTATCACTGGTAATTACAGTTGCCAGAGCAAAACCCCAAACTTCTGTACTTTTAATAATTAGGTCCTGTACCCTAAGGTAATTGAAAGGGAAGACAGAAAATTTAAGTCATCATCCTAGCCAAAAGGTTTTGTGGATAAAAACATGAAATTGTTTGCTTTGCTGTAAGAACATGTTGGTACCAGGGTGAGAGGCACAAAGGAGGTTAGCTCCTTGGCTTGTCTGTTTACTTAGCTTTTAGGTGGGGAAGAAAGTCTTGCTTCATTGCGGTAGATATTCCTTTGTTAAGACCTCACCTAGCTAACATAGCCAACGGTCAATACATGTAATCAAAATATACAAGACTCCAAAACAATGTCAAACTAAAATCCCTAAAGATTTGGAAAATAAAAAGTGTTCAATTGAGATTTAAAGACACTTAGGAAAGAAGCAGTCCACTCATGGAGGCAATTTCAAGATTATGAGGCAGTAAGTGAGAAAGGATGAAGCTAAGCCAAGAAGAGGAAACCCCTAGTTAGGTGTGAGAAGCCTAACTAACAGGTCAGTAAAAAGAAATAAGGGTTGAAAGAAAAGGATAAGCTAGGTTGTCTCGAGCTTTGAATGTTAACACAAAATACTTCCCTAAATCTTAGAAGGAATGAGTATCCTGTGCAGAAATATCAAAACATGGGCAAGAGGATCAAAACATGTTGAATGCTGAATGGGCTAATGTGAGATAATATCACGATGCAGGGTCTCGGCCCAGCCCCTTAATCACACACACAGAGACGGTAATCAGCTAACTATTTATTGAATAGTAAAAAACAGGTGAAAAGGTAAATTGTCCATAAAAGTATCAAAAGTTCAATCTAAAAAGGTAAAGAGTCCGTAAGTAAAATCCAAAGGCAAACGTAGCAAAGACTCCGCAAAAACAATGCGGATCAAGGACTTGGTCCGTGGCAAGGAACAAGGCAAAGTTCATAAACAAGCCCAAGAAACTTCTTGGCAAGACCCGAGCCAGCAACCTGGCTCCGTGGAACTTTGCTCGCTTCACTCCGCTTAGAACAGAAGTGGCCGAGCTACTGAGGATCCTTTCCCACGGATCCTATACTTAATCCCTTGGCGAGGCCCCCGACGCTCTAGGCTTCTGCGCCAATCTGTGCTACGGGATCTAGCGCTTCTCTGGCGCTCTAGGCTATGGTGCCAGTCTCTCCTGCTGGACTGAATGCTCCGTCTCCTATCAAAGCTCCGTCCTTGCCTACCAGCACCTGGGTCACTATCTTCATGAGAGCCGAACTCCCTTTCAGCTTCCATGGGCTCATCCTCCACTGTTTCCCTGATCCTTTCCTGCGACCCGAAACCACCTGGTTTCTCATACTGATCGGAATCATCACTCTCAGGGTCAGCCTGAACTTCCCAGCTAGCATAGCCGTCAGGCCATTCATCATCCCAGGCCAAGCTCTCTGTGGGAGAGGAAGGCCCAGCTAACTCATCAGCCCCTTCCTCCATGTCCTCATCAACTGCAGCTGGCCCTAATGCAAGTGGGACCCCCAGTGCTGCCCCCTGCCCCCCAGGCACGAAAGGGAACTGGGTTGCTACAGATAATGAAAGACCAATATTAAAAGATTTCAAAAATCAAGGCAGGAAATGACTAAGACATAAAGTATGATTTTTGCAAAGGAAACAGAAATAAAAGGTTCTGATTTTAGCAATGTTATAAAGCAGGGCTGTCCAACTTCTACCGGCCCAGGGGCCTGAATTCCGGTCACTGATGACCTGGGGGGCCGTAGGGTCTGCCCCGCCCCCGGCTCCCCCCCTCCCCACCCCCAGCTCCGCCCTCTCCCCCGGCGCCCTCTCCCCTTATTTTAATTTAATATTAAATATATTTAATTCCATCCTCCCCTCTCCCCTTATTTTAATTTAATATTAAATATATTTAATTCCATCCTCCCCTCTCCCCTTACTTTAATTTAATATTAAATATATTTAATTCCATCCTCCCCTCTCCCCTTATTTTTATTTAATATTAAATATATTTAATTCCATCCTCCCCTCCCCCCTTATTTTAATGTATCCCATCTCCCCTTATTTCATCTTTAAATATATTTAATTTTATTTTTAATACATGAGGGGAGATGGGGGGAGGGAATGAGGTGCCCCCTGAGGAGCCTCCTGCTTTGGCCTACCTTTTCCAGACGCGCAGGATCCAGGAGTATCCGGACGACGAGAGAGGCGACGACCGACTGAGTCGAAGAAGGTCCTAATCGCGTCTGTGGGCCTCAGCGATCCAGTAGTAGAGTAGCCGAAGAGTATCGCGAGAATACGCAATCCACACAGGATTTTGCTGTCAACGCTGGCGTGATATCGCGTTGACAGCGAAATCCCGTGTGGATTGCGTATTCTCGCGATACTTGCTCCAAACCCGGAAGTAGGTATTTTTTTAAAAAAATTTAAATTTATTTTATTTTTCATTTTTCATTTTTCATTTAAAAGCTTAGGGGGGCGTAGGGAAGGGGCTGGGGGCCGTATACGGCCACCGGGCCTCCAGTTGGACAGCCCTGTTATAAAGAAAAAATGACTTTGTTACTTTCTCATTGTGGGGAGCAAAGGACACAGAAGAGTATAACCAAGACTCAATGCTTCCTTCACAGGATCAATGTGCCATTATTAACAGTGATGGACATCATATACTCTAGAGAAGGTTTTGAAAGAAAATTGAATTGTTCTGACTAAACTTAATTGTTAAGTTTTCCATGAGGATAAAGCATCCATGCTGAAATAGCAGAAAGACTTGGTGTAATGTGATGTTTCACGACAGAAAAAAATTGAGAAATATAGCTCTATCATTGACATAAAAGTGATATATTGAAAACCAGCTTGCCTCTACCTCCTTCCCACACTCAAATGATACACAACTACTTAAATGCTTAGGCTTCTGGAAGGCAATGGACATGTTTAGCTATTGTTGAGCCATTTGTTTTATGTGTGTGTTTGTGAGAACTTGCCAATGAATAAAAATGGGAGTAAGAAGATCAACTCATTTGAATCATAATGTTGGATGAGTGGATATAATAGATTTTTTTTATAAAAAAGACAAATTAATGGATCCTAGAGTAAATCAAGCCTGAACTCTTTCTAGAAAAATGACCAATCTGGCACTATTGTACTTTGGCCATATATGTGATGACAAATCATTAGATAAGACAATAATGGTCAGCAAAGCAGAAAGCTGTAGGAAAAGAGGAAGAGTTCATTATGGGTTCATAAACTCAATCAAGGAAGACAACCCTGAGCCTTGGAGGTCTTTGTTCATACATCACCATAAATTAAAACCAAGGTGATGGAAATTAACAATGACAACATCTTTGTTCATCTTTTGCTTTTCAAGTTTACAAACTAGTATTTTTTTTCCTGATTTTGTTACTCTAGTGATAGGCGGAGGACTATCATGTTTGCTATTAGACAGTGGTTCTGTTGATAACAATATAATATTGGTTGCCAGTGTAGCTCTTTTGTGATATCTCAGCAAGTTAACACAATCTTTTGAGATATAATTCTGCCAGCACAAAAGATAATGCTTTCAGAAGACCAGCAAGCTGGCATCTATTTCTCACCGATTATCTATTATCTACAATTCACTTCCTTTCAAGTATATCTTCACTTTGAAGCCCAATGGAGACTGTAATTGTCTGAAAGGATAGCCACTGTGCTTTGAAGAATTTTCGTGATGGGAAGTTCACAAAACATCTTCATTTGGAGGTAAACTACATGTTACACTGTTTCTTCCTGCCATGAGCCCTGCTGAACTTTTCTCCATTTCTTGGAACTCCCAGAAATGAGTAATTTGCACCATAGAAGAACTAGATGGTAACTATGGTATCTACTCAGCTATAAGTTGACCTCATGTATTAGCCGATGGCAGGTTTTGGAGCCAAAAATCTGGATTTTGATGTGAATTGAGAGCCGCTGCTATACTACAAAGAAGGAGAATTGCCGGTGTTGCTTTAGGGGGACCAGTCACCCAGGCATTCAAAAATGCCGGATGTGGCATAGCAGTGGAGAAAGTAGAGAGGGCTGGTGCTTCTTGGGGTTTCTCTCAGGACAGACTTAGCTCTTTCCTTTTGCCATGCTACTCAGAGAAGGAGATGGCTCCTTTTTTAAAATAAGAGTTCAGATACAGTACATTGATCCATGGATAGGTAGATTTCGATTTTGGGGTTATTTTTTGATGAAAATTTCTAGACTTATTCAAAATTATATCCAATAGTTTACCAATAGGACTGGTATAGTGGTTGCAAGATTGGACTAAGTGCAAGGAAATCCAGATTTGAACCCTTATTCAGCCATAAATCTTTTCAGGTGATCACGTGGCAACCAGTTTTGCAAATCCATCTATTGTACTTTGTTGTTGTGAGATAATATCTTCTCCAGAATATTATCCAAAATAATATATGGGCTGATATAAGGAAGTGGAAATGACTGTGAATGTGTATATGATGTGCACATTCAGTACATATTTGAAGAAAATTGAAATTTTATTGAGAAAATCAGTGAAGGCTTCACAGTGCCTCTCGGTTGAAAAGCTGTAGATGAGAAATTAGTAAAACCAGCAGCAGCAATGAGAAGGTCTCACAGTCAGGGGCTTTTTCTTCCTGATTTGAAAGTCACAGTGAAGCGGAGGGAAGTATTGCTTCCACCATATGGTCCTAGCTGTCAGTGTGGTTGAAGTTAAAAATAGCACACCCCTGCTTTGCAATATATGTGGGAAGCCCTTTTTGACTTTCAAATGGGGCATTTCATATAGCTGCAAGATATTCAATGCATTTCCTCCATGTGGAATATCAGGAAGAAGAGCACTGACGCCCCAACAAAACTGTTGTCATATAATACAGTTATCAAAATAAGAAACTGTATGCTATAAGTAATCTTGAATAACATGTAAAATAAATCAATGTTATTCAAAACTCCTTCACTAATTGACCATGTGTTTAAAAATCAAATAAAGCACTGTACAAAGAATAGAAAAAAATACTTTAAAAACTAGGGGAAATGCACTACAGCAGTGTTTCCCAACCTTTTTTTGAGCCGCGGCACACTTTTAACATTAAAAAAATCCAGGGGCACACCACCAACCAAAATGACACAAAATGATACTCTAACACAGTAAAGAACGGCTGGGGGTTGGTGGCCTGCTGGGAGCAGCTGCTGGGAGTGCTGAAGCCAGGGAGGGGGCGGAGCCAGGCTGCGCCATGCCCCCGCCCCCTACCCCCAGCTTCACCTCTCCCAGCAGCTGCTCCAGCCTTGAGGGGGCAGTGCCAAGCCAGCGGTGCCAGAGCCAGCACAATGCTGGCTTGGCACTGTCCCCTCAAGGCTGGAGCAGCTGCTGGGAGTGCCGAAAGCGGGGGAGGGGGCAGAGCCAGGCCGTGCCATGCCCCACCCCCTCCCCCAGCTTCAGCTCTCCTACAGACCACGCCATGCCCCGCCCCCTCCCCAAGCTTCAGCTCTCCTACAGAGGAGGAGCATGAGCGGTGAATGGGCTTCAGTGGGCGGGGCTCCTCCTCCATGTGGCTTCAGCGAGCGAGGGCGAGAGTCATGGTGGGAGTCATGGCAAATTGGAGGCTGGCTGGGGAACGGCTGAAGGAGGCGGTGCCCGGTCCCTTCTTCTTTTTTGCCACTGCCCGGCCCTTCCTCCTCCCCCAAGCAGCAGGAGTTCGGCAGGGGGGGGAGGAAGGGGGGGCAGAGAGCTTTTCTCGCGGCACAGCAGGAGGTCCGTCACGGCACACTAGTGTGCCACGGCACACTGGTTGAAAAAGACTGCACTACAGGGTGTACTATATGCCAGATACCTTCAATTTCAAGCCATAATTTGTACTGAATCAAGTACTTTTTTGGACGACAGTTTCCAGAATCCTGCAACAAATCACTGACAGAAGAGGAAGTTTGGAGAACTTAGTAGTATGTATTAGTAGTGTGTTTGGGGGGATTCTGGAAATTGATGTGCAAATTGTTACTTTTCCAAGCTTTTGCTTGGATTTGAAGAGAACACCAATTTTTTACTTTCTGATCCATTGTGCTATGGCTACTGATACAGCCATTTGGTCTAGGGCTAGGCTGTACTTTGAGTAGCTGATCCAGGGCCCCATTTCTCCAGAGACCTCTTCACACAGCCCTTTTGGGCTAATCCATTTTGCTGACAGTTGCTGGTGAACAGGAAGGTGCACAGGGCAGCTTGTGGCACCCCATGCGCCTTCCCTCCTTTCCCATCATACAGTGGGGAAGTACAAGGTGTGTTGGCAACCTGTCCCTTCCCCTATCAGATGGGAGAAAGGGTGGCAAAGAATGCAGTGCATAGCAACGCACATTGACCTGCCATAATTTCCCGTATCATACAGGGGAAAGGGGAGGAAAGTACAAGTAGTTCTGTTGGAGCTACCCAAAATACACTTTCTTCCTTGTAATGGTTGAGGATGCACCTTTTGGCACTTTCCCTCCACTTTTGGAGGAGTGTAGGTGGGGCCTGCCATGAGTCATGTGACAGCGCAGGGCAGGCCCCATCTAAGCCATGATTAAAAGTGGCAAAATGGGGCTAAAATGACCTGTGTGAAGAGGTCCTAGGACACTTCCGGGGAAATATACCTTTGGACCATACACCATTCTAGAGAAAGGCTCCTTCTCCCTGGGCATGGGTAATTGAAAACATTAACTTTAGATCCTCTAGATAAGAAATGTTCACATGTAGCATAAGCCTCAAAAGACAATCCCTTTCCAATGGTAAACTATTTGATCAGTGATATCGCAGCTTTGATGTAGCATCTCTTGTCCATTGTTGCATCAAGGGCAGTTCTGTGACATTTTTGTGGAACTTCAAATAGCTTCTCCATCTACACAAGTCAGAAATACATAGCATTCAATGACAGCCAAGTTTATTTTGGCACCTGAAGCCAACAATTCCTCCCATCTCTGGCAGTGAAAATAGAATTAACAAACAATGATGAGTTGGTTGCTTTTTCAAGGCAGCTCAAATCTGGTTCCTGAGGCCACCACATCAATCTTCCTCCTGATAGATAGGACTGCCCCTGATTTCACAAATGTCTCTTTGTCATAGGGTGGCCAGAAGAAAGCAAGAACAGTGTGTTTGCATGTTTAGTATATGGTACAGAAGATAGACATTCAGAAAGTGTAATTTGCCTGAAACATCTTCTTTTATACAACCATTACAATTTTAGGAGCCCTCTCCCCCTTTGTTTGTGCCTATGTACTCTTCCAAAGGACTGCTACTCAGACTGGATCTACACTGCCATGTAATCCAGGTTATCAATGCAGATAATCCAGATTATATGATTTGGATTGGATTATATGAGTCTACATTGCTATATAATCCAGTTCAAAGCAGTTATTCGGAATTTTATACAGCAATATAGATGGGGCCTCAGTAGTAGTAAGTTATTTGACAGCAGGCAGGGAACCTGTCCCGGGTTTTATCCCAAACTTTAAAGGAGCCACCCAAGGTATTGTATTCCTTTTAGCAGTGCAGAGAGCTCCTCCAAAGGTTGGACTAAAACCCTTAGGCCCCTTCTACACTACCATATAAAATCCAGATTGTCTGCTTTGAACAGGATTATATGGCAGTGTAGATGGATATAATCTAATTCAAAGCAGGTAATGTGGATTATTTAATAACCTGGATTATATGGCAATGTAGAAGGGGCATGAGTTTATTTATTAGTGCTCCTAGTTTTGCCAACAGAGAGACATTGCCCAGCTCACCTTTCTTTTTCTTCTTAAGAGAAATTTTGTGGTGAGAAAAAACAATGGAAGAAATGAAGACAAGGGAAGGTCAGAGTGGTAGTCCAATCAATCAATTTGTTTCTTTATTGTCTTAGCCTCTTGTAAAATTGTGTTTGAAGCTGGGCATCTGTACCCATCAACCTTAATCTGGATGCACTGCAAGATGAGAAGCTGATTTCATTCATGTGATTATTTCAGATTTGCAGAGAAGGGTAGAGTACAAAAAAGTGAGAAATATCGTAAGAGCCCAAGACATGCTATGTACTTAAAATTCCCAGGATTCTTTTTTGTCTTTATGAACAACATCTGCTACTGCCTTGGCTTTGAAGCGAGAACTGCAGGCATCTGTGGTTGTGTAAACAAGACCTAATATTTATAATGGGAATTGAAAGTGATAACTGGTATGCTCCTGGCCTTGCAGTCGGCATGGCATGCGTTTGCACTCCCCACCCTCTCACTTTCCTTGTTTTGCTGCTTTCACAGTGGTAGGTGCTCACAGCATATAAAACAGTCTTCTGAAAATGTGCAAATTGGTTGGAGAAGTATGGGGACTTTCAGATTCACTTCTAAACACAATCGATTTAATCAGATCACAGCCTCCTTCTGCAAGCTGTGTGTGGAACTCTGCACTCATGGTGGCTGAAGGCCCCAGTGTTATTCTAACAACCTGAAAGCAAAAAAAATTATGCTGGGATTTATCTGTCACTGACTTCATTTATCTATGCAAAACTTATTCTGTGCAAAGTTTCAAAGTTCTGCTTAATTAAGCATTAAGATGTGTTGGAGCTGCTTAATATTTGAGACATAACTAGAGGGAGTGAACATCTAAATAATATAGTCTCTGCCAATGACTTGCAATGTTGTTGTTGTTATGTGTGCTTTCAGCTTGGTTCTGAATTTTGGCAAACTTTAGATCAGTGTGGGTTTCAGATGTTTTGGACTTCAACTCACAGAAATCCTACCAGCTGGTAAACTGGCTGGGATTTCTGGGAGTTGTAGGCCAAAGCGCCTGGGGGTCCACGGGTTGAGAACCACTGCCTTAGATGAATCTATCAGAGGGTTTTCTTGGCCAGATTGGTTCAGAGGGGATAGAGGACTTTGCCTGTTTCTGAGGTTAAGAGTTGCTAAAAGCCAAGCAGGAATTTAAAGCCTGGTCTCCAGAGCCAGAGCCTAAATCTGAAATCACCAAATGATACTGGCTCTTGATTTGCCATGTAGATTTGCTCATATCTTTACAGTTCTGGTATTTCAAATTGATTTAATTTATGCACAATATTTGTGACAGAACAATGATGCACAGTGGCCTAAAACCAGGTGTTCATCTCACTGACTTCATCACAAAGGGATAAATTTGGTAGCTTGCACTGGTTTAGCCCAGGCCATCCATGGAGCTTGCCGGCTCCTATCAATTGATACTGGCAGGGCTCCATGGGTGAAGTAGGGCAGAGCCAACACATATCGCCATTTCAGCAACATGGGGGGCTTCCTGTGTTTCCAATAGAAGCAATGGGGGAAAGCTGTGCTGTTCACCCTTCCCCCATGGGATCAACTTATGAAGGAGTCGGGCAATGTGGGTGTGGGGTGCCGGGTTCCCCATGGCCCCCAATGAGGTGGATCAATTCCGGCAGCCATGTGACAAGGTCGTGAATCAATGCAACACCTAAATGTTGATATATGTAATCCAACCAATTTACTTTAATTGCTCAACATTTGCATCTAGATTATAACGTTATAGGGTGCTGAGGACCAATAAGTGATAACTAATTCAATGATTACCAAGAATAAAAAAAGAAATGTGTCAGAATATACTATTTTTTTAAAAAAAGACTGAAAAAGACTTAGATAATTAAATCAACCCTGATCTATTTGTCATGATAGCAAGGCTTTCCTTTTTGTTTCTTCTCCCCCCACCTCTTTTGAAGGGTGGGGGGGGGGGGGGAGAAGCTCAAGGCATAAAATACTACACTTGAGGCTTTGTAAGTATCTATTTATGGCTAAAATAATAAAAAAGATCCTTGCCCCTAGCTATACAGGGCAAAACATTGTGAAATTTTTATTTGAAGCTCAAATGTGGAGGTGGTTTTGTATGCAATAGCTGTTTAATTGCTCTGGGATTTGTGAGGATGAGATGCTCCATATCAATTTAGCAATATTCGAGGGTTGCAGAGGGAGGAATTTTGTCTCTTTTGGATCATAATAAAACTCTTCACTGCTATGGCTCAAGCCTCCTGGGAATCACAACCGCTGACACAAGCAACATATAAATTGGGGAGAATAATACGAAGGAACAAGCACAAAATAAAAAGCAGGTTGCTTCTGTCTTCTCTTGCCCCAAGGGCAGTCCATCTCCAATATCAGGTATGAGAAGAATGAAGTGAGAAGTGCTCAGACCTGGACACAGAAAATAGAGAACTGCTAATAGGATCCCTATGTGTTAGACGAAATCCACCCTGACCTTTTTCTGTGGAACAGGAATAATGTCGGTATGTTGCTGTCCTTATGTGAAGAGCAAACAACATAAAGATTTATCTTGGTCACAACATGTCAGTTTACCAAAGAGCCTTTGAGTATTTATCTTTCTATTTTATATATATATATATATATATATATATATTTATATATATATATACACACACACACACACACACACACACACACATACATATATATATACATACACACACACACACTTCTCAATCAGACCCTTTCTGTGGATTTCATAAGAATAGGAAGAGATACGATAAATGCTCAGACATTTAAAATTAAAGAGCTGAACACTTACAAGCCAACAACAGAAGATAAAATTATGAATGCAGATAATTAATGATAAGTGAATGCCATGGTCCAGAAATTTTGGTAACATTGATTTTATTGGAAGAGAATAAGAGGTGATTTTGTTGGAAGAGAATTAACCCTATGCTTAGCTGGTAGTTTGAGAATGTTTAGGCACATTGATAATCCTGATCTAGCATATTGTTGCAGATTAACATCTTAATGCAATATATACTTCAGTGGTGGAAATAATCTGGCCTTCCATATATTGTTAGACTGCAACACCCAGAAGCCCAAAACAGCATTGGTGCTAGTGGCAAGGAATGCTGGAAGTTATAGTTTGGCAACATCTGAAAAACCACATGATTCCTACACCAATGCAGATGAAGGTGTTTTCCCCAAACTGTTTTGATATGTTAAAAGGAGTATTCATGTCTATCTCTCCCTAGACTCAGCTTCCTTGCTTATATCTCTGAACACAAATGTGTACATTTCACAAATGTGCACAGGAGGGCCGCATTACAAACTGATCAGAAAGGTGCGGTGATGTTTCTTGTACATTTACACAATGTGCAGTTCTTGCAGTCTGATGGTATGGATCGACCTTTAGGAAGAATATAGAAAGAGGTCTCCCGCTTAGTCAGAACTTATTAAGAACCATACAAAGTCTATCTAGGACAGCACTGCACATAGATTGGCAGCTGCTTCCAGGTTTTCAGAGAAGAAGCCTTCCTAGCATTATATGAAGATGCTGAAGATTGAATCCAGGATGTAGGTTCAATTTACCTTATGAATGGAAGAATTTTGTAAGTATTTGTAACTGTTCAAAAATACATTTCTGGAGTGTTGAGAAACCTGACAATAAATACTCTGGACTGATGATAATCTTTGCAGTTTGGGGTCTTAAGACTTTATTTAAAATTTGTATGTGGTTGCTTTTCTACGATCAAAACCACATTTTCTGAACAAAAGCTGCAGTTACCTGTGCAGAAAAAAATATGATTGATTTCCCAACTAAAATATTTTCTGCACAGAAAATAATATTACTCACTGCATGGCAAACACTCTTTTCTCTGCAAAAAAAGGTACTAGAACAATGTTGGTATGTTAGTTGAACCAGTGTTCACATGCATATTTCCTTACTGGTGGTTCTGAAATTATGTAGCAAGCATTAATATCCTTCTCTCTCCCTAAACTGGGTTTAAATATGCATTTTTTTTTATCTTGTGTACTTTCCCCATAGACTTAATTGATCTTTATGGCTTCAGTAAACATTAGTACATTGCAAAAAAAAGGCTTTGGGAAAGACAAGCAGCTGCGTTCTAACACCTGGCACAACAGTCACCAGAATGAATGCTCCCAGTCTCTTCTTTGTACATCTAATAGATATTCTGATGAATAATGGATGGTGTGAGAGCATACATTTCCTTCGGGGTTATATGAGTAGGTGAGGACACTATAAACTTACATGAATTACTCTGTAAACACAGATTGATAATACCAGGTTGAAAGGCCTTTGAGAAAGGAAGGACATCAAACCTTTTATTTCATTGTATAGAGGCACTGATCTGACTGAAAATTTAAAATGCCCTTTCCTATAGGACAGAACCATGCCAATTAAAATGGAATGATGCTATAATTATTTAGTGTGAATGGGCACCAGGTTTAAATTGGGAATTATGGCAAATAAGTCAAGATAGAAAGTTTATAATTAATATTGTCATATCGTAACATCAGCTTTACAATGTGGCATAAATCCAAATCTTTATTTTAGAAATAGTGTCTATTTCTGCAATTTTTTTTACAATGCCATGCTTTCAGTTAAATGTTAATATATTGTACCATGAATTGTTAGCTGCAGTTAATTTGGCACTTTTATGGATATGTTTGTTTAACCAATTTTCACATGCATCTTTCCTCAATGGTGGTTCTGAAATTGGTAAGAATATTCTTATTTCTCCCTAATGCACATATATGCACTAGGGGTGGTTGATCCATGAAAAATTTGATTCTAAACTCGGGGGAATTCATTTTTGTTCGTTATAGAAATTAATACAAAATTTTTAAAATAAATTTTGTGATTGAAACGTTATTAATAACGAATTTTCATTTTTATTCATTATGCCAGCTGGGAGGCTAGAATGGAGGGCTTCTCTTCGCACGCGATGCCTGTCAGCTGGGAGGGGCAAGGAGGGAAGAAAGGAGTGCTCCCCCCTTCCTCCCCTGGATGGGAAAGACGAGAGTTATTCCCATCCAGGGGAGGGGGGCAGTTTCGTCTGCCCTCCTCCTTCCCTGCATGGGAAAACATGAGTTTTTCTTTCCTTGCTTGTAAATAACGCGGGGCAACCCTTGTTGTCCTGTGTTATTTACAAGCAGGGAAGGAATGGTGGGGGCTCGCCTTGCAGGGGAGGGGGAGGGGCTGATGTTCCTCCTCCTCTTTCCCTGGCAAGGAAATAAACCGCAGCAAGGCTTGCTGCGGTTTATTTCCCGGGGAGGGGAGGGCGGACATTCCTCCTTTTCTTCCCCTCGCAAGGAAATAAACCGCAGCAAGGCTGACGTTCCTCCTCCTCCTCCCCTGGCAAAAAAATAAACCGCAGCAAGGCTTGCTGCGGTTTATTTCCCTGGCAGGGGGGGGGGGGGCTGCCGTTCCTCCTCCTCCCCTGGCAAGGAAATAAACCGCAGCAAGGGTTGCTCCGGTTTATTTCCTGGCAGGGGGGGCTGCTGTTCCTCCTCCTCCTCCCCTGGCAAAAAAATAAACCGCAGCAAGGCTTGCTGCGGTTTATTTCCCTGGCAGGGGAGGGGGGGGGCTGCCGTTCCTCCTCCTCCTCCCCTGGCAAGGAAATAAACCGCAGCAAGGCTTGCTCCGGTTTATTTCCCTGGCAGGGGAGGGGGGGCTGACGTTCCTCCTCCTTCTCCCCTGGCAAGGAAATAAACCGCAGCAAGGCTTGCTACGGTTTATTTCCCTGGCAGGTGAGGAGGGTGTGGAGATTCGAAACGCCGCCTAAAGCTAGCGTCGATCTGTGTGATGTAGCAAGGATTTTCTATTTTAAGCTGTAAATAATTTTGCTGCCACCATTTATTTATGCTTGACTAGTAAAGAGTGGTGAGGAGACTTGTGATTTAAATGAAGTCACGGAGAGATTTTTAAACCAGAACCTAAACAGTTTATTGTGCACAGTGCTTAATTGGTTACACGTCCGGAGAGGTATATACTTAAAGCATTTGGTTTCCAACACAAAGTAACTCTAACCTTGAGTTACTTAGCCACTAGGCTTCCTATTCCTATTTCTCAAGCTTTACTGCTTGTCTATAACACTCTACACTTTTTAATCTAATTCCCTCAGGAATATTTAGCAACTCTACCTAGTTGCTACCAGCTTCTCTCAGCTGCCCTACCAACCAACTGACTTTGGTCGCAGCCTCTGGCCAACTAACATTCTCCAACTGCTGCTGGCTGACTGTCAGAATTTTTAAAATGTGCACCTGCACAAGCCAGTATTAGGCTCACTCGAACATTCCGAGGGCTGTGCACTTCAATAATCCTGCTGACTGTCCAGGATTTAACCATATAAATAAACACAAATAAACACCAATAAATGCAAATAAACACAAAACCCACAAATCTCACAACACATACATTCACCTCACTACAGGGGGGCGCTGACGTTCCTCCTCCCCTGGCAAGGAAATAAACTGCAGCAAGGCTTGCTGCAGTTTATTTCCCTGGCAGGGGAGGGGGGTGGTGGCGTTCCTTCACCTCCTCCCCTGGCAAGGAAATAAGCCACAACAAGGGTCCCGGTTTATTCCCAAAGACAGAAGGAGGCACGGAGCCGCGAATCCCCTCCTCCTTCTGTCCTTGGCAATAAAGCGGAGGAGGCGCCTTCCCTTTTCCTTCCGTTGCCGCAACCGAAGGAAAGAGAGGGATGTTTTGGCCTTCAACTCCCAGAAATTCTAACAGCTGGTAAACTGGCTGGGATTTCTGGGAGTTGTAGGCCAAAACCCCTGGGACCCAGTCTCATCTCGCGAGTTGAGAACTGAGGAGGGAAAAATACGAACTAATAACGTGACCTTTAGAAAAAATGGCGGCCAGGGTGGGTTTTGAAATTTCTCTTCCGGATTGGACCCCGAGGGTCTATATATGATAGAAATATATGAAAATACGAAAAATAACAGGTTTCAAAGTAATTTAAACCGGAGATATCTAGCCCTAATATGAACATATATGCACATTCACATTATTTTGGATGGGATGCTGAAAGGTTATTCATTAGTTCATCGTGTTTCACCCAAAAATCTCCTTCAGCCAGATGCTACAGCTGTTAAATAGCTGGTGGAGGATGATGGAGGTAACTAAGAATTGACTTTCATTCCTGCTGTAGTTCACTTGTGCTGAGAGGAGGAGTCATAGTCTATTCCCCCACCCCATTGAACTGCAGTATGAATGGGGTGGATTCTTTAGTGTTTGGTCATCACCCTTCTTGTCCTCCAGCCACTAATGGTCATCCCAGTGATCTTCTCTGAGTGCAGTTGGGATGGGGTGGGGGGAGACATGGAACTACAGATATGGAGCTTAAGGACTTCATCACATTGAGGTTCAATTTGTGGGCAATGGGGGGGGGGGGGGGAGAGATTCACCAGGCAGTGTGGTTAATCCACTAGACAGCGAGGGAAGCTGTTGTCCCAGGCCCTCATTGCTGTATTGGTGCATTCCCTATCCCATGTTGGAAAACATTGCCACCCAGTTTCCCCTTGCAATCGCTCCATTCTTTCCTATAAGAACATGGGAAGCCTTCATGTTTTCTGGGCAGTGTCCTAGGATGTTTGCAGGATGCTGGAAGTACAGAGCCCCACTGGAAGTAACCCTATGTCATCTGATGGGCTCCACCAGGCTCCGTCCTCCCAGCATCCTGCAAGTGTCCTAGGACGCTAACATTTTTTAATGTGATTAGGTCCCTAACTCTGTGTTCAATGCAGACTCTCAGCCTATGTGTGGTAATACTGATAGATGAAGAAGCAGAACTAAGGCTTTTGAGCCGTGCTGTCATTAAACATTGTCCCAAAGGTACAAAGAAGGGCAACAAAAATGATCCAAGGGATGGAGCAGCTCCCTTATGAAATCAGGTTGCAACGCCTTGGTCTTTTCAGCCTTGAAAGACGGCGTTTAAGAGGTGACTTGATCGAAGTGTATAAAATCATGCATGGGATAGAAAAGGTGAATAAAGAAAAAATATTTTCTCTGTCACACAACACTAGGACTAGGGGCACTCCCTAAAGCTCCAAGGTAGGAAAGTTAGGACTAATAAAGGGAAATATTTCTTCACCCAGAGGGTCATTGGGTTATGGAACTCACTTCCAGAGGAGGTTGTGACAGCTGTCAGCCTGGACAGCTTCAAGGCAGGATTAGACAGATTCATGGATACCAAGGGAATCAGTAGTTACTGAAATGGACATCCAAGTGCCACCTCTGTGTTGATGGAGGCAGGCAGGATTTCCCCCGGTACTGGTTGTGGGGGTCGGGAGCAGGTGAGGGTTTTGCCCTCCTTTCTGCTAGAGATCCCTGTGTACAACTAGTGGGCCACTGTGTGACACAGAATGCTGGACTAGATGGGCTGAGGCCCGATTCAGCATGGCTCTTCTTATGTTCTTATCCAATGATGGAGAACTTCTCTCTCTTTTTGTTTTCTTGTGCCCACTATTTGAGCTGAAACAAGAGAAGGGTGGGGAAGTAATAGGTATGATATTAATGAGAACTTAGTCAACTAAGGGTTCTTCCAGAGAGATAGCTTTACGTACAATAAATCAAGACATAATATCATTGTTCTATTTCTCCTTAATGAATTACCGGTAGAAAGAAGGAAGGCAAAGTAGTGAGAAACTATGGGAGTATTATGAGTGATACATGATGTAGCTTGCCCCCCTACTTCAGGTGTATCATTACACAAGCAAGCCCATCTACATTTACACAAGCATCTACATTTAGATGCCATTGAAACCACATCAGATTTCAGTGGGAGTAAAACACGATAAACACTTTTGAGTCACCCACAGTCTACCAGAGAGAGAGAGAAAAATGTGTAATGGATTAAGTGGAATTCACTGACAAAGATGGAGAGCAGAAATAAATAAGTATTATGTCAAGTGGAATGAAAACCAAACCCACCTCATTAACACACAACTATCTGGATAGTATAGAAAGAATAAAGGGGAGAGGAAGACATAATAAGAAACATTAAGATTCAGTCTTTGTTTTTATAATACGTAGTGTAAAGCAGTTATAATAAATTATCCTGGCTGGGAGGCATTAGGGGGGACAGCTTGAAAGAAGATCAGGAGCATGGCTACAGGTTAAGACAGCTCTCGGAAAGGTATGCAGTGCCCGAATACCCTTCCAAATGTTCTTTATAAAGCTGTCTACTTCAGGTTTTTTTCTGCCTGCCACCAAGAAATGCTCCCTTTACAAAAATAGTCACATCAGTAGTTTTGTTCCTCTTTGTTGAACAATGTCCCCATCCCCAAAGTCTCAGATAAACATTGCCGAATAGGTTGATCTTTTTTCTCATGCAAATAATAGTTTGTATTTTTATTTTTACCTTTAATTACAGACACACTTTCTCAGGTTTGTGGTTTTATCTCTCTACTTCATAATTAAATCCGTCCTTTGTCTTTCTATTGAAAGTAACCTTTGTCTTTTTTAAATAAAAAAAATCTACCATCCCATATAATTGTGCTATACGCAGGAATCCTACATCCATGGTCTGGGGGGACAACTATGCAAGATTTTACCAGAGCCTGGAATAGTTACTATATATATCACAACCTCCACAACCTACCAGCAAACATAAGAACTGTTCCTACAAGATTCTGGGAACTGTAATCCTCAAAAGTTATTTTCCCAGGCTCTGACTCTCATCTCTTAGCTGCTTCCCAGTAGGGATCCGTAAATTGAAATTCACATGTATGCACATTTAGTAGTGTCTCAGCCTTCATGAATTAACAGTAGAGTAATTGTGTCTGCATATAAAATGAAAGAGAGAATTATAATGGGTCAGCCGAGCTTTATTTGCTCCATGATGTAACTTCAATTGTCTTTTTAAAATATATATTCTACATGGGTGGAAAAAAAGTTTAACTTTGCAGCACATGACAGTTGGAAGTAGGGGTGTTCTGATAGCCGGTTGTTTTTCTTTCCACCCATGTAGAGAACATTTCTGAATTCTTATTTTTAATATTTTGTAAATGTGGGTATCTAATACAGGTTGAGTGGTTCTTATTAAAAATGTTTGGGACAAGAAATGCTTTGTTATTCTGGATCCCGCGCCCCACAGATTTTGGAATGCCCGTGTTTACATATACATATATGCCTTCTGTCATGTCACAGATCATTGTGTCTCTCCAAGTTCAAATTAATATTGTTAATTTCTTATTTTCTTCGATGAGGTGATGGATACAGCAGGAGGACTGTGCTTGTTTAGGTCTGAAAGATACTTTTATGACTTGCCAATCAATCAGTAGGCATGTGTGTTCCCAGGTGGGCAAGTAAAAAGTTACCATAGAGATTGGACAAACCCAGGAACATAACTCAGTATAACAAACTGTAAAGTGAAATAACTATGTTCATGAAGAACAATGACATGCTTATAAAATTAAAATATCTGTTTCAGTTCAGTGGTCATCATGGTGAAGTCATTCAGAATTAGTAAAATATTGTCTTGCAAAGATTACCTTCTATGAAAGCAACTCCATTACTTATATACAAATATTTCAATTGCAAATTTCTGATTATAAAGACAATGAAGTAGGGGTGGAAAGAAAATTTTGAGAAATACACAAACATGATTGAAAAACAGATTTATTAAGTGTCAGTAAACCTTCATAAGGAGAATGCTGGATGGGGAAGAATTTTTGCCAGCCAGAACTTATTCTGTGTAAATAAAAGCATGTTTTAGATATAAGGACACAACAATTTCTGCACGAAAACAAGTTTTGTAAATAGAAAGCAGCATTTTTGTGCAAAATATAAACAAATAAACATATTTGTGGAAAATAAATTGCTATTTCAATAAGTTGTTATAAAAGATTGCTATTTCCTACATGGGAAATAGCAATCCTTATGCAGAAAATATTTCTACCTGTTAACAGAAACCTATTTTCCGCATAGAAAAGGGCCATTTCTGAGTTAAAGAGCATTATTTTGACAGAATAGTTCCTGAATGACAAATACACCATTTGCAACTATTTTCTCATAAAGAGAAAAATGTCCAAATTATTTATTATTGCCAGTGAGAATTTATCACTCCCATGTATAACTTGTTCTACATTTAATTTTGAACTTATTTAGGGGCTTATAAATCACTGCAAAATTCTAGCAAAATAATAAATACCAGAGATTTGTGGCAGAGGAAATTTACTTACATCTAAGAAATCCTAGGAAGGATTACACTATATGCCATACATTTGGAAATTAAAATAGAGATTTCATTTATTTTAAGAAAGTTAGTTACATGTAAAGTATGAAGCCTGCTAAATACAGAATGACTTTAACTTTGGCCTTCATGCAAATTCGCTTCGTTTTATTCCATATTAAGGTCACATATCCGTGATTTTTAGAACTTGAAACAGTTCATTGGCCTATTGTTGTTTCAACTAATTTTATACTGTAGTTTCTCTAAATAAAGAAGAAGAGAAGTATTATTAACCAAAAATGTTTAAATGCCTATTTAGTGTTATGATAACAGATTTGTATATTTGAAATGCACATTAGAATCTATGGTGTTGAAATGTATCTGTGTAACTCAGAGGAAGCCAGCCATTATGTTATCGTATTATAAATGTTATTTTATTATAAATTCCAAAAGCATACTTATTTGGGTAAAATTACTTGTCCATTTTATTATTCCTAATGTTACTTTTATGTACAAAAGTGCAAGGCAATTGATAAATATCTCCTAGTTATTTAATGACTATAGATTCTTTTGCTGGTAAAAACAATCTTAAATACTAGCTTTGAAACTTATTTCAGAAATATGTTTTAATTAGTTATTTTCAATGTACATTTCCCCGATTATTTTTTTCTTGTTAGAAGTTACCCCTGAGATTTAGGGTTTATGGTCAAATGGTTATCAGGCTTTAAAAAGGAAAAATAAATAGATGTAAAAAGTGCTGACATTGTGCAAAATATATAAGGGCATTGGAGATCACTATTAAGGCAGTACAGTTTGTAGGATAGTTATACAACTATGACTTAACATTATATACATCAGCTGGGCTTTTTAGTCTTTTGTTATTAAAATAGTACTTTAGCCTTCATTTATATTTTAATGGCAAGGATAAATTAATTGCAAATGGCATGAAGATAAAAGGGAATAATTTAAAATTAAGAGTTGTTTGATCTAATACATAATACTTTGGACACAATAGTGTATTAATTTTGGAAACAAGCATTTTTCCAAAGAGGAGGAGGTGGAAAAGTAGACAAAGGGAAAGGATAAGAGGAAGGGAAGGAGGACAAGAAGAAGAAAGTAGAAAACAAAAAGAACAAAAAACAAAATTCTTAGCAGCCTCCTTATAAATATTGTAAATACATACTTCTTATCAAGTATAGAAAAATAGTGTTTTTGATAAAGTACTCTTGACTTACATAACAAAGAACGTGCAACAATTAACCACTCGTTACCAGCTCTATTTGGTTGATTGTCAAGGAGATGACATGCAGTGGTAAATTGTCCCTTTGCTTTTACAGCATTGCAATACCAGCAGGAGCCTATATCCCCTGAAGCAGACAGTACCATAGATATTGTCTGGAAGCAACAATCAAGCACTAAGGGAGGAAAAACCCTCTGCTTCACACAAAGAAGCTCCTCAGTCCTTGTTGACCAAATACTTTGGCTCTCAGGAGTGGCAGAGCATCATAAAAGTCTGTTGAGCAATCCAGTTGATTTACATTTGAGTACAAAAGGCTTTTCAGTGTGCTTCTTAAAACCTGGAAAACTGTTTCTCTTCATACAAATTAGGTGAACCTTTATCTTTCTGCTGCTCTCCCAACAAGGTGAATTTTCAGGTTTGCTAATTTCCATAGGCATTCAAGAAAAGGCAAAAATGTCATGCAGTACTGGATAAGCATACAGCTGGCAGTTGTGGAGCATGCTTAAAGTAATGCTTCATTAGTTTCATTATATATTTATGGCTTTACTATCTTGAACATCCACAATGCTTGCCTTAAAATCTGGAGGCAAATCTTCGGTGATCTGTGCAGCTGCTGTTCCTGTTGCTCCTTCCAGGTCCCAAGACCCTGGCAGGTTCTCGAGACTTAGCGAACTGACTGCTCCCTGACTAAAGCTGCCTTCCTCCGATCGACTAGGTAGCACAAGATGTAATGATGTCTCTGACGATGAACACATGGAGGATGACAGAGTGGCTGAAATAGACTGGAGAGGAGTCAAAGTGGTGTCTGAAGGTGGAGAGGTGCAACTCACTAACTGTAAATGATCTTTTTGAATTACGTGGTAGTGGGAAGGGGAATATTCAAGGCCTGAAGTGTAATAAAATTCCCCATCTGTAGAGGTCTGACTGTGTGGTTCAGTTCTTTGTGGACTGCTACCTACTGAGGTTGGATCCATACTCCAGAAACCAGCTATCGTATTGGAATGACAGAGTTGTGTTTTGGTGCAAGTAACATTTGGAACCTGCCTATGCAGACACGGTTGATGTTTAGTCCAAGTCATTCTGGTCTGCAAGTTGTCCATGCTGGTACTCATGGCCGGACCATGCACCGGGCAGAACTCTGGGGACTTCTGTGACACCAAGAGACTTTCCAGGAGATGCATCACATTCTTCATGTCCTTAGTTAACTGGGAGACCTCTTGAGTCAAAGTAGTTACCTGAAATATTAGAAACAAGGCAGATGTATTTACAGATCATAATTCAAAGTAAATAGCAAATAATCATGATTGTGATGGCGATTATCATCTCTGTTTCATACCTTTCCCCATCTTTCTTATTCCAGCTATAAACTTATTGCAGATAGTTGCAAGTTTCTCATTAAACCACTTTCAGATCAAGTATATTAAGCCCAGTCATATCTGACTCTGGGGGTTGGTGCTCATCTCAATTTCTAAGCTGGCATTGTCCGCAGACACCTCCAAGTTCATGTGGCTGGCATGATTGCATGGAGCACTGTTACCTTCCCCCCAGAGCGGTACCTATTGATCTACTCACATTTGCATGTTTTCGAACTGCTAAGTTGGCAGAAGCTGGGGCTAAACAGCAGGAGCTCACGCTGCTCTCTGGATTTCAATCTGCGACCTTTCAGTTAGCAATTTCAGAAGCTCAGTGGTTTAACCCACTGCACCCCCAGGGGCTCAGCAGACAACAATACATAAGTATAAATACAATGATGTCAACATAATCAACAGCACATAAACTTCTCATTGATAAAATAATAAAAATATGAACATTATAAAATTCCTAAAACGCAATGGAACTTGCGGGCTATCTATCTGTCATAACAATTGATCAAAACGTGGGCCAATACTATCAATAATTCATCACACTGGCCATAGCTTACTCAGGATCAAAGGCCTGTCTGAAGAGCCATGTTTTTGGACTCAACCAGAAGGTCTGAAGAGAGCAGGCTAATCTAATTTCTTTAGGGAGGGTATTCCAGAGCTGGGGAGCCACCATCGAGAAGGCCCTCTCTCTCTCTCGTTCTCACCAATCATGCTTGAGGCAGTGGTGGGTCCAAAAGAAAGGCCTCTCCAGCAGATCTTAACGCCCATGCTGGTTTGTCGAAGGAGAAGCAGTCCCAAAGACAGATTGGACCCAAAGAATATAGGGCTTTATAGGTAATCACCTGCACTTTGAATTGGGCCCAGAAACTTATCAGGAGCCAGTAGAGCTGCTTTAAAAGGGGGTGGTATGCTCCCTAAAGCCCGTCCCAGTTAATAATCTGGCTGCCGCTCTTTGCACTAGCTGCAGTTTCTGGGTTATCTTCAAAGGCAGCCCCATGTAGTCCATTACAATAGTATATTCTGGATGTAACTAAGGAGTGAACCACCATGGCCAAGTCGGGCTTCTCAAGGTATGGTCGCAGCTTGCTCCGTTAAAATAAGACAAAGGAAAACAAAAGGAGAATTCACATTTCCGTCCTGCACCATGTTCTCTCCAAATTCAAACTCTCATTTGCTCCCAAACATGCTATTTAGCTCAGGTTGCTACCATGGAGACAAATCACTGCTTCAAGGTGCAGTCTACAACCATTTATGGTTGCTTTCTTTCACCAAAATCAATGAGGCTACAACATCAAGTACTCTAAACAGAGTGAAACATGTACTAAACCTAAACAGAAACATCTTATACTAGTCGATAAGCAGCTAGCCAAAAAAGCAAATAAAGGAGTTAAAAATTAGTTCGGTTTTGCTTTCAGTAGCAGCTAATCAATTTATTTTAGGCTGGATTACTGTCATTGTAGCCACAGAATTAAACTTGCACAGTTCATCAAAATGATAACAGTGAAAGTAATCTGGAGAAAGTCAGACAAGACCATACATTACACTTCCAGATAATGAATCTACCTGTTGGGGATAATAATGATGGATTTGTTTTTATTTAAACCAAAGAACTATCTGATTTAGTGTGGGACTTGTACAGCTTAACCTTGTCATTACTACAAATTCAGCACATGCAGATGTCAGAGGGAAGAGAAATCAAGTAGCCGTGGAAAAGATCTGTTCACCTTTTTCCCCAGGGATAAGTCACAGTCTGTAAATGAGGAAGTGCACTGCACATCCTTGCTGTAATTTAGTAGAGGTTACCTCCTGATACTACTGTGATTGCTTAATTTGAGTGATGTGGTGACAGCTGTGAAACCAAGGCACAAAATGTTATGCGCTTCATTTCATGGAGCGTTTCCATGTTGCTTGGTATGAAGAAAACTGGAGGCCTTTTAGTTTTACTGTAAAATTATATACCATGGCAACAAATTGGGCGGTCACAAAGGGTATCAGGGACAATGTGTGATCAAAATATCGCATACTATGATTTATGATACAAAAATCAGACTCTGTAAAGTTTCCAGAAAAAACAATCAGAACTTTGTAAAAGAGTTGTATTTCTTACCTAGCATGATGACTGGCAGCAAGGCATAGTTACCAAAATGAGATATTTAATGTAGATATATTGAAAATACAAACTGAGATATGTCTAGCTACACTTTTCAGGGAAGGTCTTCATAAACATATTGAAATATTAATCCTAAAAGTGATTCTGCCTCTGAATGGCATTAGGTATAGATGTGATAGGAAGACAAATCTGTTTTGCTTTGCTTGGATCATCAAATCAAAATATATTTCTAATTTTGCTTGACCTTCACCTCAGTTACAGTGTACTTAGTTGGCTTCTCCTCCTAAACGAGGATGTGGAATACTATTTCACAATGTGCTCCTTCTTCCAGTTCATTGGTTTCAAATGGGGAAATGAGAGAAAGAATCCCAAACAGTGGCTTCTAAAATAACATTATAGATTGCTCAACTTCACAGATACTCCTTCCTTTTAACATATGTGATATTACACTATATACATATTTTATATATGCAGTTACTTGTCTGTGAATCTGGTATATTCAACAGATTAACAAGCCACACGTTGGCAAGATATTACATACTTCTGGGTACAGTGCAAGTTATGAACATGTAACCTTTCTATATAACCATTGTAACAATTTTATTATTATTATTTTCTTGCTTAAGGACAATATAGCCTTTGGATCCACAGAACCGATATACCTAATTTCACTTTTTCAGTTATTCACTTAGGGCCTCTTGTACAAGCTATATCCTCTACTTCAGGGGTGCCCAGGACGGTGATCGTGATCACCCGGGTGATCTTTGGGCCTCATCCGGGTGATCTTTAGGCCCCTGACCAGGTCAATCGCTGTTGGTCCTCTTCACGCGCCCCTGCACACTCCAAGCGTGCCTGAGACTCCAAGAGGGAGAATGGGCACTTCTGCGCATGCGCGCGGGCAAGCTAAGCACCGCGTCATCCAACACCGCCTTCTTCCTTTGCTCTGTGACGTCTCTGAATGGCCAGAGAAGGACGGAGGGAGGAGGACTGCAGAAGGGCAAAAGAGGGGGCAGCGTGGATGACGCAGTGGCATCCGCGCCCACTCCCTCTTTGGCTCTTCCGCTTTCCCCCTACCTCCCTCCTTCTCCAGCCTCTCAGAGTCGTCACAGAGCAAAGGAGGGGGGCGGCGTTGGATGACACGGTGCTCAGCTGGCCTGCGCGCATGCGCAAAAGAGCCCATTCTCCCTCTTGGAGTCTCAGGCACGCTTGGAGCATGCAGGCGGCGTGTCAAGAGGAGCAACGACGGAGAAGGAAAAAGGGACGCTTTGGGAGCAATTTCCTGTCCAAATTGAAGCACAAAGGCCGGTCTTCTTACTTTCTGCCTAATAATATCTGTGTATATATGCCAGGGAGGGAGAAATGGGTGCCTGTGTGTATTTTAGCATGTCCCATTCTTTATATTTCTGAGAAACAAATGGCTTTGCAGCTACCAGGTCTCTCTGTTTACTTTCTGCCTGATTATATCTGTGGGGAAATGGCAAGGAGAGAGAAATGGGTGCTTGGGTGTATTTTAGATTGTCCATTGTTTATTTTTCTGAGAAAAAAAGAAGCCCCGTGCGGATGGAAGGTGGCAGCAGGAGTAGGTGCGCGCGCACGCGTGAGGTGATCTTTTAAACTTGGTTCTTTATATGGTAGCTCCCATGCTGAAAAAGTGTGAGCACCCCTGCTCTACTTGGTTTCTCCATCATTCATCCTATTGGAAATAACAGGATTTGCTATTATCTGTAGATTTCACATATCCACAGGAAGTCCAGCAATGTATCCTCGACAGATCATTCTACACCATATATAAAAAGGGACAACTTGCTAAATCATTGTTTTCATATGGCCACTACAGCCAAACATGGAAAGTACCATGTGAAAATATTTTAAGAGTCTCCTGAAGACATCTGTGAAATTGACATTCTCTGGATAAAGCAATGTTCTTAAGGCTTGACAAATTACAGTGTTTGGGCTTGAGTCTCCAGGTTTGATGGCCATCTCCAGATAAGAGATGAGGGTGAAAATGTAATGGTTTTGATGCATGAATCTTTGCACAAGAGGAAAGGGGCATGTATAAATCTCAATTTAGGAGAACAGCAGCTTGTTACAATTTGCAAGGCTCAACGGATGTGTTCCCTCAACATGCCAAGTATTTCCATGAGTAGTTTCTTCCTCTTCTAATGACATCATCAAGGGCTCTCCCTAGGACTCAGATTTTGGCTCTAAAATGTTAGACCTTGTGATATTCCTGAACTATGAACCCAACTGGTGCTCTGCATATACTCTCTCTCCCTATTACTCTAGTTCTATAATCAGTTCAGGAACTGATAGCAACAGTGGTTTTCCATGTTTTACCATCTTTTGCCTTTTTAATGAGTTTTTAAATAAATTGTTTCAATTCTATGAATAGTTCAACTACATTTTAACAAAAAATCTTTCCATGTTCTTCCTTGTGTCTTTTACATGTGATTTTATATGTTATATATTTTAATTTTTAAAATCATCTTGAGGCCTAGTTTGACCCCACCCCCAGGGGCGGCCTAACGTATTCCGGGGGGGGGGGAGCGAAGAAAATTTTGGCGCCCCCCCGCCACGTCACTTGGTCCCGCCGCCGCACTGCCCTGCGCCGCCGTGCCGCGGCGCGCCTCCGTAATGCACGGACATTTCCGCGCATGGGCAAAAGCTGCTGCAGGCAGCAGCAGCAGGGAGTTCCGCTTCGGCGGCGCGGCCAGAGCCGATCCCTGCTGCTGCCTGAAGCACCTTCTGAGCATGCGCGGACATTTACGCGCATGCCCAGAACTGCCGGAGCTGAACTTCAGCTCCGGCAGTTCTGGCTATGCGTGGGAATGTCCGTGCATGCTCAGAAGGTGCTTCAGGCAGCAGCAGGGAGTTCTGCTTCGGCGGCGCGGCCAGCGCCGATCCCTGCTGCTGCCTGCAGCAGCTTCTGAGCATGCACGGACATTTTTGCGCATGCCCAGAACTGCTGGAGCTGAATTTCAGCGCCGGCAGTTCTGGGCATGCGCGAGAATGTCCGCGCATGCTCAGAAGCTGCTGCAGGCAGCAGCAGGGAGTTCCGCTTCGGTGGCGCGGCCAGCGCCGATCCCTTCTGAGCCTGTGCAGGGAGTTCCGCTTCGGCGGCGCCCATCCATGATGGTGCCCGGCGCGGCCGGCGTGGCAGCACCCATCCATGATGGCGCCCCACGCGGCCGCGTAGGTTGCTTACATGGACGGACTGCCCCTGTCCCCCCCCCGAATATATAAACGAATGGCACAACAATAGATTTTTTGCCATTTGTTAAAAAAATTTAAATAACAGAGTACCTATTTCCCCACCCTATGGGTTATTTTATGCAGGGCTTCTCATAAGCCACATTGAACATTTGTGAGGCTTTCTCCAAGGTAAATGTTTAAGACTTCTGTCTGGATTTAAACTGATTCCTAGGGAAAAGTCGACAGGAGCTGGGCAGCTTCCGGTTCGAGAGGGTGAAACACCAAGTATGGAGGATGAAATTTACGCACAAATGGCCGAGTCAACAGAAAAGATAGAAAGTAGTCAAGAGGTAGGACATGGTAGGCCTTTTACAAATTCTCATAAACAGCCAAAGTTGAAAGGGCATCAGAGCAATAAATATAAATGTCTGTACGCAAACGCTAGAAGCCTTCGAACAAAAATAGGAGAGTTGGAATGTTTGGCAAAAGAAAAAAATATTGATATTATTGGCATAACAGAAACCTGGTGGACAGAGGAAAACAATTGGGACACAAAAATTCCAGGTTATAAACTGTACAGGAAAGACAGGAGAGGGAAAAACGGTTGCGGTGTGGCCTTGTACATAAATGAAGAGCTAGAATCTCATGAATTAGAACTTCAAGAAAATTCAAACTCACCTACAGAAAGATTGTGGGTAAAAATCCCAGGACAAAAACTAATCTAGCATTAGGGATCTGCTATCGCCCTCCCAACCAAACTCCAGAGGCAGACTGCTATCTGGAAAATGAAATTAAACAGGCCTCAAAAAGCAATAAATTAGTCATAATGGGGGACTTCAACTATCCCCGAATAGATTGGCTAAATTCTTGTTCTACGCATGAAAGAGAGATAAGGTTCCTCGACATGCTAGCTGATTATTCCCTTGAGCAGATGGTCATGGAACCAACCAGGGAAAGGGGATCCTGGACTTGGTGCTAACTAATGAACAAGATCTCGTTCAAGATGTCCTTGTAACTGAGCCCATAGGTACCAGTGACCACAACACAATAACCTTCAACTTAAGTTTGGATAGCAAACTGTCAGTGAAAACTAACACAGAGACCTTAAATTTTCAAAAAGGGAATTTCACCAAAATGAGAAAAATAGTAAAGAACAAACTAAAAGGAACAGTAAAAAAAATCAAATCTCTCGAAAATGCTTGGAAACTGTTTAAAAATACTTTAAAACAAGCCGAACTAAAATGCATTCCTAAACTAAGAAAGAGGCCGGGAAAGTCCAAGAGGACATCGGCATGGCTTACAAATGAAGTAAAAGATGTGATTGGAAAGAAGAAAAACTCATTTAAGAAATGGAAGGCTCTTCCTACTGAGGAGAACAGAAAGGAACACAAGCTCTGGCAAACTAAATGCAAAGCAACCGTCAGGAAAGCCAAGAGAGATTTTGAGGCACATATAGCTAAGAACATAAAAAAAATAACAAAAACTTCTTTAAGTACATCAGAAGTAGAAACCCAACTAGAAAAGCAGTTGGGCCACTTGACGAAAATGGTAAGAAAGGGACAATAAGTGAAGACAAGGAGATTTCCGAGCGGCTAAACGACTTCTTTGCCTCCATTTTCACACAGGAGGACAGACAACATATGCCTGCAGCTGAGTCAGTTTTTTCAGGGAGGGAATTAAATGAATTAAACCAGATAGAGATAAACAAGGAAGATGTTCTCACATGCCTTACTAAACTAAATGTCAACAAATCACCAGGGCCAGATGGCATCCACCCCAGAGTTCTTAAGGAACTCAAGTGTGAAATTGCTGAAATTCTAGCCAAAATATATAACCTTTCTCTAAGATCAGGCACTGTACCCGAGGAATGGAGGGAGGCAAATGTAACTCCGATCTTCAAGAAAGGATCCAGGGGTGATCCAGGAAATTATAGGCCAGTCAGTCTAACCTCAGTTCCAGGCAAAGTGATGGAAACCATTATTAAAGAAAAATTACTAAGCACATAGAAGAACAGGCATTGCTGAAGGAAAATCAACATGGTTTCTGCAAAGGCAAATCATGTCTTACTAACTTGTTAGAATTCTTTGAGGGTGTAAATAAACACATAGATAAAGGGGACCCAGTCGATATTGTTCACCTTGACTTTCAAAAGGCTTTTGACAAAGTCCCTCACCAAAGGCTCCTAAATAAGCTCTTCAGCCATGGAATCAGAGGAGAGGTCTTGTCCTGGATTGGAACCTGGCTAAACTGTAGGAAACAAAGGGTGGTAATAAACGGACATTTCTCTGGGTGGAAAGAGGTGAGAAGTGGCGTACCCCAAGGTTCAGTTTTGGGTCCGTTACTTTTTAATTTATTCATTAATGACCTGGATGTAGGAGTAAATTCTGAGGTAGCAAAGTTTGCAGACGACACTAAATTGTTCAGGGTAGTTAAAAATGAAACTGATTGTAAAGAGCTCCAGAAAGATCTCTCGAAATTGAGTGAATGGGTAACAAAGTGGCAAATGCATTTTAACCTAAACAAGTGTAAAGTCATGCACATCGGGGCAAAGAACCCCAACTACACCTACCAATTGATGGGGTCAAAGCTTTCCGAGACAAACCAGGAAAGGGATCTTGGGGTTTTGGTGGACAGCTCAATGAAGATGTCAACCCAGTGCGCAGCAGCAGTAAAAAAGCAAATTCTATGCTTGGCATGATCAGGAAGGGAATCGAAAATAGGTCGTCAAATGTTGTATTGCCTCTCTACAAATCTATGGTGAGGCCACATCTGGAGTACTGTGTACAATTCTGGTCACCGCACCTCAAGTAGGATATAACGGAACTGGAAAAGGTACAGAAAAGGGCAACAAGAATGATCCAAGGGATGGAGCAGCTCCCTTACGAAATCAGGTTGCAACGCCTTGGTCTTTTCAGCCTTGAAAGACGGCGTTTAAGAGGTGACTTGATCGAAGTGTATAAAATCATGCATGGGATAGAAAGGGTGAATAGAGAAAAATATTTTCTCTGTCACACAACACTAGGACTAGGGGGCACTCCCTAAAGCTCCAAGGTAGGAAAGTTAGGACTAATAAAGGGAAATATTTCTTCACCCAGAGGGTCATTGGGTTATGGAACTCACTTCCAGAGGAGGTTGTGACAGCGGTCAGCCTGGACAGCTTCAAGGCAGGATTAGACAGATTCATGGATACCAAGGGAATCAGTAGCTACTGAAATGGACATCCAAGTGCCACCTCTGTGTTGATGGAGGCAGGCAGGATTTCCCCGGGTACTGGTTGTGGGGGGTCGGGAGCAGGTGAGGGTTTTGCCCTCCTTTCTGCTAGAGATCCCTGTGTACAACTAGTGGGCCACTGTGTGACACAGAATGCTGGACTAGATGGGCTGAGGCCCGATTCAGCATGGCTCTTCTTATGTTCTTATGTTCTTATGATTTCCATCACAAAATACTGATAGGCTCCACAGTCACCCCCCACAAGTTTGATTTCTGCTGAATGATTGTTAATGAAACCTGTACATATCAAGTACTGTGAATGTAATGAGACTTACTACCAGATAAATGCATATTAAATTACATCTGAAATTCTAGTACACTGAAAATGTGTTCTTTTTGGTATTAAAATCCCAGTCAATTGCTTAAATGTGGTGGAAAATGGATACTGATAAATGCACATTTTGTAATTAATACCTATTAGGTGCTGCTAGTTAAAGAAATTTTGGATATCTGAGAATGTAGTTGATCATTACCCTATTTATTCACTCGCAGAGCATCTAGTTCGATTGAAATAAAATAACATTAATCAGCCCATACCTCGTTGTTCAGTCTGTGGATCTGTTGTTTTGTTTCTTCTGCTTTGATAACCAGCACAGCAGAACCAATTTCATTCTCTGTAATCACAGCAGTATATAATGGACAGTCAAGGAAATGTCTATCATGACAGCATCTCATTCACTTGATTCTGTTCATTTAAGATTAATACAGAGATTATCAAACTATATCAAAAACAGCTTCCCAAAATCAAGAGAAATAACCCAAGACTTCAACTGGCATTTTCTTAGTGAATAATAATGCTGAAAATCAGGCAACATCATTGCAGCTCACTTTTTTGGTCATTATAGATGATGGAATTCAGAAGCCTCCCAACCCTGTAAGCAGTGCAGGTCCACAACAGGGCCAATTTGCTGTTGTAGGAGAGCAAGGTAATCAGCAGGAATGCATCCAACTATTTTCCTGTAGCTGGAGGCACCACAATATATATTTGCAGAGATGTCTTGAGGATCCTCAGAGGTCTCTGCAGATGCCACTCAAAACACACCTATCAATTCTCCTGCTTTCCAAAATAATAAAAATGACTGTGCTGTGCATGCTGTGTTGGTTACATGGTAGACTTGGTGGGGGGGAGGCATTAGGTGATGTAGCTACAGAGAAATAGATATGGGATACAGTTAAGCCTCTCAGTGCCCTCTTGGCACTCATTTCCATCATGCTTGGTATGCATACATGAATATGTATGTGTATGTATGTGTATACATATAAGAAATATAAGGAGTCTCATAAAATCTTGAATATGGGAGGAAAAATGCTTTGCATCAGCTCTGGTTAAAATGGTTTCTCTCTAATGATTTTTTAAAAAATGTTTAACAAGTGACAATATATTTCATGAAAAAGTCCTATGTTATTGAATAGATTTCATTGCTTCAGTTATTCCTGCGTCTGTTCTAATTGGTCTCACCTGGGTATCTTACCATCCGTTATTACATTTTTGGCTTTGGGCCTATGACTTATTGGGTCTCATATGAGAGTGCTCTCAGTTAATCCTTACTTCACTATCACTCCTTTAATGAGGCATGTAGGGCACACAAGAATGGGACTTCATTAAGGAAACAGCAGTATTCACAAGCATCAGAATCTGTTTTTTGGCACAGTAAATGACAGAAAAACAAGTTCAAGAAATGGGTAGTAAATCCCTCTGTTTTTCTTTTCTGTCATTCTCTTTGCAGCATGGTGCTGCACGTGGTGATCCAGTTGTATGGAAGGATTTTTCTCACAGCCGGTGGTCCACAAAGGGCGGCCCTCTTCAAAAAGATGCATTATGAATCATTTGAAAGAATGCTAAATATAGAACTCACCCCTGGTGGGAGGAGATGCTCCAGAATCCTGCCTGAGTTGTTCGGAGCCAAAGTCAAACGCCTGGCTCTCTTCGTTATTGTTACCATCCTCTGTGCCGTCAACAATTCTGTTTTTAAAAGAAAATGCCATCTTTAAATTTTCACACAGACTTCATGCTTTTTGTCGTAACAGCACTGCATATTTTAAGAGCCACATGGTGTCTGTAATATGAATGTTATTGTCAGTTGAACAGAAAATATCAAGAATGTTTTTCTCCCATGGATGATCATTCTTTCACAAAGGTATAATAAAATAAAAAAATAAAGAAAACTTAATGGTTGAAGTTTCATACAGTCAACAAGTTAGGTAATGTAGTAAATAATACTGCGAGGTGGCTATACTATTTCAAGATTTGGAACAGAGCTTGAAATTGTTACTTTTTAGATTACAGTCCCTTTCATTCTTAAAAATTCAAGTGCTGCAAGAAACTACATTTGTCCAGAAACCCCTATCCCCATCTCCTGTGCTTTTATTTTATTTGTTGTGGCAATTGTTACTCTACTGTAGAGCTTTCCAAAATGTGTGTTGAGACATGTTAGTGTGTCGGTTACAATATGTGAAATAAACAATATATCATATATTTTAAAATATATAAATGAAAGGTTTTCATGACATATGTTGTGACACCATGCATTTCGCTATTACAATTTATGAATGTGTCGGTATCTATAATAATAATAATAATTATTATTATTAATATGCTACCACCATCTCCCAAAAGGGACTGGGTGACTTATAAGACACTACAAGTGTAGTATATAACATAAAGGGTTCATAAGTATAAAATCAATACCACATAAAGTTATAAAAACAACCACTATTAACACATCAAATAAAACAAAACACAGTTTAAAATGTAGACCACCTGCAGTTAAAACTAGCTGCCGTCAAATCACAACTAAAGTGCCAAAGTGTCAACCTCATATGGGCCCATTTCAGCCTAATGAAGGCCAAAAGCCTGCTTAAAAATCCATGTTTTTGGGCTGGATCAGAAGGAGACAAAGGTGGGGCTATCCTAATTTCTTTTGGGAGGATATTCCAGAGCCCAGGAACCACAGAGAAGGCCCTCTCTCTCGGTTCCACCAACTATGCTTGAGATAGTGGTGGAACCGAGAGAAGGGCCTCCCCTGCCGATCTCAAAGCCCGCACCAGTTCATAGATATGTAGTCTCTAAGATAGGTTGAACCCAAAGCGTATAGAACTTTGTAGGTAATAAGCTGCTCCTTGAATTGAGCCCGGAAAATTGGTTTAACCCTAGGTTTGCAACCCTGCTGCATTACAGTGCATATACTCTGCCAGCAACCAACTGCCTCTTCCCCATCTCACATTTGTTTCTCAGTTAAAAAAAACACATGTTTTTATCTGTAAAACATATTTTTTTTTCAAAAAGCTGCCTGTGAGTTCAGTAATTCTAAAGATATTTTTCTGGCTCTACTTTTTTAAACAGCTGCTGGAACATATCTTCAAAGATGATTGTAATTATAAAAATGACACAATATACAATTTCCCTCTGACATGTTTCCCTTGTGTTTGGAATTCAGCTTCAGCTTCATATGTCAGAACAATTTCTTGCCCTTTTATTTTGTTGTAAGACTCCTAAGCCACTTTTCTAAGACCTTCTGCCCCTTTAGCTTCTGATCATGCAAATATTCAACAGTTGCAACATTTCCTGATGAGGAGCTACAACGTGAGAAACTCTTAAGTGCTGAATTATGTTTGTTATTTAGCTATAAAAAGGCACCAAACTTAGGTCCAGAATAATTATATCCAGGGAACCATAATGCCAAAGGATGTGCTTCCCTCCAAAGGTTGTTGGACTATAACTCCCACAAGCAAATCCTCCAAATGTTCCAAATTTGCAGGGACAGTCCCAATTAATCCCCTACCATCCCACATTCTCAGCTGTTTTTGAAATCCCCATCTCCATTATTTTCTTTTCCCCACTTTCTCCCTTTCACTTACTTCCATTGCTGCAAAGGTTGTTTGAACTCAATTAATTCAGCAACAGAAAGAGAAGATGATAGAATCTTGCCCAGTAGATTCAGACAAAAAGATATTGATTTTTCCTGAAATACTAGTTTGTTGGTTTTTCCTTATTAATAACCTTTGCCACCTTGATCACACTGCTGTTGCTTGGCTATATATGCACTCATTTTTATCTGTGAAATGGTGGCCAGTATCCATACACCCTGTCCAGCAGAGCCAAAGCTCAACATGAATTAAAATCCTATCACATCTGAAGAAACCCACAGCAGACTCAATTTAGAAATGAAGTACAGGCAGTCCCCAAGTTACAAACACATGATTTGCAAACAACTCATAGCTACAAACAGGTTTTTTTGTTGAGAAACTGCAAGTCACTTCTGTTGTGAGAGAATTGGCCTTCTGCAAGGACGTTGCCCAGGGGATGCCCGGATGTTTTTGATGTTTTACCATCCTTGTGGAAGGCTTCTCTCATGTCGCTGGGGAGTTGGAACTGACAGAGGGAGCTCAACCTGCTCTCCCTGGATTTGAACCTCCAACCTGTTGGTCTTAAGTTCTGCTGGCTCAAGTGTTTAACCCATTGCGCAACTGTGGGCACCTACAGGGGTGAGACAACAGGAAGTGAAAGGCTACTCCTAGGAAAGGAAATTCACTCTTTAAAGAGTTGTCATGGGGAAAAGGTGTTTCCTCTGAAGCTTGATCAATCTTTATTTCCACAAAAAGGCATTTTTTTCCAAAAGCCAACTATCACAGCAGGGCCGTAGCCAGGATTTTGATTCGGGGCTGAGACTGGGTGGAAGAGGGTCTACCCTAGCAAACCTTTTGTATTGTTATCCCAATAACCCCATTAATGTGGGATAATAACCCCATTAATGTGGGACAGCTCCAGTGCTGTGGAACTCTCTACCAGACAGTGCCCGAGCTATCCCGGAACTAGTTCCTTTTAGAAGGGCCTGTAAGACCGCCCTCTTTGGACTAGCGTTTACTTAGGTCTAAATGACCAGCATACTGTAAAATCCTGTATGCCCCCTGCATTGTGTAATTGTTGGACTGTGTTTTTAACTTGTTTTTATGTTTTTATGTAGGGCTACATGTCGGCGACATGCTGCCCATGTATACTCTATTGTCATCCGCCCCGAGCCTGCAGGGAGGAGCGGAATACAAAATCGAAGAAATAAATAAATAAATAAATATAATGAGCATGGTGATCAGATCATGATATGAATAAACGTAACAGTTTAAATAATGTACCAGTAAGGCCTTTTCGCGGACCACCCTGAGAATTTCGGGGGGGCTGAAGCCCCCTTAGCCCCCCCTGGCTACATGCCTGTATCACAGGGACAGAAAGGAAATAACAGAAAAAACCCCACATCTGAGTCTTCTTTGTCAAAGTAAACCTTATAAAATTCATGGGCGTGCCATAGGTCAACAGGCAACTTGAAGATATATACAAAGAGAAACTGTGAAATGAATGTACTTCTTTGTTGCATAAAGGGAATGCAGTATTCTTCAACTGCATTTACAAAATTAAAAAACAAAGTATCTCACCATTTTTGAACCAACCCCTACTGATAAGTATCTACACAAGTTTTGCTGTTGTATAGCTCTCATCAGTATATTTACTTTAATGAACAGAACATAATGGAAGTCATGGAGAAATGAAAGGTAGATTTATTGAACTATAACCTATTTTATACAAGTCACTGAACACCCATTAAAATGATTACTTTCATTTACAACTGTCCTAAACTCAAGTCAGCAATGTGACAATAGAGATGAAAGTCTTTTTTAAATTTCTTATTGCTCAGGCAACACTCTGGACATACCTGATTAATGCTTTTTTTTTTGCCAAGCCATACAGACCTGAGCAGAAAGCTAACTACTCTCCCATATTTCAATTGATATTATGAAAAAGATCTTCCCGCTGGATTGTCTTTTAATACCTTGATGAAAGCCAATGAAGATGAGAATATTCTTTTAGAATTTTATTGAGAAGGGAGTTGAATTTATCTTCCTGAACATCTCAATGGAATAATGATGATAAAATCTACACATAGGTTTCACTATATTTCTTTCAGACTTTGACAACATTAATCATGACTCTCAAATTGTCCCAATTTGGCAGGGACAGTATGGATGTAGTCCTCTGCTAGGCCACTTTTAACTACTTTTAAAACATCTTCTCTCATCCTCTCACTTTCTCTCTTTGTCCTCCATTTACTTTAACTGCTGTAGATTCAATTTACAGTCAACAGGTGAAGGGGAGAAGAAGGGTGAATGTTAGCATTTTCCAGGCAAAAGCAAACTTCTACAGTCCGACCTACATTGGTTGATCTTCCTCATTCACAAATTTTGTCATCTCACACTCTGATATTTGGTGAGATATGTTCTTGTTTTCTCTTGTAAAATATTAGAGGGTATGGTATTACTGGTAGTTAGTGTTGTGCAAACTAGTCCCCCTTTTTACTTTTCTGTCATTCCGTTTGTCCACTAAAACCTGGGGAATTTTTCTAACTTGAAATACACTATAAAGTACCTATTTTATGTATATTTTACAAGGAGGATTGACATTCGAGATGCATGGGTGGAATGGTCTGTGTGCAGGGCTGTCCAACTGCCGGCCCTGCAGCTGTTTTGGCCTTCAAATCCCAGAAATCCTAACAGCTGGTAAACTGGCTAGGATTTCTGGGAGTTGAAGTCCAAAACATCTGCAGGGCCAGCAGTTGGACAGCCCTGGTCTATGGTTTATGGAATCCAGTCTATAGCTATGCTGGATTTCAAAGCAATGTCGTGATTATCAAACCTTTGAATTAATAAGTCAAAATATGAATACATTTCAGTCACCTAACAAGATTGTTCTCCTTGACCACAAATAAAAAAATAACCCAACTAAACAAACCAGGAAAAAGTACTTCCTTTTTGAGCCAAATAGGAACTACTATTAATAGTGTTGATCCAGGATTTTAAAAATCAGCTAAAAACATTGACTTTATATTCTATCTTGTTAGAGACAATTAACCACAGATTCAACTATGATTAGAACATCATAATTAACCTTTCTGGCAGAAGCATTTTTGCTGGGGTCTTCTTAGCTTTGTTTTCTGGATACAGTACTGTTTTTTAAATATCATATTTATTTCTCTATACGAATAGCACTGCAGGGTAGATGTATAACTACAGTGGTTTTAACTGTCACAAAACTATACGTATATGTATTAGAAGCAGTATCAAAGTAGAGATGGAATAATATCAAACATGTGCACACCAGATCCAAGGTGTTCCTAATATTTACCTTGGGCTGAGATCTGGAGGGCCAACACTGTTTAGTGTTGAAAGGTGTAACTTCAGGTTCTTCTCTCTCCTTTTGGAGTAATAATGCAGTTCTGTTTCATGTTTGGTTCTAGAGGAGTTTGTACTGCAAACTCGGATAGGAGAGTGGAAGGGCACAGTTCCTGAGGCCAACTGTTTCAAGTTTATCCCAAGATAGTTTTTATTGCTTCCTGACTTTTTCTGCTGGGTGGAGGTTGTGCTTCTTGTGTGGACTGGAGAAAGAGTAGCTGCCTCCTCTTCTGTTACCTCTTCCTCTTCTTCCTCATCCTCCACAATGGATGGAAGTCTCTTGTTTATGCTCCCATTTCCTTTGGAGTCTGCCTAGAATAGAGGATAATTAGCATTAAAAACAAATGGAAAGCGAATGCATTGATATATTTTATAATGTATATAATCAGTGGTCTACCAGTGTTCCAGTTGCGGGACATTTAAGGTTCCTGAAATTATTTAAACTCTACCGTAGAACTCCTGACTGGGGCCAGCCTTCCAAACATACTAGGCTTGGCCCCCACAGCTGTGTCATCTCACCAAGCCAGCAGTAGATAAAACAGCCTGCATTGGACCCAGAGCCTGTTTTGCTTAGCAGCAGAAACATCCAGAGGGTGATAACTCTACCTTAGAACTCCTGACTGGGACCAGGCTTCCAAACATACAAGGCATGGCCCCCACAGCTGTGTCATCTCACCTGAAGCCAGCAGCAGATAAAACAGTCTGCGCTGGACCCAGAGCCTGCTTTGCAATCCATCTGTGTTAAGCCAATCAGTAAGATCTTGGCACTATAGGACGTTTACCATGGATAGAGACACTTCACCATCACAAGAAAAAATACCCGCATCTGCCTCCCCAAGGACCTCATACCACAGTTTATACTCCCCCCCCCACAATGAAGACCTTTGTTGCATTCCTGTGCCTAAACAGTATTCAGAGGACTCCTTAATTGTGGGGATCTGGGAATCTCTGGGAGGGCATAAAGAATGGGGGTGGGTGTTATGTGGAGGCGGGTGTGGGAGGGGGATGGTAACTAGACCAATATAGGTCCTTTTTAACTTGTGGAATTGTGTAATATAATAAACTTATTCGGCCAGCACCTTAAACACTCTGACTCGGACACCACCTTAGCCCTATTGACTTGCAAATGCCTTTTTACTTTTAATGTTTTGACAATTTGCTATTATAGATCTAGTAGTAAACATGTTCTATTTATATATTTAAATTTCTAAGTATGTTATTTTTGAGTTGTTCTATAAGTACAGTACACCTGATGTTGTTTATTGTATTTTTAATGATTTGATATGTTTGATACGTTATGCTGGCATTGAATGTTTGCCAATTTTATGTTGTATACCGCCCTCAGTCCCCTCGGGGAGATAGGGTGGTATAGAAGTGTGTGTGTGTGTGTGCGCATGCGCACGCACGCACACACACACACACACACAATTGCTTTTATAACTGCTTGGGTTTTTTTTATAGTCACTGATTTATCTCAATTTTTGATATTTTAGTGACAATATTGTGGTATGGAAGGAGGTCCATGAGGGTGACACCAACCCTTGTGTACTCTCCAATTTGACTTACTTATTTCAAATATATGTATCTTGTGAATCTAGGTTCCAGGCTTTGGAATCTTTTGGCAAAGCTTTACAGTTAAGTGCCCTCTTCACTGTTATACATTTTCTTACATTGTCATCTGGAACCCATCTTATACAACATCCCGGAGGACAGGACTGGCACCTCTTTTCCTTGTTTTGCTCACTATTTACTAGCTTAGAAGAGGTATGTGATTCTAAAAAGGAAGTAATAGGGGAAGAAAAGGAGCAGCGGAGTCAAGGCAGTGGGACCGATGTGGCTGATTGGGTCTTAGAAGCTTCCCAACAATGTGTTGTCAAAGGTTTTTATGGCTGGAATCACTGGGTTGCTGTAAGTTTTTTGGGCTGCATGGCCATGTTCCAGAAGCATTCTCTCCTGACATTTCACCTGCATGTATAGCAGGCATCTGTCAGACCTCACAACCTCTGAGGATGCCTGCCATAGATGCAGGTGAAGCATCAGAGGAGCATGCTTCTGGAACATGGCCACACAGCCCAAAAAACTTACAGCTTCCCAACAATGCTGCCCAACTTTTCAAATTTGCTTATCAAAGTATGTTTTAGTTTTGCAAACTCAGTAAAACAAATTAATGCTGATAATTGACAACATAAAACCAATATCCAGAAACAAAACCAACTTCTTCCCTCTTTTAGCCTAAGATTAAAGAAGTAAGCCTTACAGAGTTTCCTGTATTAAGGAGGAAACAATACAGAAAAATCTTTGAGGAAGGCTGTAACATAAGTGGGGTATAAACAACAGAAAAAGAAAACATCTCTGTTTAATATTCCAGATATCTTCACATCCTGTCCTGAGAAATGGAAAAGAATTTTCAGCTGAATGTTAAGAAGAACTTCTGTTGGTAAGAGCTGTTTGATAGCGGAATATGTTGCCTTGGAGTATGGTGATGTCCCTTTCTTTGGAGATTTTAAAATAGAGGCCAGATGGCCATCTGTTGAGTGCTTTGATGGTATATTCCTGAATGGCAGAATGAGGTTGGACCGGATGGCTCTTGTGGTCTATTTCAACTGTGATTCCATATGTCTGAGAGCTTGGACCAAAAGCCCCAATAAGACTGATAAGAGGCGAGAAAGCTCATTGGATAAAATACAATTTGTTGTTTATAAATTGTCTTGAAAACCATGACAAGAAATAAGCAGGATAGGAGTTTTAGAAACTGTGCTTAGAGAGTATTTCTCAGTTGATGATTAGAAAATAATTTTACAAATGGAGTGGCATTAAAAATCAGAAGAAAGAAATCTGTTTTGGAGTTGGAAAGTGAAAATACCTGTCTGTGTTTATATTGGATTCTAACTCATGCTACAAAATAATTAAAAATTGTCTGAAATTGACTTGAAAAATAAAAACCCAACATCCTTTTCTGAGACTGAAAAACCCATTTATTTTTATGTAGCTGTGAGTATTGATTATTAAAGTTACATTTTTAAATTGGTCAGGTAGTAATAAGAAAGGCTAACTGGGAACATGCACTGAATGGGTTTTCTTTACAACTGAGTAATCATATTTTGTCTCTTGATTAACGACTTGAGGCTCATTTTCATGATAATATCCTGTGAGTTCATTCCTGGCTGTCTTCAAAACATTTCTCCATGTCCAGTAGAGTATCATGGGATAAACTGATTTAATGTAATTTAGCTTCACATTAAAGTAAGTAAATGGATACCCTGGAGTTTACCTGCAGTGTGGGCAGCAGGATTAGATCTGATTTGGACTAGCTTACTGTTCACATAGGGTACTGCTGCCATCCCTCTTTCCATGTGTTCATTAGTACAGGGAAAAGGGGATAGATTGTGCCTTCATGCCCAATATCACTGCCCCATATCACAGAGCTCCATGTGAGCTCATGGTAGATGCACTGTGCTGACATCAGCGGAGGTGCCCACACATCCATGAAGAAGGAGGGAGCTAATTGACCCTGGATTAACTATCCAGTATAGGTGAGATCTAAAACATTAATGCTACTGGACAGAATTAGGCACCAGAAGCTTGGAGAAAGGCCATGTTTTGCAGTGGGTGGATGAAGAAGAGCCATTGGTCACAGTTGCCAATGCTTCTCCCTGTTCCAGCCTAAATGCAAACTGAAGATATAATTTTCCCACATCTTATGTCACTGGATGGCCACAGAGGAATGCACCATCCAAATTAAGGAATTTATCACACAAGGCAGGCAAATCACAATTACAAAAGGGCAACGGTGTTGTTCTCTAGGACATATACATGCTCCTTTCCCACTGTTTTTTCAGTAAGAAAAAAGTGCGGAAAGCATTTCTTTTGCACAAGTAATCCATTCATGACTCTTTTGGAAAAGAAATGCCTTTCAGAGGTTTCCCACTGGAAGAATTGTGAGAAAAAAGTGACATGATATGATACGTCTGAGCCAAAGATGCTGTTGACCTGCATTAATTTCAGTTTGCTTGCCTTGTGTGAGAAACTTCTATGCCTACCTAGGTATCTTAGCTATATTTCAACTGCTTAAGCTGCTTATATATATATATAAGCAATTTCAGAAATATTTGCCCTTGCTGTGTACAAAGGGGAAGTATGGCCTCTTCTCCACGAGTATGGGCCAAATCATACAAAAGACATACTCTAGACACACTATATTGAATTTAGCTTTTAAAAAAAAAGACCCCCAACACATTTTAATAAGATCTGGTAAATTTCTATATTTTTGTCTTCTCAGTATTAAGAGTTTACTTTTCCTACTGCTTTTCATTATCTGTAGCATAGAATTATGAAGGTTATGAAATGTATCTGTTCTTCCTAATATAGCAAAGGAGAAGTCTGGTTTTTTTTTTAAAGAAATCATGGGAAGAACTCATATTTCAAATATGGCAGGCAAATATAATTTACAATGATCTCTAGGGGAGACTCAATAACACATAGAAGTCAGAATCAACATGCAAACAACATAAAACTTTGACAACAGACAAATTAAGATTTGATTAGATCTTAACATTTTAATATCTCAAGATGTGTCAACATATCAGTAACTAAACATGCAGAGGTAGCAATGGAACATGCAAATACACAACTTTATCCATGCCAATTCAGCTATACCCATTTAAAATACATTTCAGTTCCTGTTGGAACTCATAAGAGGCATTTTTCCCCCCAAAGGGGAATTGGATTTGGCCATTGGGTGAGGGAGGATGTTTATAGCACAGAACTAAGCTCATCATATTAAAATTGGACAACCATACCTGACAGATTCCAGACTTGTTTGATAATCTTGTGATTACCTGAAAGAACAACAAATAGAGGAAGTAGCAAATTCCAGATTCTGCAAATAGTGGCTTCCAGTCACAAGCTTAGATGATGGGATCATGTAAAAAGGGAAATCTCACATCAAATGTTTTTCATGCCTTTCACAAAAATAGTTGACAAAACATTACAATAGAAAGTGCATTGTCAAAAATTATATCACAAATTGGACTTCTGCATTTGTCTGTGATATCAAAGCCCTCAGCTTTTATACGAGTTAATTTCAATAAGAAGTTGCACTGAGATACTACTCCAAGAAAATACAATGAAGTTTTAATAGTGGAATAATAGTCTTCATACTCTGTGTATCTGATCCTTGTGGGAAATCTTGCCTAGTTTTTTTTAAAAAAAATAGAGTTTGCCATAACATGTATAGTTGTGTCCATTCACTCCTCTGTTTTCTTGTTTTGTTTTCCATTAGTGAGTCACATTGCACATTATTTGGATCCACTAACATGAAAAATATACATAGTGACTTTTATATATTGTCTTGTTTGCATCTTAATAAAAATAAACATGTTTAGTAGTGAATGCATGGGCATTGCTGTAGAAACAAAATTGAAACTAGATAGATTTTACTTTGTTTGGAGTTGAGATATCAGACAATGGTCTGGCATCAGTTGGTCCCTAACCAACATCTGTGGAAACCTGGTTATCTAGATAGGAGCAACACTAATTGATACGTAGAATTATAATGTGTCGAAATGAATTTTAAAAATGCTCTCACTGCTTTGGTTTACTTGATATGTATCTTTTTAGTAGTGTCTTGCTCATTGTTTGATCCTCATCAATAGTTTTGTGAGATTTCCAAGAAAAACTATCTGACGTTGTAGATGCTTTCCCAAACAGATCTACTGTAGTTGTATGTCATCACCATTCATTGCTACTTCCTCTTAAATGCATTGGCTTATACCAGGAGGCTCTGTCATAGGAGAGTGCTCTTAAGAACATAAGAACATAAGAAGAGCCATGCTGAATCGGACCTCAGCCCATCTAGTCCAGCGTTCTGTATCACACAGTGGCCCACCAGTTGTACACGGGGATCTTCATCTGGTATCTTTGTTTTCTCTAGGAATTCTTCATCATGCACTTTCCACTTAACTGGCCCTCAAGCCTCTATTTCACACATAGTTAACATAAGAAATTTTGTGTAGATGTATATAGTACTGCAGTTTTCAAGTCACACCAGCAGCAATGTCTACTGTGGCTATAATTATTTTAAAAGGTTTATTTCAATGTTTTTTTTACTTTGATTGACAGTAGTGCACATTTTATTTCTGGCTCTCTTGCAATCCTAGTTATGTTTGTCTACTGGGAAGTAAGTCCCACAGAATTAATTGATCTGAACCATCAAGAAGGCACACATATACAGGACACAAGCTTTTCTCTGTCTATACATAGAAAGTGCTATTCTATCGACATAATATTTACCAAACTGTCTCAGAATGTAAATTAATAGTAATCTGTGATACTTCATAATAATAGTTTATCAATATTAATATTTATCTGAAAATGTCTAAATGAAGCTTATTTAATGCAAGTGAGGCACTGGGATAAAATTTGAAAATGAACATCTTCAAAATAATATCCTGAATTAATGTGACTTTCTGTGAAGGTGACATTTGTATGTGTTTTCTCCGGTTTCTTCTTTTGCCCCTGTAGACGCTCCTTTGTCTCCAAACAGACAGTAGTCACACAGACACAAAACAAGGACATAACAGACTGAGTAAACAGTAGGAGATTTAAAGAGTGAGGAATTCACATAACCATGGTTACGCCTTTTTGCCTCTGCCGCTGAGTATATTTAGTATCAGAAAAATTAATTATGAGAGAACCCAAGGAGCTGCCCTCATTTCTAATCTCCTAAAGACCTTTTCAAGTGTGATGGCCATGGTAAGTTGCCATACTTTCTCCTAGGAAAGAAAGTCAAATTAAGTAAGAGGTTGGTTTAAAAAGAAATCCAAAGTCAAGCAAGTATAATTTTAAAACCAAGCTTGCATTGTCTCATAACAAACTAGGAAAAGAAAGATATGAAAGAAATATCTCTAAAAGAAAGGTATGAGACAAACATTCACAAATCAAAATCAACAAGCTTTCACTCTTTCTAACCAGTAATGTTTTTCATATAAGTAAAATGTGCAACAACTCCCCAGTGTAGAAAATTAACTATTGAGTATAAAACTAGGGGGTTACATTTACATATCAAATGTAAGCCCTTAGTTTTAGTGCTGAATGTATTAATGTCTCCCCTCCCTGTATGAGTTAAACCATGCTCCGCTAATTCTTTTTTTCCCCTTGGTGAAATGGCAATGTGAGATGGATGAGGAAAAAGATATGATGTAACTTAGTGATCTAGTGCTAATATGAAGGCTTTAAAAAAAGTCAGAGTGGAATGAAAGATGTACTGGCTAGCAAGTGAATTCCAGTGTTTTGGCTTGTCCTCTTAGAAATAAAAATACGGAGAAGTTTTTTGAAAAAATAAATAAAAAGATTTAAAGCTGAACATACAACTATAAACTGATGGAATGTCAAAAGCCAAGGCAATCAGATATGCCCACAATTAACATTACATACCATGTCATCAGATGAAACAAAACAAACCAGTTTTTAGAACCACATTATTGGGGTTTTTAAATAAAAGCGACATGGAAATATATCAGCATTTGTAAAGGGGAACCACAAGAAATGACAAGAGGAAGCACTAAATATTGCAGAAAGGTATGGCACAAATAACTCAAAATGAACCTTTTCTGAATGTGCTCTCAGTTTTCACTAGTACCAACATTTTTCTAAAAACCAACAAAATCATGACACACTATCTTGCCAAAGATGAACTATGTCTTAAACAATCTTTATTCTTCTTCACTATTTAAAAAACCACATATATATGAGGTTCAAAGACTTAAGGGAAGTAAAGCAGGAAGGCTCTGGAGTTCGCCAGAAACTCTTGAGTACCTTGCAGTTTTGGGGTAGTCTAGACAGTGGAAATTGATTCCAGTTCAGACTGATTCACTGTCCAGGCTTCTGGTCATTGCAGACACTCTGTTCTGATATTACCCCCTCCCCTTCAGTTCACATGGGCTCTTGGGCTGATGTGAGAATGGGGTGCCCCTAATGGTCAGGAGTTCAGATGAGGTTCCATGCCCAACTGAATGCAATGGTGGCAATGTGGAATGTGAGGTGGCAATTCAGTGGGACTAATCTGGCATTGGTCTGGTTGACAGTGGTTGCCAACATAGTATCACAGCAAGTTTGGCTGGGTGCATCTGGCCTGGAGTTAGTGGCTGTTATGCACAGGAAGTTTGTCATTGCCAAAGTTACCTAATGGATTCCATGGCTGAGTGGGATTTCAACCCTGGTCTCCTCAGAGTCCTGGCCCAACATTCAGATCACTACACCTCATGGGCTCAATTCCCCTCACTTCTCACCAGTCTATTGTAATTTACAGTTATTCCCATCAATCACGTCACGTGATCTATTTCAAAGCTTAATCAAATAATTTGAGAGATTAGTCTGCTAAAAATTTTGATATTTTGGATGGACACTTTTGGTTTTATAAGGCTTTTATTTTTTTGTATTTATGGTTATATTTCTTTGTTATATTTTTTTCATTGCTCAGGGGACGCCTGGATGTTTTACCATCCTGTGGGAGGTTTCTCTCATGTCCCTGCACGGGAAGCTGGAGTGGACAGACGGGAGCTTACCTGGCTCCCTTAATTCAAACCACTGCCCTTTTGGTCAGCAGTCCAGCCAGCACAAGGGTATAACCCTTTGCACTACCAGGGGTTCCTGTTATAATGGGCATAGATTTATATTTATTTTATTTCCCTATTAAACTGAATGTTTTGTATGCTTTTTTTCTAAGTGCCTTGGGATTTGTTTGATGTTGGGAAGTAATTAATTTATTGACCGAATGAATGAATGGACAAGAGGATTCCCCCCCCCCACCTTGTAACACAGCTTTTCAATTTGGCAGAGACAGTCCCAATTAATTCTCTGCCATTCCACTTATTCAACTGCTTCAAGAATGCCCTAGGTTTTTTTCTTCTTGTCCTTAATTTGCTGCAAACTGAATTTAAAATGAAAACTAATTTATACACAACCCAGAAAGAGGAGAAGAAGAAACATAATTTCCCCCTTCTAATAAACCCCCCCTTCCACCCTACTGCAGTCTCTCATAACTTTATGTTCTTCCTCATTCATAACTTTCACCCTCCTAATCACATTCTAATATTACTTGGTCATATGTATCCCAATATTTATCTGTGAGATGTTGGAAGATATGAACTAACAGTTTATAGGATACAGAGTAAAAATTAATTAAGAATTGTGAGAGCTAGGACATACACTTTCCATTCCATTCATCTGTTAATAAACTGGATAAAGGTGCACTGCATGTCAATGGAGAACGTCTGAGTGTTCAGCTGCTTTAAGATTTACCAGGGATATTAATACTGTGGCATTAAGTAGCTGGCCTTTTTCTGCATCTACAGCATTCTGATCTTTCTTTGTGTATGTCACGCAAGTAGGTTACAAAATAATTGCTTGAGGATATGAAAACTGTTCATTTCCAGAGCAGCTAGAGTTGCTGTTCCACCCTCTAGTTATTGATTGGTTGCAAGGTACAGCCTAGGTACAAGGGCATAAATAGAGCTTTACATTTTGCCAGTGGTACAATAAGACCTTTTGTTCTCAGTTTTTCAATATTTTAAGATGAATGGATGCAGGGTTGTAGTTACAAGGGTGGAAGGAAATGAGAAGACTGTCTCCGAATTAGAATAGCTTTGGCTATTTCGTTTCTTCACATGCCTAAATTATATTTCTAAATACTCATCCGATGTTTTAATGTTAGAAATTTAGATTGTAAATGAAAATTTTATTCAGAGGCAGCAAAAATCATATTGTAGCTACAGCACTAGTGAGTTGTCTATTTCGTTATTTTGTCTGGCTTTTATTAATGCTGATGTTTATTGTTGTATTTTTTAATCGAGTGACTTGTCCTGAGATCATTTTTATCCCCTAAAACAGGGCTGTCCAACTTCTACCAACCCTGGGGCCTGATTACCGGACACTGATCAACTGGGGGGCCTAAGGGTCCGCCCCCCCGGCTCCCCCCCTCCCCGGCTCGCCCCTCCCCAGCTCCACCCCCTCCCCAGCTCCGCCCGCTGTATATATTCACAAACTCATATTCCCCTTTATTTCTAATAAAATACATTTGTTATTACTATTATTCATTCCTGCCACATGTATATATTCACAAACTCATATTCCCCTTTATTTCTAATAAAATACATTTTTTATTACTATTATTCCATTCCTGCCACATGTATATATTCACAAACTCATATTCCCCTTTATTTCTAATAAAATACATTTGTTATTACTATTATTCCATTCCTGCCACATGTATATATTCACAAACTCATATTCCCCTTTATTTCTAATAAAATACATTTGTTATTACTATTATTCCATTCCTGCCACATGTATATATTCACAAACTCATATTCCCCTTTATTTCTAATAAAATACATTTGTTATTACTATTATTCCATTCCTGCCACATGTATATATTCACAAACTCATATTCCCTTTATTTCTAGTAAAATACATTTGTTATTACTATTATTCCATTCCTGCCACATGTATATATTCACAAACTCATATTCCCTTTATTTCTAACAAAATACATTTGTTATTACTATTATTCCATTCCTGCCACATGTATATATTCACAAACTCATATTCCCCTTTATTTCTAATAAAATACATTTGTTATTATTATTATTCCATTCCTGCCATATATAGATAGATCACAGATTAGGAAAGGCATACAGTGCCTTTGGAAGGCTTCACAAAAGAGTCTGGAGCAACAAGCACCTGAGGCAAAGCACCAAAACCAGTGTGTACAGAGCTATCATATCATACAGTTCGCCTACAATCAAAGAGCATTCTAAACCCCACCAATGATGGAATTAATCAATCTTGGCACACAGAACTCCCATGACCAACAGGAAATACTGGAAGGCTTTGGTGGGCATTGACCTTGAGTTGCGGAGTTGTAGTTCACCTCCATCCAGAGAGCACTCTGGACTCAAACAATGTTGGATCAGGACCAAACTTGGCATGAATACTCAATATGCCCAAAAGTGAACACAGATGGAGTTTGGGGAAAATAAACAGGAGCCGGAGGGAAGCCGAGAGCATGGTTTGCGGCTCCCCCGGGCTTGGTGGAGCCGCGAACCGGGAGGCTCCCTGCAAGCAAACGGAGGGGATGCCTCTCGGGGCCAGCCCCTGAGATTTCCTCCCTTTCTCCAAGTCCCCTTCAGAAGCGGAGAGAGACTGGGGAAAGGGAGGAGATGCCTCTCGGGGCCTGGCTGCTTCCAAACCCCAGGAGAAGGAAGGAAGGAGTGGAAGAGAAGGATGGAAGGGAATGGAGGGAGGAAAGGGAGGAGGGAAAGTGAGAAGGAAGAAAAGATAAAAGGGTGGCAGGAAAGGAAGAAAGGAAGGTAAAAGAGAGGGGCAAGGAGGGAGGGAGAACAGTTGAAAGGGTGGGTGGAAGGAAAGAAGGTGAAAGAGAGGGACGGAGGAAAGAAGGAAAGAGTGGAAGGAAAGGGAGGGGGGAGTAGAAAGAGGGAGAGGGAAGTGGTGGGGGGGGGGAGAAGGCCGGGTGATGGAGGCGAGTGCCTCCGAGCGCACGGAGCAACAGGAGGAGGAAGCGAGCGAGAGGAGAAAGAGAGAGGGAAGGGGCAGGGAAGGAAGAAGGATGAAAGGGTGGAATGGAAGGAGGGAGGGAGGGAGAAGAAATGTGCTCACCTTAGCGCTGCATGCTTCCTTGCAATAACTCCTCCCTGGGAAGGGAGGGAGGGAGGATGAGAAGGAGGAAGGAGCTCTGCCGAGCCATGCGGCTGGGTCGCTCTTCCTGTTTGCTGCCAAGGGGGCGGGGCCCGAGAGACATCACTCCCTCCCATTGGCCCCCTCCCTCAGGAGAAGAGGAGGCGACCAATAGAAAGCCAAGGAGGCGGGACCAAAAATAATAAAAAAAAATAATAATATTTTTAATTGAAAAAAATATTTTTAAAAATATATTATTTATTGCAGGAGGGTAAGGGGCCGCAGCCAAGGGACTGGGGGGGCCGTGCACGGCCCCAGGGCCGCCTGTTGGACAGCCCTGCCCTAAAATATCTGAAAGAAAAAATAATGCCAATACGTATTATATATTTAATATGAATGCTTTGTTCTTTGCTGAGCATGTCAAGTTTCCATATGCTTCAAAAAGTAAAAATGCAAACTAAGCCTTTAGAACAGGATTTGCACTCAAATTGAAATGCTAATATGCTTAGTATTAAGGAGTACAAAATTCTGTTTGTGAATGTTGGTAATATGAATGTAGATCAAATGCCATATGCTTTGTTCCTAGGGATTTTACTGTGTGGTAATGGAAAGACATGAGCATATAACAAGGGATTACAGTATCACCTAAAAGCTTAGTGACTCATACATGTTCATCTCTTTCTGCTTTACTTTGAGCAGAAGCTTTTTTCTGAATGAAATATGTAAATCCCTAAATTGCATCCCTCTGAGACAAGCACCATCTGAAGGACCTCTTTGGTCAGTTATAATTGTTAACGTATCTAACTTCAATAATTGAATATAATACTCCCAAGACAATTGCTTATTCCAACATTGTATGAATTTTAATTTTTCACTTCATCACCTTGCTTTCAGCACTGCTGTAGTTTATGTTCTCTTCTGCTGCCCTTTTATGTATCTCTGGAGAGCTACATGGTTGCTTTCCTCCAGCACTCTTTTACTACTAGCAGAAATAGCTATGTTAAAAGAACAAGCACAAAAAATAGGTTGTGTTTTGAGTTAGTAGACTTAATATTACTGTTACAATGTCAGAAAAGTCAAGTCCCATAGAACAACTATTGTGAAGATATAGAAGCATAACAACAAGAACAACAAAAAGGCCAGCCTGGAAAACTCACAACAACCCAAATCACAGAAAGGTTAATGGAGTCTAGCTTTCCACTCTTAACCTTTAGTGGTGCATCTCGTCACATAGGCCATCTACAAGAATCATGGTGGAATGGCAATGTGTTTCCTTCATTCTCATCGACCACAGAGAGCCTCAATGGAAAATTATTTTGATATCTATGCTCATAAGAATTCCTTTAAAATATTCTGGTCTGGAGAGGGTAGTAAAGGAATATTTCTATCATTGTCATGTGTCTTCAAGTTGAGTGTACCATAGAATGCTATCATAGGGTTTCCTTGGTGAGATTTATATAGGGAATGTTTGCCTTTGCCTTACTCTGAGTATGAGAGTGTGTGACTTGTCCAAGATTATCCAATAGGTTTCCACAGTTGAGAAGGAATATGATTCCTAATATCTCTAAGACTTAGCCTACCACTGAAACAACTACACCATGCCAGATCTCAGGATTTCAATATACATTTTATATATGACTGTAAGGCAGAAATGAGGAATCTGTACATCTTCAGATATTGTTGGACAACAACTCTCTAAACCCTGTCTATTCAACATGTTGGTTGCTTCTAATAAGAATCCAATAAACCAGAAAGGGTACAATTTTCTCACTTGTAAGCAAAAGAGTATGATTTAAGTTATTTCATCTCCCTCAAGCCTCACTTGAGAATTAATAAACTGTGAATCTGGTTTTGATTAAGAAAAGGATTATACACTATATTGCCAGTGCCACATCTGCTGTCCAATTAGGGTTTTGAGGAAATGCTTTAAATTAAAACAATCTATAAACCCTGTCTAGTTTGCTTTAAAAAAGGCATTTCACAGGGAGTTTAATTAAGATTAAAGGCAAAATGGCAGATATGGATTTAAAATAATCATGCTATAAAAACAAGTATTGCAGTACTCAGTAACTTGACATTAGTGAGTCAATAATATTGCAATATGTAGTTTATGAAGACCATAGCTCATGCATATAGGTCATAATTTGCATCCTCTTTGGTTGACCACAAAGAGGTTTGGGATACTTTTAGGAAGGAAGAGAGCAAGTGAGTAAGTTAGATAGAAGGAATGAAGGAAAGCAGCTGTGGTGTGAGTAGCAGTTTAATGCAGAGAAAGTGCATCTCTGAAAGATATTTGCAGCAACAACAGTGCTAATGGTATTTTTTTTCCTATTCGCCCACTTGGGTTCATATTATAAGAGAAAGAAACTGAAAGGAAAAAATGCCATTCTTAGCATCCAGAAGGCAGACCTATCTTGTGCAGAACAATGTGAGTGGTTTCTCTCTCTTTAAAACTGAAAAGCCCTTAAATAGGGGTTTTTATTTTACTTTTTGGGCATTAATTCCTTAACACTACTAGGTAAGTGGCTGATTACTTGCTACTTGCCTTCTACTCCTCTAGCTCTATCTTACAGTTCTATTTGTGCATAGAATTGTAACTTCTCATGCAGTCTGCTCTTTTAAGGATATAGTGAATCCCATTGCATCCCTACTTATAGGAATAGAACTGTACCTACTAGATTGCAAAAAAAAAAAAAGACTTTTGATTTCTTATATGTCTTTTTTGCTCGGTGCCTTATACCCTACTTGTACCACATTTTTAAAACATAGATAAGAAGCTTTGCAAGACTAAGGATTTTCCTTCCCAACTTGTAACTGTCTAGTTAAGCTTTATACATGGATGCCTCTTGTCATAATCCTAGATCATGAGGTGCACAAAGAGGGAGCAAGTTCAAAACAGTTCAGAGGCTAAAATTAATAGGAGCATTTTGTTGCTATTTCAGTCTTCACATTTGTCAGCTTTTGAATTCTACTCTTCAGTGGCCCTTACAGTAGTAGTTTGACATGCATCTGTTAGGAGGTGGTGAAGTTTAGCTTCATGTTTCAAAACATTTCAGCAGGTGGTTGCCACAGATGAAACATGTATTTAAAATCTATAGAAACTGGTTAGTTGTGCTCTCTTGTCCTTTCAATCCAAGTGGTCAACCCAGTTATGATAAAATTAAAGTAAATATGTGGTGTGCATTTTGCATTCTCAATAATGTGGAAAATAAAATCAAAACCCTGATCAAATATACAATAATTCATGAAGTAAATTTGTGACATATGTGACCAAACAACATCAAAGTGTGGAAAACATGACAAATATTATTAGTGATGGAAAACACATAAGTTAGGAGAGGCTGCTACAGTTTGTCTTTGCCTGAGTCTACTGGGAAAGGCATTCTACTCCTCCTGTACTAATTTGTTCAAAATATTTCTGCTCTGTGAATTTAGTTCATAGTAATGGACATACACTGGAGGCAAAAGGGGAAGTGAAGGAGAAGGAGAGAGAAAGGGGACATTTAAAAAGCAGCTGGAAATGCAGGATGTCAGAATTAATCCGATTTGTCTCTCCCAATTTGGAGGTTGTGTGGATAAATATTTGAGGCACGATTTGTATAGCTACTATAACAGGAAAAGAGTTTGAAAGGTTTTGTAGATCTCAGCCTTTTTCCTGGCCAAATGAGAAGAAAGAGGAAGTGAAACTTTTATTGTGAGAACAAGAATGCTTCAGCTGCTGCCTCTTTGAGTACTTCTGCCAGGGACCTACACTAGTCTTAGAATTACAGTTGTAAAACTAGCAAACACATTCTTTATTATTTCCCACCGTAGTAGCAAAGGCTTCTATGTTTAAATTGCCCAAAAGCACATCAAAGCTGAGAGAAGTGGGAATAAAAAACAGGTATGTACTGGGCAGGGCCGTAGCCAGGATTTTGATTCGGGGGGGCTGAGTTTGGTTCGGGGGGGGGCTGAGACTGGGTGGAAGAGGGTCTACCCTAGCAAACCTTTTGTATTATTATCCCAATAACCCCATTAATGTGGGATATAATGAGCATGGTGATCAGATCATGATATGAATAAACATAACTGTTTAAATAACGTACCAGTAAGGCCTTTTCGCGGACCACCCTGAGATTTTCAGGGGGGGGGGGGCTAAAGCCCCCTTAGCCCCCCTGGCTACATGCCTGGTACTGGGTTAAAAAATGCCCAATGCTTGTCAACTGTCCCAGTTTATTTGCATTTATTGGGCAGAAGTTATCAAGCAGGTTATCTAAAAATATAAGGAGGAGGGCTGGAATTCCTGTAGAGAGCATCATCCTAAAAGCCATTTTTTCATTTTGCTTTCTTGGAAAAAGTCATTGAAAATGTATTAAACCAGTGCTAACAGAGAGGAAAGACACAGAGCATTTAGTCAAGCCTGCAATTAGAGCATTGTTTCTCAAACTGTGGGTCCCCAGGTCTTTTGGCCTATAACTTCTAGAAATCCCAGCAGGTTTATCAGCTGTTAGGATTTCTGGGAGTTGAAGGCCAAAAAATCTGGGGATCCACAGTTTGAGAACAACTGAATTAAAGGTTTATACTGGAATGAACCTGGATTTTCACTACATATGGCATTTGTTAATAGTGAATGAATGTTATTTGGCGCCAATAGGATCACATGCTGTATCAATCTGCATCATCGATATCATTCTGATGCAGCTCAGATTTCTCTGACACATATTTACAATCTCCATGTACAGAAATACTGATATTCCACTTCAATGTTTTGTTAGTACTGGTAGTGGTGCAATGAATAAAAGTGCAATTTTAGATCAATGTAAACAAAGTATTCATTCTAACTGTGTACATTTTGTCTGCTAAGATAGATCTCTGTTTCTTCAAGCAAGCCATCTTTTTCCGAACAATCTGACAGATATTGAAAGTACAGAACTGAACTGAAGGCAGAGGAGACATCCTTTCCTCTGAGATTTTCATCTTCCTTTGGGACTTCATTAAAGTTTGTAGAATGATGCAGCAGGTCTGTGAGTCATTCCGGTTGCAATGATGCTTGGTGGTACGAGATGAATTAAATCTCACTGTAGCAATGGGGGAAAGGTGTTATCATTCTGTTTCTGGGAGAACAGAGTAGTAATCTCACTGTGTGTCATCTAACAAATTAGTTCATGGTTATGATATCACATCCCAGAGCAAAATAGGAGAGTCTATTGGGGCACCTAAGTCTGCTAGCAGAATTTGCAAGTTTCATAATAGGAAAATTCAGCAGTGAACTCTTGGGAAATTAGCTTGAAAACTGGCTATAGGCTTAAAAATATAGCTAGTTCTGCTTTTCAATTATTTATTACATATATGCTGTGTCATTTCCCCAACACTTTCCAACTAGTTCTCAGAGTTCTAACTAGTCCTCTATCACAGGTTAAGCCTTGGAAAAATGCCCAACCGTAATAAAATTCCAGGTGCAGGTTTTGAATGGAACTAGGATGTGTAACATTCAAACAATTATAAACCAACAATGTCATTGCTAATTCAATTTGCCACTCTGCCAGCAATCCATGTCAAAAATGAAATCTGAGTGAAATGAGGTTTCCTAAGCAATCACTTAGCTGCATTCTGAACAATCTGCAATGGACAGAGAATATATAATGAAAGATTTCTCACAGAGAAAATTGCAAAACAAAACAGAATAAAAATTTTAAGCCTACAGTATTGGCACATGGGACTATTGAGAAAAGATGGTAGATCTGCATGTCTGTGTATCCATTTTTTAAAAGGAGAACTTTTCTATTTGCAGCCTTAAACTATCCAAATAATCCACAGGGAAAACAGCTCAATAATGGTGCTACACTCTGAGAACACACATCACTGGTTTCTGATAACACTGCCAACCACCTGGGCATTGGTGTTTCAATCTGCATTATCAGGCTTCCTTGAAGGAGTCATCTCATCTTGCCATTTTTTGACTCTCCTCCAAAAGGCACGGGTTTACTGTCTGTATTTTCCACCCACCAGGAACCGCGAATGCATTTAATACTAAAAGGTTAGAGCTAGACCTTCTTCCCTTCTAAAGTAGGACATTCTATGTTCTCATTTACAGTAATCATTTTCACACTTGGTATTCATATATTGTGGATGTCGGATGAAACATTATTAAATCATATGGGTCTTCCTTCACAGTAGACATGTATTCTCAGTAGACAATAATGCAAGGTCATAGAAATTAGATGTGTACATGTACTGGCAAAAAAAGAGGCAAAATGAGAAAAGGGACACAGAAACAAAGGAATAGGAAAACAAAGTGATTGTTTCAACAGGCTCAAATTCCATCCTTTTTATATATGACTTAATGTAAAATTAATTATGTCTGATTACTGTTCAGTCTTGTATATAAAAGAGCAATTCTTAGGGCAGAATTATGAATATTATATTATATTAAGATTATGAATATTACACGGATCCAGTGAAAATTCTGCTTAATCCTGGATATTGTATGTATCTAGTGAAAAATGATTAGATGATCTGTTCTTTTGTGAGCATTATAATGAAAACAAAAGCATCCTGATAAATTAGTTATTAAATAATATTAAATTCTGCAAGTCATTTTCATTCATTGAAGTCAATTCTGCATAAAATCAAAGAAATAATATGTTTCTCCCACATACAAATGTCTTCAAATATAACTAATGGATTTAGGGCCCTAATACACAGTTGTATAAAATCCAGATTATCTGCTTTGAACTGGATTATCTGACACTGTAGCTTCAGATTATCCAGTTCAAAGCAGATAATGTGGATTATCTGCCTTGATATTCTGGATTATATGGCAATGTAGAAGGACCCTCAATCAGGTGATCCAGGAGTGTGCAGGAAAAAAAGAGTTCCATGATTTAAATTCCATGGAAGATAACTCCTAGGAAGCATATAATATTGTTTGCATCCTGCTAGCAATTGGAAAATTGACCAACCTCCTTTAAGCATGAAATGAAACTGGCTTTTTGACTTCTGACACAATCAAGATGTAAATGATTTATCAGGAAGAAAACTAGATTTCTGTATGCATCTGCCCACATCCTCTCAGTTTTCCTCTATCACCATGTTGATATACTGTACATGGTTCCATGCATTTATCACCATGGTGTAATTTGAACTTTGCTCCCAAATATACAAAGTTCTAAGCTATTTCTTTTCTTAATTAAACTAGATTTTAAATTACATGTATAATTGCGAAACTTTAATGAATGCTGGAGAAATGATATGATAAGCTGTATTTCCTTAGAACCAGACCAAAGTATCAGATTAATTATACTAATGCATTCATTCTTTCTTCTATCTGAAGTACAGTATATGAAGTGTACATAATCAAAGATTACATAGGAAATAAGATGGAGGAAACATGATCAAAGCATCTCTTTGTAATTTTGCTGGGAGAGCTATTGATATATCTAAACTGCTACCATGATTTCTATTGGAGAAGTTAGTTGATATTTCTGGAACAATATCCACCAATCATATTATGTGCAATTGGTTGACATATCTTTGTTTCCATAGATCTGCATGTGGTATAACTTTTCAAATCAGGATATCTGAAGAACATGCATATATTTTGGCATGAAAATGTGTTGTGGATTTAACTGGTGACTGTAGTAACTTCCTGTTAACTCTGAAACACATTAAATATGCGTATTTACTTTAGCCAAATAGTTTATGTGAATATGTCCTCTTTACAAATGCCTGAGAGAAACCTAGATAAGTCTGACAGAAAAAAATAATCAAAACTCAGAACAGATAGCCAGACATGAGACAAATTTGGTTTTTCACATCACAGCATCTGTTTCACTCATCTGAACACAAAAATATAAGGTAAGCGATCAATACATTTGCAATTCATTGCTGATGTTTTGATTTTATTTTATTGTAATTTGTTGTTTGGGCTTGGCCTCGTGTGAGCCGCCCCAAGTCCCCATTGGGGAGATGGGGTGGGGTATAAATAAAGTTTACTATTATTATTATTAATGTCACTTGGATTCCCAGGTCCATAACAACCAACAAATAAAATGATAAACACTGGCTTGAAGGTTCTAAAATCCGCCTCCTAAATTACCAGATAGGAACTATTTCAGCTTCCCCTTCACTTCCCAAGTGAGTCTTATGATGGAATTCCTTTCTTTGTCTATATCACTATTACAGTGAGGTGGCTTAATGCTGGCATTTGAATAAATTTTGTAATTGGCCCCTTTCCATGTAATCTTGCTGCTTTAAAATTGCTAGAATGGCTAGGAATACAGCCATACAAAAGTAGTAAATAATACATTCTTCTGATAATGATTACCACAGTAAATTAACACCCCTTTACCATTTTCATCACACAGCTATCTCCTAAGGGAACAGTACAATCAGTAACATGAATGACTTTAACTGACAGTTTCTAAATTTTAGAACATACTTTTATTCTTTTTAAGTCCTATGAAAAATGCCTGGATTCATGGGAGCACAATGTTTGTTCAAATAGATTAAAAATAAACAGCAATGCTGGTATGAAAGCCTTCTTGAAGTCTTTGAAGCATGCCTTTCAATATTCCCTGCCTAGTGAGTTTGATTGCAAATGTAGCTCATATAACATAGTTGTGAGAATAAGCCCCTTCCTGCTCTTGGATGAAGAAGTCTCAAAAGACAACTTATATTTTTATAGGTTTCAAGAGTCCAATCCACACAAATGCTCTAGGTAGTGATTCTCTCTTGTGAGTATACCAAATAAGCGATAGCTGTCATCGTCTTAATAACAATGAAATGGATAGTGAATTTTCTTTCAACACTGTTTTGTTTAAGCACATTTAAGTTGGATGTATGTCATATATTTTAATACTATTTTGGATCAATATCTAATGCAACTGGAAAAGGCAGTGAAAAAAAGAAGCACATATGGACACAACCCACGCTGAAAAGAATTATTCATACAAAATCATAAGGTCATAATTGATTTATACTTCACTATCAATAATTCATGATTTTACTGAATTAACAAGTCAAGCCGAAGCAGAAATTCATTCTAAAATGAACACAGTACAAGTATTTTTACTCTTATTTTTGCAGGTGAATTGCTAAAACATAAGCTCTATTTTTAAAGTTAAGTGTAGCTTCAGTAATTTTAAAGCTACTCACATCACTTTCATGGCCTTCTCGAAGGTTGTATGTGAGATCATGCTGAATTTCTTCCACAAACTTGTGAGCATATTCTGGGTAAAGGTCTAACACTTCAAAGAGTCCTTTGAGAATAATACATTGGAGGTCACAGTAGGTTAGAGCTTTCACATCAGCATTCGTTTTAATCACTTGATCCTTAATTGAAAGGTTTGCTCCAATTAAATCCCCTTTACCTAATGGAAAATAGAAAGAAAATAAAACTATAATACTTTATTAACAAAATCTTTACTTTTTATTGTAACAGAGAACAACTTAAACACATCATACAGAATGCTCAGAATCCAAAAGATAAAATACACATTTCAATGGACAAAGTTTCTGAAAGTAATTTAAGACTACTATATGGAAAATCCAGGTGAGGTGAATAGTACTAAAACAGTCTCTAAACTAGAGAAAATGTCTATGTATGATAATTTATCCTGCTAAGTAGTCATTAGATGTCTGCAGTCTAAACAGCCTACAACTGCTACTTTAATATGTCGTGTCTGAGTGTCAAACCATTGCATGACTTATATGGAGTTGAGTATCACTTCATTTAAGATCTAAAGAGGTAGCCATGTTAGTCTATTGTAGCAAAAAAGAACAAGAATCAAATGGCATCTTAAAGGCTAACAAATCTATGATCACATCGGTCTTATCATAAACCTGTCTACCTTTAGCATTGTTCTCCATAGCACTCCTTTTTGCTTTTCGCTCAGTCATGGAAAACATATTGCAGTTGCTTCACTGCAATATGTTCCATTATACAGTTTAATTAGGCACAATGTAAATGAATTAAAACCACTTTGTTTATGATTTGTGATTGAAACTGTCATTCTTATGATTTTGTTTTCATTATCATTATACCATGAACCACTCAATTCATAGTCAAATCACACATTACTTGTGTATGAGCCATTTCAGTATTAAAATTTTTGTTAATTCCCCAAATAATTCTGGTTATTCTTATTCACCTTAAAGGCCTTTTATCTTTAATTATTTTCATATACTTTCCCCTTGTACTATCAATGCTGTGACTAACATTTGTATGGACATATGCAATGTTACATATTCATAACAATGAAAAGAACTGAATTGTGCATATAAAAAAGAATGATTGCTTTTACTGGCTCTTGGAATTTAATTGACAGGTAATGTGGATGCACTGCTTCATACACATAAGAATTTGAACAAAGGTGTCCATAAAGCCAAATAGTCATGAACTAGACTGAAATAAATATACTCCTGTTTTAGGACATACATATTTATTTATGTCATACGTTTATACCCTTTAGCCAAAAAGGTGTCTGGATGGCTTATAAAGTCTATTTGGCAATCCTTGACTTCAGGCTTACAACTAAATAACATATGATGTACGAACAAGAAGAGAATCAGGAGAGAAGAAGGAGAAATGGTTCAATAGTGGTGTCCTATTCTTCCTGACAGATTTTACTGTGTTGGAAAACTCTTTTTCAGTAGGAAAATGAATAGCAGCAAATATTCTTTCCATCCCTATTCAGAGAACCTCCTTCTCCTTCTCTCTGTTTGTGTGTATGTCTCTGTCTTTCTTACTTTCAGCAACACACAAAAACTTACCTAGGATTGCCAGCACCATGCTGTCTTTTAGAACTTCCATTGAACCTGAGCACACAAAATAGACTGCCTGCAAGGCATCTCCCTGCCGGAGGAGGTACTCCCCAGGAGCACAAAAAGAGGTTTTGATATGCAGAGAAAGAGACCTGAGGCAACCGCGGCTGGCACACTCAAACAGGGACAGCTGCAGAATCTCCTTGTTCAAGTGCATGGTGATGTCTGAGCGCAGCTCATCTGGGAAGTCCTTTAAAAGCTGTCCAGAAAGGGAAAACAAGTTTCCTATTCAAAATCAACAGTTTATTCTTCCAGACTGATATGTTTACAAATTTATAATTTCCATATATTTATTTTATAACTTGAAGTATATCTAGCACCTGCTATCTAATGTTTGCAAAGTGGTCTTTAGAGATTCTAGTCCAGTTTTCCTTCTCCCCTCTTTTCTTCTTAACCTCTGGAATATACGGAGCAGTAGCTCAGCTGTAATTTCCCCCCTGATCTTTTAAAGCTCAGGAGCCTTAGTAGCAGTACTTCAAAGAACCACCTCTTGTTTACCAACAGCCTGTTTTGTTTACTGTATAAAGTCTGGAATTTTAGTCAAAAAATCGACCCAGAAACCTGAGTCAATACATTTACAGGTCAATGTAAGTACTGTACTCTAAGTAGATTAGCAAACATTAAGGGTTTAGCCAATTTTTGGAGAACCCAAAAGAAGCATTAATCGCCTGTACTCTATCACAGTGCTGCTTCTGCCTTTTTGAATATCTGGGTGGAGATGTCAGCAGTACTTTCCAGGGATGGATTCTAGAGGCAGTGCTAGCACTTTCCACTTTATGTGGAATGACCCTTGACTTATCCAGATATCAAAATCTCTAATTTTGGTACCAAAATTTGCCCTCAACTTATACAAGTACATAAATTAATTCCAACTCATTTATGGCAGGCTACCTTTGACATTTAGATATGAAGAACTGAAACTATGGAAAATATTGTCAAATTTTGAGGTGTCTGCAACAATATTCTAATGGGATATGGTTGCCCCATGTTTTGTTTCTAACACCCCCCCCCAAATTTTATTTCTAAATCTGTGGTGTGACCACATTTGGAATAATAAATAAATTTCTGGTCACTGCACCTAAGAAAATATATTATAAATCCAAAGAAGATACAGAAAGGGATAAGCAAAATAATCATGAGGCTGGATCAACTCCCTTATTATGAAAATTTATCAATTTTAACTCAGAAGAAAAGGGACATGAATGGAGAAATGATAGAGATGTATAAAATTATGTGTGGAGTGGAAAGAGAAAGTGTCCATCTACACTGTGGAATTAATGCAGGTTGACATCATTTTAGCTGCCATGGCTCAATGCTATGAGATCATGGGAACCAAAGTTTTGCAAGGTTTTAGCCTTCTCTGCCAGAGTGCTGGTGCATCACCAAATTGCAAATCCCAGGATTCCACAGCATTGAGCTATGATGGTTAAAGTGGTGTAAAACTGTATTGATTATACAGTGTAAAGCCAGACAAAATTTCTTTCATAATATTAGAACCTATGGTCATTTGCTGAATGGTGGGAGATTCAGGTCTGATAAATGGAAATGTTTCTTCTTCACACAGCACATAGTGAATCTCATGAACTCAATCCCACAAGTAGTAGTTATGGTTTGCAAGCTGAATGTTTTCAATGTGGGACTGAATAAAATAATGTAAGAGAGAGTTATCAATCACTACTAGGATGTCTATATATCACTTTCAGATGGAGGTTGCAAATGCCCTTATCTCCTGCTAATGGCTCTCTTTTAGGCCACCAGGTAGTGATGGCCGATTATATGAACAGAATATTGGACTGATGTAATGGCCGAGAATTCTCCTCAGATTGTTTTTAGAATTATTGCGTTGTGACTGTACTCTGTGTGTATTTGATATGGCTTTTGGCTAATCAATAAATTGTATTGTGTATTGTGTATTGAACAGAATGTTGGACTAGGCAGGACTTTGGTCTGATTAAACATAGCTGTGTTAGTCATCAATTCTTTGTCCTATCAATTTGAATGTGTCTGCTCTATTCAACTGTAAAAAATATTGAGTACCATTAAAATTATTCTAGAAAAACAATGGGGCCAGATAAAATATAACCAGAAAAAAATCAATAAAAGAAAGTATATAATTACCTCATTGGAATCTATTCCATTGTTTACTGACCATGTAGTTTGGAAATATTCAAGCATCCTTTGCTTTAACTGCTGTGGGAGATGATGGACTCTTATAAAGTCCTTCAGATCCTTGGTTCTTGTGTGATAAAGGGACCATCTGGAGTACATCCGTTGAATTATAGCAGTTACATTACCAAACACCAAGGCATGCATCAAGGCTGTAAAAATAAGGAAGTATACTGATGTAGTAAAATATATTGCTGTCCCCAAAAGTGATGCTGGAGATTCAGTGCAAAACAAAGAACTTGCTTGTTAGTTATATCAGTAACATGAGATGGGCAACTCATGGTAAAGAATGGATAAACTCAGTTTGATAGTTGAAATCAATGGGCTACATTCACTAGTTACTCCCATTTATAGTGAATTTAGTGAATCAATGGAGCTGTTGATTAGTATTGGATTAATAAGTGTTAAATGCATGGCTAGGAACCATCTCGTCTTCCAAGTGTGTTAGGCTGTAACTCCTAGCATTGCTTTATTATCTTGGGGTGATTCCACAAAGCCACATAATCCAGATTGGAATGTGGATTAAAGAAATCCAGTTCCACTTTGCAGAGTCTCCACACACACTCTGGGAACAGTGAAAAAGCTCCTGCAGCATTCACAAAGCTCATCTTGTGCCAAATCGATCCAACAGGATGATTTAGAAGGAAAACTTTTTATTCTATTCTTGACTACAGGCTCAAAAACTCTAATATGGAGTCACTGTTAAGTTTAATTTGGATATCTGAAATCAATCATGTAGGCAAGCCCTTAACCAGGATTTTGATTCGGTGGGGGGGCTGAGTTTGATTCGGTGGGAGGGGGGACTGAGTCTGAGTGAGAGAGATCTACCCTTAGCAAACCTTTTGTATCATTATCTCAATACACCCATGCATATGGAATATATTGAGCATGGTCATCAGATCATGATATGAATAAACATAAGAGTTTAAATAATGTCAGGCCTTCTCGCAGACCACCCTGATATTTTTTGGGGGGCTGAAGCCCCTCAAGGCCCCCCCTGGTTACATGCTTGCATGTAGGTGATTTAGATGAGTGTAATATGTTGTCATGTCAGTATACGCAAGTTCTTACGTGGTTTGCTGCAGTAGCAGAAAGATGGCAAGAAAACTGGTTGGGTGCCAGTTGGGCAGCTTTCTGTCTTGATACCTAAACTGTCTGTATCAATAGAATGTCTGAAGCTATTTTATTACTGATTTCCTTCTTATCTCCACTGTGGCACTACTAAAGTCAAATGGATCAAAGCTAAGGTACCTATGTTAGAGGCTATTAGTGGGTGCTGGGGTGGGAGAGACTTAATTAAAATCAGCGTTAATTATATTCAGATAATTATAGGGTGAGTCAACAGGAACTGAATCAGTTCTGTGGTTCATGTTTCCTACAATCAACATGATGTGAAAAGATCCCTGTGATACAGTTCCCAGCTTTAAAAAATAGTGATAATACAGAGTCTGTATACCTTTGTTCACCAATCAAAAAGTATGTAGCCTGTATCTGAGCTATCCATCAGATAATTCTTTATTATGAGCCACATCCAGTCCCCAACCTAATTTTTGCAAACAGCAATCTCTCCAGAACAGATCCAACGCCCCTATTTATAGATATGCTCCATTTTAAAAAAATAATTTATTTGATGGAAATAATGTCTCAATATCCACAAGCCCACTTACAAATGGGGTGTCTTGAGTGGTTCTTTCCAAGCCCTGATAGAAATGGGAGAAAACCAGTTGCTTTTCAGGTGATAAGTGAATCCACTCAGAGTGCACCACTGCTACAGTTACCCAACCTTCTAATACCACACACAAGCCTAGCTCCTGGAGCTAGCGTAGAATTAGCTAGATTTGTAGAGTTTGAAAATGCTGCATCACCATTGCTTACTGAAGAATTCTGGGAGCTATAGTTTTAAATGCTCTAATGCTCTGAGAGGGAGAAGTTGGGGGGGGGAGGTTCTTACATTTACAGATATTTTCTTTAAATTATGTTAATGAAAGCTAAAGTTGTTTAAAAAAGAAAAGGAATTGTGGTAATGCAGTGTAGAAGTATCTGCTGAAAAGCCAACATTAATATTCCATTACTCAATAAGTATAACAATTTAAGCATTGTGAAAAATGGCATGAAATTTGATGGGAATAAATTTTGCATACTAAATTAAACTGCCACACATTTTCAAAACCAGAAAATGCCCTTTCAACTGTAATTAGTACCTTCAGGCTCCAGTTTTGTTTTAAAAATGACTTTTTGATTACTTGACTACTTGGATTCCATTCTCATTTGTTTTCAGTTGTGAATTCAAAATATGTTGTTCTTCAATTCCTTCTACAGAGAAAGCTTGCACAAATGCTGTACAGTATGTTTTTATATCGCACTTGCTGCATAATGAGTTCACTTACCCCCAATCAGCATTGTGCAAATAGAGAAAATCTTTTCAGCATCGGTATTGGCTGACACATTGCCAAATCCAACACTGGTGAGGCTGCTGAGTGTGAAATATAGGGCAGCAATATAGGCACTTCTGAGTGATGGGCCTCCAAATGTGTTATTGCCTTGGTATGGCGACTCCAAGCGTTTCCCCAATTCATGAAGCCAACCTAAGACAAAGAAACAGGGCCCATGGTGAGTAGAGATTTACCAGAATATAAAACTTCATTTTAGTTAAAACTTCAAAATACTAAAAGAGAATTTTACTTATTTTATTCTGAACAGGCTTATATGTATCATCATAAGAAATGCCTTGTTACCCCTGCAATATCTGTTGGGTATCTGCTGAGGTTTGGTTCTAGGACCATCTCATGGATACCAAAATCTGTAGATGCTCAAGTCTCATTATATACAATGGCATGTTTTCAAGCCACGGATGGTTAAAGTCAAATTAAAGCAGGGATATAGTACTAAATTCTGAAGTCCAACACTGATTAACATTCACATGCCCATGGAAGGCTCCAAAAAGGGAGCTTACTGCCTTAAAATGTTGAATCCCTAAACATAAGTCAGGGTTTGAAGGTTTTCTTTGTGGGAGAGTCAAAACTAAAAAGAGAGACAGGTTGGGAATTCTTAATTAATTGTTTTTGGTTTGAAGACTAAGTGTATAGATCTCCGGTAACGATGTTATCTATTTCCAACTTGACCGAGCATGTTACTATTTAAACGACCACCAATATAAAATTTTGACTACCCGATGGAAAGGTGTTTGTTTGAGGCTTATATATTGAAATGATGTGACTGAGAGAGATTTTGTAAAGGAACATCAAACAGTTTATTTAACAGTTTGTATAGAAGCTTGAGTGTTTCAAAGGCACTTAAGCAGCTTCTCAGCCTTAGCTTTTACCGGATTCGCGGTCTACGCCATGTGGGCGATGTATGTGTAAGCTGAGATATCAGCATTGCTATTGAGCAAGTATATGAATTATAGTGGTAAGTAACAAGATTACACTCCTACCCTATGTTACTATCTTTCTGTGTGAAGTTTGGGATACTATTGTACATGTTTATGTTCCAGATATATTGCTAAAGTGCATCTCTATATACTTTGGGGCCACCCTGACGAAGATTTGATCGAAACGGGTCGGTAACCGGACATGGATTTACCCGTAGGTGGACTGCCCAGCGATAACTACTAAACGGAGTGGGATATTGCACATTGGAGTTCACGACGACTGACGGAAACCCAAGAATTACCTTCGGCTTTTAATGATTTATTTAGGCCAACGGGCCGTGGATTATAATTGGAATTTATGTTGACCATCGGGTCTTGGAGATAATTGTGTTGACCATCGGGTCTTGGAGATAATTACATAAAGAACAACGAAAGGAACTGAACCTTATCATTTAAGCATCTTTACCAATTGAAGGGCTACGGACAGCATCGTGAGTGAGATTGATATGTTCACTCGGTTTATTTGCGCCTTTGAAGAAATATATTTTGTTGTTATAGATATCTGAGATAACAGTGCTTATTTGGAAGCCTCAATACAATTTGTTATAATTTGAAATCCCATAGTGTGGTGTATATTGTGTGTAGATAGATAGTAACTTTACTGCTCTCAGTGTTTTTCTAGTTTGACTAAGCTTCTAATTTTCCTGGGTGGGAGATAAACATTAAATAGTAAGTATTTGGTAGAGTTAAATGTGATAAGAGTAGCAAGGGCTAACTGCAGCAAGGGTTCTAGCTTTGTAACTTTGGTCTTCAGTTTTGTGGATACAAACAGGTTGATTCCTCCACATGCCCTGCCTCTTTTGGTTTTAATTTTGGCATTTAATGAGTGTGATTCATAGTTATTCAACTCTATATTATCAAGTGCCCAGGTCTCTTGCACCAGGATAAAGTCAAATTTTTGAATGTATCCTAGAAATTCAGGTTCGGCCTGCTTGTTCCGCCATCCTGCAATGTTCCAGGAGAGGATGGATAAGTGAGCTTGTTGTTGGGGAGGTATACATTCAATTTGGCCTGTAGGCCAGTGGTATCATTCTGTCCTGTTGGTTTCAACTAGAAATTTCTGTTTGGGACCTTCTGCAATTGTGATGTTATCCAGTTCTGGTGTTACTCTACTTACATTTGAGCTCCACGGTTTACTATCTAACTCAGCAGTCCTACTCTTTCAACTGCTATACCATAGGTGATTTACCAAACTCCCGGCTTCTATCTATATCTTCAGGTTAACTCTCCAGCTCGACCACTCCCTTAACCCTGCCTTCCGCTGGATTAACAACAACCCTTCAGACCAACTGTCTCTCCTCTTCCAATTCTAAATCTGCCTTCCCCTGCATATTCCTGTCTGGCTCCTCCCCCTGTTTCCATAGTGACATACTCTCTTTGGAGGGAAATGCCTCTATTATCAGAGTTAACCCTTTAGGGTCTGTCGAACATTTAACCTTATATTCCAATACAAATGTAATCATATAACCACATATTCAACAATAAAGCTATACATATATTGACTTTATTGGATGGAAAAAGAATGAGAGAAAGAGAGAAGTAAATGAAATACATTTAGCTAGGAGTTTTGGCCATAGGAGGAAGGAAGATACTTTTTAGCCAAGAGTTGGGGAAGGATACATGTTGAAAAAGCTACAAACCAACAGTCGTGTATCTTTTATTTAGTGACCTTGCAGTAGTTAATCTATCTATATCCTTCAGTATTTCCATTGGGCCCAGTCGAACTGTGATACAGCAATCTATTCAGAGCAGTCTGCAGCAACAGTGATCAACAACAACAAAAAAGCCTACAAACATATTATACACTTTTCTTTAAAAGCACCTTTTACCAGAGATTCTTTCTCCCTACTTTGGGGACTGGAGATCAGGCTCCATATCCTGATCTCAAGTATTATTCCCATATTGTCATCACGTGTTAGTATATGTGTGAAAGTGTAGTCCTCGCCTAAACAATTTAGGCTTTAATGTGTAGCTCAGCAACTTTCACTCTAATGGTACAAAATGAACAGAAAAATGTATAGTAGGTTCCACAAAAGTTCGTATATTCTGGAGCAGGAACTATACTTTCTGCTTCTCTGGGTATTCCCATAGCCACATTTTGTATAAAAGAAAAGCATTAGAGAGAAATAGAAATAAAATGGTGGACGTGTCTCAAATGTAACTCCTTGGAAATAGGAGTGCTCACCAGGTTATACACTTTCTTTTTATTAAATATACCATATACACTCATATAGAAGTTGACTTTATGAGGGTAGGTTTTGATACAATTTGTGGATAGGTCAAGGGTCATTTTACAGAGAATGGAAAGCGCTAATGCTGTCAGAAGGAGCTAGCAACGCCTGACTGCCACTACAATTTCTCCTATTCAGGCATCAAAAATGCCAGAAGCTATGGGGGAGAAAGTAGTGTTTGGTGCTTCTGTTAGATTCTTCCAAAACAAACTTTTATTCTCACCTTTTGCCACTCTATTTCGAGATGGTTCCCTTTTTTGATCAGAGTTCAGGTACTGCATTCACCTTGGCCCAGGTTTAGGGGATTATTTTTTAAACTTAAATTTCTAGACTACACATGAGTATGTAGGGTAAGTAGTTTACTAACAGGAAGCGTGACATAACAATAAACTGTGTGGCATCAGCATTTATGTCTCTTTAGAACAGCTTTGTCATGATTTCTTCCTACAGCTCCTACTTTGTGAAAGCTCATGACTAACTACATTTGATAGTTCGATTAACTGTGAAATACATTAAGGCGTAAGAATGTATGCACACTAAAAACAGAGACTGCTGAGTTCTGGCCTTGAGATAAACATCTCTGGGGACAAAATTATGCACATAACCCCCCTGCCAAGGACAGCAGTAAAGGCTTCAGAAGCACACAGGAATAGAGAGGATAAGATAAGCAAAGGGCCATCCCGTAGTAAAGCAGTTCAGGGACATTAAAATATAACATGCTATGTTCATAATCTCCTGCATTCCTATGTCTTTATCCCCTTGTATGGGACAGGCCTGCAGGATTCATTAATTTAAACTAATGGTTCTGAGACATAGGACCCATCTACACATAACACATAAACTTGGCCTAATTAGAATAGCCATGTCCTGGACTCATTCCAGGGGCTGCTATACAGCCTGTGTCCAAACTATAGTGATGGCAGAATGGAGTCCAAATGATACAGCAGGGCCCTGCCAGACTGTTTTCTTATCTGCACTGCCCGTGTTGTTGCTGCCACACAACCACAGAGCTGCAGAGGGCTCCTGGCAATTATTGGGCACCTTATTGATATCGGAAAATGGACATGCATGACAAATAGGGAGAACAAGCTGTATTGTAAGTTGCCTTGAATACCTATGGGGAGAAAGGTGGGGTAGACATAAAGAAGATGATTAACAGCAGCAGCAGCAGCAGCAGCAGCAACAACAGAATAACTTTGGTGCTCTGTGCTACCTGCCACGATGAGGGGGGGGGGGCATAGGACAAATTAATACTTCTTTCCCTTTGCTAATGAGCCAGTTGCATGACTGAGGGCAGCCAATGAGCTGGGGTGGGGAACAAAAACTAAGAAAATGTGGAAGAGGAAGGGCACGGATGGAATCCCTTCTTCCTCTGCTCCAGTAAAATATTTTTTTCAATGCTTACACCCCAACATTCCACCCAGAGAAAAGAAAACCAGCCTCTGCTGAGCAGTTTATGTTGTGCCTTCCCCTTTCATTTTGCCATTCTGACCAAGCACCTCCCTCCTTGCTCTGAGGTCAGAACAAGGCACTCAAATATGAAATCAACTATGAGGTAATCATTCAACTGAGCCCCTCACTGTTGATTGCATTGTGGGGCATCTTTGCAGGGAGGTGCGTGGCTGATAAGACTGTGATGGCAGTCTTGAGTAGAATGAAACTTTTGTTTCTAAAGTTAGAGCCCCAATCTACTCTCTCACATTTTATCTTATGGCTGAAATTGGCTGGGCAGTGGATGACAGTCATGATCTTCTGTATTAATAAAAATATTAAATAGGATATACTGTGTTAATATTAAACATACACTCCCCAGCAAGTTTTTTTAAAAAATGGAGATGCCTGCCCCTCATCAATCCTTGATGACTCCCTCATGCCCCAATGCCACTCCAATCCTGGGGGACACACTAGCAAAATAGCATTTTCTCTGAAAAACAAACAGAAATAAGTGAGTTTAAAAAAATGAAAGTCTAAAAAATGTTTTCTATATTAAATGGCCATAAACTATGTATTGCCGCAGCCTCAAAACAGAGGTAAGTATGGATTTGTTTTTGCTGATGTAGACAAGACAAAAGTTAGAGGGACATACTGTGCTGCAGGCACTGCCTCAAATTATAGGAATGAAATAAGACTTGATATAAGCAGGAAGGAAGCCAATGTGCATATATTTTAGATCTATGGATATCTTTGGGGAAACAGGATAGTCCTCATACATGATTCAAACTCCCCTGGAAGCTTCTTGCTTAGAGACCTTTCCTCTCTACAGAAGCTTATATCTGATATCAAAAGTGGTGAGAAAATCCATGTTCTCAGAAGTCATAGTATTCAAAATTGTACTTTTCAATCACATGGAATGTGAATTTGTTGTATTACATAGAGGGTGGATTATGTTCATTATTTTTTACTTTATTCTGTCCCTTTTCAGCAACACAGCTAGCAAATTGGCATTCAGCTGGCAAATCTACATAATCTGTTTACAGACTGAACGTGTGGAGAAAAATAGAGAGTCCTGAATCATATAATTAATTCCAGCTAAAGCAGACACTGGAGTCAGTGGGGTTTACTTAAGTATTAACTCACCATTTAGCAACAGATTTAATGGATTTACTTTGTTTAAGACTACCACAAGGATTCAAAACTAACTGCAATAACCATATGATGGAGAAGTCGTATTAACATTACAATTCATAGCAGATTTTATATGCAGACTTTTAGTGCAAGTTTGCATTTCTCCTAGATGTTTTTAAAATGTCAGAATAATTGAAATAGGGATATTTTACAGGAACAAAAGGTGGATGGTCAAGTGTTTCTGCAAATCAAGAGGATAAATAAACGAACATTATGGCTTTTTGGAAATTATATCCAAAAAAACTGTAGGTATAGGAATGATTTTGTATCCTATTTTGCTTGTATCCCGGCATTGTTCCAACATTACATAAAATGACAAGTAATGAAAACAGCATTTACAATCAGCAATAAAAGCATTTTATTATTCTACAGGTTTTCTGTTTTAAAACACAATCTGCCCACATTTTGATTCATACATCTAATTATCAATAGCTGAAATGGGCCAGGACTAGCAAGATACAAAGAACTATCCACAACAAACATAAATTGATTCTACTTTTAATTGCTTGGTGTATTTGGTAAAATAGTAAGAAGGCCCAGAAAATGTATGGCAGGCGCAGTATCGCAATATGCTAGGATGAAGAAATATGCCTTCATTGTAGCTTATAACTATCATTTTTTGCTTCCCATTATTACTTCCTTCAATTAAATTTGTACATTTTAGTTGGCTCAATAAAGCCATCACTGTTTGTGGATTATGCATTTTGTTGTATGTCCCTCCACAAATGTTTCTGGAGATGGCAAAATCATGATATCAAGACTGATGAATTAGGTAAAGCATTACTAAATGATGACAGAAAAACCAGAAATCAGCTGCTACTTTAAAGTTTTGCATTTAAATAGAAGTCCTACATGTGTCTCTTTAGAAATAAGATGCACTGAATTAAATAGGAATTAATTTTCTGAATTTATTAAAATTGTTGAAAAGAAAAAGTGAAAGGGGAAAAGCTTGTATTGTAAACCGTATTGTAAAAACTCAGCAACACAAAAAAGTCTGCTGAGTAAAATGTGATGGTGGAAGCCAGGTCTACTAATGTATGGCAGACCTCCTCTGAAGCAGTAAGAATGAAAGCAAATAAAAGGAAAATGCAAGTAGGTCAGCCACAGGTTTCCACACTAGATACTCCAGTTGCTGTCTCATATCCTGCTGCTAGGTTTCCAAAGAGGAGATGTTGTTTCCTCATGACAGTGTAAAATGGATTACTAAAAGAAAGAAAAACTGCAGAAAGAAAAGTATTTGCAATCTCTTTAGTGAAAGCAAACTGACCAAGGGACTTGAACTATTTTTGAAACAATACCATTGACAAACCGCCTACAAAATTTCTTTAAAAAATTCTAATTTCTCAAAATTAAAAGAGGAAAAATTCAAAATAGATTGACAAATACACAGGTTAAATTGTATTTTATTGTAACTGTTTTTATCGTTTTTATTGTATTGTTTCGTTCTGAGTGTAAACTGCCCCGAGCCAATGGGGAGTGGCGGTTGATAAATCTAATAAATAAAATAAATAAATAAAATAAAGGGCAGGAAACTGTCAAATACAATTTTTTACTTTCTTTTTCCACCTGGCATTTGTTACTTCTTTATTTGTTTATGTCGAATAACATTTCTTGAAAATTTAGGTAAATTTCATCATTTATTTTTGCTCCTCATCTGCCCCCTAAAATAGAGTCTTATCTGTAAAACACATGTTATCTTCATGTTTCTTTAGATACAAATATCTTTTTTTCCTATGCAAAAACAATTTTATTGTCATTATTCAACTGCCTTTGCATTCAGCCAGCTGATGGCCACTTACAGTGAAGCTAACTTGATACTCTATACTCGTGCTTTCCAAAGTGGGTGATATTGTCTCCTGGGTGCACTGGAATGATCCAGGGAAATGGCATTGGCCTTGGGTGCAACTGGGATTGGGGGGGGGGGAGAGATTGAATAAATGTAAGAAACAAAAAGAAAAAGAAACAAATTTTGAAAAACTGTTCCTACATATTTCATCTGTTGTATAATGGAGAGTTAAAGTTTTAGTGATTACTTTATTTTACAAATGAACACACAAAATGAGTGGTCAAGTCTGTCAACAGGTCTTAACAAGCAAACTTTGATAGGTGAGTGTGTCACACATTGTTGGTAAGTTCAGCATGCATTGGCAGGAAATATGTGCATGTAATGACTTTTTCACAGTGTTGTTGTTGTTTATTCATTTAGTTGCTTCCAACTCTTCATGACCTCATGGACGAACCCATGCCAGAGCCCCCTGTCAGCTGTCATCACCCCCAGCTCCTTCAAGGTTCACAATACAATACTACAAATTGTTGACATGTATGAAATCTAATTTAGATTGTTTCTGAATTGTGTGACAAGCAGTTTATAATACTGCAAGTGCAATAAACATTGAAAATTTTTAAATCATGCTGATGACAAAAATAGAGCTGAACATTAATAAATTGATAGCAGCACACCAGCTCATGTCCAGGAACAGGGGATGGCATTTACTGTTGTCATATTGTCACCATCTCAGCAGAGACCACAGAGCATAAAATGGTTCCTGATTATTGCTTATCACCATTCTGATGCTTGTCAAAGCACCAGCACCACTCAGAGAGGAGAAGGATGGAGGGGTGGGGGGGATACCTCCCTCTCCCCACTCCAAGTCACACGATGCTTTGGAAAACGTCAGCAATGGAGAACAATTTTATGCTCCATTATGGTCACTGCTACAATGGCAACAAGGTGGCGATGGTAAGAGTGGCTGCCCATTACTCCATTCCATATCAGCCCTGGGCTAAATGGTGCATGTAGATGTATCCTAAGTTTTTTTTAAAAAAAACTAGCATACAGCAGCACTCTACCTACAATTATGGTTATTTTTCTTTCTTTTTTCTTAGCTTTTAACTCTACAATACTTCCATTTTGACAGTTCTGAATATTGCTACTCACATTTTTCCTGTGTTATTTGTATTGAGGAGTGATTTTTTTGTTTTTTCTTTCTTTTTGTTTCCCCCATGTTGGCTATTTTTCCCTTCTCCTCTCATTTACTAATAATGGAACTAGATAGCTTACAAATTATTAAAATACATACAGATTCAAAACCATGAAAAACTAGATATACAGATAAAATATTATACCAAACTTAAACATAAGTTATTTTGGAAGGTATCTCTAACTTTGCTAGTTATGCTTCCTAATTATCAAGGGAGGGATGGAACTTGATTTTTAAACCTAGAAACAGAAGTGCATGCCCTCAAGGATATATTCAAAATTCATCCCCAGAATTGCTGAAAAGAATTACTGGTGACTGCAGAAGCATGAATGAAGGGAATGAAAATGCTTCAGATTCCACTGCCACCAATTATGGGAAAAAATGCAGCCAATGTTTCTGTCAATGTATTCAGAATATCAAGAATATAATGATAGTGATTATAGTGAAGTGTTTAGCCTAGTGCCTGTTTTGAGGATTTTCACTGATGCAACATTATTCAAATGCAACAATGCATTTGAATAATGCTATCCTATGTATGTCTGCTCAGAAACAATCTCATTGAGCGCAATGAAGCTTACTTCTTTGAGCTCCATATAAATGTACTTAAGAATGGAGAAAATGATCTCCAACCAACTGGGGGAGACTGACTGTGATCCTGCAGGTTAGGAGTGGAAAGAATGCTTGAACATACAAGGGGAAAAATGTGAGGAAATTCCAGAAACCTCAACTATTGTCCTCAAGCCTTTTTCTTGGTCACTGCCCCAGTCTTACCACTTCTTCACATGGTCCCCGGGGCCATGTCATTTTGGCAGCAAAAACAGAATGCATGTGGGGTGGCTTGGGCACCCTGTGTGTCCTCCCCCCTTTCCCCATGATAACCCAGAGTGGCTCTGCAGCCACAGCACTGTTCATTGGGCCTGCAAGTATGCGGCTAGGTTATCACATTTGTCTGGAGTACCATCTCGAAGTTACAGAAGGGAATGTGGCACAATTTACTTGCTTTTACAATAATTTAGCACATGGAATACAGAGAACCTCCATATGCTTTGATTATTCAACATGGTGGGAATAACCTGGGCTTCTGGAAGGCTTACAATGTACAGGCTTGGGGAGACTCTTTCTCAACAAGATTAATATGTAGTGGAACACATTGAAATATCAGATATAGCGAGGGGCTGTTAAACATTGCCATGAGATATGTTGAACATTGCCATGAGAAAGGAGACTTTGCAACCTAATTTGGAGGTCAGCTGATTTAAAATCCAACCATTTGTTTTCACATGGGGGAGATATAGCAGATCAGGAAGACTGCTGCTGGATGCCTCTTCAATGGGGAATAAGAATCTTGTTTTTCACCCATGTGGAATTTCAAAGTATGCCATCTATGCAGGTCAACACAATAGGTAACCTCAAGGAAGTGGTTTAATCAGTAAGAAGGTGGACCATCCAATGCCTGGATTGGGACTCATACTAATCCAAGTACCTTCAGCAGCAAACAATCAACGGGGGCTGCCTCCATTCCAGTTTAGTCTCTGTTCATTTAAGGCAGTGGTTCCCAACCTTTGGTCCTCCAAGTATTTTACATTTCAACTCCCATAATTCCTGATAAGCTGGATGGGATTTCTGGGAGGTAAAGTCCAAAGCAACTGGAGTACCAAGAAGAGGGGGATAATTATCTTAAATCAATAGCTAAGGGGAATGTCCCACAGGCTTAGCTGTCTTTACACTAATGACCAGAGTATGGGAAATAAACAAGATGAGCTTTAACTCCTAGCACAACAAAACATATGTAATAGGCATCACTGAAACCTGGTGGGGTGAGTCCTATGATTGGAATGTAGCAGTGGAGGGGTATAGCCTATTTCAGAGAAATAGACCAAACAGGAGAGGGGGTGGAGTACCATTATATGTCAAAATATTTACACCTGTGTAGAGATGCAAGACTTCAATCCTTGAAACCAGGTCGAAAGCATCTGGGTAAGAATTAAGGGAATAAGGACGGAAAAAGAGGTAGTTTTGGTCTATTACAGACCTCCAAGCCAGACAGAAGAACTAGATGAAGCCTTCCTTGACCAGATGAGCAAACATGCAGAAAGAAGAGATGTATGTGTTCTCTCACTTATTGCTGGGGTTAGGTTCCAGGACCTCCCGCGATAAGTGAAAAACTGCGATGTAGGGATCCTCTATTTTAATATTTATACATTGTTTTAGTAGTTATATATTATTTTAAGTCTTTATAAACTTAAAATAAAGTGAAGGAAAGGAAGGAAAGGCCCTTCAAGGCTGGAGGGAGGGAGGACTGAGGAGGGAAAGTGCCTTGGAGAGCGGCGGTGGCAAAACCCCACTAAACAGCAAAAATACCATGATAAATATTTTAAATTAATATTTTTTGAAATCCGCAAAAGAGTGAGTCTGCAATAAGCGAACTGCGAAGTAGTGAGGGAAGACTGTAGTAGTAATGGGGGACTTCAACTACTCTGATATTTGTTGGAAAACAAACTTTTCCAAGAGTATAAAGTCCAACAAATTCCTAACTTGCTTTGCAGGCAATTTTATTGTCCAGAAAGTAGAAGAGGCAACATGTGAGAAAAATCTTGGAGTCTTCATGGAGAAGAAGCAAAACATGAACCAACAGTGTGATGCAGTAGTTTAAAAAGCCAATGGAATTTTGGACTGCATCAAAAGAAGTATAGTGTCTAGATCAAGGGAAATCATGGGGACTTTGTATTCTGCTTTGATTAGACCTCACCTGGAATATTGTGTCCAATTCTGGGCACCACAGTTCAAAAGAGATAGTGACAAGCTGGAAGGAGTCCAGAGGAGAACGACCCAAATGATCAAATGTTTGGAGACCATGCCCTATGAGGAATGTCTTAAAGAACTGGGTACATTTAACAAGCAGAAGAAAAGGTTGAAAGGAGACATGATAGCCATGTATAAATATGTGAAAGGATGTCATAAGGAAGAGGGAGCAGACTTGTTTTCTTCTACCATTGAAACTAGAACTAGGAGAAAAGGGTTCAAATTACAGGAAAGGAAATTACAGGAAAGGAAATCCCAACATTAGGAAGAACTTCCTGAACATACTAGCTGTTAAAGAGTGGAACTCTCTGCCTTGGAGTGTGGTGAAAGCTTCTTCTTTTGAAACTTTTAAACAGAGACTGGATAGTCATCTGTCAGGGGAAAGTTGTGCTTTCCCTGCATAGCAGGGGGGTGGACTAGATAGTCCATGTGGTCTCTTCCAACTCTATGATTCTAAGAAGAAAAGGAATAATGCCCAAGGGAACGATATGAAAAAATAAATAGGTTTTGGCTTAGCCATTAAATAAAGTGATGGGGCCAATTCAAATAGTTAAATTTTGGATCATCCTCAGGATAGTTTTTTACTGCTAGCTAAGATATATTCAAAAGTCTTTTGGCCTTTTTCTTTCTCAGGAGCTGAAAGATTGTGCCTTGCTCAAGATCATCCAATGGGTTTCCATGGCTGAAGGGATTTAAATTGAGATTTCCAGAGTTGTAGCCCAAGGACCTCAACACATGTAAGTTAAGAAGCTGAAGGACAGTGTGGGGGAAACTATGGGGCAGCATAATGCTTTGTCCCCTTACCATCAGTGGTCATGAGATCCCATTCCACAACATTTCCGTGGTGTCCCTTGCTTCCTACCACTTCCTCACTGCTTCTTGTATGAAGAGTCGGGTGTACACCCAGCTCCTCTGGGCTCTGCTTCTTGGTGCTGCTGCCATGCTGCTGGCACAGAGCCCTACTAGAAGTAGCCCTCCATCATTTGATGGGCTTCTGCAGACTCCGTGCCAGCAGCGTACCAGGAAATGGAGAAAAACATCAATTGATGAGGTGTTAACGTTTTAACCACCACATCACACTACCTCATGCTATTTCATACACTCCCATATTTACAGCTGTGCTTTGAAGCTTTTCTTCTCTAAAGAAATGCAAAAATCAGTCAAACAGTGAATGTGAAAGGAAAGCAATCTGAATCAGTAAATCTCTAGAGTTCAAGTGCTAAGAATCAAAGGATTCAGTTTAAATAGCTATGACATTTTTTTGGTTTTCATATTTTCAAATTTAGAAACTATTTGACAGTTTCTTAGCTTGGCAAATTAGTCATTTTAAAATGTTACAAAACTTTTTCCCTAAAGAGACTCGGTTCCATTATATGGCTCACCTACTGGGTTTGCTCTTTAACTTTGGTTGACTGATGTTTGACGTCTAATTACAACGAGAGTGTTTAAAACAATTGTTGCACTTTTATCCAAATTCATTTACTTCAGGTGTCAGTATTTTCCACAACTTATCAAGGATATTTCTGACGACAATTAAGGTGCTAATTATTTCAGCATTAAATACAAAGATTCATGCATGGTTTCATTTTTTGCAAAACTATTAAGTGCTTAAAAAGAAACAGGCGTGTTTGTGCTCTCATTTCACTTCCGGTGAAAGGATTTGTATAATGGTTCACTTATTGCAAATTAATGCATAGTGAAATCATCTCCTAAGTTTCTAGATCCTAGGAAAATCTATGGGAATCCAAAATAGCCAGGCAATATCACAACTAAGTTTCTCTGAACTCATTTTGCCAACACAAATGTTATATGATGTGATTTCACAAATGTTTTTCTGGTGTTAGCTACAGGGGGAGGGAGGAACTCAAGATAAGCAGACAGGCCACAAAAATGTTTCCTACTTGCAGATGTATTTTAATACCTTATTTAAAGGGTAGAATAAATAAGTCTCCCAGATATTTACTCCGTACTATTAAAATAAGTATCAGAATAGTACATGGAACATTACCTGTGTTTACTTATTCTTGAGGGGGACTAGATTCATGGGACTTAATTACTGCAATCTGCCTATACACAGTAATTGCAACAATGTCAACGAGACACATATTTAAGGATATAATATTTAATTAATCCACATAAAGAGTTACAACAGGCTGATTTATTAAGGAGCATTTTTTCAGTGAGTAAATAAAAAATATACAAGAAGCAAAGTTTACCTATGTCCCATGTGAATGGTTTTTTTTCCATTTCCTTCCTTCCAATGACATACCAAATGCAAGCCATCCAATGAGCTAGCAGTGCAAACATAGACATAAGAAGTGTCAGAACAATAGTGCTGTGCTGGGAATAACGATCCAACTTTTGAAGAAGACGTAAAAGACGCAGCAATCGTACTGTTTTGAGAAGATGGACAATGGACACCTAGAACAATAAGAAGGCAAAAGAAGATTCAGTGGCTATTGAACATGGCATACTTTAATATTTCTTTTCAAAAAGTGGAGGATAAATTTGATTTGATCTTGTACAACCTCAGCTATTTTACATTTCTATCAAAATATGATAAGGATTTTGCTTTTCCTTGCTTTACCTTAAAATATTGATTAAGCTATTGTGCACGTTCAGTATTATTTTGATGGAATCCATAATCTTTAATTTAAGGATATATTTCTATTCAGTATATGTATTAAGTTTACTTAGGTAACAAGGGACAGAGTGAATTGAAAGGAAAAGAAATATGGCAAGACTATTAATGGTTAATATAAGGCAGCTGCTAAAATGAATTTCCCATAGATAACAGTGATAAAAAGTATTGCCTATATGCTTATGCCACATACAAGGCCATAGGCTTGGTTGATAATAAAAAAATCGTGGTTCTAAAATTAAATGGGGGGGGGGCGCGTTTGATTAGTAATAGAAATACTTACAAAAAAAATCCCAAAAAATCTTAATTGATATTTAATTAATAAAACAGGACTGACACTGTTAAAAGCACAGGCAAATCAAGGGGGCAACATTTCCCTTCACCTCTGGAGTGCAATTGACTGGAGCTGAAGATTTATAGCATATAGAAATGGTACCACCTACTTATACAAGTATAACGTTCTTGTAACAGGAATATATCAACCTTCTCCAAAATTGCTTTTTAGGGTGACTTAAAGAGTATCACAGAGCTGTGCCTTTCCTTCCTGGCAGAAGGGGCTTGGACTGGATGCCCTTTGGGGGTCCCTCCTATGCCTTGGATTCTGTGGCATGGTGATGATGATGAAGTGGGCTGGGTGGCCACCTATGGGGAGGGCTTTGCTTGTGCCTTCCTACATCAAAGCAGAAGGGGGTTGGGCTGGGTGCCCTTTGGGGGCTCCCTTCCAACTCTAGGAGTCTATTATTATGATTGGGCAGGGGCTGGATGGCCATCTGTGGGGAGGGATCGAGCTGTGCCTTTCGTTCCTGGCAGAAGAGGCTTTTTTCCTTCAGTCCTCCAAGGACCTCTCTAGGAGTGGTGATTTTTTCTGTATGGTTTTTTTCTTCTGTAGTTTTCCTTCTTCTCTCCTGGTCTTCTCACTCCCTCCTCCCCTTCTTTCAGCCTTTCTTATGTCCTTCTCCTCTTTCCTTCTACCTACCCTGATTTTCTGGGTGTTTAAACTGCTTTTCCCCCTGCAGTCCTCCAAGCCGCTCTAGGAGTGGCGATGTTTTCTCTATGGTTCCGCTTGCTTTTTCACTTCCTCCAGGAAGGCCTTTCACTTTAATTAGGCTCCAACCAGGCAAAGGGCTGTGATATGACTGTAAGTACCCTAAAAAGCTATTTTGGAGGAGATAAATATTCCTATTAGAATAACTGAGAGGGAACATACGAACTAATTACAATAATTAAGAAAATTGGGGGCCCCCAAGTTCGGTAAATAAATTACACTTCCGGGTTGGAGGTTGTGGTTCAAAAAACAATTAAATTAACTTTTTATACGAATTTAATACGGTTTCAAATAATTTTTAAACCGCAGAAACCAAGCCTACAAGGCCAACTACTCCCATCAAAACACTTACAAAATAGATAATAAAATAAAAATTGTTATGTTACATAAACCAAACCTCAACAAACCTAAAAAAAATCTGCCTATATGTTGACTTTTCTTTGCATGTATTTTCTGCAGGAATTTATCATCTACAAAAAAAGAAGACTAATAATGTGGTGAAACACTTTGGGAGGTTTCCATGTAAAGATTATATTGTGTTCTTCTTAATGTCTGTCACAATGCTAGGACTTGGCCGGCTCCTTAATCACACACACAGAGACGGTATTCAGCTAACTACTTTATTGAAGAATAAAAACAGTAGAAAAGGTAATGGTCCAAAATGCCAAAAAGCATCAAAGTAATAAGTATTGTCCAAAAACAACTTGGCATGAAAGTTTCCAGGACTTGGCAAGGCTCCGCTTAGCAAAAGCGAATCAGGAACAACACAAGGTACAAGATCCAAGACTTCCTTGGCAAGGCTCCGCTTAGCAAAAGCGAATCAGGAACAAAACAAGGTACAAGATCCAAGGCTTCCTTGGCAAGGCTCCGCTTAGCAAAAGCGAATCAGGAACAAAACAAGGTACAAGATCCAAGGCTCCCTTGGCAGGCCAATAGCCCAAACTTAGCTCTGTGGTCCAGCCTCGCTAACACGTCTGCATAGAATAGACGTGGCCGAGGTACTGAGGATCCGTTCCCACGGATCCGCTACTTAATCTCCGTGGTGAGGCCCCCGACGCTCTAGGCTTCTCCTTCTCCAATCTGTGGTGCGGGACCTCGGTCTGTCTAGGCTATGAAACCAACCCCTCCTGCTAGACTCGATGTTCCGTCTCCTATCGAAGGTTCGGCCTTGCCTCCCAGCACCTGGGTCTCTATCTCCGTGAGAGTCAAACTCCCTATCTACTTCCCAGCTATCCTCCTCCAGGTCTTCATGCATTCTTTCTTGCGATCCTTGCCCCCCCGGCCGTTCATACGCTTCACTATCACTGCTTTCAGTTTGCACCTGGCTTTCCATATCCTCGTAAGGATCAGGCCAGCCTTCATCCCAAGGTAGGCTCTCTGTGGGAGAAGAAGGCCCAGCCATGGGAAACTCTCCTTCTTCCAGCCCCTCTAAATCCTCTTCAGAATCTATCTCAGCTGCTGCTGGCTCTAATGCAAGTGGGACCCCTGGCGCGGTCCCATGCCCCGCAGGCACGAACGAGAACTGGGTTGCTACAGTGTCATGTCAGAATCCTTTTCTTTTTTCACATTTCTGCATTTCATTTTTCAATTTTGATTTTGATCTTCAAATTATAAAATCCATTTACTTTTGCCATTTGGACTGCACACATGTCAGTGACATTCTGGAGGATATTTTGGGGAAATAATGTCAGATTTGTGATTCATGTTGGCTTGTGTTCAGTGCTTTTATTTTATGTTAATTATTTATGCCCTACCCTTCAGCCAAAAGGGTTCCAGGGGTGCCTTGCAAATTGTTAGACAGTTCCCTGGCACCTGGCTTAAAGGTTAAAAGGAGAAAGGGGAGGGCAACAAGAAAGAGAATTAGGATCCTCGGATGCTAACTACTTTTCTCTCCCTCACAAACCAGAGGAATGGCATCTGGCACAAGGAGACAGGGGCTCTCACCAGTTACTAGGGTTAAAAGTGTAAAGGAGCTTGTTTGGCTTCTAGCTTTCTTCCTCGGAGATCAGAGCTTTTTTACAGTTGGATTTATACAACATTATGAAAAAAACTGTACAAGGGAAATACAGGAATTATTAACGACCTCATCACATGAGGTCCTTTTCAGTGGCATGAGGTGGTTTGCTTATACCTGTACAATGGAGCCCACTGGCTTCCATCCCATGATATAGAGCAACTTCTGGCTCGGCTCCATCATAAAAGTATAGGCAAATTGGCGCATGCTGCTCTGGGCCGCCAGTACAGTTGGCAGCAGCACCAGAGGATTCCTGTGTTGAATAGAAGTCGCCTGGGGAAAGCTGGATGACTGATAGTTCCCCCAATGGGATGTGGACTTGGGTGAGTCAGGCGATGAGGGGCATGCAGAAAAGGGTTCTCCAGGCCCCCCGATGGGCACTGCCAGATTTGCCATGATGTGTGGTGATTCCAGTGGCACATCTGATGAGGTCATTACTGTATGTTGTATATATGAGCCTTCAAATCACTTGTCAATCTATAGCAACCCTATGAAGTTCACAGTTTTCTTCATCAAGGAATACTTGGGTGGTTTTGCCAGTTCTTTCCTCTGAAATATACAGTACCTCATATTCCCATCCAAGTATTATCAAGAGTTGACTGTGCTTAGTTTCTATGATCACATCAGAATCTGGTGCCTTTAGTGAAGTGCTGCCAGACTTTTGGCCCTCCAGGTGTTTTGGCCCTCCAGGTGTCCCAGAACTCCTGGCCATTGGACAAGCTGACTAGTGCTTCTGTGAGTTGGAATCCCAAACACCTGGAGGGCTAAAAGTCTGACACTTCTGCTTTAGGTTATAATGCCTGCATTGTCCACTACTATACATTTGAAATGGGCCGCACACTGAAATGGCTCCTGTATTAAACACATACATCTATATTCTATGTGTTGCTACTCTTCTTTGTACAATGTGATAGTGCATGTCAATCAATTGCAGTGAAGATTCTCCTGAGCTTTACTATCAGTGTCCTGCTCCTGGCTTTTTTCTAGGCCAGTGGTTCTCAAACTGTGCTATGCGGAGCCCTGAGGGTTCCATGAAGCACAGTCAGAGTCTCCGCGCTTCCCTCCTCCTCTCCCTCCTCCCTCTCCCCCTCCAAGTACATGGCGGTGGGGAAAGAGGCACCAGTCAGCTGGTTGCTCTTTCCTTCTCTTTCTTCCTCTTTCCCCATTCCCTCCCTCTTTCTATGCCTCCTTCCCCCCCTCCTTCCTTCCTTCCTTCCTTCCCTCCCTTTCCTTTCCTTTCTTCCTTGCTACGCAGACCCTTTCCCCCTGCACCTTCCTTGCTTCCAGAACCCTTTTCCTGAATGGAAAAAGGGAGTTGAACTGGATGGCCCTGGGGTCTTTCACTGAAACACTGTTAAATTTATGTTGGTTAAAATTGTACTTCATCTCAAAACATTGTATTGTTCTTTCTTTCTTTTACTTTTCTGCACTACATACTAGATATGTGCAGTGTGTATAGGATTTTGTTCATGTTTTTTTCAATCAGTTCACACAAGCATTTTCCATCCATCTGCCACTGGCCCAGCCCATCTGTCAAATTTTAAAACGTGAAGTGGCCCCTGTGTCCAAAAGTTTTCCCATGCCTGATATAATATATAAACACTTCCTGTCGCACATCGGCTGGGAACCAGGGCCTTTTAAATATTCATACAACCACGGCTGGAAATAACAGTATATTTATTGAAGTAAACAATGTCCAAAAAATAACAGTAAACATGAAAATAGCCAAGGCAAAAAGCATTTGAGAAAATTCCAGGAAATGTTCCCAAAGCTTCAGGCTAATTAAGTTGTAAGGTCTCTGAATATAAATCCACTAAGAAGCAACAGAGCTTAAAACTAGGATCGTCCCAAAAAAAGGCAAGCTCAAAGTTCTGTCATGAATGACCAAAAAATCATGAAATCAGGAGGTCATGGAACTGCTTGCAGTAGAATCGAAAGTTGACCAGGAAACTGCTTTTCCAGAGTTTCATCACCTTGGCCCTGCACTGAAAATCACACAGATCCCTGCACACCACCACAACCCACAATCCCCGAAGCCACACAAGCCACAGGCCCAACAGCTCCACAAGAACCTTTTCCTTCATAAAGGGCTCAGCAGCTGCACAAGTTTGAGAACTGCTCTAGGCTATTTCACTTTTTCTTCTGCTTGTTTTGGGACTAGCCAATGTAGGAGGACAAGGCAATGGATACCAATTGTAAGCAGAAAGGACAAACTGTTCATGCAAAACCTAGATAAGATTGGCCATGCTTCAATTCAGTTGCTAGATCTAACCTAGCTAAGGCTAACAATTGAACTTTGGCCATTAGAAGTCAGGTTATGTGTATTTAATTTTGATTATAACATTTCTCTTAACTTAATGTGTAATGTAAAGTTCAAGTCTCTTATGGTGACCAGCATATTAACATGAATATGTATAAAGCAACCAACAAATTCATGTTGATAATGAATGTAGGTATGACAAGGAAAGTATTTTGCTAAATGCTTAGCATTTTATCAAGCCACCACTATCTTTAAAAATAAGAATGTATCATGGTCCGCTTTGCACTATATGTAGCACTGCCAATATAAAAACTCAGCATTCCATATGGCTTTTACCTCTTTGAAACATTTCAAAACTAAAATCCAGACTTCATAAATCTTTAATAAGCGTGCAAAATGTTAATGGTGGCTCAAGGCAGAATAATTTTCTGATTGAATGGACTTCGTTATATCGTACATGAAGATCTTTTGATACAGGGGAGTATTTAAAGCATTAGAGAGGAAAAGGTTGCATTATCTTCCTGCATATAGTGGATCACAGAGCTGAGTCAACATCATGCGGATAGTGGGCAAACATCTTATGCTTTGCCAAAGTAAGGGCATATTTTTTCCAAGTCCATGTGACACTATTATTTAAATGCATTCATGGGAATTTTTAAAAACAAAATATGATGATGTTTGAAAGTCAGTGTTGAGGTCCTTTTTAAATGGAATTTTTGTATGATCTTGTGAACATTTGGATTGTTTTCTATAGTACCTCATTTAGTCTGGGGTCAGCTTGACATCCTAAATATTGTCCTAAGAAATGATTATCAGTATTTGATCTTTCATAAGTCCATGTAATACTATTATTTAAATGTATCTGTGAGAAATTTCAAATCTGATAATGTTGGAAAATCAGTGCGTTAATCTCCTTTTTAAATTGAATTTTATATGATCATAAGATGCTTTTGCCTACAGATCCCCATGCTGCAAATCAGATGATGCAGGCTCACTTCTGGTGGGGCTCCATGGCTCCACTAGGATACAAGCCTCCTACGATGCTATGCCAGAAACACTTCCTGTGTTGCTTTGCAAACCATGGGGCCAGTGTGAGAGGAAGATGCATGGCGACGCTTCCTCACATGTAATGGGGAAGCATTGCTGCGGGCAAGACAGGGCACCAGGATTGCCCCATTGGCCCACTAGTTCGCTATGTGAGATCTCATCCATGTGATGAGGTCCTTAGTCATGGTTCAGATTGACATCCTGAACGTTGGCCAAAGAAAGGATGATTAGGCTTGGAGCTTTCACAAGACTGCTGCAACTTTCCAAAGCCTCTTGAAAAAAATACTCAAAAATTAATTTAAGAAAGGTAGTAATTCATGACAGGAACGGATGCAAAAAGTCATGTTTATTTGCCACTAAAGTCATGTTTATTTGCCACTAAAATTAATAGGTCTTCCATTAACTGACACTATCCTACTATGTAGCAAAAATTGAATTTTTTTCCTGTTCCTGGCTTGAATGTGTTAGTTCTTGTTTAATTGTGTGGTACTTACTCTGAAAATAATTGTTATACCCCAGAAACTTTGTTATATGGCTGCCACAAACTATTAGATATTCATTGAAAAACTATAGCAAAATGTACTGCAGAATGTCTTGCAAAAACCGTTAAACTTTTTCCGTGTTTTTTTCCAGACCCTCTGAATATGCTAGCCACAGATGCAGGCAAAACATCAGGAGAAAATGCTGCTAGAACATGGCCATACAGCCTGGAAGCCACATAACACCCGCAACTTTTCCCATGTTTTTATGATAGAGCCAATTACGAAATGACCCATAGACAGAATTGTGTTACATATTGTTATAATTAAGGATGATAAAGCTCCTCTCTATGTACTCTAATATAAATAAACTGGGTTATATATGGGATATTATAAGCATTTTAATTTTACAAATGTAAAAAAAAATCATTTCTGCTTTGCTAAATGTTTCCACTTGTTTCTATTTAGAGAAAGTTAATAATCAACAAAATTACTACACAGTTTAGTATAGTGTTGCAAATGTAGTTCATGTATGTTGTACAACTCCCTTAAAGCCACATTTAGTTTGCTAGATTTTGCATGCAGTACTACAAGATGCCATCCATCCATCTTGCCCTTGGTCGGCCCCTCTTCCTTTTTCCTTCCATTTCCCCCCAGCATAATTGTTTTCTCTAAGCTTTCCTTTCTTCTCATGATGTGGCCGAAATAATGTAGTTAGCGCTTTTCTTTAATATGCTTAGAGCAATATTTTCCTTCACAAAAAGAAATAGCTTGATATAACTACTTCTAGTAGAACAGAAAGACTGTACTTACCACATTGACATTAAAAGCATAAAGAAGATCAAAAGGAAGTGCAGCAATTAAATCAATGATGAACCATGTGGTCACATAGTGGATACAAATAGATCTTGCTTCAAATATTACTTGGCCAGACTTGCTGACATATGTTGTTCGGAAATTTAAAATAATATCTGTTTGACAAAGAAGAAATATGTTGTTAGAGACCTCTCCTACATTTAGACATTAATAAGTGAAGAATGAACAAGTAATAGAAAGAGATGTAAATCTGTTTGATAACCAACACAGAAACCTAAAAGGGTGGAATATGCTATGTCTTTAAAAGGAGGATAACTGTAAGTCAGTTTCATTTCAAGTTTTCCAAATGCTCCATTTGATTGGTCACATGCATTTATATTCACTTACACACCTATCCAGTACTTTGATGTAATACAGTTAATCCCTTTAAATGTATTATTCTTTGATTTGTTTCCAAGAACTATTTGAAAAGATTAGTGTACTTTGGCTACATGTCTCTCCAGTCTGCTTCTTTTCTCTTCTACTCTTGTTGGTTTGTCGTCCACACTCCTATACTTCTTTGTTTACTCTCTCTATTTTAGTGTCTATATACATAATTCCCAGTCATTGCATGTATTATTCATTTTGCTAGGACAGGAATGTTATAGCTTCCTAAACGAATGTTAATTGCATGACACACGTCCACACAATACATACACAGAGCAAGGTATGGAAACATTTTCATTTTTTCTTTAATGTAAGTAGTTCAGTACATCACATACCATATGTTAGGCTACTATCCACTCAAATATACTCATGATTAAATCCCGTTGGAAGCATTTGGTAGTTAAAGAAATCCAGGTGCCCAGTAGTGAATGGCACATATATATTAGAGCTCACTGAAATGGTCAGAAAACCATTTTCTCTGTTCTCAACTTAATGTTGGAAGAAAGGAAAGTCCAAAACACAATTGTGAGAACATGACCTTATTAGCACAGTCAGTGCCTTATGGATTTTTTTTCAAACCTGCAAATATATTTGGAATCCTGAACTTGGATCAGTTGGATAAGTTGTGACAAATTCATCCCACTGATTCTAGTGAGTTCTGCCAAATGTTTATTTAGGTGTCACTTTGCATGCAATGTGATTTATTTCAAAGGTAGTGAACAGAGAGTTGTCATCATAGCCACACATAACTTTAGATGGATTCCGCTTCAGCTATAGTTCAGTAAGAATTATGCTGACAACTTGAATTTTACCTGAACAGAAACTTTATTTTTGTGTTTTAATTAGCCTTTTCTGGGAAACAAAGGGCCCTTTCACACAGCCATATAACCCAGACTATCAAAGCAGATAATCCACAATACTTTGGACTGGATTATCTGAGTCCACACTGCCATATAATCCAGTTCAATGTGGATTTTATACAGCTGTGTGGAAGAGGCCAAACAATACAATTAAACAACCACTTGTGCAATTCATAAATATTAAAACATTAAATTTATTACAATATGGAAAAAGCGGGTGAAAACTATTTAACAAATGGTCACAGGCATAGTAAGCATCGTCAAAGTGATATTCCCTGCAGGTCAGTGAAGACATACTCAAAATAGTAAATGCTGAATCAGCTGAAAATAAGGAGATGGTGGGAGATGATGGGAAGAAATCAAAGACTAACTTGTACAGCTTGTGTTGTGTATATGACTGCATTGCTTTTCCCAATAAGAAATCCTTTTGACATGGCATGCTAGAACATGTTAAAATACAACTAAAAGTTAAGATCCTGACAGTTGTCTCAAATATTTTCATGCTCTACAAGATGAGGGCCACTTATTGCCCTTGAGCTGCAGATGCACAGCTTATTGATGCAAAGGAGAATAGTGCTCTAACATCTACAGGACGTCAAAGGAACTGCATTCTGCATTTTAGAATTTCAAGACAACATTCTCTCAGTCAGTCACATGGACTTCTATCTGTTACTCAGTTTGGATATATTCCATTCCCATTCATATTTTTCAAGCAGGATGTTTGCTGTGTATTTACTCAGTTAACACACAATTATTGAGATAAATTCCTCTTTGAAAAACTCTCCTGCCCCATTCTCTGTTTATGCATATCTGAGACAGAAAGTGAAGTTCCACATTTTCTTAAATCTGGTAAGACATATATAGTTATGATTTAGCAATAATATGGCAGGTGATTCAAACATTACATTTTAAACTTGGGTAGATATGTTTCTTTTTTGGCACTTACAAGCATGAGTTACCATTAATAAAGAATGTGATATATGTCTGACAGCCATACCGTTGCTCACAATCATCACATAGCTGTTCCTATGCTTAAATACCCTTCTGTGTTCTTCCCTAGCTACCTAGGTCTTATAGCTCATTTTGACCAAATGGCTATATACAGGCAGTCCCCGAGTTACAAATTTCCAACTTACAAAAAACTCATACTTAAGAACAGGCATGAGACACCAGGAAGTGTGAGAAATCTACCCCTAGGAAGGGAAATTCTCTCCTAAAAGAGTTTTCATGGGGAAAAGGTTTCCAAACTGAAGCTTTATCACCAATCATTGTATCCACAAGCCATTTGTTTTCAAAATCCAATTATCTGGATGGTTCAGGGTATAAAAATGTTCACATCAGATTGCTGTAGTATATTATATCCTTTACAATGGTTTGAAAGCTTCATCTTACACAAAATACAGCATAGCTGTCACTTCCAGTAAGATGGCATTGAGGACACAAGGACTAACTAAGGCTCAGTAAAAAAAAGTTCAATCGGAGCTAATCTGAGCCAATCCACCTTCCCATGTCTCTCCTCTAGCCCGATATTCCTCATCTTACCTCTTTGGGTCTTGGAAGGGGCCTCTGAGAGGGAAATTGAGGTGGCTCGGAGAGAAATAAGGGAAACAGAAGAAGACCAGGAGAGAAGTAGGGCGCAGCCTGCAATTACAACAGGGCCGAAACACTCCCTCCCAGCCATCACAGCAGGGCTGAAACACTCCCTCCCTGTAAATGGACTTGAAGAATTGAAGTCCGAGATGAGCTAAAGATTCATAACACCCAAGTTCCTACCGGCTGCCACAGCGTGGGATTGAGCGGCGAGCTGGGCATTTTACATCTATCCTTTGCTCTCTCCCCTCAAAATGACCTCAAACTCCTTGCCGTTTCCTCCATTCCAGCCTGCAGACCGCAGCTTCCCGTCCTCTCTGGAGCTGCTTGGGGTTTCTGCGGCTCTGTTTTGCGGCATTTGCTCAGCTGTCCCGGCGCTGAGTGAACAGAGTGATCAGCAGCGTGGTTGGCAGCATGGCTGGGTATTTCGCTTTGCTCCACTCCTTTCATCTGCTGCCAAAGCCGACTTCGCTCCATGAATCAGCTTAACTCCTGGATCCCGTGATTGCTCCGCCGAACCGGGGAGCATTCTTAAACCACCTCGCAGGAGCAATGATGGCGGACAGAGCTGGCCACTGCCATTAGTACCCAGAGGACGCCGCGGTTGGAGGACATCGCCACTGACCGATCGATGTAGCTGCCTCCTAGCAGCTCCTGAGCCAACTCTGCCTTGCTTATTCCACCACTCTAGTGCTGACATACAGTTGCTTTTCATCCTTTCTATTTTACAGAAGAGTTTTGTGGCATTGCTTCATTGCCGTGGGTAAGGACGTGAGCTGCTGTGGTCTCTTAAACATCTTCCATTATTGTTGGTTTCCCCTTCAAGACTATCAGTAGATCTGGAGTATTTCTGGAGGGTGGGGGGCTTTTTTTTGTGGCAACTCAATTTATTTATTGTCAGTCCTGAACCCTTATAGACTGGTTTTAAAAGATCTACAATAGGAATAGGCAACTTAACAATCTTTGCACTAAGACACTTTAATCTTGATCCAAACTGGTATCTACTGGCAACCCAACCCTTAGTTTTGCAACTTTTGCACATACTCCCTGCACCTTTTTGTACTTGCTGCACTTTACTGACTCTTTAATTTTTAATCTGTGCCCATGCTGCTCCCTAGCCCATTGCACTTAGCACTTTTGTTTGCACTTTGCGGGGGTTGGGGAGGGCTGGAGGGGATTGGGGGATGCAGGAGGGTGGAAGGTGATAAATGGAGCGGACTGTCAATTTTTAATGAGGATCGAGCAAACCAAACAACTAATGCTGTGTCACAAAGAGGATAAGATGGTTATTTGGAGGGAGGGGGGAGTGCCGCTAGCCAGGGCCCCCCTCCATAGAATCAATATGGGGGAAGAGGAGATATGGAAAAGGGAGACCATTAAATCGGACTAGAGAACAAGAGAGTACATTAGTAGTTCCAAAATGGTCTCCTGATTTGGTAAGACTGGGTACCCAGGGGATTAAAGGTGGTGCTGTTGAATGCCAGGTCTGTCAACGGAAAAACAGCTTTTATCCAGGACTTAATTCTGGATGAGCGGGCAGACCTGGCGTGTATTATGGAGACTTGGCTGGACGAGGCTGGAGGTGTAAATCTGACCCAGCTTTGTCCACCAGGGTTCTCTGTGCAGCACCAACCGAGATCTGGAGGGTGGGGAGTTGGAGTCGCGGTGGTCTATAGGGATTCCATCTCCCTGACCAGGTGCCCCATCCTGCAGTTAACAATTTTTGAATGTGTCTACCTGAGAGTTGATGACCGGGACAGAATAGGGATTCTGTTAATGTACTGTCCACCCCGCTGCACTACAGTCTCCCTACCTGAACTAGCCGGGATGGTCTCGAGCCTGGCATTAGAGTCCCAACGGCTCATTGTGCTGGGGGACTTCAATGTCCATGCCGAGGCCACCCTATTGGGGCAGCTCAGGACTTCATGTCTTCCATGGCAACCATGGAGCTATCCCAACTGGTATCTGGCCCTACTCACTGTGCTGGACACACATTAGACTTGGTGTTCTGCCAGGGATGGGGGGAGGGTGGTGGTGTTGAGGAGTTGTCTATTACTCCGTTGCCATGGACCGACCGCCACCTGGTCAGATTTGGACTTACTGCACCCCCTAACCTCTGCAAGGGTGGAGGATTCATTAAGATGGTCCACCACAGGAGGCTTATGGATTCAGATGGATTTCTGACGGCTCTTGGCAATTTTCCTGCCACCACAATTGGTGATATTGTTGATGCCTTGGTCTATCTCTGGAATAGGGAGATGACTAGGGCAATAGACATGATTGCTGCAGACTGTCCTCTCTCAAGAAGCCAAGCTAAACCAGCTCTTTGGTTCAACGAGGAGTTGGCAGCGATGAAGCAAAGGAAGAGGAGGCTAGAGGGCGTGTGGCGTTCGGATCCGAGTGGGCAAAATTGAACATGGCTTGATGCATATGCCGCGGCAATAAAGGCTGCAAAGAAACCATTCTTTGCGGCCAATATTGCGTTAGCAAAGAACCGTCCGGTGGAGCGGTTTCGTGTTTGTCAGAGGACTATTAAATCCCACTGCTCTGGATGGGATCTCTGACAACTGTTAATGTACCGTCCGCTCTGCTGCACTAAATAATAAAGGAAATATGTTCCTGGTTTGAATTTTGAAAGTGTTTTTCCTCTTTGTGTGGTCTTTACTTTGAAAGTAGTTGTTCTACTCCAGAAACTTTGTGTGGCACAAACTGTGTTAATTTGGGGGAGAACAGAAATCATATACAGAGCAGACCCCATCAAGGGACATCTAGACTGACCCCCTTCTTTGTTGAACAAGAACATGGTTTCTCACCAAAGGGAAGGTAATGGGGTCTCAGGAGCATAAGACAATGAGTCAACAGAAGACATGTGAAGCTTTTGAGACAATTTTATATTCATGAGAGATGTAGTTTCACAAAGTACCTTAGCAAGCTAGAATCCTCGGTGCAGCAATCCTATGGGGGCTCTAAAGGGATGGATGAAAGAAGGAATCTCTTCCAAGTTTTGGGAGAATTGGGGCTAGACTGATCCCACAAGAAAAAGAATAACTGGCTTCCTACTGAAGTATAAGTTCTGATTTGATTTTACTACAGGGCTGGCGTGGCTCAGGGAAAACGCACCAGCCTCATAGGCAGGAGCACCGGGTTCAATCCCTGCCAGGGGAAAATGGCAAAAAGAAAAAAATTGGGGCAAATAATGTGGGAAAATAATGGGGCCCAGCAAGAGGCAGGGCATGGGGAGCCAAGACACACATTTTGCTGAAAAGGAAGATGTGGAGAGTCATGGAGGCTTCCCTTTTGTGGTGGGTAGGACAGGGTTAGGGTTGCTTATTGCTTTCCTGCCTTCTCTTTAGACACCTTTGTAGATTCAGTTTATTTTATATTTATATTTAGTTTAACAGCAGGACTTTTTGCAATCTCTACCACTTGGGAGTGTGGCCTTCAAGAATAGCTGTGCTTAGCCATGCCCACCACATCCCTCTTTGCATCACCACTTGCCAGGGAAGGGAAACCACAATTTTTAACTGCTGTTAAACTACAGGACCTTTTACAATGAGGGGAAAGCACCTTGGGAGGGGCAAGAATCTAAGGCTGATTTTTTTCTGGCGGCGGCAGCATCAAAATGGCAAATTTACTTCCTGGTTGCTTACATCGTTTCGATACTGCTTTAAAAGTGGATTTAATCAGAATTCATTCCGATTTTATGAGCATTCCGACAAACCTACCCAGGCCTAATTACTACTTATAGGTTTTGGGATACAGAAAATAAAACAAAAGGAAAAATATCAACTATTTCAAGCTGACATTCCTTAACACAATGACTGACCAGTAGGGCCCAGGCCATGGCTGGAGACCACCACAACACAGAGAATGGGAGAGGACAGTAAGTGCTATTCCATGTCCCCAGGTTATCCAAGCCCAGGAAATATGTGATGGCAGGGAAAACAGTTGCAGACAGTTTTGTCATGGAACCAGCCCATCTGTTTACAAGGGTCCAAAGTTAGAAAATACTCTGAACTCTGGGCCAGAATTTGAACTATTCTCTGACTTTTGTTAACATGAGTTAAGATCAATTTAAGGCGGCCTTGCCACAGGTTATCCTGGATCAGCTCCATGTTGAATTTGGCTGCACTATTTTACACTTCAGCTCCCATGTGGCCCAAGGCAATTCCTTTTTCATTGGAGAAAATAACTCTTTTTCAGGCCACAAGCATACACACATATCTAGGAGTAATACCTGTTTTATTCAGTAGTGTTTCATTTTGAATAGACATCCACAAGCTTGTGCAGGATGCCAGTTCCCAATATGAAAACTATTCCTTTTCAAGATACTACTGTTATATGTTCACTGAATGTTATTGAAGGGGCCACATGCATCATTTAGCAGGAAAAATGGGCAACTTCTGTTTCTATGCATAGCAGTATGGAAATATAGCTGAATACACAGATACAGCATTTAATGGTAATATGGTTTGTGACAAACATGTCAGGTTTTATAATTGCTTTTTCTCAGTTCAACTCCTTGATTTGCTTATAAATATACATAAGATCCAAGTTCCTTTTGTGACCATCTATTATGCCAGCAGAATGTTGCTACTGAAGAGTTCCTGATGAAAAGCAATCAAAGCTCTTGAACATTTTTACTGTGCATATTGTACCTCACCCTTCTGGCTTTTTAGCCTTCAGCAAAGCAATTCTGGCAAATTTTAAACTTTTCTCTGCCAATGGCTTTCTCATCTACATTTTTTTCTTCCTTGCTGTCACTGAATAGTCATTATTCTATAAAATCCACATTTATAAAAGTTTAATTAGGCTTTACTTCCTGACCTTCTAGAAACTCTCACACATATTTAATTGGTTTCATTGCCATTTGTATTGTTTTGTTTTTCAGACATGATGATGTGGGGTGACTTTGATAGATTTCTTACAGACACTTTATAGTAAATAACCCTGATCATTTTTACATTAAGTTCTTAATTAATCTACATTTTCCAAGTGTATTTGGAAATGCAATTGGAGCACTTTAAATCTATTTTGCTGGTAAAATTAAAACTACAAATCAGTAACACTAATTAACAACTCCAAGAAAAAAGAGAAAAATAAATATGATCCCTGCTGAGAAGGAAAAGATAAATCGTCCATTTGGTCAGTTCTGGTATGGAAAACATGACAGCAGGCTTATATGACTCATTATGGATACTGCATATACTTCCATGCTTAAATTATCTAAATGAAGAATAATATATAAACAATAATACATAAATGTATAATCAATCTATTAAAAACAAGTTCTCTTGAGACAATGAACAAATAAAAACCAATTTAAACACTGCAGAGGTAAGAGCATTTTAAAACACATTGTATTACTCATTTCAACTCCTAAAAGTAGTCTAAAACAAATCTAAAATCTAATTTTAATACAATTAAAACAGTATCCAAACACTGAATGCCATGCAGAACAGCATTGTTTATGTTACCTGTTTAAAAGAGGTTACCCAGCTGAACTTTCTTGGGTAAGAAGCTCCACAATTGAAACGCTGCTACAAAGCTCTGTTAGGCATAATGACCAATACCGTCCATAGCCATCCGCTACACAATGCGATCTAGAACTACGTCCTCAAGGGGACAAGGTTAGCTGTCCAGAAACCATCAGTAGAGTAAGGGGTGGTACCAAGCCAATCCTAAGCAATGGTTTTAGCAATGACTTGATGTTGCCGGGCGCACAGGCATTATATGCCTCTCCTACATTGCAAGGCATGGGGAATATTCTGTAGGCTTTTCTCTTCATGGTCTTCGGTGTCTCACCTAGGAAACTCCCCTGGTTGCCCTCCTTCACACTTTTTGGAGCATGTCTCACATAGTTTCTTCCCACATGACAGAAAATTCCTATGGATCCCCAAGTACTGGGCATAGTAGAGAATGGCTATGCAATTGAGCTGAAAGTGCAGCCTAAGTTGGGCCGTTTACACACATCATCTTCCACTGTCCACGGTACAGGCACTCCTCAACAAGGGGGCAATTGGGCCTCTGCACCCTTCAGCCATCTGGCTCTATTTTGTCTCTTGATACTTTTGGTTCCAAAGAAGGATGGAGACCAAAGTCCAATTTTGGATTTGAGGGGCTTGAACTTCCATACTTCACTTCCACAAGTTCCACATGGAGACACTGTCCATGATTCTCCCTTTACTACCAGAAAGTGCATGGTTTGCAATGTCACCATGAGATTCCCATTTTCTTCCACAGAGCCATCAAGAATGATAACTACAGACTCCTCTCTCCACGAATGGGGAACTCACACCTTGCAAGTCTAAGGAATCTGGTTCCCAGAACAAGCAAGCTGACACATCAACTTTCTGGAGTTTCTCGCGGTAGAGAAAGCGCTGAGAGCCTTTGAGCCATCCCTCAGGAAATACGTCCAGATTCTTACTTACAATGTCACAACTCGCTTCTATATCAACAAGCAGGGAGGCACCTGCTCCCACTCACTCCTGGCTCTCACTTTAATGATCTGTAACTGGTGTACACACAGGAAAATCCACCTTATAGCTCTTCACATACCTGAAAAAACCAATATTCTAACCGAACACGTGAGCAGAACTCCCAATCCCCAATCACAAATGGTCCCTTCACCCACACGAGGCTCACACTATATTCCACCAATGGGGCCAACCTGAGGTGGATTTGTTTGCAGCATCGGACAATGTGAGGTACCGCTTTATTGTGCACATTGGCCACAGAACCAAGAGCAAGGTTGTCTGGGAGACATGTTTCTTTTGAGCTGGCATTGCCACCTCCTCTATGCATTTACCCTGTTGCCCCCCTGAATCGAGTGATAGTCAAGATACAGGCAGACAAGGCCAATTGTATATTACTCACCCATGGTGGCCCCAATAGCCATGCTTTGCCACACTGCCACATCTGTCCGATGGGCAATCCATTCACCTTCGCAACAAGCCAAACTTTCTTACATCAAGGGGAGACCAGATTCTTAACCTGGAGCTTCATCGCCTGCACCTCACCGCATGGAGAATCAGACCAATTCACTCTCTTGACCAGTAAAAACCACCATAGATCTGGCACAGAGGGCACCCACCAAGTGACTCAAAATGGAAACGGTTTACAACTTACCGTAATAAAACAGGAATTGACTCCTTCATGACATCATATACACACAATATTCTAGTGGAAATTGTACAGACAAACACAGACGGAAGCAATGGGATACCAAATATCAAAATTTCATATAATGCACTCTTACAGATAGATTATATCAACAAAATGCCCAAATACACAAATGAGGCAACCCTCATGCCGCACAAGCCAAGTTGCAATATCAAGAGACAGGGTATCAAGAGCCGCAGACCTCGGCTCCCACCTGCTCCACAAGCTGGCCATCTACGCACGCCATACAGGATTGTGACTCATGTGGTAAACCTGGATGAGTATTTACCCATTGCGAATGGAAAAGGGATGGACAATGTTATAATTCCCTAAAAGACTCACCTTTCCATCGACTTCTCCCCTCTCCCAGGACTGTTTTCCCAAATACCCTGTCTCTTGATATTGCAACTTGGCTTGTGCGGCATCAAGGTTGCCTCATTTGTGTATTTGGGCATTTGTTGATATAATCTATTTGTAAGAGTGCATTATATGAAATTTTGATATTTGGTATCCCATTTCTTCCATCTGTGTTTGTCCTTCATGACATCAACATCGCTGATCTTGGATTTCCTAGTCTCACTTTCAAATGCGGGTCTTTCATTCTTGTCTGTAAAGTATGGCCTTACTGCAATTTCCTCGTACAGGAGGAAGGAAGGGTTACCATCCTTTTTCACTGATCCATTTGTGCAAATATTTCTTAGTGGATACAAGAATCTGCATCCCCCTGTGATTCTGCTGGCTTTGGCTTGGAGCCTTGACCTTATCCTCAAGACACTATCCTTTTCAGCCTATGGCTTCAATGGATATGCCCTACATGTCTTGAAAGATAGCATTTTTGGTGGCATTCACTTTGGCTAGAAGGACCAGCAAGTTGTGTGCTTTATGAGTAGATCCATCTTACATTCAGTTCCACGAGGACAAAATAGCACTGCATATGGATATTGCGTTCCTGCCCAAAGTGGCTTCTAAATTCCATATAATCCTACCAGCTTTTTCCCAAAAACCTGCCACACCTTTGGAAAAATCTCTCAATTTCTTAAATGTGAGGCAGACGCTTGCCTTTTATGATCATAGAATGGTGGAACTCAGGAAATCACCCAGGAAGGAAGGACACTAGTGGCCTTCCCATTTCTCCACAATGACTGTCCTCTTGGATTGTTTCTGCTACTTGGCTGACCTACTAACATGAGGGCCATGATTTGCCTCAGCAGATCAAAGCCCATTCCACCAGGGCTGTGGCTACCTTGCCTGCTTTCATGAGGAGCATTCCATTATAGGATCTCTGGCAGGTGGTTGTATGATCGACTCCGTTGACTCATTACAAGGTTGACACTACATCAAAGAAGGATACAGTGTTCGGCAGAGCAGTTCTTTTTCATCCGTGGCATGACACCTGCCTACCACAGGAAGTAACATATGTGTGATGTTCACAGAGACCATGAAGAAGGAGGACTGGTTGCTTACCTGTAACTGTGTTTCTTTGAGTGGTCATCCATGAAATTCACACCTCCCAATAATTGTCATGCCTTGTTTTTTTGGCTGCCGCTTGGCGACAACAGAATTAAGGCTACAGCCCCTCCCACAGCCTATATGTCTCTTGGGAAGGGTATGTAGGGCTATAACCAAAACTGAAAAGCTTTCTGGAAGATTCCAAGCTACTGTGCAGTACCATATGTGCAAATTTCAAATTTCACAGATGACCAGTCGAAGAAACACAGTTACAGGTAAACAACCATTCCTTCTCTAAGTTTTCCGGCACAAATCTACTCGTATGTTCAACTTCCATCAGAAGCAGCAGATGCAGTGGAAAACAGAATAATTCACAAACAATCAAATCCTCAAATGCTTAACTTACAAATGCAGAGGGGTTGTCTGTATAAATTATAAATAAATTGCAAATGTCTAGGAAGACTCCATTTAGTGATAAAGAGACTTAGCTTTCATTCACTGTCTACAACTCAAGGAACATGTCAGAGAGGGTGGCAGAAGTCAGCAAAATAGTTCAGAAAATGACAAAGGACACTATACCAACACATAAAAATATGCTCCCTAGTGTTACAAAAATTTCTATATACACTCTCCACATATGTGGAATTAGATTTCTACATAAAATGCTTTTCTCATTGTGCCAAAATTAACTGAGATAATCAACAAAATAATTTACACAATCTCAGCCATATGAGAATCAAACCTAACATTATTGCATGACATATTAAAAAGGGGGAGCTGTAGTCATCATAAATAAGTCAGACTACATAAAGACATCTGAGTGACAACTGTCTAAAAATCATACTTTACAGAATCCTCTCTAAAGATCCCACTGACTGACTTCTGAAATTTACTGAGAAAATTCCACCAATGTACATAAGCAAATTCAAATGGACAAATCCCAGCAGCCCAAACTGGGCATCTTTTTTACCTACTCTAAAGACACAAACAAGGCAATCCAGGAAGGTGTATTCTTTCAAGAACTCTGATTGTTTGGATATCAGGATACTGACCATATGCCTTCAACACTCTAAGCTCACCTCACTACCTCTGAGGTAGCCTGCCATAGATGCAGGTGAAATGTCAGGAGAGAATACTTCTAGAACATGGCCATACAGCCCGAAAAACCTACAACAACAAAGTGATTCCGGCCATGAAAGCCTTTGACAACACTCTAAGCCAGTGGTTTCCAAACATCTCATGCTGATAACACATTTTAGAACCTACATCATTTTGTAACACAGTAATTCAGTTTTACCAGAAGTTATTTATTTTATTTATTTATTATTCAAATTTGTGAGTCGCCACTCCCAGGTGGCTCAGGGCGACTTACACCAAAATCGGATTAAAAACAGAATAAAAACACCATAAAACACATAAAAACACAAAATACAATAAGTACGATACACAGCAAGCCGGTGGCACAGGTGTGTATAACTACATCGGCATACACAACGTAAGAAGGCGGAGTAACCTACAGTTACACCATCCTTTTACAAAAGATTATTTGCAACAACAAAATGTATGGGGACACAACATGTGTCATGAGAACCTTTCATTTAAATATTTTTTAAATATATGATTTATTGGTTACTTCTCATAGACTCAGAGGTTTTAGTTACATTTGCATAACACATCTACACCCTGGAGCGGAGACAAGTGTGTAGTAACAGTCTAGAAAGCTCTATTTTCTGAAGAAAATACAGTATCTGTATGTATGCAAGCCATCTATATAAACTGAAATTAAATGAGTCAGCAAATCTAATCAAACAAGGCTAATTTTAGCACAAATCTGACAAGTTGAGATTTGACAGATGCTTAAGCAAAGGCAAAGAGGAATAAATTTGATTCAGAATTGTCTCAAACCTGTAATTTCCCTCATGTTCCCAAATGAAGCCCACTTTATTTATATTTTAATGAGCAACATACAATACAGGCAGTCCCCAAGTTATGAGCAAGATAAGACTCTGTAGGTTTGTTCTTAAGTCAAATTTGTTTGTAAGTTGGAACAGGTACATTTTAAAGTGTAACACATACGTGTGTGTGTGTTTTGGATAGCACAGGGAAGGGTGAACACCCCTGTGGTATTTGTTTTGTTGTCTGTGCCCCATCCAGAAGATTTTACCTCACTTTAAGTCCCTGTGATAATTGGATTTTGAACATTTTGGCTTGTGGCAGGCCCGTAGCCAGGATTTTGATTTGGGGGAGCGGGGCCGAGTCTGAGAGGGAGAGGATCTACCCTAGCAAACCTTTTGTATCATTATACCAGTACTCCCCATGCATACAGGATATATTGAGCATGATATAAATAAACATAACATTTGGACACCTCTGGTAAAACTGTGGCAGGTCCCATAGTATGGGGCCTGCCTGGATGAGCCCTCAGTCAGTTTCAGTACCAAAAGATAAAAAGGTGACCAATGTAATTTTAGTTTTTAAACAGGTAATTTTTAAAAAAGGAGAATTACCAAGGGAATACAGGAAATACCATGCCAGCTTGCTTAACTGTCAGTTCAGGATAAATTCAGAGAAAATAAAAAAATAAATAGAAAACTATCACATATACAAAATGACAGATTTTGCTGAAGTAGAACCAGCATGGATTCTGCAAAGCCAAGCCCTGATTCTAAAATTTTATGTGTATGCTTACAATGAGGAATGATGACACTGGCATTGCTTAATTGAAGTTTCAAAAGGCTTTTAGTGAAAGGACTTGCATAGAACAGGGCTTTTAAAAACCTTTTCCACTTGCAACCCCTTTTCATTGAGAATTTTGTATGTGAACCCAGGTATTTACGTTTCTAAAATAGATCTAAATATCAAACATTTGCTGAAAATAAATCAGTATTTGCAAGGTTTGTTAAACAGGTTGATTTTTCTTTTAGTGGAGTACAGCTGAAGTGTTATTTGCAGAGTCTACTGCAAACATTGCATGTTGTAGCTAACAGATTTGTGTAAATAGGTGGCATTCAGAAACCTTTTACTGTGGCTAAATTTTTCATGGCCTCAACACTGAGTTAAGGTAATCACATTTGGGGTCAAGACCCACAGTTTAAGAAGCAGTGGTGGAGATGAACTACGTGTCTTATGAAAAAGTTACAATATTGTATTCGTTCCTTTAAAACATTGGTGTGAATGTTGGACGTGGACTGTGTGGCCACCTCTAGATTATTACTGCTCTAGACTGGCTGCAGATTAAGCAGGAAATGTAGATAAGCCCAAAGTCTGAGACCGGAGGAACCTGGCCAAGTTTTCAGTGCAATGTAAAAGCTCCATGTCACAAATCTGTTGATAGCTTCTGTTCTTAATGTAGCACTCTAATCTTTTAGACATCATTGATTGACTGATGAAGCTTATGTAGCTCAACAAGCTCTCATGGTTTTCCCCTAATTGTGAAAAGCTTTCCCCCTGCATCACATTTAACAACATTGATCTTAAGTAAAGAACATACTATCTGATATTTCATGGAAACTGGGACAGATATGCAAACTACAATGTGAAAATCAGATGGCAAACTACAATGTGAAAATCATACAAGTAACAATTCTATAGGGAAAGGCAAAGTGCCATTCCTTTTCTTATCTCCTCACTACTGAATGTTGCCATATAATGCAGCTTCAAACATAATGTACTTACACTGAAGTCTTTTACCACTAAATCTAAGTTTTGGATCTGCAAAAATGTACAAATGTAATATTTCCTCCCTCCCCTAGCCATGAATTGACAGACACTGGTCTTCCCATTATGCAGCTGTCTCAAGAAAACCACAAATGGTGAATCATGCCCACACATCTCTGAAGAGATCTATTGGGCAATCTCTGGTCACAACTGGAAATTACAAACCTGCCCTTTCCCACCTTGAGGATGAAAGTAAGGATAATACAGACAACACTGAGGACAATTTCTAAGCAGGCTAGTCTATGTCTATCTGTTCAGGAATCCTATTAATGTACTAGGATCTGCATCTAGTTAAGTTTATATAGGAATGCAGCCTATACCATTAACAAACTGCAGTATTTATTTATTTATTTATTGCACTTTTATACTGCCCCTCCTAGCCCAAAGGCGACTCGAGGCAGTTTACATAGGCAATTATTGCCATCCTGACAAAACGTAATTAAAAAAATTTAAACAGTAAACATAAACAATTAACAATTAGCAATTCAACCATAAAAATACAATTCTCAGCATATACATTAAAACACTTGAATATAGCTTTGCATTTTTATCCCCTTAGCTGAAACACTACAGTTATTTTGGTGAGCAAGCAACTGAAAAAGTAAGAAAGAAATGGTGTAAGTCTTACCTATGATAAAAAGAATTTCCACTGCAATGTCACTGACAGTTGTGCTTCGAGTTGTAGATAAATCATCATTGCCAATAAAGCAAACATTGTAAGGTACAGTCACAGCAACATAAAACGTTGCCAGTAAAATAAGCCAGTCCCAGCCAGCTTTAAAAGTGCTAAAATGCAAAAGTATGAATTTGGACTTTTTTGCATCTGAAACTTTATATTCTGGAAATGCTGGTTTATCTACAAAAACATTCTGAAAGAGAAAAAGAAAAAGAAAATCAATATAACATAATGATGCTTGTCTGACAACTAAATGAAACTCCATTAGCAGTTTAGTATTTTGTAAAAGCTTTTCTTCCACCAAAGCTTATATTTTCTAACTTTGTGACCCAGTATTGTTCCTTTAATCCTTCTTTCGTGGTTCAGGATAATCATACTTTGTATTAGTGTGCTATAGAGTTATTTTTATTTTTAGATTCAGACAATGGAAATCCCTTGTGTCAGAAAAGGAATGGTGGAAATCCTCCACACTAAGTGAAGAGGTTAAAGTGGTCATGGTCAACACAACAGTTGTAATCCATATTGTAAATCCCGGGGAAAGTGATACACTATTGCTTCTGTTAGCATCTACACAAATCAGCATTTTCTGTGTAGCTTTAGCCGTTTCTGAAGCATCTACTGCAGAAAGACCCTTTAACATATCTAATTCTCACTTTATAACTCTGAATTTACTTGATCTAAATAAATAGAGCACTTCAAAAGTAAATGAATCCAGCACTCTGTGACATTTTGCTCTCCAATTTTATAGTCACAAAAGATTTCAAGTACCTTTAAATTTTAAATGTTTTAGATGTCTTATGTCTGAGAAAAAGATGATCAAAGTTAAGCAGCTTATAGATTTAAGAGATATATACAAGTTCATATTAATATAAAAATAGGATTGCAAAACTACAACGTAACCCCAAACAAGCTCCTGAAACAATAAACCTTTTGCTAGAAGAAAGACTGTGCAATGCATTCAAAAGGCAACCCTATATATGTCACAACTACACTTTATGAAGGTGGAGGAGGAGAAGGAAGGAAGGTTAATTATTTCCCCCCTTTTTGTGATCCCATTGAAAGTGATATCATTATATACCCTAAAACTGTTTCATTCCCCTGGGGAGATCTCACTGTTGTTAATAGGGGTTTCCTTAACAAACCATGCCCAAGTTAGTGACAAATAATGTTTAGACAATTATTTATCTCCATATCTATTTGTAATGTTAGTAGAAAGAGTAGTAAACAGACAACACTGTTAACAAATTGTTTAACATACTGTATATAGTTTAGAGATTGACTTGAAAACATTCTGTACAAGCTATTACAATAAACATGGGAAGCTATGACTAACTCTGATAGATGCTACAGTAACAGGTCATTATAAAATCTGCTTTTAAAAAATTCTGGGATGATAATGGTAGTGGTGGGAAACAGATAAACAAAGGCTTGCAACCACATGAAAATACACACAATTGATCTGGAAAAAAAAGTCGTGTGTGTGAAAAAGCCAGGGTCACAGAATATGACTATTGTATTTTGTCATTGATTTTGTCATACATTTTAATTCACTAACAATGAAAACAATGGTAGCAGAATGTTTGCTTTGTATATGTTGCTGATCTTCTATATTGCATTATAGAAAAGAACGTTCAGACAAGAAGACACATCAAATGAAATTACAAATTATTAGGAGTACCCATTTCAGTAATTCTTCTCAGCATAAAAAATATAATATAAAGATAGCAACACCAAAGAATCTTAATGCTCTGTACCTACATTATTAATTTTTAATTTGTTCTTTTCTCTTCTTTGTAGATGTCCAGAGATATGATAAAGAACAGCTCTGCTCCGTCTGCGTGCTGAATCAAAATGTGATCCTGCTCTTCCTCGTCCTTTGAATTTTTCTGAAATATAAAGAAGAGATATCATGAAACAATACAGATAACACTTGACCTCTCAGAAAATGCTTCTCCGATATTCTGGATTGCACCATGTTGGTGTTCACACTCCAATTTTGATATCTTTTGTTTCATTTTATTTTAAAATTTAGAAGAAAATAGATATTTCTTTCATATTTAGAAGGCACTGTTATTAGCATAAAAGACAGAATCAACGTGGTTATGTTAGAGATGTATCCTGAAACAAAGAAATGAGAGCTGTCGTCGGTTCATGAAGTTTACCAAGCAACTCACTCTTTCATCTTATCACCAACTGCATAGGATTTTTAGGACAAAATGCAGTACTCTGTATCTTTATAGGCCAAAAAGAACACAATGGAAAAAGAAAAGATTCAGATTCTTCTTCTTCAGTATCCTAACTACCACCATTGCTCCAGCCATAAATTGGAGGGGTGAATATACTTATGAGCAATAACACCATCACAATCACAGTACTAAAGGTTCATGTGAAATCTGAAATGGCTACAAACACCAAAACAAAAGCCCCAGTAATACCATGCCCACTATCTGTGGTGCCTCATGCTCCTTCTGTATATTCCCGCTTCCACCTACAATGGGACAAAAGTCATCTGCATTATTATGATTTTTTTGCCTTGAGAGCAGATATAGTGGAGTGGTGCGAATACTTTTTAAAACTACTTTATATTTTCTTTCAAATCATGCTCTTGAGATATAAATAAGTATAAGAGAGTTTGTGGTCCCAGAAAGCCTAGCCACTCTTTGCACCACTGCCCAGAGCAGAAATAATTTCTGCCATTCACACATTTAGATTGTGCAGGCAATATATTTTCATCAATACTGATAGACACACCTAGTGCTTCCCCAAGTGAACTGGGGCCCTACTACAGTTAGAGCAGAGAAGTGTTTCTACTGGAAATAGTCTTTGATGCAGCTTCTTTCAATGCCTGTGTATGTGAATTACCATCCTGTACATCTGTCTTCCTCCAAAAAATTACAAATGCTGTGCCATGATCTGACCTGTCTAATTTACTGCCTATGGTTCCACCTCTCACATCACAATCATTGTGCCATGGCCTGAATGATTTACTGCTCATGGTTCCCAACTCTCACATCTCATAAAGCAGATAATTACCATTACTTGGCTTTTGCTCTCACAATATAATAATTACAGGCTAAACTGTGCAGCAGGACTAGATAAATTATTGTGCAATATCCATCTAATAGTAAGATTTAGTTCTGAACATTGCAAGAAATGGGGGGGGGCAGTATTTGGAGCTTCTCAGACATGGGCCGCCGGTCAAGCAAAGCTAATTAAAAACAACGCCAAATATATAGATGAGGTGAAGAGAGCCCAATTAACACTACTAATAAACAATAGATTAAAAGTGTATGCTGATATCTGTGAAAAATCATATAGAAAAGTGATGTGCATGTGATTGATGTGAAGACATAAACACTAAGAAAATCCATTAGTGAGGGCCACCCACCTCTGTCTAAATGCTTCTCTGTAGGTTTCATTCAAAATGCATAGCTGACTAAGGAAGCTTCTAACATCACCGTGAGTACCCCAAATGGCTTTTCTATCATCATGCTATTTACTTGAATATATCGACTTTTATTTTTACAAGATGTTCTTTCCCGTAAGTATGGATATCCTAACCTTCAGCTATTATATGTCACCACTAAGTACTACAATCCTGATTATTTGAACAGTTCCCACACGGGGAAAAGTTGGATGCACTTGCTTTTCCTGTATTTACACATTTTATTACCTTCCAAAAATACTCATAGATTTGGAGAGACCAAAATATATCAATATGAAACCCAATCAATTCCTGTCCACCATCTCCTTAAAAACAGAAATCTCAGCTTTCCCATGCTGCTCGGTTTTTTTTGCAATTGAACAAAACCCTAAGAATTCCCTTTCAAGGATTCTTTCATGAACGGTTTAATGTTTTTGTGGGATTTTTAGTGCATTACTTCAGTCATATTTAGAGAATGTTATAAATGAACAAGGATGTCCTTACTATTTATGCTGTCATTTGCAATATTTATTGTGCTACTCCAAGTAATATAAAATATATGAAAACAATCTGCACAATCCCACAAGGAAACAAAACATTAATAATTCTGGTATACTGATTTATCAGTAGTTGGTAGTATACACATGCACACATGTGGTAAAGCATTTGGATAAGAACAATATATTATTGAAAATTACATCAAGCACAATGTTGTTGAGAGAACCAGCACGGTGTAATTGAGGGTGAATTGTGATTCTGGAGATCAGTGTTTGAATTGTTACTCAGACATGGAAACCCACTGGGTGACCCTGAGAAAATCACACTCTCATAGCCTCAGGGAAAGGAAAAGGCAAATCTCCTCTGAACAAACGTCGCCAAGAAATTGTCGAAGACTTTCATGGCTGGAATCACTGGATTGCTTTATGTTTTTCAGGCTGTATGGCCATGTTCCAGAAGCATTCTCTCCTGACATTTCGGCTCACAGCCTCACAACCTCTGAGGATGCCTGCCAATAATGCAGGTGAAACATCAGGATAGAATGCTTCTGGAACATGACCATACATTCAGAAAAACTTACAGCAACCCATTGCCAATAAAACCCTGTTATTATTTATTTATTTATTTAAAACTTTTGTACCCCGACCTTCTCACCTCTATCGAGGGACTCAGACCGGCATAACAGCAAAGATTCAATGCTATACAATTTAAAAACTAGAACAACATATTAAAATACATAAAAACCCAGCATAAAACCACATCGCCATTAAAACAATTCCACTCAATCTGTGATAAACTGACCTTTGGGTCACCATAAGTCAGAAGAAATTTGAAGGCACACAACATTACTATATCCTGAAATCACCTGTTCTTTTGATATGTACAGTCTCTCATGTCAACCGTAGCAGTTAAACTTGATTAGCTGCAATGAAGTCTACACTTCTACTTCATGTGAAACTGATTAAATCTGAAAAGGACCATTTTAGCTATGGATGATTATACTTCCTATTGCAGTGGCTTTCAAACTGTGGGTCCCCAGATGTTTTGGCCTTCAACTCCCAGAAATCCAAACATCTGGTAAACTGGTTGGGATTTCTGAGAGTTGTATGCCAAAACACCTGGGGATCCACAAGGTGAGAACCACTGTCCTATTGGGAAGCAGGGATAACCTGTGGTCTGAAGAGTGAGAAAGACTCACCAATAAACGTTGGAAAGAAGTGCCCCCTAGTTTGGATTATGGCGTTGTGGAATTTAGTCATTTTGGTTTTAGGCATGCTTTGCTCTATAACCCATTTTTCTCTTTCACAATCCAGCTACCTGCTTTTCTGCAGTACCTTTGAAGTAAAAAAAATGTAATTTTTTTCACTGTTCAAGCTTTCACAACTATACATACATATGCACACATCTCCTAGGGTGTTTTATGTCTGTGTGTGGTTATTTATCTTGAGGGATGTATGTGGCTTCTCTTGCGTGTAATGATGGCTAATGGTAATTTTTGCTGAATGTGGTCTTGGCTTCTCATTTTGCCTTATCAGCTCATCAGCTAAGTAAAAAAACCCAAGCTAAATGAAATACATAAACACTGCACAAATAAACAACAACAAGACACTTGCAGTCGTATTACTAGCACAATCTTAATACTGTGACACAAAATTTAGATCAAGAATTGGAGGGTATAAAATACTCATCATCATCTTATGTATTTATATAATGTCATCAGTGTACATAGTGTTTGCAAAGTAAGGATACTGTATCGTATCATATAACTAGAAGAACCAGTTGTCATGAACAAGATTATATTATATTCAAAACCATAAATATTTTCATCAAAAATGCTATGTTGTGCTAAAAGTCTACCCTCATTTATTCCACTATGTAGCCAAAGCATTTTCCTTGACTTAAATGGATTTTTTCTATTTTAAGACAGCTGAAATAGAAAATCTTTTTTCTTGGCATACAGCATCTGAACATACCTCTCTGTTTATTAGTTGACCTTTCTTATCTGAGGAAATGTTTATACCCTGTGGTGAAACTTTAGTCCCAAGGAGGTGATAGACTTGTAAGGTTATCCATAATTCAGGAGCAAAGCTCGACATATAATAATGGTTATTTGTTCAAAGCTTTTCTAAGGAATCTCATATCTTAAAATAATGTCTCACTCTTTTGTGAAAGGGCAAAAGCAGGGCTGGGAATATACAACAGCTTTAGGAACCAGTGCCTTGCCCCTAGAATTAGGGATGAGGTGTATGTGTGTTTTGGGGCGAGGGGCAGGACAGATGGCAAAAAAGACAAAAGCCGCTCATCCCCAACTCCCCCCCCCCAAAGAAACATGAGAAAGCCCAGGGTGGTTTTTTAAAATGTTAAACATTATGAAGGGCTGCAACCAATGTAAAATGAAAACTGCCATGCTTGAAGACTTCTAGGAGCATACCTATACTGACAAAAAGGTGGATTAACCACAAAACCGGTTTTGGTAGTCCAGATTATTTACAGCTACTACTGGTAAAGAGCAGTCTTTTTAATGGCTTTACACTGACTTTACTCCAAGCTAAGCAAAGTTGTGGGAAAGTATGGTCCTTTTTTATAAACTTCAGAGTGGCCTTGGAGGTTTTTGCCATGTGGACAGCTGAACTGGATTTGATTCAGCCTTATCAGATCAGACAGCTGAAGTTATGTCATCCTCTTTCCCCATGTGATCTATAGGGAGGAGAAGACATGTAGTCAACAACCTTTCCTTGTGTCAATGCACTGAGTTAATGACTTGACAGCATAGGCAGACAGACACAGAAACAGTCTCTTTAATCCTTACAGCAACAGGGAAACCTGAAATCAGTCTGAAATCAATACAGGCAGCTCATCAGCACATTCAAAGCAGTCCAAGGTCATACACAAACATTAGTCCAAGCACAGGAACAGGCAACACACATCATCCAAGTATTCAGTCAGAGGTCAAAACACAGCTCACCAAAGCTCCACATAATGTAATGCAGATCCATGAATCCTATTCATTGACTGACAGCATCCAGTATAACAATTGCTTTCAGCAAAGCTCTGTTCTCAGCGTCCTTCCTTTATGTTTCCTCTTTAACCACTCAAGAGTTGGTCTTCCATCTGTTGAACTAATCTCTTTGACTGGCACAGCTAGATCGACTCTACTCTCATCTGCAGCCGGACAGAGCGCATCAACTCCTGCCCTCCCTCCTGAAGATCTTCATTCTGCTCTAACTTAATTTCCCCCTCAGATACTTGCTCCTGCAAAGCTGTATCGTTATCAAGCAGGTTCAACTGTTTCTCCCCCATAATCTCTTCTTCAGCTACTGGGAAGCAAATCCTCCTCCTGACCCATGGTCCTAACACCTTGTTGATTCCATGTCTGGATGCTTGTTTCTGACTACAGCGGAAGTGATAACATCCCAGGCAGGCTTCCCATGACACTCCTGGCTAGAAAACAGGAGTTTCTTTGTCTAAAAAAGGATGTTCCTTGTATACTGCAAACACATATTTTGTCAGCATCTACTAAATTCATTAATGAATAATATTTCACAGCAGTTTCATTAAAGGATAATGTTTACTACCACCTTCAGTTGTTATGTCGACTGCGCCTCTTCTTAAAACTGAAGGACATAACATTGGCAGTGCCCACACTGGTAATATCAAGTTTCATTAAAGGATAATGCTTACTACCATCTTCAGCTGTTATGCTGATTGTGCCCCTTCTAAAAACTGAAGGACCGAACTATGGCTGTGCACACACTGGTAATATAAAGTCTAGGCTTATACAATGTACTGTACACTAGACTACCTCTATACCAATTTTGGGAATTTTAATTTGCTCAAAATATTGTAACCAGATAGATTATTGGCACATCTAGGAATGATCATGTTACACCAATATTAAAATCACTCCACTGGATGCAGATTAATTTCTAGGTGAGGTACAAAAGGTACCCTCAACTTTAAAGTCCTACATATTTGACTCCTGGTAATTCACAAGATCACCTTCTTCCATTTACTATGGGCCATATTTACCCCAGTCAGCCAACACTAGGTTGACAACTGTTACCTATATGATATTTTCTTCAACCACCCTCAGATTATGGATGGAAAAAGTGGCGGAGACAAAACAGTTAAATAGGCTTTCTGTGTACAAAACAGCAGTAAGAACAAGTTTATTCTCACAGGTCTGTTCAGATGATTTTGAAAGCATGCATTTAAATATATATTGATTCACTAATTTAAAATCTATTGATTTTCATGTTCCTTTAATTCGAGATATATCTCTAGTTGTTATTGTTCTTTGCCTTGTTCAATAGGGAGGAGGCAGCTATTTTTTATAGTGTGATTGCATATACTGTGTCATCTTTTTTATTAAAAAAGTTTAGTTTTTATCTTTTAGAAAATACTTTAAGAATGAATGGTGCCTATTACTCCCCATTAACATATATATTCAAAAAGAAAAAAATAACACTGAACCTTAACAGCTACTTTGTTGCCCATAAATGGAAAACCATTTGTTTTCCATTTATAAGGCCATATAATTATGGTACCATTGTAATGCCAAAATTTTCAGTCAAGGCAGGAATTCACTATTTCCCCTTAATAATGAGACGCTGATATTGTGTTTTTAACATTAAGCGCTAATTTGTATATGATGGAAATGTATTGATAATTGTTGATATGTTTGTCTTGGGCATTTCTTGCCATTTGTACACTGCCTCGAGTCGCCTTCAGGCTGAGAGAGGCGGTCTAGAAGCAAAGTAAATAAATAAAAAATAAAATTCAAATGTATGAACATTAAATAATACCACTCTCACTTAATTTTGAGGTGTACCTAAATCATTATGTTTCTTTACAACATACATGAGTATACAACGTACCATCATCCTCACGTCAGCATAGGCAAATCTGTGCTTATTTGTAACGTTTCTATACTGCCCCTCTCAGCCCGAAGGTGACTCAGGACGGCTTACACAAGGCAGTCTCTGCCCTCAATACAACACAAGCAAACAAACCAAAAAAATAACCATATAACAGCAAATTAACAATTAAAAACATACAATTGCAGTCTCAGCATCATGTTGAAATCAGTTTCTGTCACATCGTCGTCATTCCATATATCTAATTAAACCTTTATATTTCATCAGCAAATGCCTGCTCAGGTCTTGACTTTCTTGTGAAATGTCAGGAGGGAGGGGGATTAGCAAAGGCATATAGTGTATTTGAAAGACTTCACAAAAGAGTCTGAAGCAACAAGCACCTGAGGCAAAGCACCAAAATCAGTGTGTACAGAGCTATTGTACTGTCTATTCTCCTACATGGGTCTGAAACATGGGTCACCTATTGCCAACACCTACGACTCCTCGAACGCTTTCATCAGCGCTGTCTTCGCACAATCCTAAATATACACTGGACCAATTATGTGACTAATGTTGCTGTCCTTGAGCAAGCAGGGATCACCAGCATTGAGGCCATGCTATTGAGAACTCAGCTGTGCTGGGCAGGGCACGTCTCTAGGATGGAGGACCACCGCCTCCCAAAGATACTACTGGTGAACTCGCTACGGGTCAGCGCAAGAGAGGCGCCACCCCAAAAGAGATATAAGGACTCCCTGAAACAACATCTCAGACTCGGCCAGATTGATCACCAACAATGGTCCACCCTGGCCTCACATCGGGAGGCATGGAGATGCACTATCCACAATGCTGCGGCCTCTTTCAAGAAGACATGCCAAATGGGTCTCGAAGAGAAACGAAAACGCAGAAAGAACCGCAACTTGGAAACAACATCACCCAAGGAGACTTTCTGCTGTGCTTTCTGCAACCAAACTTGCCTATCTAAGATTGGCCTTTTTAGTCATCAACGCGCTTGTGAAAAGCGTGGGATGCGTCCTTCCTAAGAATCTTTGTTTGCAAAGTAATGCCGAGAGAGACATGAGTATAAAACTATTTAGAAATGCTACATAGAACAGAAGTACAAACCAATGTGAAAAGTTGTATGGTTCAGTTCAGAGACTTCGTGGAAATGAGAGAAATAGGCATTGCAAATATAGCTTCAGATATTTTGTTGTATGAAGCATAGCAGAAAATTCTGTGCTGTCTACGTCCAAACCACATATTGAGGTACAATACACACAAATATGGGGAAATTATTTGGCACCTAAGATGACAATTTTATAAATATGTCTACATTTTGGCAATAAAACACAGTTAAGGATAACTTTAATATCTAATAATTTTCTGCCCTTCCATGACTCATGTTAACTGCTGCCTGAGAAAGCTATGTTACTCTAATTATAGGGCTGGTCCTTCTTTTGAAGAAAATGTTAACCAACCATGCTGCCTTTCCTAGCTCACCCCACATTCTGGCTTTGGCAAGCCTTAGTGGTTTGAAGTAGGAATCAATGATGTAACACCCCCCCCCCCCCAAACACACGCGTGCGCATGCACGCACAGACATACATACACATGCACAAAAACCCTCTAAGCAGTTGACGGAAAACAATTACAGTGTGTCCTCCATATCTGCTGCTTCTAGATCAGGGGATTTCAACCAACTGACAAGACACTGGGAAAAAGAGAGGGAACTGGTTTTTGGGGGTGGAGAGGGGTGTGTATAGAAGGTGGCAGAATATAAAGGATTGCATAGCACTTGAGATTTGTGTAAAGTCCCTATATATAATGGACTTCAGCACCCACATTTTGTGTAGCTACAGGGACCTAGAATCAATCTTCTGCAGTTATTGGAAGTGGGGGGAGACTGCATGAAGTTCATGTGTCTGAAGGGAAACGGAGACCAACAAAGACATAAGGACTAAAACAAGGACATTGAGTGAATGGGATTCCAGAATTTGTTGAGAGGAAAAAAGAAACATCTTTAGGTAAAAACTGCACATGGGAGATAGAAGCAGATATTCTGTGGTACATCTTTTGAATTAGAATAAATGTATGCTTAAGCTCAGTATGCATATGGATGTACAACACTGTTGTTAGCCCTCCATTACAAGTATTTAAAAGCTTAATATTATATAAAGGAATGATCAAAAATGGCCATGGTCATGCTGACTGTACTTATTGATCTGCAATGAGATAATGAGAAAGTTTGCAAATTTGGAAAGTATATCAGATTTATTATCAAGTCAGATTCATTCAAGTTTTTGGTCCTGTGTATCCAATAGTTGTCACCTTAGGTTATGTGTTTTAGACACTTTGTGCCATACATATGCCACCCCGAGTCCCTTTGGAGAGATGAAGGCGGAGTACAAGAATACAGTTGTTGTTGTTGTTATCCTACCTGTTGTTCTCAAGAACAACAAGACTAATAACAGATTACTGTATTTCAAAATATTAATTTAAGTTTGTTAGCAAAATTAGAGCGGGGCCTTTGCAATTCTCAGCTAGAGAAGTTATTGCCTTCCTAAACTACATTTCCTAGAATTCTGCAGGAGACACCAAGAAAGTGAGGGTGCTTGCTTTAAAATGCTAGTTTAATAAAGGCCGTAATGCGATATTTTCAAATAACAGTGTTCATTTTTCATATTTTATGTCCTATGAAAATATATAAGTTTTCATTCTGTAAATGAGACAAACCTTCCTTTTTGTCATCCAGAGGAATCTTCACTTTTGTATCCGTTATGTCTTTGAAAGAGGACAGAAACAGAACCACATCACCTTTTTCATTCTTGATAGGGACAATGTCCAACAAGCACCAAAATGAAGACCCTATAAGAAAAATAACATAATAAAGACATACTTAATTCAAACTGTTATCCCTTTTTTAAAAAACCCCTAAAATATTACAGTGATTATCACTACCCTTTTAACTGTACTATCAACTTTTGCTGGATGTTGAGTTTGGGACTCACGCAGGATACGTAGTGATTTTTAGAGAAGTATTCTCGCTAGGAATATCTAGGTCCTCCAACATGACATAATCCTCTCAACTATGGAGAGACACTGGCAGACATTGACCTTAGAGACACTCTGGAGAACCTAAAGATTAACAGAAAGAATATATGAATGGAATTTGTGAACAGTCAAATCCACAAAAGTTAAATTGGCAAATGTGGAGGAAATTTAGGAATCCTCTTCTTTTTTCATATGTGTATAAACAAGTTTGAGAATGCATGATTGGAGGTACTACCTAAATAACGCCAGTAACACTTAGTCCATTTTCAACATTAAAAAGTTAAAAATCTTTACTCTGCTTTTGTTTTCCAATTTTTGTTGAATTTTACCTTTCTTTTTTATTCTAATACACAAGGAAATAAGACAACATTAAGAGATACCCAATTATTGATGCTAGAAGGATTCGACCTTAGGACGGGCTGGCATGGGTACCTGTGGTACAATAAAGCTAATATAGAGAGGAATTTTAATGACCACTGTATTAGGAAGCCCCTGTTAAAAATATGGCTGAAGAAGAAAGATAGGTTATTCAGAAATATACCAAAATGGTTATCGCCTCAAGAGGCCCACTTCAGAAGACAATACGGTAAAAATAATTGGCTGAGGTATGAAACAATTCTTAAAAAATCAGGATCCGGGCCAATCATGAAAGATTTAGAAGAATTAAAAAGATCAGATGAATCATTAGATTGGTTTCAATATAGACAAATATGTGAAATATATAAGAAAGATAAAGAAATAGGATTTAAGGATAATAAACATTTCTGGGACGAATTAATAATGAAAGAAAAAGGAAGGATAACACTGCTATATAACAAATTGCTACAGTGGAAAACAGAAGAGGAAATTATTAAAAATTGTATGGTTAAGTGGGCTAGAGATCTGGGACATGAAATCCCTTTGAGATGTTGGGAAAGATACTGGAAAGTACACCTAAAATATTTATATGCTTACGACCTGAAGGAAAATGGTCTTAAAATATTTCATAGGTGGTACTTAACACCATATAATATAGCCAAATTTAGCAAAAACTGTAGCAACAAATGTTGGAGATGCCGCAAGGAGGTTGGTTATCTTCTGCATATGTGGTGGGATTGTAGAAGAATTAAGAAATCTTGGGGAAAATTTATGAAGAAATGAAAAAGGCTTTAGGTGTTGAATTCTTATTTAAAGCTAGATATATGCTTCTAGGTTTGATTGACTTTGATATAGAAAAAATAAAGAAAAACTTTTCGTCTACTTCATCACAGCGGCAAAGATGGTGATCGCAAAGTGATGGAAAGAAGAAATATCTCCGAAAGTAGACAACTGGATCTCTAAGTTGATGAAAGTAATGAATATGGACAATCTAACAGAGCCTTGACACAACAGATGGAGGCTACGGATTGGTCCCCAATAATAAACTATCTGAAAGAACTCAAAGACATAAAAGGGTTTATAAATGCAGATATATGTAAATAAATGAAAATATTATGACTGGATATGTAAAATGAGAGATTGAAAGAGAAATGGAAACTATCTAAGAAGTATTAGATAAAAAGGTGGGAGGGTGGAATTGGAAGTCTGTAATTATATAAGACGCTCATGGTTGGATGGGATATGGTCGAGGTGTCTTAATAGACACCTGGTCTGTCTTTTTTGTGGTGAAGGTGGATTGTTGCTTGTTTGTTTGTTTGTTTGTCTGTTTACCTGTTTTATCTTTTTTGGGAAACTAAATAAAAACTTTTTTTAAAAAAAGATGTATAACTTACATTTGAACCCCACAGATAAACAAAATCCTCTGCACATGTAACAGTGTGAAATGTCATTTCAAACAAACAAAAATAGACCTCTCCTGCTTTCCAGAAAGCTTTTTACAATAATGGACTTTACCTCTTTGCCTCAGCTACTATGCACAAAGAGCACTGCCACGGTCAGCAGTCATGGTCTAAAACTGATTTATGCATTATTTCTATTGCTCCTAGCTATTTATATAGAAAATAAAATCGTATCTTCCTCCATTCCCAGGAAGATCTTAAGGTTCAAACTTTTAATATTCTTAAGTATGGGCCCTTCCAGACAGGTTTTCGGTTTATCCCAGATTATCTGGGAGTGCAGACTCATATAATCCATTTTAAATCAAATTTAAAGCAAAAACCTGGGATCAGATCCTGGGATATAGGGCCTGTCTGGAAGGGCCAAATATTTTAAGAGTAAAAGGAGACAGAGTGTGGATTTAAGAGAAGATGGAAGATTTAAACCAAAATAGAATCTCCTTCAAACTGAGGATCATTTTAAATGGTCTCATTTTAAATGGCCTCCTTCCTTAAACATCTGCATCTTTTTTTAGTCATCTCATGGTACTTACAAACAATAGTGTGGGAGTGTTATGATGGGCTTGTCTTCACAGGGCCAAAAATCCAGACCCACTGCAAATGGACAGCTGGCTGTCTTAATGATGTACAATGTGAGAGTCTGGGTATTTTGGCTATACTCTTAATTTGTGCCACTTGAAACAAGGTTGGGGAATACCCTGGAGTTTGGTGAAAACTGCATGGTAGCCTGAGCCTTTGTGGCAGTCTCGATTGGGTTCAATTATGTCTGATTCCTTGCCCACCCTTACCAGTTAGCACATTTAAATCAGCTATGGAAGTCTAGGGAGCCACATTAGAGTGCTCAAAGGGAGAGAGAAGAGGGGATTAAAAAAATTACCCTAAAATGCTTCTAAGATGCAGGGGAGTATTTTTGATATGTCTGGATTTCAAAGAGGGCTTCTACAGTGCACCCGCAAAAAGATTAAATGGAAATGAATATTATATATATATATAAATATATATATATATATATATATGTGTGTGTGTGTGTGTGTGTGCACATTCCTCTATATGTGTACAGTAGATTTGTGCACTGATTTGTTTTGGCTGTTTTCCTTCAACTTCTTCGGCTTCTTTGGATGTCTGTAATGGCAAGGGCTCTACACCATGTCTAGAAAACCATGTTGAAACAACAGAGCCAGACCATGTGACTACTGGTCATGGCTCCTTTCTATTAAGGATCACGTGGCATGCAGAGAGGCTGCCGTGTGTTCATACAGGGTTTCCCTGTGAGACCTGCCTAAGAACATAAGACATAAGAAGAGCCATGCTGAATCGGACCTCAGCCCATCTAGTCCAGCATTCTGTATCACACAGTGGCCCACCAGTTGTACACGGGGATCTCGAGCAGAAGGGAGGGCAAAACCCTGACCTGCTCCCGACCCCCCACAACCAGTACCCAGGGAAATCCTGCCTACCTCAACCAACTCCGAGGTGGCACTTGAATGTCCTTTTCAGTAACTACCGATACACTTGGTATCCATGAATCTGTCTAATCCTGCCTTGAAGTTGTTCAGGCTGACAGCTGTCACAACCTCTTCTGGAAGTGAGTTCCATAACCCAATGACCCTCTGGGTGAAGAAATATTTCCCTTTATTAGTCCTAATTTTCCTACCTTGGAGCTTCAGGGAGTGCCCTCTAGTCCTAGTGTTTTGTGACAAAGAAAATAATTTTCTTTATTCACCTTTTCTATCCCATGCATGATTTTATACACTTCGATCAAGTCACCTCTTAAACGCCGTCTTTCAAGGCTGAAAAGACCAAGGCGTTGCAACCTGGTTTCATAAGGGAGCCGCTCCATCCCTTGGATCATTCTTGTTGCCCTTTTCTGTACCTTTTCCAGTTCCGTTATATCCTTCTTAAGGTGCGGAGACCAGAATTGTACACAGTACTCCAAATGTGGCCTTACCATAGATTTGTAGAGAGGTAATACAACATTTGCTGACCTATTTTCGATTCCCTTTCTGATCATGCCAAGCATAAATTTGCTTTTTCACTGCTGCTGCGCACTGGGTTGACATCTTCATTGAGCTGTCCACCAAGACCCCAAGATCCCTTTCCTGGTTTGTCTCGGAAAGCTTTGACCCCATCAGTTGATAAGTGTAGTTGGGGTTCTTTGCCCCGATGTGCATGACTTTACACTTGTTTAGGTTAAAATGCATTTGCCACTTTGTTGCCCATTCACTCAATTTCAAGAGATCTTTCTGGAGCTCTTTACAATCAGTTTCATTTTTAACTACCCTGAACAATTTAGTGTCGTCTGCAAACTTTGCTACCTCAGAATTCACTCCTACATCCAGATCATTAATGAATAGATTAAAAAGTAACGGACCCAAAACTGAACCTTGGGGTACGCCACTTCTCACCTCTTTCCACCCAGAGAAGTGTCCGTTTATTACCACCCTTTGTTTCCTACAGTTTAGCCAGGTTCCAATCCAGGACAAGACCTGTCCCCTGATTCCATGGCTGAAGAGCTTATTTAGGAGCCTTTGGTGAGGGACTTTGTCAAAAGCCTTTTGAAAGTCAAGGTAAACAATATCAATTGGGTCCCCTTTATCTATGTGAGGCCTGTTGCCTGTTGGGCCAATCAGAGTAGAAGAAACAGCTGTGACATGTCTTAAACAAGCTGTGTCTATTTAATGGGGTGAGTGCTTCCATTGCTCAGTTGCATCCTGGCTCTAGAGAGAAGTGCTTCTGTCCGATGTCCTCAGCTTTAGCCTTTGGCTTGGCCTCTCTCTAGCATTGAATCTTTTGGATTTTCCTTTATTTTATATTCTGGATTCTTTATTTAGTGGGACTGAGAGTTAGAAAGTGCAGGTGGGTGGGTGTGCGGCATTTGTGGGTGTGCTTTACTTTTAGGGTGGATGTGAGCTTTGAGTCACCCTTTCATCTCTATTTTATATTCTGGATTCTTTATTTAGTGGGACTGAGAGTTAGAAAGTGCAGGTGGGTGGGTGTGCGGCATTTGTGGGTGTGCTTTACTTTTAGGGTGGATGTGAGCTTTGAGTCACCCTTTCATCTCTATTTTATATTCTGGATTCTTTATTTAGTGGGACTGAGAGTTAGAAAGTGCAGGTGGGTGGGTGTGCGGCATTTGTGGGTGTGCTTTACTTTTAGGGTGGATGTGAGCTTTGAGTCACCCTTTCATCTCTACTAAAGTCTTTAGCTTCTTCTCTTATCTCTCCTCCCTCCTCTCTTTCATTAAAGTAGTACTGTTAAAAGATTTTTGTTATTAATAATTATAGGAATTCCAGCAAACAGCAAAGCCTCATTCTCAGAAAAATTACCTACCTATTTACCTACCTACCTAAAATTATCACCAATACCTAATAATTTCTGGATCATACAGGGATGATCTTCTAATAAGGGGACATGCTGCTTGCTTGCTTGCTCATGGATGGTGGGCTTCTGGTCTCTTCAGTATGTTGTGAGAACAAGAAATGCAAAAACTTTGGAAGTAGTTACTGTTGTTTTTTATTAGTAAAGAAAGTGTAATAGTGGGCTGTGTGATATGGAAGTGCATCTTTGACTTTTGTCAGGAAGGAATGGTGTCCTGCTGCTGCTACTGGTGAAGTTACAGGGTGAGGCCAATGGGGGTACCTTTTGGGGAATTTTTAAGGAGATTTAATTTCTAGAAAGAAAATAAATTCCTAAAAAACAGGGGATAACCAAAACATTATGAATCTCTGTGGGCCAGCAGTAGTAAATGTGTCCTCCAAGTGTGGCAATTTCCCAATAGCCCTAAATCTCATGGGAAGGAGAGATAGAACCTCACCAAACTGCATTCATACTATAGTGTTAAACTACATCAGTTCAACAGTGTTGATGCACCCATAGTCTGCCTAACCAGTACATCAATTAGCGTTATATACGATCATAGGTCATAGATTGAAATAACTGACACTATACAATATATGAAAAACTTGAAAAAAATTCTCACAGGATTTAAGAATGGAAAATAAAACAAAGAAAATGTGCAGCTCCTGACAACATAATGCAATAGCAAAAAAGACATTGAATTCAAACTTCTGAGTTTTGTTTCTTTAAATAAAAAGCAATGGTTTTTATTACATTATATGAGAGAACTCTAACAAATAAAATATACTACCTGAAGCCATTGTGCTTGCTGAGTTTCCTGGTAGTTATTACTTTACACATTTGTGTGCTTATTATTCAACTTTTAAATAATGTTATGTATTCAGTTAGGTGCCTGGAATGACTAGTAGCGAGATAAGCCTGCTCTAAAAGTGTCAGACTTGTCAGTTAGGGCACTCAAAGTTGCTACAGGTTCTAAGTTTAAAAATTACAGAATGGTTTTACATTATTCTATATTGTGCTTAGTTACTACTATATCCCAAGGCTTTTTCCTATTTCTAAAACAGCTCACAAAATGAATTTAAAAACCTGGAGTGTAATGTATTTCATATGCAGGCTTACACATTCTGAATTTATTTCAAGAGGCAAAACATAATAAAGCTATTTCCCATTGTGTTTCTTTGCCAAGAAGGAGTAGTGTTCTAAAGCTAGCAATGATTTGAATGCTGCTGCTACTTCCACAAGCAGGTTAATTGTAAGTAATACTGAACAAGAAGAAGCCATGCAGACCTGACACTTTTCTCATTAAATGCATCCTTGATGTTGCAACACTCCAGAAGCTACTATGATACACACTATTTATCCTGAAAGAAGTGGTGGCAACACTATCACAGTCAACGGCTGGAGTAGTAGCTTTGTGTTTGAACCATCAGAAGCTGACATATACCAGGTCAGATTATTATTTTTTCGTTCTTCTACTTATTGGAGACTCTCCTTATTTTATACTATACAATCCACAAGTTTAGAAAAAGTATCATATTAATGCAAAGTATCTTCCATTGACCTAGGATCTCTTCCTTCCATCCATAGATGGATGTCATGGGACTCCTATTGCATAACCACATGTACTATTTCAGTTATGATGTACAGAAGTAAGAAGTAAGCTTTCTCTTCTGTCCTCCAATTAGCCATTCCATGCTTTACAACTGATTCTATATTCCTAAAATGCTTGAACAAAACTGATTGCCTATATTGCCAAATAGAGTAGGCCCTTGGTACCAGCCAGGACTTAGTTCTAGCAACCCAAAATCCATGGATGCTCAAGTACCATTGTGTACAGTGGCATAATAATATGGTGCCACTTATATGAAATGGCAAAATCAAAGTCTACCTTTCAGATTTGTTTATTCTGAATTTTCCAAGCCATGGACATCCATGGATATGGATGCAGAATCCATGCAAATGGGTGTTCAGTTGAATGTTAAACTTAGGCATATGCAGTTTTTCATTTTTACTCACTTCACAACACCAGCATAATTACAGAATTGAATTAAATTTGCTGTCATGATGCTGAATATTTGCATGGGAATATCCATCATTTTATTATTAAATATATGAAAGGTAATGTATTTTCAATTGAAAATAAAATAACGCTGAAAATCTCTGTCCATGTCCAATCAGCCAACCGCCCAATTATAATTTATGAAGAAAAAGAAGGGAGAAGAAAATATGTTGGAATGTACCCTAGGATGTCTATGATGACCAAGGTGTAAATGTTAGATAGGATGGCCACTGATCGCACCACTGGCCACTCTGAGTAATCATTTTTGTTCCCTTGGGTTGTGGCAGCCTGAACCTTAGGCAATCCTAGGTATACTACTCCTTCCCTCCTTGAATTTGGAATTCTGAAAAATGTTTAAGGGATCAAGTTAATGTTTCTGGCCTTCCCCAATTATCTGAAAATTACCCCCCCCCCCCAATGCACATATACATTTTGCAGAAATGGCTGTGTATTCTCCTAAATTAATCAAGTTAGAACTAACAATTGTGTTTACATCTTTATGCTTTTCAGTTTTTTTAAACTATATTACATCTGTGCTTTTTTAAAGGGCACCAAAGATAAACTCTTTTAAATAATAAGCTACTTCTTGTAGCCCATTGTCCCTGGAGATTTTTTGATAATTGCTACTTTTTAATTACTTTTTGTTATAGTAATTGCACAAGTGAGGAAGCTTAAGGGGCTCCTTTCTACAATGGTAGAACACATTTATCACTGTTAGCTCATCAAGGTGTAGAACATTTCACTTTTATCCACGGATTTTTGGTAAATTTTCATAGTTTTATAAACATTTTTTTTAAATGCAAGAGCTATCTCCTTAAATGTTTTATACAATGACACAAAATAAGAGGGGATAATTTCCCCTAACTTTTAGAAATATTCATACATCTACTAATTTTAGGGATTTTTTTTAAATGACAAAAACTTTTTTTAAAAAAAAGCCACAACAGCTACCTCATTGAATGTCTCTCATATTAACCAATAGAACTTCCATTTAGGGATTTCTTCCCAGCCCAGCACAGAGATTAACTTAAAAGAAATATCAGTCAGCCTTCCTCTTTGCAGATTCAACAATTTATTGGAACTCTGGCTGGCTGCTCCTATGGAGGTAAGCAAACACACTAAGAACTAGTCTTAATATACAAAATAATATATTCTAGTGGATATAACATCAAAGGCACTTATAATTAAAGCACACACATAATAAAGTATCTCTCTCACATGCAGTATGAAACATGCTTGGATGGAACTTAATCCAAGGAGAAGGACTAAAGCGGTGTGCCCAGCGTCCCATCTTTTGTGGAGCACTACATCTTCCAGTTCGCCCCAGCACTTACCTCCTCAATGGACCTCTTTCACCGGTTCTTGGTGCATTTGCGCAGCCGGTTTGCATTCAGTCCTTGGAGTTCTTTGTTTACCTAGGGAGGAGCCTGGCTACATGGACTGACTCTCAACGCTCCAGCAACTCCCACCAGTTCTGAGCGCATTGGCACGGCTGGGGCAATCTCTCTGGTAAACTTTGCATGGATAGTTCATTCCCTTCAGATACTTACCTTATATCTCTGGATTATTCCTTCTCCTTAGACTGTTTCCCTAATCTACCTGTCTGGACTTCGTTGTGACTTTAAGGAGGCACTGTACTTTATAGCGGATATAGTGGATTAAGTTCCATCCCAGCGTGTTTCATATTATGTGTGTACTTTAATTATAAGTGCCTTTGATGTTATATCCACTAGAATATATTATTTTGTATATCAAGACTAGTTCTTAATGTGTTTGCTTAGCTTTCCTTCCACTTATGAGTGTATTTTTCAGTGCTCCTATGGAGGGACAAATCTCTCCCCTATCCTGATTGGGACTTTCTGATGCTGAGCGGAATTCTGGAAAATGTAGTTTAGAGCAGGGCCTTTTGAGTTTTCTGGCATAGGTCTCCTCATTTCCCAAACTACATTTCCCAGAATTCTGTGCTTTCTCAATGTTTCCCAATGAACTCTGCTTTCTCCCTGCTGCTTCCCCCTCCTAATGGTGAAAGGCCATTAATTTAAAGAGGAATGGCAGCCTTTTTGGCTTTGCTTTACTTGCTTGTGCTGAAAATGAAACTGACTTTGGGAGGCTTCCGAGGTTTTAAAAATTCAAACAAAAAAGTACTGGGTAAGATTTGATTCTTACATTTCTGGTGTGACCCACACTCACGTGTCAAATATCACATTGTAAATACTAATTCAATGAATTTGATCTGAATATAGTACAACTTCACAATGCCGTTTTGGATTTCATAATGTTATCATTCATGCATATTTCTATAGAATTCTGAACATTCAGATGAAAAAGCAATGTTTAAATAGACATTGCATAACCATTGGACTAAACAATGGTTACATTAGCTCTTTGACTGGAAGCAATTAAGCAGTGAATGAAATAATACTCACCATTCTTTTTATAAAACATTATTTCTCCTTTGAATTCTATCTTTTCTTCCAGTGACTTTTCAATTTGGAGAATCATCTGCTCATTTGTTTCAGCACCATATAAAAATTTACAGCTGCAGCTCTTCTGCATGACTTCTGTTCGTGCAAATCCGGAAAGCTCACAGAAGCCATCGGAACAGTAAACTATGGGAAATCCCTTAGCCACCTGAGCATTTGCAAGGATGAAGTTACTATCTGTAGAAAAAACACAAAAGTAAAGCATAGATGGTTCACTAGAGAAATATAGAGCTCAATATATGTATGAACTTAGTGAAGGTTGGATAGTCAAATACCTCTTTGAGGAACAGCAGCTTCTTGCGTAGCTTTACAGGACACACTGATGTCCTCCCTAGGGGACATTTATCATATTTATTCATACCCCTCTCCCACCCATTCTCACACATTATCTATGGGATCAGTTAAATGAAGGGGCTTGAGGATTTTGCTCACAGATTTATCTAAAGAGATTTGTCCTGATATATTTTATTTATTTATTTATTTAAATTTCTATCTGCCGCCACTCCTGGTGGCTCGGGGTGACTTACATGAGTTAATAAAAACACAGATAAAATCTCACAATTAAACATTTCATTAACATCACATCAAAACCAGGAATGCAATATAGATGGTGTTTAGCAAGAGGGGGGCCATGGCCATTCATGTTCCGAAGGCCTGCCGAAACAACAAGGTTTTACAGGCTTTCCGGAATGGGAGAAGGGTCTTAAGAGATCGAATCTCGGCCGGCAGCGCATTCCACAGAACCGGGGCTATAATTTTGTTGCTTGAAAAGATAAGAACGTGCCTCCTTGTTCCACACACAAAAGCTAAACAAATCAGAATCTGAACCTTATTTCAACTATGAATATGGTATAGCCTCTTTCTTTACACATAAGGCAGGAGAGTAGTTTTGGAGCACCTGTGGCAGGCCAGGGGGGGCCAGTCCTACATCAGTGTAGTGTGGAATTCAATGTAAATTTAAAAGAGCCAGCGGTCTAGGTAGTTCCTCCAAAATCCAGGCTAAAACCAGAGTGGATTTCCCACTGCACCAGCATAGAAGCTACCATTTGCCACTTCATGTGGCATTCAGTCTTTAGGTACTTCTAACTTCTCAGCATCTGTCAGTTGAGGTGACTGCCTCATTTGTTGTCATGGAAAACTAGTCCTAGTTTTAGAGTTTTGTCAAGCAAACACATCACTATTCAAATCTATTAAATGTAAGAGCAGTGAAAAATGATGAATCACAGTACAAAAACTTTCCAGGCTGCAAAGCTTAGCTAAATTCAACACAACAATTTTGCAATCTCAAAATATCTCTTAATCTTTGGAAAACGAAGCAACAATAGGTTTTGCTGGAGGGTGCTATAAGGGAAACCCATCCAAGTTGAATGTGCTCAACAAAATGCAACCTTTCACTGAGGAACTACAACTTCCTCAAACCTGCTTATTACAAGGCCAACAACCTACATGGCAAAGGGATAGAACTTTCCTGGTTAATCCAGAAAAACCACAAGGACCAACAGGTATCAGTACCTGCATATAATATTCAGCTTATTTATGCATATGTGGATTCAAACATCTGCTAATTCAACCATCCACATCTTGAAAATATTCCAAAAACAAGTCAACCCAAATTTTAAGATCCTCAAATATTTTCCTTGGAGAGGACATGGTAGAGATCCTACTTGGTGATTACTCCCAGACTGTGGAACTCCTTTCCATAAGAGCCTCAATTACAAAAAAAATTAAACTTCCATTTTATGTATAATTTTTGTTTGTGTATTTTAATGTATATTTTGTTGGAGCATGCAAGAAATCAGTCAACTGTAAAATAAGATGCATGAAACTGTTTGGCTGAGTTTGGGACTTTTGGTTACGGTTACATTTTGTTCAGGCTTGAGCTATGCAGGTGCAGAGAGAGATAAAGAGAGAAGCAGAGAGAGAGAGAGAGAGAGAGAGATTTTGGAGTGTGCTCTCGCTTCATGAACTGCTGAAAGGGTTTATCCACATGGACAAAGAAATACCACTTTAAACCTCTCATAAAAGGACATTATGTGAGGATGCTGTACATATGTTGTTCTGAATTACAGAGAACAAACTACTTGTTCTTTACTGTTCACTTGCATGGGATATTTTCTTTCTCTGGCAAGGCAGTGTATGGGCTGATCAAACACAAACTACACATGGTTTATTTTACATTACGCCACATATTTTGTGGAAATATATTTTAATATTAATATGTGTATTTTATGGAGTATTTTTTAAATGATTATGTGTCTTAGCAATGTTGTAACCCACCTCAATCCATGAGGAAAGGTGGGGAAGAAATAAAATCATCAGTAAATGTAGCAGAATAGTTTTTCAAGGTGATTGAATGTTCCACCTTTTAAAATATGTTTTAATGTGTGGAAATATTGTAACCATGTTCTTTTAGAACTGAATTGCTATTTATTGTTTTTTGAACTTTTGGAAAATAACATTTTACTGCATTTGTTAAAATTATTTTGGTGAGAAAGGATGCGTATTAACAATGAACTGCACAAATCTCTTGAGAAAAAACTGAGGATACTAAGGTGAATCAGTTGTTATATATGTATTTACAAAGAAACAAAAGCAAGCAAAATGAAGTTTATAATATGATCTCATAAATTCCTGAACAAAAAGCAAAAACTCTTTCTGATGTTAGTCGTAACATTTAAATAGAGCTCATCTGTTCACTACCTACTCACTAATCAAAAAGGTTCAAGCCATTATTGGAGTCCTCAAACTATCACTTTTGTTTTGCTAAATGGAAAATGAATATCATTATCAGTTATATGAATCTGTGTGCTGATTCTACTGTCAAAACAAAATCAGATTCCCCTACTAGTAAAAGAATTAAAATCATATGCTTGCCGGGCAAATTGATGACAGCACCTCTATAAAAGAGCTAATGATCATGTATCTAAAAAGCATCTGCAGAGTACAAATTAATTTATTCCTGGGTTTCCTATTGTTTAAAATACAATTACCTACTGCAGAGTCATTCATCCTCTCAGCTAATTCGATGTGAATTACATGGAGCAGAAAAAACACTGACTAGATAAAAGGGATTCAAGGGTTATGCTAACTAACTGCAAAATAACTTACATCATGTAGGGATACAAATGGAATAGAATATAAATTAAAATTATGTCAGGCTCAATCTAGAATGTCTTAGCAAATGTCCTAAAACCAAAGCACTTGTATAACATTACCCAAAGCACCTGTATAAGATTAATCCTGCTCAACCTCCAAGCTGTATTTTTTTTAAAAGATGCCCCAGCGCGCGCGCGCGTGTGTGTGTAAGAGAAAGAGATGTCTGTTTTAGGTGTGTTGTCTAAGTGTGGCACATTTCCACTTGGTTTGTGATTCCTTGGTTCAGATTCAGTTTAATACCTTATTCATACATCTTGTAGGCACTAAATAAAAGATGATGTCTATAATCATATAATTAAAATACAACTTAAGACTTTGGTGAAAGAAGGAACAATATAAAGTCTTGCTGACTAAATTTCTAATTTTGTCCGCTATGAGTCTTAACAATTTTCTCCGCAAAGACTGCATCTACACCAGGGGTGGGCAATTATTTTTTCCAAGGGGCCACACGAGAGCCAAAAAATATTATGGAGGGCCGCACCTAAAGACTGAACTACATTCTACATAATATCAATTAAATTTCTTTAATAATAATAATAAAGGCATTACATTGCATTTTTGATATATTAATAAGACTGATAAGAGTATATGTGATGAGCAATGAAAAAAAGAGGTTGTCATAGGAAAAATGACATTTATTCACTTACATTTTACCAAACAATGGTTAACAAAATGTGAACATTTGTATCATTTGTGATTCATTATATCAGGAGTCAAGAACCTTTTTGACTCAGAGAGCCATAAAAGCAAAATATTTGGAAATTTATTTCAGTGAGATCATTATAATAATAATGATGATGATATTCATTCAGCCTCTGCTAATAACAACCACAGGTTCCTAGATTAGGAGGAGACCTCCAAGGGCCATCCAGTCCAACCTCCTTCTGCCATAAGGGAAAAACACAATCAGAGCATTTCTCACAGATGGCCATTCAGCATCTGATAATAATAGGTTCCTAGAATAGGAGGAGACCTCCAAGGGCCATCCAGTCCAACCTCCTTCTGCCATAAGGGAAAAACACAATCAGAGCATTATTCACAGATGGCCATTCAGCATCTGATAATAATAATAGGTTCCTAGAATAGGAGGAGACCTCCAAGGGCCATCCAGTCCAACCTCCTTCTGCCATAAGGGAAAAACACAATCAGAGCATTACTCACAGATGGCCATTCAACCTCTGATGATGATAATAATAATAATTCTATTATAATATTCTATTATTATAGAATAGGAGGAGACCTCCAAGGGCCATCCCGTCCAACCTCCTTCTGCCATAAGGGAAAAACACAATCAGAGCTTTCCTCACAGATGGCCATTCAGCCATCCTGAACCAAACTTGGCACACTGAACTCTCATGAGACCAACAGGAAGTACTGAAAGAGTTTGCTGGGCATTTACCTTTGAGTTTGGGAGTTGTAGTTCTACATCCAGAGAGCACTGTGGACTCAAATAATGATGGATCAGGACCAAACTTGGCATAAATCCTCAATTTGTCCAAAGAGACAGAAGAGGAGGGAATGGAAGTTGCCTGCGCGTGCGCTCTGGCCTTGGCCCCGCCCCTTTCCCTGCTCTGGCCACGCCCCTTTCTCACTCTGGCCACACCCCCTCTCCCTTGCTGCACTCTCTCTCCTTCCCTCTTTCGTTTAGGTGGTAGAAGGGGGAAGGAATTAAAGGGGGAAAGAGAGAGGGAGGAAGGGAAGGAAACAGGAAGACAGGAAGGAAGACAGAAGAAGGGAAAGAGTGCCGAGGCAAGAGGGAGGGGGGAGCGCGCGAGGAGGAAGTGAAGGGAGGAGGAAGAGGAGGGTGAAGGCGAAGGCATGCTCTTGCTCCTGGGCACCTCCCCTTCGTTCCCCTCCCATCCCCTCTGCTTGCCTCCGTGCCTGCTTCTTCACGTTTGCAGCCGCCCCAATGGGAGTTCGTCTCCCTCTCTTCACAACGAAGTCTTGAGGGAGCCAAGGGCCAGACAGCATCGGCTGCCGGGACGGATCCGGACCGGGGGCCGTAGTTTGCCCATCCCTGATCTACACCTTGCAGATAAAGCCTGGCATAAATCTTCCCTTGGAATAGACATTGTTCAAATGACCCAGCACTACATCTGCTCCACTGGGTGATGTCAACAGTGTCTGTCTAGTTAGCAGTTCGGCCCGAATCAAACATCATCCAGTGACCAGACTGGCTCAAAGCTCTGGGATATTCCAGAGATTCCAGCAAACTCTGGAGTATCTCTGACTTTGCTTATGGCAGGGCAAATATATGTAATGAGAATATCCATGATACTCATCAGAAGCTGTTGTGCATCATGAAGACTGCCTGTTGTTGATTTGTGGTGAGCATGGGTTTAGGGAAACCCAAAGTTGACCAAAATATTGAAACAAATTATATCTCCTCTCTATCCATCCATAGGATAGCTGCTTAAACACATACTGTATGTATATGAAGAAACATTTTATGGGCCTCCTTGCACAGCCAAGGAGGTGGTAGGGTTGAAAGAAGTCTCTCCTGATGATCTCATGAACAAGTTCACATGAGCAGATATGGTCTGTGAGATATCTTGCCCCTAATCCATATAGGGCTATATAGGTAACAATCAGCACTTTACATTATACCTGGAAAAAGACTGCCAGCCAGTATATCCAATTATTTTTATGCTTTCTGTAACCAGCCTCAGTATATCTGGCTACAGTTTTTTTACCAGCTGAATTTGCTAAACACTCAGCTCCACATACAGAAATCCATATGGGATATAACTAGGACATATATCACTATGGCCAGAACAGCTATCTCTAGGCATGAGTGTATTTAACAAACTAGCTTTAAGTATGCAAAAACACTTCTGTCGTTTGCAGAAACCCGAGTCTCTATGCTGAAAGCTGAGTCAAAGGTATACCCAAACTGCACACCTGCATCTTCAGGGGAAATGTAATTTTATCCAGTCCATTCTGAATCCCTATATGTTCATGCATATTTTGATTGATGAGGAGCAGCTCTATCTTGTCTGCATTTGAAAAAAAAATCATTTATACTTCGGCTCTGGGTTTTACGATTGAGTGCTATCATTATGTGAATGACATCCAATCCAGCTGTTGTTTTCTACCTCAAACCAAGAAAGCTGTTTTAGTGTTAAACTGGTGTTTGTCATCAGTAATGGACTGGGTGTGGCAGATCAAATTGAAACCCTCATTCACCCTCTGCAAGTACCATACTTATAGAAACAAAGAATGTCACCCAAATCAAAGCAGGGAAATAATTTTTGAAATCTTTTATAGATTTTCAGTAGAATTGGCATCGGGAAGTCTTTCATCAGAACCATGCTTTCTAGTGAAACGAGTTTCATTCAAGCTCATTAAAATAAGTTCAAACTACATTTGTTTTAAATAGAGGTGGCTTGTTCAATGTTTTGTCATTCTGAAAAAACAGTTTTAGTTTCTAAGCTTTTAGGAAGTAATAAAGCTGTAATTCTAAATGAACTTACTACGGACTAAGCCCCATTCAACCTACCATGATTTACTTCCAAGTAAGTATGACTAGAATTGCTCCATTACTTAAAGTGTAATTTTGGAGATTCATTCATTTGCTCATTTTCCATTGCAAAATATATTTTCTCTTCAGAATGGCTCTCTACATAGGGCAATTAGGAGACGCCCTTTTTCATGTAGATAAAAACAATAAATGGACACATAATGTGTTATACAAGTGCCCAAAATATGGATACACATCTGACATCAAATAATCACATAGCCAAAAGGAGTCCTATGTTATCAATAGAGTGTAACCTCTTTCTTATTATAGCTTTCCCAGAAGGTAGCGACTCAGTCTCCTTTTGAAGACTTCACCTCCTCTCTGAGTAATTGATTCAATTTCCAAACTGCTCTCACCATCAAAAAAAGTTCTTCCAAATAGCAATTGGAAGATGGCAAAACACAAAACTAGCATTAGAATTCTATCCTAGTGTCAATGTGATAATTTGAAGAAATTTCAAAAGAGATTTGAACAAGAGAAAGCTGAATTGATCAGAATATATTCACAAAATGCATCACCAAAGGGAAAAACTCAGACAATAGTTTATTGTGACACTGCATCTATTATCAGTAATAGGCTGATTTGTGCAAAAGCTTTATGTATGTTTAAATAAGCCTAATTTAAATAAGCCTAAAAATGCACCAGGGCACTCAAATTTCAGAACAATGGAATAAACCAAACTTTCATTTAAAAGAACTTCACTGATTTAATACTCCAAAGATAATAAAAGGCTAATCAGATGTTATATAATAGATGTTTATCATTTGTTAACAGCTTTATGTATTAGAAAGATTGTATATGGAAAGGGTTAATATTGTAAGTACCATTCGCTGCATCCAGTTTTCACAGAGTCAAAGAATCATGGAGTTGGAAAATACCACAAGGCCATCCAGTCCAATCCTCTGCCATGCAGGAACCAAAGCACACCCAACAGATAGACATCCAGCATCTGCTTTAAATCTCCAGAGCAAGAGACTCCACCACCCCACAAGGCAGAAATTCCACTGCCAAAAAGTTCTTACCTTCAGGAAGTTCTTCCTAATGCTTAATATTATTTTGATCTGACCCACTCACCCACATCCTCAGAATTAATAAATTATTTTATTCATATGAGATAATTGTGGACAGTATTTATTTCACCATACAGAAAAACTACTAAATGTTTGAGCCTATTTGAAAATACATGCTTTATATTAGACTTGTTTTTCAAACACTCTGAAATTTTTCAGATGTCATTTTCAAAACCCAGATGTATATACTGCTTGCAATGTCAAGATTTTCTCAACAGCATAGAAATCATGTAATTCTTTCATTCTCTCCTTTTCCATTTGTATCTGAACATTTGTAACAGCTTTGGCATGACAATCAGATGCTGAATTTATACCTAAACCCTGTTGTGACAAGCAGTCATAGCATAAAATTCCAAAATAGGGGGGAAAGAAATGAAGATGTATCAAATAAACTTCTGAGACAAAAAAGGAAAATATATTGTACAATATATGTCTCTGAATTGCTGTTCAGAAAATAAGAATCTCTTTTTTTGTCTCCATCTTTTGAGTGGTGATGGTAACAGGGCACTGAAAGAAAGAATGTGTCTGAATTTCTCAAGAAAAATATGTTTCTTCCAAGAAGCATTTATTCCATAATCCCTGTGACATAATATAATTTATGAACTGGATACAAATTATGTTAATAGTGTGGTTGCAATCATAGTAAGAATTTTTTTTAAAAATCTATGTGCATGAGGACAGCAGAAAATTCTATTGGGACTACAGTAGATGAGGTGAGGAGATGTCACTCTTAAATGTGACACTAACAAAATTAATCTCTATTTGCAGGCAGTAATTAATCTCATCTGGCAAGTCTAACTGGGACTAATAATATTTTAATATTTTAAAGAAATGATCATCTCTGTATTGCTGTTACGGGCAGCTAAAGTAGCCAAAGGCAAACAGCCAAAACGAATGCATGCACAAGTCTAGTAATTACTAACAATTTTATCTTGAGTTTGAAATTATTATCTTGGTTTTCTTTTAATTGCGAATGTGTATGTGTGACCAAACATAAACCAAAGCTGTCTCTTGCTTTACCCTAAAGGGAGTAGACAGAGAAGGGTTTCTTGGAAGATATTCAAGGTTTAATGTTCACTTCAAAAAGATATCACAAATCAAAATAGAAGAGTAAGTGGAATGTATGCTGTTGTAAATCACAGGTCATACACACTGGCCATAGCAGTCCCGGGAATGCATCTATCCATGTGTAAATCACTAGTAGTATCCAAACAAATGTTGCGGGACAGGCGGAAAGGAGATGGGTCAACGGTCAACTACAGGCCTCGCTGTTTCGCCCTAATAGGCTTCGGCCCGGACCGAAAGCAAACAAAATATAGTGCACAGTGACACTTCCACTGGTCCAAAGGTTCAATATAATATTCAAATTCTAATCATCCTGAAGGAGGTGGGCACAGCCACCGAGCGTTCCGAGCGTTCGACCATACCGGTGGCTGTGCCCACCTCCTTCAGGATGATTAGAATTTGAATATTATATTGAACCTTTGGACCAGTGGAATTGTCACTGTGCACTATATTTTGTTTGCTTTCGGGTCCGGACGAAGCCTATTAGGCGAAACGGCGAGGCCTGTAGTTGACCGTTGACCCATCTCCTTTCCGCCTGTCCCGCAACATTTGTTTGAATACTACTAGTGATTTACACATGGATAGATGCATTCCCGGGACTGCTATGGCCGAAAGTGTGTGACCTGTGATTTACAACAGCATACATTCCACTTACTCTTCTATTTTGATTTGTGATATCTTTTTGAAGTGAACATTAAACCTTGAATATCTTCCAAGAAACCCTTCTCTGTCTACTCCCTTTACGTCTTCTGAGAACACCCACTCCTTTTGCTTTGGAACTTCTTGCTTTACCCTAGCCATTCTGGGGGCTTTGGGAACAACTATGTTACTTGCTCACTCGCTCCATCCATCCATCCATCCATCCATCCATCCAAGGGCCATCTTAAAATGCCCTCTACATAGTTTACCATAATTTTAAAACCCCAAATACAATGAATAAAACAAGAACCAAATCAGACATATAGCTATTTTGAACAACAAAATTACTGATTAGTAATAAGTCAATATAAAATGGATAGAAAGTGGGAAATTTAGATAGAGGAAGGACAAGCTCATTCTTTCAAGCTAAAGCATTTATTGCTTTTGGGATGAATTTCTAAAAGTTTGCCATTTTCATACAAATTGTTCCAAAAATCAAGGGAAAGAGAAACAACAACTGTCCATCCAGTTGTTCCCATTCCACATGAATTAATGCACTTTTCCTTCAGATTTGTTACTTAGTGTTACCTTTATACTACCTGCAATTTATAATAATTCTATACAAAGAAAAGGGGGGATAATTTTGTGTCCTTTTCGGATATCATCCATGTGATAAGCCTGCTCTTGCATTAAATTATTCTGTCTACTCATATGAAACTTTGCAGTATTCACAAATTCAGAGAAGGCAACTATGCCAGCAAATTTCTTCCATTTATGCCAAGGCATTTTTAAAAAGTTATCAGCAATTCGATAATTAAAAAACCTCAGAATGTAAACGAGTACATCACAGGAAAGAGACAGATGCAGCCCATAAGGGAGGCACTGAATAAAATCAAAATTGATAAAACAATTGCTGCCTAAAAAGAAGTTTTGTTGCCATACGGTGAAAAACTGTTAAGAGAAGGCACATCACAGCACAATGTCAGCAAAAGAGATAAATCTTGAATCAAATTATTCTATTCACATTAAGATTTCACATGCATATCCCTTCAGTACTACTTCTGCAAAAAGCAAGGTATGTTTAAATTATATGTTCATTCAATATATAGTATTCTTAGACCAGGTGGTGAGGTCACAGATTTCCTGTCCCCTATCTCCACACACACACACATGAGACTTAAGTTACACATAACGTATTTGCCACTGTATGGATAGCATGTCTAATAGAATATTGTATGAATCTACACATACAATGCAATCATTTTTAGACCCAATATACATAGAAAGTAATTAAATTGTTTTCACTTGAATCTACATATATGAAGTAGTAAAATTTATTGATTAGCCCTTAGGCCATATCACAATATCAAACCAAACCAAACCAAACTAAAGGCTTGATAAAACTTGATTACACTCTATATAGTAAGTTAAATAAAACACTTATAACAATATAGTAATTAAATATGATAAAGCAACATGTTTCCATATCATTGTATAGAACTGAATTTATTTATTTATTTCATGTCAAAAGCATTGCATGAATAAATACCGTATATACCCGAATATAAGCCAAGGTTTTCAGCCCTTTTGGGGGGCTGAAAAGGTCTCCTTTGGCTTATATTGGAGTCAAGCCAGGCAGCGGAGCCTGGAGGTGAGGCTGGCTGGCCTTCATCTCCATGGAGCGGGCCAGAGGAGGAGAACAAATGGTGGTGGCGGCAGCGGAGCCCACAAGCAAGGCTCCAATGCTGCTGCTGTTACAGCCGCTCCCCTTCCTCAGCTGGCTGGCCTTGGAAGAAGAGGAGGGGGAGGATGAGCAGCAGCACAGACAAGCCTTGGGTCTCTGTCTTCAGCATCCAGCCCAGTGAAGCGGCTGGCAAGTGTGCGCACCACTGCCGCTGCTTCCTGCAAGGCCACCTTTGGCCTCCTTCCTTATCTACCTCCTTCCTTCCTGGGTCCAGCCAGGGCCCAACAGAGTGGGGGGCACCTTAGGCCTTCTTCCCTGGGCCTCCATTCTCCAGCCCAGTGAAGCAACTGGCTCGCTGAATGGAGTAAGGAGGTAGAAGGAGGTGGCCCAGGAAGGAAAAAGGCAGCACAAGGAAGGAGATGGGGCTTCCTTCCTTGTGCTGCCTTGTTCCTTCCTGGGCCGCCTCCTTCTATCTCCTTCAGCCCCCCGCCTCCTTCCTTATGCTGCCTCACACCTTCCTGGACCCAAGAAGCTACACAAACCTACCTCCCCTTTGCCTGTTTTGTGCAACCGATTTGCATCTCACATATACAGTTTCCTTTTTAATATTTTAGTTCATGTGTGGAGCCCCAAAGTAGAGAAATTTAGATAACTCCATTTCTTCTGAGCCCTGGAGGAATAATATAATAATAATAATAATAATGAGACAATAATAATAGAACCAGGGCAGTTAAAGAGATTTTGCCCAACTACATTCCTTCTTGGAGATGGACCTTAAGAAGAAGTGTAATATTAATATTAACAATAATAATAATAATACCATGCCAGTTGAAGTGATTGTGCCCAACTGCATCCCTTCTTGCTCACCCCTCATTTGTAGGACTCCAAAAGGGTTAACCAGGCCTGTGAGAAGCCCCGCCCCCTCCTCCTTCCCTTCTAACTCCATTCAATGTTTATACCGCCACAATGGACTTTGGCTCGCCCTGCAGCCAAGCTGCGAACACCTATCTGCCCCAATGCCGCTAATGAGAAGAGATGGGGGCAGCTGGCTGCACACCCCTCTGCCGGGAATGGTCAGGTGGGGGGTCTTTTTGTGAGGCAGGCTGTTATAGGAGGCATGGGCAAACTTTGGCCCTCCAGGTGTTTTGGACCTCAACTCCCACAATTCCCAAAACACCTGGAGGGCCCAAGTTTGCCCATGCCTGGTGTTTGCCCCTTCCTTCCTTCCTTCCTTCCTTCCTTCCTTCCTTCCTTCCTTCCTTCCCTCTCCCTCCCTTGCAAAAGTTTGCAGGGATCTTCAACTCCCACAATTCCCAAAACACCTGGAGAGCCCAAGTTTGCCCATTCCTTCACCTCTCCCTGCCTCCCCCTCCCTTGCAAAGCTTTGCTTGGATCTTTGTTGGGAATTTTTTTTGTAAAATGAATTATTATTAATATAAAAAACACAATAAAAGCCCCAACAAGTGGCAATCAAACCTCAATAATAGTAAGAGTTGGGAGGGACCTCGAGGGTCATCCAGTCCAACCCTCTTCAGCTTTAATACAGAAAAACCATGCTAAGAAGCAGGAAAAGCATATTCAAATCATCCCAACAGATGTCCATCCAGCCTCTGTTTCAAAGCCTCCAAAGAAGGAGCCTCCACCCCCCCCCCCCAGGGCAGAGACGGAGAGAGTTCCTCTGCTGAACAGCTCTCCTTAAAGCCAGGAAGTTCTTCCTAATGTTAAGGTGGAATCTCCTTTCTTTCCTGTAGTTTGAAGCCATTGTTCCATTGTGTCCTAGTCTGCAGGGCAGAGGAAAACAAGCCTGCTCTCTCCTTTTTATGACTTTCCCTCACATCTTGATCCGTGGCCCTCATCATGTTTCCCCTCAGCCTTCTGTTCTGCAGGCTAAACATGCCCAACCCTTTAAGCCACTCCCCATTGGACTTGTTCTCCAGACCTTTGATTGTTTTAGTTGCCCTCCCCTAAACATTTTTCAGCTTAAAATCAACATCTCCCTTCAATTGCGGTGCCCAAAATTGGACACAGTGTGATTCCAGGTGTGGTTTGACCAATGCAAAATAGAACAGGGGGTAGCATGATTTCCCTGGATCTAGACACTAGGCTCCTGTTTATTCAGGTCAAAACCCCATTGGTTTTTAAAGGTGCGACATCACATTGTTGGCTCATGTTCCCCTTCCTCCCCACGAGGACTCCAAGATCTTCTTCACAGGTCTTGCTGTCAAGCCAGGCATTGTGCCCCATTCTGTATCTTTGCATTTCCTTTTTTTCCTGCCTAAGTGGAGTATCATGTATTTGCCCCATTGAACTTCATTTTGTTAGTTTTGGCCCATCTCTCTAATCTGTGAAGATCATTTTGAATTCTGCTCCTGTCCTCTGGAGCAGTGTATCCCAACCTTTTTTGAGCCGCGGCACACTTTTAACATTAAAAAAATCCGGGGGCACACCACCAACCAAAATGACACAAAATGACACTCTAACGCAGTAAAGAACGGCTGGGGGTTGGTGGCCTGCTGGGAGCAGCTGCTGGGAGTGCTGAAGCCAGGGAGGGGACGGAGCCAGGCTGCGCCATGCCCCCGCCCCCTACCCCCGACTTCACCTCTCCCAGCAGCTGCTCCAGCCTTTAGGGGGCAGTGCCAAGCCAGCGGTGCCAGAGCCAGCACAATGCTGGCTTGGCACTGTCCCCTCAAGGCTGGAGCAGCTGCTGGGAGTGTCGAAGCCAGGGGAGGGGGCAGAGCCAGGCTGTGCCATGCCCCGCCCCTCCCCCCAGCTTCAGCTCTCCTACAGGCCGCGCCATGCCCCGCCCCCTCTCCCCAGCTTCAGCTCTCCTACAGAGGAGGAGCATGAGTGGTGAATGGGCTTCAGTGGGCGGGGCTCCTCCTCCACGTGGCTTCAGCGAGCGAAGGGCGAGAGTCATGGTGGGAGTCATGGCGGATTGGAGGCTGGCTGGGGAAACGGCCGAAGGAGGCGGCGCCCTGGTCCCTTCTTCTTTTTCTTCGCCACTGCCCGGCCCTTCCTCCTCCCCCAAGCAGCAGGAGTTTGGCAGGAAGGGGGGAGGAAGGGGGCAGAGAGCTTTTCTCGCGGCACAGCAGGAGGTCTGTCACGGCACACTAGTGTGCCACGGCACACTGGTTGAGAAAGACTGCTCTGGAGTATTGGCTATCCCTCCCAATTTGGTGTAGTCTGCAAACTTGATGATCATGCCTTCTAACCCTTCATCTAAGTCATTAATAAAGATGTTGAGCAGAACTGGGCCTAGGACACCAAAAGAGAACACAAAGCAAGCACACAGGGAAGGAAGGGGGAAAAAAGAGGCAGAGACCATTTTTATTTCTGAAATTTACTAGTAGCTGCTGCATTTACCATCCTCGGCTTATATTCGAGTCAATAAAGTTTCCAAGTTTTTGTGGTAAAATTAGATGCCTCGGCTTATATTCGGGTTGGCTTATACTTGAGTATATATGGTAAGTATAAAACTGAAAAACTAAAGAGAGCACAAGTTGCTAAATCAAGGCCAATGATAAAAACCAAGATGTTCTCCAAGTAAGTTGCTAAAAACATAAAATGTTCTGTAAACCTATTTTATAACTTCCACATTATTGTTTGTTCTAGTACTTGGAGGACTGTACCTTTTAAAATGAGGCATGTGTAATGAGGATTTGTTAAAAATGTGGCATTAATTCTCCACATTTCACTCACATATCTAGCATTTCATGCATGTAAAACAATGAGATCTGAATCTATTCAGAAGTAAATGAGGTGGCAAAAATACTTTTGTTTACAATTTACCTATTAGTGCTTTAGGTTACAAAGCAGTTTTGTGTCAAAAATATACAAACTTATGCAACACAGTATATAAATATATAACACAGAGGGTCTGTTTTCCTTAACTTTATTTAAGCAGAGCTGCACCCATCACTCTATTTTCTAAAATTAACTTAATTGACCAACTACCAACTGCTTGAATTCAGTTCATAAACATATTTTACAGTTGCAAAATATGATTTTTTTCCCTTGGCCATTCTAAAATTTAAATGTTTAACGGTCCAACTTCAGGTGCCCTGCTTTCTCCCTATTTACCTCAACAACCAGGTCAGAAAGGAACTTGACTGCAAATACTTTCTTCTTTGTCAAATCCAGAAATTAAAACATTTAAAAATTCCTTCTGTAACCTAGAAAAAAGTGAAACAACCTTCCATCGAAATCATGAAAAAGGAACCCCTGAGTATATCAGCTAGATCCCAAACTGTTTCCAACAGGCAATCTATTTTATTTCTACTTTCACAACAGATGTTGCCAAGTAGAAATCATATGGAGAGATGGCCTCCAAATGCAAGCAAGTTCCCTTAGTTGTACAAGGACTTGTGTAAGACTTTGCAGAATTACATTTTCAAGTTCTTTTTATGAAAAATCTCAGGATTATGGTAGATGTGGCTCTATGCAAGCCTGTGACTCTCTTCTGAGGTCACCTGGCTTTCCTGAAACACATTTATTTAGAGAAAAACACTTGTGTGTCTTGCCATTCCATTGGTGGTAACATTGAGTTTCACCCCACCCAGTTCACTTTCCCAATTGGGAAAATTAATGTGTGTGAGGGGGTGTCTACTGTATCATCAGATCAGTGATATAAGATAACAGAGGGATATCTCATTGGGGAGGAAATGACACTAATTAGAGATACAATAGAGTTCAAAGGCATTCCACTTGTCTTTTCCCCATTATGGAGACTGTTCAGGAGGAGATTTCGGAATGGGAGAAAGGTATTTTCTGAGCTATCCATGTGTTAGATTAAATACACAGGTCAGAAGTTCCCCTCCACTACATTAAAATCACAGGATATTATAAGCCACTAATTCATTTGCTCCCGAGTCTTATTTTCTGAATCTTTTTTGTAGAGCCCAGAGAACCAGGGCTATAGTCCATGAAAGTCAGATAACAACTAGAATACAAATGATATAAAACTGATTAGCATACTCTCCAACTGTTCTGATTTGGCAGGGACAGTCCTAATCAGTCTTCCATGCAGATTCCAGCAAAACCAAACTGTTACAGCTTCTCCTAGTTTGGGTGTTTCTCATTAAGAATGTTTGTCACATTCACTGTGTTCAGATTTTGCTTGGTCCCATGTATTCTAGTTTTCATGTGCGAAATGTTGGAGTATATGAAGCAAATGTGTGCCATGGGCACAGCAAAGGTGGCCTACTTTGCTATCTGTCTTTTATACTCAAGTAGTTTTCTGCTAGAGCTGTTCCAAGTGGTATAGGGTTTATTAATATCTAACCCAGTTAGAACCCTTGGATGCCAGCTGTGACTATTTTGCTTGACACTCTGAGGATAAATCACTTGCCTCCATGCTGATTTGAATGTTGCTTGCTAGTACAGTGCCATGGGAGATGTTTGTTGGATTCTATGTTCCTGTTGATCACAATGTAGCCATTGCTTTGAACTGCTATCAAGTTGATCTTGACCTATGAATGAGAGATCTCCAAGTTCTTCTATCATAAACCATCCTGTTCAGATCTTGCAGACTTAGAGCTGTGGCTAATTGATATTTTCTATCTTACTAAGCATTATGGTGCTTTCTATTGAGTCATATAATCTCATGTAATGTATGACAGCATCAGTTCATTAAGCACGGCTTATTGGAAGTGTTCAGGATTGATTTGCTCTAGCATCCACTGTTGGTGCATTCATATTATAGGATTAATGCAGTTGATATAACTTTAACTGGCAAGGCTCAATACTATGAGATCAAGGCAGTTTTACAAGGTCTTTTCTACAAAAGAGGGGTGGTGCCTTACCAAACCATGAATCCTAGGTTTCCATAGCATTGAAGCCATGGCATCAATGGTATCAAACAGCATTAATTCTATAATACAGGTATAGATGTACTCTCAGTGGATGCAAGAGCAAATCCAGCCTGAATTTTCCCAAGAAGCTATTATTAATGAACTGATGCTGTCGTACATTTCATGTAAAGATATGACTCACTAGAAAACATAAGAATGCCACATTTCAAATGTCTGCCTTGAAGTTGTTCAATACACAGAATGGTCTCTTGAGTTTTGCCCTTTTGGCTAGCCAGAGAAGACATGGTAGCTCGTGCATGAGATATTGTATCATAAGTACTAAGTTAACAAATTTGATATGACTTATGATAACTAATGAAAAAATTGCACACCCTTAGTATTTGTTATCATTGAGAAGTGGTAACAAAATAATGTTTTAAGTTTTATTAATATAGATGGTTTCTCTGTTAGTACTGTTGCTTGATTGTCATAAATTGACAAATCCAAAGAGCCCCCTACAGTTCAAGTGTTTGTTATGAATCTAAGACATTCTAGGTCCATCTGCAAACAAAAAAATGAAATGTTTTAAAAGTTAATTCAATTTGTGCTTCAATCAAATGTGATGATTTTCTGCCAAAACAAATTATACATAACAGATTTTGTGATCCTAAAGTTATGAAGTGACTTTCAATGTGTAAAGAGAGCTACCACTGCAATTTTCTCTCTAAAAATTCTTATTTTTTAAAATGGCTTGAACATTTTTATTTTACGTCCACAAATGATTCCTCTCCACCCTCTTGATTTTGCTCTATAATTCTAAATGATGGCTACAAGAAGATGTATTGGAGTTTGGATCTCCTAGCCAGGAATATAGCCTCAGTTGGCTTTAAGTAGAGCTGCATAGAAAGGAGCAGTCATGAATAGCACCTTGAAAAAGACAGAGTGAAATTCTTCTTCAAACCTTTGTCAAAATGAAAGAAATGCAATGCGAGTCTTGGGAGTCACAACTTCTTTTCATGAGTTATACACTGTCATAATGAGAACTCGGCCTTACTGTTCAAAACAGTCCATAACAATTCAACGTCCTTGGGTTCCAATCAACAACAAAATAACATTTCATGCTGCCTCCATTGTTGTGCAATGCCCACAGATAACCTGGCATTTGAAGGGGGGGGGGGGAGGTGAAAAATCACTCACTTGCCGCTGAATTGTTTTTCAGAGAAACCAGCAAACCTGAGTGAGAGTCCTGTTGGGAGGAGATCGACTGGCCACAGCAGGAGACAGAAAGAAAACATTATTTAGGATGAAGTTGGGAAGCACTGCCTTTAATCAACATAATTATCCAGGGAATCAATGATGGGCCGGCACTAAGTCCAAGAATAGGCTACTGCTTGCTCAAAGGAAAGGGAAAGGCTTTTCCTCCACTGAGCAAGTTAATTGAGTTAAGTCTTTCCCTTTAAGTGGCACCCTAAGGAATGCAAGACAGCTGTTAAGTCTGCCCCATAAAAGAGGATTCCTAACACTTTTTTTATTACAAAACACTATTCAGAGTTCATGTGGGCCTAATTCTTTCATTTTTATTTAGCAGTGCTCCCACTTGCAATATCACACCCTCCACCTTTGAAGATGCTTTTAATATGTTCTAGTCTCTCCATTGGTACAAACTGAGTTCAAAGTGCAAAAGTAATTTGCACTTAATTAACCCAGCAGGAAGGAAAGGAGAGAAAGGGGTGAATCTTGTCTTTCCCAGTAGGTTCAGGAAATAGCACATTGCTACAGCTTTTCATACCTTCTCTATTCCTCCTCATAAATCACTTTCACCATATTTTTGCTCATAGATCAATTTTGAACATATTTTCATGGGCTTGGTTACATGTGTCCTGCTTTTCATCAGCGAAATGTTAAAAGCGATACAATATTAATTTCATTTTTTTCTGTTAAGCATGGACATTGAATGGTGCTGAGCAAATGCACAAGTAAATAAATATCTGGAAAGTTAAAATAAACTGGTTAAAAAATCAGGAAATTCCTGGTGCAAATTATACTTCTGTTTTTAGTTTGGATGTTAAAGGAGCTATCCAAGGTACTCAACCCTACCGGCCAAATGGGTCCAGCTCTTGAAAGAGTTCCTTTAAAGTGCCACATTTTGGAAATATAGCAGTACAGAAGCCACGGAAGTATAATCATGGAGCCTCAGTTTGTATATACTTGTCTATATCATTTCTATAACTAGCAATGATCAGCTATGATTGGAAGGAAACCTGTTTCAGGTCTTAATCCTAGGGTTTCAACAGCTACTACTTAATTCTTAATTCTGATCAATTCATTATTCTTAGGAACACAAAGCCATGACACAGTTTCCAATTGTGTCTACTCTATTCCTAAATAGTCTAAGGCAGTGTTTCCCAACCTTTTTTGAGCTGCGGCATACTTTTAACATTAAAAAAATCTGGGGGCACACCACCAATCAAAATGACACAAAATGACACTCTAACACAGTAAAGAATGGCTGTGGGATGGTGGCCTGCTGGGAGCAGCTGCTGGGAGTGCCGAAGCCGGGGGAGGGGGAGGAGCCAGGCTGTGCCATGCCCCGCCCTCTCCCCCCGGCTTCAGCTCTCCTACAGCTTCTCCAGCCTTGAGGGGGCAGTGCCAAGCCAGCGGTGGCAGAGCCAGCACAATGCTGGCTTGGCATTGCCCCCTCAAGGCTGGAGAAGCTGTGGGAGAGTGGAAGCCGAGGGGAGGGGGAGGAGCCAGGCCACGCTATGCTCTGCCCCCTCCCCCCGGCTTCCTCATCCGCGCGGCTTCAGCGAGTGAGGGACGGGAGTCATGGCAGATTGGAGGCTGGCTGGGGAAACGGCGAAAGGAGGCGTCGCCCCGGCCCCTTCTTTTTTTTTCTTTGCCGCCCCCCGGCCCTTCATTCTCCTCCCCCAAGCAGCAGGAGTTCGGCAGGAGGAGGGGGAAAGAAGGGGGGCAGAGAGCTTTCCTTGCGGCACAGCAGGAGGTCTGTCACGGCACACTACTGTGCCGTGTCACAGTGGTTGGGAAACACTGGTCTAAGGGAATATACAGATGGCAGTGCTGAAGGAAGAATGAGCTGCCATCTTGTCTTGAAGGACATTTGGGCTGCCACCTTTTATTGTCTCCAGCTCATTTATACTGCAATCAGGGGTGGCTTATATAATACTAAAACATGCTATGCAGTCATAAAGTTACAGAACTACTAAAAAGGACCCTGCATTTGTAGGCTTACTCCTCCTAGCAAGTAAACAAATGCAAGCCCAGACACACGAGACTCTAGCATCAGATATACCAGTTATGCAGATGAATATTCATATATGGTAGAATTTCATGTAGCATATTAAATATTTTAGCTGCTAGCCATGAATTAAAATTTTGAATTATATATTTACAAAATAAAATATGGCTTTGCAAAATAAAAGAAGTTAACAATTTTCATTCTTGTAGATTGTAATGATTAGGGTAGAAGTGGGCAGGCTTTCTGTCTTACCAATCTGTAGGAAGCAAATGAGGAATGCTAGGAGTTGCAGTATGGCAATATCTGGAGGGTCACATTTTGCTAACCGATATATTAAGGAGGAAAATGGGTAAAGACTACCGTTTACTCACACACATAAACAATTATGTTTTAAAAGGTTAGTTGTACAGTCTAGAGCAGTAGTTTTCAACCTGTGGGTCCCTAGATGTTTTGGCCTTCAACTCCCAGAAATTCTAACAGCTGGTAAACTGGCTGGGATTTCTGGGAGCTATAGGCCAAAACACCTGGGGACCCACAGATTGAGAACCTCTGGTCTAATATGTACAATGTTTTAACTGTTCTTGTTAAAATGGAAATATAACGTTTTTCATTGGAATGCCTTTAAAAGCATGCATTTGTATTGAATTTAACATTTGGTTTGTTTGGTATTTCTTATGTCCAATATATTACATTTTAGCAATTAAAAGACTAGCTATTATGCAATAAAATGTAGTAAGTTTTTATCCTCTACTGTTTTCCTTTTACACATATTTTTCTCTTCTCAGAAGATTCATTTTAATAATAGATGAGTAACAAAGTCGAGCCAAGGAAGTTAGTTTTGCTTTGCATTTTAATAGTAGTAAACTGCCCTCTACAGTCTTCTTTCATCAAGACACATACTTTTGTATCTGAGAGTTTAGTTAGGAAGTTTACCCAGCCATACCCTGACTTCAGTGGGATTTATTCTGAGGGCCACTGTTTTGTAAGTTACATTTTAAGGTAACCACCAAGACACTTTAAATGGACATTTAAAATATTTAATATGATAATAATTGGTATCATAAAATTACGCTCCTTGTGGAAGGGAAATCAGTATTGGTTTATAAAGTAATGAAGAGTTCTTGTTTGATTGGGTTCTTGCCAATCACATGTCTTCATTCTCACCAAGCAAAGGTCCCTTCCTCTTAATGACCAGGTGAGGGAGGATAAAATCTGAAACAGATTTATATGTATTATAATGAAATTGGAGAACAAGGGAGCACAAAAATGTCACAAAAAGTAGAGCATGCAGTGTGAAAATTATTCAACATTTAAAAGCAAATGTTTAATTCCAGAGAATATTTATTTATTTATTTATTTACGTCATTTATATTCTGCCCTTCTCACCCCACAGGGGACTCAGGCTGGATCACAATGCACATATACAGGCAAACATTCAATGCCATTGACATACAACATATATAGACAGACATAGAGGCAATTTAACATTCCAGAAATCAGTTAAATTTAGTCTCTCCACAAAGTGGTACCTAAATTTCCTACTTGACAGATGCAACTGTCTTTCGGGTTGCAAAGGTCGACAACAAGCTACACAAATTGGTCGAGAGCTCACCCTGACCCGGGCAGGCCTTGAACTCATGACTTTTTGGTCAGTAGAGATCTTATGCAGCTGACACCCAGCCAGCTGCGCCACATTCCCAGTGCTACTTGTCATTTATAGAACAATGCATGAGATGAATGATCGAAATCCGTTTGTCAAATCACTTTTCACAACAAAGAATTTCTTGGTGTTTCAGCAGTATTGTCAAAGATTCATTGGTTCATAGTTTTGCATAGAGTAATGTTGTCGGCCTCAAAATAAATATTCTGTAATAATGGGCAGCTACTCTCCTTTTGTACTTTCCTCCTGTGATCACAGTGGAGAGTCAGCAGAATTTGTCAGCTTAAAAAGTAAATATTGCAGTATAGATGTTATTCCATGCTGAATTGCAATTATAGATATGTTGTTGTAAAAAGAAACTAATTACAAATAACTCATTATTTCTAACTACTTACAGGCAGGTGATGTTTAATACCCCTTCAATGATTTTTTTTCAAAATATATGGACAAACAAAATGAGATAACATTCAAGAGGAAATATGACAGCTGTCTTCTGCTATCTGAATATACAACAGACTTCTCTGTCCAAGCAACAAGAATTATAAATGATAAATTGATGAAGTTCCCAGTAAGAGGTGTTTGACAGTGAAGCAGGATACCTTGGGAGGCAATGGGCTCTTCATTGCTGGTAGTATTTAAGCAGAGATTGGATGGCCATCTGTCAGGGATGCTGGAGCTAAACTGAGCAGGGAATTGAACTGATGATTTCTGCTACTTTGACCTTCTAAGATTCAGTCTTCATGCCCTGTCTGTGACTCCCAAAGCATCTGCTTTTCAATTTTTGGAAACAGAATTATAAACCAGATTGCTTTTTGATCTGATATGATGTGTGCTTTCAAGTTGTTTCTAATTCATTGCAATCATGGGGTTTTCTTGGCAAGATTTGTTAAGATGGGTTATCCTTTTTATTTTTTTCTGGGAAAGTGTGACTCACTAAGGTCACCCCATGGGTTTCCTTCCAAGCCTGGACTTCAGAGTTATAGTCCAATGCTCAAATCACATTGGCTCTGAAGTAGCATGTTATTACCCAAACAAGCAACATATAAATGAAAATTGTTAAATGTAACATCTTAAAATAACTTCTAGCTCTATCCAAAAACATGACAACAAAGCATAGAGTTTCCATTTCAAAATAAAAACTAAAGAAAAGAAAAGCTTAACATTCCAAGTTATGGCTTAGCTTTAATATATAAACAAAACTAGCTTATAAAAATCACTTCACTGATAGCAGAGATACTATGGCATCATAATTAGCAATTCTAGCAAAGGATTACCCAGTTCATATCTGAAATCCTAGGGAAACTCCACTAGCTGACAAGCAGCTACTAAAACAATCTTAGTTTTCAAATCCCTCTCAAAACAGGGAGTGGCATTAGTAGTCGGGGAGACAGAATAAAACATGTTCCATGGCCATACTTTAAAAAAAACTTAATTGATATATTCATGATCCTATAGAATCACTGGATCTGATGATGAAAATACAAATTAGTCATTGTATCTTAAAACTCTTTAATTTATTAGTAATTTATCACAGGAATAAACCAATGGTTAATATGAAGCAAAATAAATGTTGTAAGCATCAATTTCGAACAGACTGTATCATACTTGATTTGTATATTTGTATACTTGATTGTATATTCTCTCTTTGACCATTTGTGCAACTTTGGAATATATTTCCCCACGTAAGAGTGGGTGGTACATGCTTCTAGAAGCAACAGAAACATTTGACCACAGATTAAAAACTGCTAGATGTTGCTATTGATGTTTTTGTTTTGTTCACAAGACTGACAGGCACAAAACTGAAACCTCTTCCTCACACTGAGGTGGGAAGGAGTAGTAGACTTGAGTCTCATCCACATACTAAAGGTATTTGAACTACTGTATTTATATGGTAAACAGCATGGGGCATAGCTAAGTCCCAAGGGGCATAGCGGACCTCCCAAAGGACTTTATAGGCTAATGGCCAAGTGACCAAACAGTAGTCCCTCACCAATCTCCTCTAAACTCATCTTGAAGAAATAGAGTCACTGTAACTTCAAAGTTCATCCCAGCCAGGCAGCCATCAGGATATTACGAGCAGTGGTATCAAAAGAAACCAGCAGAGCCAACACAGAAGAACCAACAGAAACAAAACCTTCCCATCTAGTCATGGAATAGGTTGCACACCAGGGTGACCAAAATTGTCGCTGTTCCATAACCAGATCTGAAATCAGATTGAAATGGATTTGGATAATCTGCCTGATCCAAAAAACCCTGGACCTAGGTGGTCACCACATGCTTCAGTACCATTCAAAAAAAATAAATGGAATGTGAAAACTGGCTGGTAGGTGTCAAGTGTGGTCAGACAGAGGTAGGTCTTATAACCGAACCTTATGAGAGTACCTTTATAGCAGTGAGATAATCCATTTCACATTTTTAATGAGCTTGAAAGTAAAAACCTGGGAAGAATTTATTATTGGACTATATATATTTATAGTCTATGACATACAACAAATGAATCATGCTGCATCTCACAGTACTGCATTTTGTCTGAAGCCTACTGTTACACATATATATTCACCTTTTTATATTAAGTAATATGCTTAAGCAATCTAAACTGAGCAGAATTATTTTCTGAGTCTATCCAGGTGTTTATATTTGACTTGATTTGCAGAACTGTGCAAATTTCATATGAATCTTTAGAATGAATAACAGCAACTCAATATAAGTATATCAGATTTCCGAAACAAATATTGCAACTCTGAATATAATACAAGACAACAAAAGCTTATACACATAAATAACTGGAATGAACAACATGGGGTCCATTCTGGAAGAATAATTGGATGACCTTAATGTGTCTTTCAAAAATTAAAGGTGATTTCAGGAAATTATTTCTTATGTGCTCTTTGGATTATAATAATTTCAAACAACAGTGCATTATAGCTAGCATAGTCCCTAATCAGGGGAATCAGTTCACTAAAGAATAAATGCTCATACAAAGATATGAACTCTAAACTATGCCCTGGAGTTTAATGAAGCCGAGATGAAGATATGACTAGCTAGATGTGAAGTGGTAGTTCATTTTTGGCCAAACATTTTACTATGGTATATATCAGGTGCTTGATGGGGTTAGGAGTGGAAGAGAAAAAAAGAATGCAATGCTTTAACGTCAAAATCTATTAGTTCCACTTCTAGTTCTAAAAAATCAATCAGGAAAGGATTTATCCAATCTTTGAAAATATATACCTTATCTTGAGAACACCAAGACTTCTATAGCTTTCCTCTGTGATGAAAAAGTCAAGATGAAGAACTGCAATCAAAGCTTTAAATCAACTAAACTGATTCTGTCTAACCAACGGGATGAACAATGACCAACAGAAGACAGGAGTGTAACGACTCCACAATACACGGTAGGGACACACGTAGACGTCTTCTTGGTCCAACACGATTTTATTGAAGGTACGCCACCCGTAAAGCTAAAGCGCCGGCCCGCCACCCAAACACACCTTAAATACCCCGGTAGCCCCTCCCCTACCCAATGCAATGTCCAAGCAGGGTGTCATCATGCTCCGATGAATCAGCAATCCCAGTAGTCCATAGGGGCATGACCCCAGGGTCACATAAGTGACGTCATGAGTCCAAATGTCCAATGTCCATGCCAGGAGGAGTTACCTCACTTCCCTCTCTGGCACCAGGAAGTTACTCCACTCCCAGGCTGATTCAGCAATTCTGAGCACACATGGCCAAGGTCACTCCAGGAACTGGGCTAAAGGTCGTTGCAGTTTCATGACAGGTTGGGAACATGATCTCCCTCAAAGCTCAGGTTCCCCAAACCTGACATAACGGTCTCCTCCACTTCATCCTCCCCCCAGGGAAACAAAAAATCATTCAATCCGTGGAGGAAATGGGCACACATATTTCTTCAAATAACTGCAATGAAAAGTTGGGTGTACTTTCCCTAAACTCTTGGGCAACAGGAGAGTATATGACACCTTATTTACAACCCTGTCAACCTTAAAAGGTCCTATGAATTTCGGACTTAATTTCTTCGACTTGTATCCCAATTTTAAATTCTCCGTGGACAGCCACACTAAATCCCCCTTTGCATACTCCTCCCCCTCTTGCCGCTTGTGATCTCCAAACTTTATACGAGCGCTGTGCTTTCCTCAACGCCTCCGTCACTTCTCTCCACACTCCTTCAGCTCGCCCCTCCATTCCCCTTTGCCTTCCCCCCCTCTATCTCCACCAGCTGCGGCAAAGGGGCCACCTCTTGCCCATACACAATCTCAAAGGGCGATTTCCCGGTCGAAGAATGGATGGAACTGTTGTAGGCTACCTCAGCATAAGGAAGGAGATCTGACCAATTATTTTGTTCCTGATTACTGAAAATCCTTAAATAGGTCCCCAAAGACTTCTGTACTCTCTCCGCAGCACCATTACAGCAAGGATGATAACCAGACGTCAGTTTTCTTTGCGCCCCTAACTCTTCCAAAAATCTGCCCCAAAACCGAGCAGTAAACTGGACACCTCGATCGCTCAACACTTGTTCTGGGCAACCATGTAACCTATAAACATGCTGCACATACAACTCTGCCAATCGCTCGGCCGACGGCAACCCCCTCAACGGAATAAAATGAGCCTGTTTAGAAAACATATCTATAACAGTCCAAATATACCGATATCCTCTACTTGACGGTAACTCTCCTACAAAATCGGTACTAACATGTGTCCATGGCCTTATCGGATCAGCAACCACCTGTATCAACCCCTGCGGTCGGGCAGAGGGAACCTTATTCTTAGCACACACTTCACAACTTGCTACATGGTGCCTAATCTCCACTTTCATACCTGGCCACCAGTACCTCTTCTTAATAGCCAACATGGTCTTAGTGACTCCCCAATGTCCAGCAGTCTTATAATCATGATGCATTTCCAACACCTTTCTTCTCAACGTCTGAGGCACATACACCTTACCACCTACCATCCACAACCCTTTCAATTTCACACACTCCTTCTCATGTTCCATCAACCACAAGTCCCCTGCATATCCTTCTTGTAATTCTAGACTCCATCCATCCACTGCTTTCCCTTCCTCCTTAACTTCTAACCCCTTCTGGGACCGGGTTTGCACTGCACAACCCCACTGCTCTTTGGAAAAAACCTCTCCTTCTTTATGCAGCCCCTCTGCTCCTACACTCGGATATCTAGACAAAGCATCTGCCACCACATTTTCCTCCCCTTGATATGCTTCAACTTAAAATTGAACCTGTTGAAAAATTGCGACCACCTTACTAACTTTGGAGATAACTTCTGAGGGTTACGTAAATAACCCAAATTCTGATGGTCCGTCATAACCACAAATGGGAACGCTGCCCCTTCCAAAAACTGACGCCAGGTCACCAGCGCGTTCTTCACTGCAAATGCCTCTTTCTCCCACACAGGCCATTTACGCTCATGCTCGCCAAACTTTTTTGAAAAGTAAGCACAAGGTCGCAATTTCCCTTGACCATCCTCCTGCAACAGAGCACCCCCATAAGCCCAAGCGGAGGCGTCACATTGAACTACAAAAGGTCGATTCACATCTGGATGTAGCAATAAAGGGCCCTCCGTGAAAGCCCTCTTCAATCTAACAAATGCTTCTTGACAATCCGAGTCCAGTCTAACACTGCACCTGGAGATTTGACCTTTCTGGACTCCCCTTTACCCTTCGTCTTCAACAGCTCAGTAAGCGAGAGGGCTATCGCCGCAAACCCCGGAATAAAAGTCCGGTAAAAATTTGCTAACCCTAGAAAAGCTTGCAACTGCCGGCGTGTGCGCGGAGCTTCCCAGCTCAACACGTCCTCCACCTTTGCCGGATCCATAGACACTCCATTCTCTCCAATCCTGTACCCTAAAAAATCAATCTGACTCTTACTAAATTCACATTTACTCAACTTAACAAATAACTTCGCTCGCCTCAACCGCTCTAATACCTCGCGCACCAACTTCACATGCTCTTCTTTCGTACGGGTCGCTACCACGATGTCATCTAAATAGACAAACACCCCTTTATACAAAAGGGGGTGCAACACCTCGTTAATTAACTGCATAAACAGACCCGGAGACCCGGCCAAACCGAATGGCATGACGAGCCATTCGAACAACCCTAGGGGGCACGAAAATGCGTCTTCCATTGGTCACTTTCTTTCACCCTAATCATATGAAACGCATCAATTAAATCCAGTTTTGTAAAAACTTACAGCCTCCCAACAATCCTAACAGATCTTTTATCAACGGCAAGGGGTAGCAGTTTGTCGTACTAACAGCATTTAACCCCGGTAGTCAATGCACAACCTCAGTTTCCCATCTTTCTTCTCTCTGAACAGCGCTGGCGCAGCCAAAGGGGATTCTGAACGCCTGATAAACCCTTTCCTCAAATAATCGTCAATTTGCTCCCTTAATGCCACTTTCTCCCTGACCGTCATTGCATAGATCTTCGGCTTAGGTAAAACTGCTCCCTCCTTCACTTCAATGCTACATTGCACATTCCTCATAGGTGGGAGTCTCTGGGCTAACTTAGGATTAAATACGTCAGCGTAATCCCAATATTCTTGGGGCACCCCTTTCACTTCTTTGCAAATGCCCTTCTCTACCTTCGGGATACATTGCACAGTCCCAGCTCTCCAGTCGATCTTGGGGTTCACCTTCTCTAACCAGGGCATGCCCAACACCACCTCATGGCCTTGTATGGGAGCCATAACAAAATTAATCTCCCCCTCCCATGGTCCTACTTGCCCTGTTAACCCCTTCGTCCCCACAGAGAAAGGACCTCCTTCAATTGTAGTCCCATCTAATTGTTTAAAGGTGACTGGAGTTTCTAGCGGTTCTGTGTCACCACCCAATTCCTCTACTAATTGCGGAGACATGATATTCTCTGAACATCCACAATCTACTAGTGCTTTCTTTTTTACAATAAGATCCCCTTTGATCAATCCCAAATCACATTGGATACTACTTCTCACCCCAATGTTTTGGTTTTCAACATTGTCCACCATTGCAGCCTTTGCGGCAGCCATTCTCACTGCAAGCTTCTGAGGGCATTGATACGCATAATGTCCGGACTGGTTACAAGCATAACAGCGGACTCGGCTTAATGCAGGCTTCTTGCTGCCACTGGGACGGCTGTCGCTGACTTGTTTAACGTCCATATTTCTGGGTTTGTTCTCACTCCAAGCACGACCCACGCCTCGCGACCTCATCGGTTGGCCTCGCCGCCTCTGCACCTGTGCCAGGATCCCTTCTACATTGCCAGCCAGTTGAACCCATCCGTCCATGTCTCCTGGGTCATCTCGGTGAAGACACCACTCCAGAACCTCTTTGCGCAGCCCATCTTTGAACAGTTCTAGCAAGGTAGCTTGCGACCATTCAGCCACTTTTCCAGCAAGACCCATAAATTCTTCAGCATACTCAGTCACTGACTTGGCACCTTGGGTCAAGCACCTTAACGCCTCCTTCGCTTTGATCCTTTCCAAAGGATCACGAAATCTGTTCTTGATGGCGTGCAGGAACCTCCTCACCGAGCCCAGGCAAGGATCTCGCCGATCGTGGCACTGCACATACCACTCAGCAGCCCTACTCTTAAACACAGCCCCAATAGCTCTAACTTGGCTGCTTTCGCTGGGGTACAAATGTCCATAATCTTCCATATGGTCCTGTACAGCCGCAATAAAAAAGGCCACTTTGGATGCCTCTCCCTCAAATTCCACACGCAATGGCTCCTTTTTCATCCGGCTTCCAAACTCTTGAGAAGCCACTCTCGGCCCAGGCAAACTTCTCGGCCTAGTAATACCTCTTCCCAACCCTGCTGGTTGGACTCTAGGACCCCTCTCCGGACTCCTCTGGCGCTCCTCTCCCATCATCCTCACTCTCGACGGAGATCTAGGACACTCCGGGATCAGATTCTCTCGGTTTCGGCTTTGGTTCCTCACTCCCGAAGGAGATCTAGGACGCTCACTGAAAGCCCCGTCCATCCAGGAGTAATAGGTGAAGTCTCCACCTCCCGGGCCTGCCACATCGTCTCTCTCTGGTCCCTCTCATCCAGTCTCTGGGTCACCCGCTTACCATCTGCACCATTGCTTCCACTTTGCAGTTCAACACATCCATCTCAGATGGTGGCTCCGGTTCCGTGGTCTCACTACCACCTCCTGTTGCCAGGTTCAACAGCTCTCTCTGAGACCGCTTCTCACGATCTTCCTGGATCCCTTCCAGACGAGCGCCTTTGCACTCCACCGCCTGGTCTTCCGAGCGAGCCTCTCGGTGCTCCGCCGCTTGGACAGCGCTCCTGCGCACCTCCAATTTCCAAGCCTCACCCCTCTCCTTCGCTCGGCACGCCATCATTTCATCCACCCGAGTTTGCCACAGTTGCTCTCCTTCACGGAGTCTCCTCTCCTGGGCCGTCATCTCAGGGGATTCATCTGGACTTCCCACACGGTCAAGAGTGGTCCACTCCCACTCCTGAGTTCTCCGGATTTCTTCATTATCCTCCAAAATCCAGCTGTCCAGATACTTTTCTTCGTTCCACGCCAACCTCGCCATCGCTGGGATAGTTGGTCCGGGGCTTTAGCTTCTGTAACGACTCCACAATACACGGTAGGGACACACGTAGACGTCTTCTTGGTCCAACACGATTTTATTGAAGGTACGCCACCCGTAAAGCTAAAGCGCCGGCCCGCCACCCAAACACACCTTAAATACCCCGGTAGCCCCTCCCCTACCCAATGCAATGTCCAAGCAGGGTGTCATCATGCTCCGATGAATCAGCAATCCCAGTAGTCCATAGGGGCATGACCCCAGGGTCACATAAGTGACGTCATGAGTCCAAATGTCCAATGTCCATGCCAGGAGGAGTTACCTCACTTCCCTCTCTGGCACCAGGAAGTTACTCCACTCCCAGGCTGATTCAGCAATTCTGAGCACACATGGCCAAGGTCACTCCAGGAACTGGGCTAAAGGTCGTTGCAGTTTCATGACAGGTTGGGAACATGATCTCCCTCAAAGCTCAGGTTCCCCAAACCTGACAAAAACAAAAATGGCATGAGCTAAGAGATTATTTCACCCCTAGATGCTACTGAAGAAAGCTTAAGTACCACACTTATACATGTTCACCAGGGAATTAAGCCCACTTTATCTTTGTTTACATCTGAATTGATACATATGATATAGCACTATTACTCAATTAATTTCACAATATAATTGACTGATGGTTGGATTAAATATATTTAAATTTGCATATGAAAGTAAACCATTAGTTTCTAGAAAAGAAAATTATTTAGATGATGCACATCTGTGCCATCCTGAGTTCAATGCAGTGGTTTTGGCTGTAACGACACTCCACTGGGATAGCCACTTTGCTTGTCCTACTTCATTTATCCCGGAAACATATGGAATGCAAGGCAGACAGCAGGAAAAGTTCAGATATATTCAGCATAGAGGCCCAAAGAAAAATATTTGCGGAAGGTTCCACTCTCTTCATTTTTTATATAAAGGGCATGCCAGAGGAACCCTGAAGAGATATTGGCCCTGGTTACTACACTAATACAATCTGCTGGATGCAGAAGGAGAGATATGTGAATAAGTTCTACATACTTCGACAAAGGCATTTGAGACAAGATAACATGTGGATGTAATGTGACTGAGGGTATAAACTGCTGATTTAATAACATAACATACATATTAGCTTTTAGTTGGCCAACAACACTATAGTTTCTGCACTTTGCAAGGTTTTCATGCTGTAACCTGAAGGCAGCTAAAAGTCAATTAATGAATTTTGTTCAAATAATTGATTAAAACACATTTGGGGCTGCCCACAAGAAAGACAGCAGAGATTTATGACAACTTGTTTTTTCTCTCTCCTATGGTCATGACATTTGTTTCTTTTTTGCCCTATTCTTGTTTATATGATCTTTTTGTGTTGTATTCCTGATCTATTATTCTCTGGTCTAGACACATACTTTGAATAATTATCAGGTGTAGAGCTACCATTTTCTCTAAAATACACACATATGCTATTTACTTCCAGACAGTGAGTGCTACATATTGTTAGGCCAAGGCATAAATAAAAACTATAATGGATACTCCTTGTTCATTGCTAAATGATTGTTTTAGAATACAGTACAATATCAATAAGACCCACCTGTGTTTATGCACATAATGATGGCTTCTCATGAGTTTCCATTTCAGATAGATGACAGCTGTCATAATTATTTTAGCATTTTAAAAATATTATTTTGTGTAACCACAATAGATTTTGCCAATTTAACATATTCCATTATGTCATGTTTGCCAGACATATTCATTTTGTAATTTGATTTTTCAACAATGCTATTTTCAGTTGTTCATTGGTATCAGAATCCTTCTAGATATCTTGGGTTCCATGGAAATATGCAGTTAAAGTACTCTATCTAATTAGTTAAATGTTTCAGACATGCTCAGAAGATCAAAAGCATTGTAAAGGCTGCAAATAAACATTCACAATAAATCTTCCTTTGTTAGAACACTGCTTTAATTCTCTAATACCATAATTAGCACTGAAAGACTCGAGAGTTTTCACAGAAGACAATGGCAGAACACAGTATTTTGCATAATATTATATTCCTCATCACAACTAATATAGTTCACCAACATGGGATTAACTATTTGATTTTGAGCTGTTGTTTGACTTCTTGGTTCTATCTTTCAATCTTTTCTGTTCATCTGAATTGACAACCTTTTTGACTACATCTGCAAATATGCAAAATGCATGTACAAATACACCAGTGAATACATGTGCTTCAAAACCAATGCAAAACAGCCTATAAAATAGATTGCATCTTGGAAGCTGTAATTGAGATGATGGTGCCAGTAATTTTGCAACATAAAGCTGAAGGTTCACCACAAACAGTTTATTTCGTTACAAGACAATTAAAAAACAGTTTGTCTGCTTCAGATTAAAAAAAATATTTTAATTGATCCATAGCCAAATACATAGCTCCACTACAAACATATCTCAAGGAAAGGAGTTTTACATCATTTCTCACTGATTACTTAGATATAGTGAATGCTGGTATATGTGTGAAGAACTGAAAACTTTCACATTTAAGTGATCCCCATCAAGATAATTTTGCACAATGAAACCGAAGCTTCAAACATGGGTCTACTAGGTTTTGACTTTCAACCTCTCTTTGACCCCAGCTACTTCTTCCATTGGAAGAAGCATATCATAACAATAATAAGAGCTTTATATATGCTGATGACCTTGGCCTAACAACACAAGCAAGAGACTTTGAAACAGTTGAAAACCAATTTATTAATGCCCTGAAAGATCTCCAGCTACTACAAAGATAACCACCTGAAGCCTAACTCTGCCAAGGCACAAGTGTGTGCTTTCCACTTATGGAACTGTGAAGTCAACAGGAAATTGAACGTTACCTGGGAAGGCCAAGAGCTTGAACACTGTTCCCATCCTAAACATCTCGGTGTCACCTTAGATCGAACACTAACATTTAGGAAAGACTGCACAAACACCAAGGACAAAGTAGCTGCACACAACAACATCCTGTGGAAACTTACTAGCAGCGCATGTGGAACAGACCCAAAATAACATCAACCCTGGTCTTGTCTTACTCAACTGCTGTCAGGACCGGATCTTACAATATGCGAACTACGCGCCCGCATGGGGCGCCACATATTCAGGGCATCTGGCTGTCAAACCGTCCTCCTCAGTCTATGGCCCCATGGAAGAAGGCCCGCCCGCGCAGCGCCAAATGTGCACGCGCGGAACAAAATGAGTCCGCACATGCGCATTTGGTGCGGCGCGAGGAAGCAAGAGCAGCAGTGTGAGGAGGCTCACTGCATGAGGTCAGAGAGGAGGATTGGTATGCATTGTTGTTGGGGGGGGGATAATGTTAACTTATCATTGAAAATTACCTAAGTTCGGCCCTGACTGCTGTGTATGCCTGTCCTGTTTGACACAAGTCTGCCCATGCAAAGCAGGTGAATATAGCACTAAATGAAACATTTAGAATAATCACAGGATGTCTCAAACCTACACCTGTGAATAGACTCTATAAGCTAACTGGCATCGCCCTCCCCTGATGTGCAATGGGAAGTTGCTGCTAGCTGTGAGAGAAATAAGGTTGAATACTGTGAAAGCCATCCACTGCACAGCTATCAGCCTTCTCCCAGTAAACTCCAATCAAGGGAAAGCTTCATGAGAACCACCATTCCTCTTATGTTCCCTCAGCAACAGCAAGATTATCCCTCTAAACCAGGAAATCCCTAATGGATGGCCCATGAGGATCGGCCTCCAGGAGCAAACCAAGAATGGGTAACTTGAAAGTCTCTGACAGACTCAGAAGTGGTGTTGGGAGATCAAGACAACCTGACTAAATGGCATTACCTAGAATAGTCCTCCACCTTGTGTGGCTGTGGAGCAGAACAAACAACTCAGCATCATTATACTTGCCCACAATGCCCTGCCTCAAGCACAGAGGAAGAACTGTTTAAAGTTACAATGTGATCACTGTTGCCTATTTTTGGTCTAAAATTATTTAGCCACTTATGTCCCCTCTATTTTATCAGTTTTATACTTGTTGATTTATGCAGTGCTTTTGACATAAAATAAATTAAGCATATCATGAGCTCTCAAAGAGATGTCAAGTAATGCTTGACCAAAGACCAAGTAAAGTGATTTATTTGCTCCAGTGCTTAACAATCAATCTAAACTCATTGAGAAATCAAGTTTTAGGCTGTATGGAGACCCATTGGTAGCTCAGAGGAAACCAGCTCAGCAAATCTTTTGGGTCTTTTCTCTCGGAGCATCTACAGCAGGGGTGCTCATTACGATGATCGCGATCGACCAGTCGATCATGGAGGCAGTACTGAACGATTGCAGCCAGGGCCAGATTTCTGAGGGGTGCTTCTGCCCCACGCGCGGCGTGCATCTTCCTCCAGGCTGCCCAGCTCGGGCTGCCCCTGACGCGATCCCCCTGCGGCGTCTCCATCCTCAGTGCCGACTGCTGCCGTCGCAGCGTGGCCTGAGGAGGAGGGAGGGAGAAGAAGGAGGGCAGCAGAGGGAAGGAGGGGACGGGTGCCTGGTCCGCGCATGCACATTTGGAGCATGCGACAGCAGCGAAAACAAGCCATGAGGGAGGACAACAACAAGGAAGCTTTGGCAGCCATTTCCTGCCAAACTCTAAGATCTGTGACTGCAAGGAGTTCATCTGCACAGCAGCTTCAAGGTCTGTCTGCTTTCATTCTGCCTGTTTATATCTGTGGAATGATGTCAGGGTGGAAGAAGGAACTCGTCTGTTTGAAATAAGTGTGAATGTTTCAACTGGCCACCTTGATTAGCATTGAATGGCCTTTCAGTTTCAAGGTCTGTCTGCTTTCATTCTGCCTGTTTATATCTGTGGAATGATGTCATAGTGGGAGCAGGAACTCTTGTCTGTTTGAGATAAGTGTGAATATTTAGCATTGAATGGCCTTGCAGTTTCAAGATTGGCTTCTTACTGCCTGGTTTATATATCTGTGGAATGTCCAGGGTGCAAGAACCACCTCACTGAGGTAGGGATGCACTGGCACATAATTCAAAACTGAGAAAAAGCACTCCTGGCCATCTGGTCATCCGGGAGCAGCAGCCATAGATTGACACATAGAACAACATAGACAGAAAGCAACAACATCTTTCAACCCACCCCCGTGCAGAAAAAGTTCTACCTAAAATAAACCTCCAGCAAAACCTAGGTAGATAATTTTGACTTGGTTGTTTTATAAGTAGCTCGCATGCTGAAAAAGTGTGAGCACCCCTGATCTATAGTATAGAATTAATGCAGTTTGACACCATGCCATAGGTCAATGCTATCTAATTCAGGTGTTTGTGGGTTGGTGAGGCACCAGCACTCTTTGGCAGAGAAGGCTAAAGCCCATGCAAAACCACAACTTCCATGATTCCATAGTTCTGATTCACAGCAATTAAAGGGGTTTCAAATTGCACTCATTCCACAGTGTAGATATACCCTCCCTCTCTTCTTTCCTGTTCAAGACCACTTCTTCCAAAGAAATTGAGGGAGAGGGTGAGTTATTTCTCCTACCCCTATGAGTTGTCTTCCCCAATGATAAAACTAGCACTCTTCATATAAACTGGCTTTATCTACTTCCTAACACCCCTTTCTCATGCCTATTGTGCTTTTTAGTTGAGATGCCATATTGCCGTGCCTGCTGAGCTTGTACTCTCTTCTTGATACTATTTATTCTGCAATTGACTGCCTTCTCCAGATTACCTGTAGTTGAATGTTTCATCACTTTTGGTAGAAATAGCAGGGGAGGAGCTAGGTCGTATGCTCGCACACAATAACTCAGAATGAAAACACTTTATTGGCATAGCTAAATGATATGCTGCAATGTCCACATTCCCCATTGTCCAGTTGATCAGTAGATGATGCTCCCTGTAGTGTGACCAATGAATTTTACCTCTCTGCTATCTATCTTGTAAGCAGCTTCTTTTAATATTCAGAGGTTATGACTTTTTAAACTGGTGTCCCTAAGTGCATCTGGTGCAGTGGAGCAGAATTCAAAGACACATGGAAAGCAAAGCTGCAAGCTTTGAATTGAGCAAGTATGTTAGTTTGTCACTAGAAATACTTTCTTTGCCTTTTAGGTCCCTAGGCATAAAAAAGATTTTTTAAAAATCCCTTCTGCTCTGTTTGGTGGTAGGATGCATATTTTTTAGGAACTCCTCACAGTTAAGACTCAACTGTTAACAGCATTACTTCTCACACTTATAACATGGTTGTAAATATTTGATTCTTAGAACAAAGTAGTGATGTAAGAATAGCTTTTATATTTCTTCATATTGTTTCTGTAAGTTCGTTGGCAAAAATAGGGTCTTAAATTTATCTATATAATAAATTTTATACCCCATTTTAAAATTCTATAAATAACTATATTTATTAATTTGACAAGGTCAGTTTTAACAGAATATGAACTGCTTCTATTGATTGCTTATTGCATGAAGGTTTTGAAATGATGTATATGTAATTCTAAACATTCCCAGTGACATGAGTTCTTTTACATTGTGGACAGCACAATGCTTCTTTGGTGAGACATGAAGCTAAATAGGTTTTTACTCAAGGTTTCTTTTAGAAGGGAAGCCTAAATCCCCAGCTGTGCTATGCTGCCTCTGAGGCATGTTTCCATTAGCAATTGCAGATGGGGAAAAATTCTCTGGGGACTGAAAATTCACTCCTACTTTTTGTATTAAGCACTTTGCAAACAAGCTATTGGTTAAGCTTAGCTGAAAGCACAAATGAATTTGCCAGCTCAGCATTCAGAAGTAACATTACTAGGCTGGAAAAGATTGCCTCTGAGCAATACCACCTAGAATATAAAAGCAAGTCACATAACTGCAGAACATATTTGGATAAAGATACATTATTTAGAAGGAGCTAGAAAAACAAAACAAAATATGATTTAGCTAAACCATAGATTTTTTTGAACCATAACCTTATCAAATCACCACATTTGGGGGGGGGGGGGGTTGTTGAACAGGGCATAACAAAATATATATTTATACCAATATATGTTTGTAAAAGTCAACAGTGATGCATTCCTTAATTTGCTAGGTCTGAAGTAGTCTTGCTTCACTTGCTGACGATGCCCAGGTGGAAGAAACTGCTACTCTTGAGTTCAGCACTTCAAAGTGCAAAGACAAGAAGATTCTCCCTTGAATCTCTTTCCCTCAACACAGGATACCAACAGACAATGCAACACCGACACACAACTCGATTTGTCTATATCAATTGTATAGTTTAGTATGGGCAAAATATGCTAGTAAGTGTCATTAGCTCAAGACAGTGTTCTGTATATACCGAATCTATTTTCATGTATCTATTAGTAGAGATGAAGGAGTTTACCTTATCCTAGGTCATACTGGTGTTTATTCAACTTATAGAATCTCCTGATTGGCAAAAGTTCTCCAGAATTTTTATTTTCCTTTTCCTGCTGATTGTTCTAACTTAGAGATGGATAACTCAGCAATGTGGCCTCTTGGGATTCCTGATCAGACTGAAAGCTTTTTTGCATCTCCAATTAGTAATCAGAGTTGGAGATAACATGCTGTTTCTAAACTGAGGAGAATTTGCAGGGAAATGAGTTTTGATTTTCTGAATGTAGGTGCGAGTACTCAACTTTCTTGCCTACATTCCAGCCCTCCTGTTTGAAAGCAAGGAAGTGTTCCTTCCCCATCCATGGCATAGGATGATTAGGAAGGGATGCTCAGTCATTCACCTCCTCGTCCCCTCCATCATCTCTTCCATAGCAAAGACATATGGGTGAAGGACACCTTTTTAAATAGAAAGTGATAACTACCGTGTTTCCCCGAAAGTAAGACTCCTTTTCCTTTCCCCCTCCCTTCCTCCGTTCACTCGAATGGACGAAGGAAGGGAGGGGGAAAGAAGGAGCAAGAGGCGTGGCGGCGGGGTACGTCTTACTTTATATAAGATGTACCCCGAAAGTAGGACGTAGTAGGGCTTTTGGGGGTAAAAAGAAAGTAAGACAGCGTCCCCTTAGCGCCGCCTCTTGCTCCTTTTCCCCCCTCCCTTCCTTCGTCCATTTGAGTGAACGGAGGAAGGGAGGGGGAAAGGAAAAGGAGCAAGAGGCGGGGCGAAGCGGCGTCGCGTCACTCTGATGCGGCGCCCCTTAGCGCCGCCTCTTGCTCCTTCTTTCCCCCTCCCTTCCTTCGTCCATTCGAGTGAACGGAGGAAGGGAGGGGGAAAGGAAAAGGAGCAAGAGGCGGGGCGAAGCGGCGTCGCGTCACTCTGACGCGGCGCCCCCTAGCGCCGCCTCTTGCTCCTTTCCCCCCTCCCTTCCTTCGTCCATTCGAGTGAACGGAGGAAGGGAGGGGGAAAGGAAAAGGAGCAAGAGGCGGGGCGAAGCGGCGTCGCGTCACTCTGACGTGGCGCCCCTTAGCACCGCCTCTTGCTCCTTCCCCCCCCTTCCTTCGTCCACTCGAATGGACGAAGGGAGGGGGAAGAAGGGGCAAGAGGCGGGCTTAAGGGGGGCGCGTCAGAGTGACGCGACGCCGCTCGCCCCGCCTCTTGCTCCTTTTCCTTTCCCCCTCCCTTCGTCCATTCGAGTGGGAAAGGAGAAGGAGCAAGAGGCGGGGCGAAGCGGCGTCGCGTCTTCCGGGGTACGGCTTACTTTCAGGGTACGGCTTATATTAGCCGACCCCCCTGACACCCCCGATACGTCTTACTATCGGGGTTGTCATACTATCGGGGAAACACGGTATGTTGCAGTACAGGCAATTTCCTCAGTTACCATATCTTCCTCCCGAATATTGAAATGTCCCTTTAGTGTAGAAGATTCAAAGCATTAGACATTCAAAGAAAATCCAGCAGATTTGTTTACTCCTTTATTTTCAAAGGTAGTGGAAAGCTTTACTTCTTCAACAGATATTTTGGTACCAGAAGTAGAAATAACAATGAAAGTATAGAGATAGGTTCCTACATCCCAAGAACGCTCAATACATTTCAGCACACTTTTATTCAAAATTAACATTATGCACAGGTGAAATCAAACTAGGTCACATAAACCTTGCTTAAGTAACAATACATCTTGAATCTTTTAGAGATCAATTGAAAGCTTCTTCCAAAATGCATCCACATTTCTAACAATTACCATTTTGATGGTGTAACTTAGAGATTTAAGTTTTTCCACCATGTCACTTTAGCAGATGAAGCAGGGTAGTTTTTCTCTTCAAACATGCTGAGTAAGTGTTTCTGGAGGCAGCTGTTTTTCTTGTCTGTAGTGCAAGCTTGCACACAATTACAGTTGTACTATCTACAGTAGAATAAAAGTTTTCCTAGGTCAAGCTTTATTGCATTGTTTACTAGACATGTTGTGGCAATCAAAACTGAAAGTCTGTCTTCTTCCAACTCTCCTTCAACATCTTCCCAAAGCGAATGCTTTGAAAACAATACCCTTCCAGTTGGATTGGACTTTCGTCACAAGATTTTATTAAAAATAGCTTTTATGTCAGAGGCTTTCTCAACTGAGAAATGCCTATAGCGAGCGAGCAAGAGAGAGAGAACAACCATAGGGCAGACATTTGTGTACTCAGTGCTATTTGCTACTTTGCTTTCCAAACCTTCTCCCTCTCCAGACCTAATCCAAAGCTTTTTTTCTGTGCTGGGTTTTGAGCAATGTAATAACCCTACCCCTACTACAGTCATGTCTGTCACTACCATTGCAAAAATCCTTACCCTCTCAGGCTTGTTCTTTCCACAACAGATAAATTTAGAGTATTCCCCTGCTACCAAGGAAGAGGAAAGACAGTGGAGAGAAAGTGGCAATAACTACAAGAAGTTCACCATGAAGTTTGGCTGAAAATCTCATTCCTAAAAATGTGGGACTGGGGGAAGCTCTGTCAGAGGGGACTTGAGGGATGCAAGCTATACATGTTTTCCTACCTCTGTTTCACATGGAACAAAAACCAGGAAGGCTTTGCATGGAACAAAATGTCTGCTTTGCAGTCCCAAACCCTTTTTCATTAATAGAATGCAGCTCAGGAAATTGTTGCACTGGGACAGACTCCTGAGGAGGCATATGTGATAGGCATGGTTAGGTTTGGTTGGAATCTTCGTAATTCGGAATAAATTCAGAAAGACTTGCATTTTGAAGCAATTTCAAAGTTTTTAAGGAAACCAGATATCCCCTTGCCCTTCCGAAGCTTGAGTGAGTCGGAAATGATTCAGTGTTTCCCCACTTCTGGTCCCTGGCCTTGGCTCAAGCCTGGGAAGTTTTTTAAAACCCAGTGGATTACTTTCTTCCCTCTCCCCTCGTGAGCCTGGGAAGCATTAAAAAACCCAGTAGATTACTTTCCCCCCTCTTCTCTCCCCTCGTGAGCCTAGGAAGCAGTTTAAAACCCAGTAGATGACTTTCCCCCCTCTTGTCTCCCCTCGTGAGCCTGGGAAGCAGTTTAACACCCAGTAGATGACTTTCCTCCCTTTTGTCTTCCCTCATGAGCCTGGGAAGCATTTTAGAACTGAGTGGATGAATTTCCTTTGATCCCCCCCTTTCTGGAGTAAAACAACTACTTTCAAAGTAAAGACCACCCAATGGAAAAGGGAAACAACACTTTCAAACCATTAAGGAAGGATTTGGAAGTCTCGGAAATTTTGAAAAGTTTTGAACATCTTTTTCTGTGAAAATTGGAATTGACTTTAGAATCAAACCACCAGCCCCCCGTACATCCGAAACAAGTTTTGAACCATTCCTTAAATCAAACAAGCCTAATATGTAGCACTAAACTGTATCTTTCAGCTTTGGGTGAAAATGCCCAAACTGGTAAGAGTAACAAAATGTCCAAACTGGTAAGATGAACAGTTGGCCCAATCCACTACTTGACCCATCCTGCAGAGGTAAAATAGAAAAAAACCACTCACTGCTGCTTGGGGGTGTCATCGTTTAAAGAGACAGGCTTGCATTCTTATGCTCAGGAGAAATGATCAACTGCAGCAAAGGATTCATCATGTGTAGGAGAACTCATCTGGGGGATCTTTTCGAGAAACCTCTGATAAATAATTACATAACATTGAGTGTGGTTCTAGAAGTTATCTCTATATTGGTTCCATATATAGTATACATTTCCTACCTAGCTCTTAGTAACTTTGTTACCCCTACCTTGTCACCAAAATATTTGCTAGGAATCATCTTAGGACTTTAATACATGAGGCTATTGGACAATGCCATGCATATCCATTATTGGACAATGCCATGCATATTCAGCTGATTATTCAATCCCAAGCTTCCCCGCCCCCCTGTGTCAGGAGCAACTTGAGAAATAGCAAGTCACTTCTGGTGTGAGAAAATTGGGCATCTGCAAGGACGTTGCCCAAAGGATGCCCTGATGTTATGTTTTACCATCCTTGTGGGAGGCTTCTTTCATGTCACTGCATGAGGAGCTGGAGATGACAGAGGGAGCTCACCCACACTCTCCCTGGATTTGAACCTCTGACCTGTCAGTCTTCAGTCTTGCCGCCACAATGATTTAACCCATCATGCCATCAGGGGCTCCAAGCTAATGACAGGTAAACCTCATCAATAACTATCAATTCCAAAAAAATTCCTATTGCCTACCTTGTGCAATGGTTCCCACTCACTTTTGCAGAGGCATGTTTGTGGTAAAGGGACGTCAGGGGGTATGATTCTTCTCCTGCCCCCTTTGCTATTCCAAAACTATCTCTTTATAATTTATGCCACATTTTATGGTTATATTTTCTTCCCCTTCCCCCAGTTACAATTGCAAGAGAATTTGTTTTATGGGAGTGTGGGAAAGCATAGTAATAAAGGTATGCAAAAGTAGAATCATGAGACTGTGAATTGGTGCAATTCTGCAATGAGAGTTGTGATATTGAAAGTTCTCTCCCCAGTATGTATCTGCAATCAGTGAAAGTGTATGTAGTGGAATAGTGCACCTATAGTGTAAGACCTGTAGTGTAATCTTTAGACGGCCCTCTTCTCAACATCTGTGACCTCACCCCACGTGTGCTGAACTCTGGGAATTTTCGCACTTTGCACTTCAGGCCACAATTGCTAGCCCTTCTGAAGGATAATAGGGACTATATCTACATTCCTGAATGAATCGTAATTTCTAAACAGAAAATTTGCACCTTGTAATCTATGCAAGTTGGAAGATATAGAGAGCAGATTGCAAACTGGCACTGTGTGTGGTGAGTGTTAGAGGAGGAGCTGGTTACTATTTAGGAATGGAAGCTTAAAAGGCACACTGAACATACGTAAACTTGTCTGTGTATGCAAAGCATGGGGTGTAGTGTGCTTGCAGTGTCCTGAAAGGAAGTAAACAAAAGTCCTCAAAAGTATACAAATATATATTGTGACAACCTCGAGTGATATGTATAAGATCTTCAAACAGGTAGGCACCTGATGAAAGCTAATGAGAAGAAAGCTTTCATACAATATATCAAGGTGGGCAAATTTGTGCCTCAAAGATGGCCCCAAAGCCCATAAAAACAAGTCCATTCGTGATTGGAGTTTTACTCCTGTTTTGAAATAATGGGTAATTTTTTAATGCTAAAGCATGAATAGGGAAAGGGAAACAGGCCATTTAATGGTGAAGTGTTGCTTTTCCTTCCTTCTTTTCTTTTTTCTCTTCTGGTTTTTTTTTTTTTTTTGCTATAGCAATGGAGGAGGAGCTACAAAAACAATCTTGAGAATATCATGTGATCCCACAGCAAACTTTTACAAAACATATCACATTTACTGGAATGAGTAAGATGTATATATAGAAACAACCATCTTGTCCTCAATATCCATGGTTACTCAAGGTCCTACTCTTTTGCGTCCTAGCATCATTATATTTATCAGTCAAGGAAGGTTTATTCTAAGCTTTTTTCTGCACTGCATACAAATCCAAAAGGCTAGTACAAGGACACTCTTCTCCCCCAATCACATTATCATGTGTTATTTTGTATGACCACACCACACACAGTAGAAAGTGGCAGAAAGCTATTGATTAAAGATATGATGACAATGCTCCTGAAGTATGGTGGCACTGTGTGAACTAACAAGAAATATATAATGGTGAAAGGCATTTCAAAATCTGATGATAAAACTGTATATATCAGGAGTCAATAAATCTTGCAACTGTTGTGCAAAAATAATCGATCATGGCCAAATAGTTTGTCACAATAACATACTATTAATATAAAATAATATATTAATAGTATGTTATTGTGACATACTATTTAATTGTAAAATATAAACACTGAAATATAACAACAGTTCATTTTATGTTATATTGCTTTATCTTTCTCATCTGTTTCACTAAACAACTTTGCTCCTGATTAGAGCCCTCATTCCAATTTTACGAAGATATATTTCCTACTTTTATTTTTGCATTGCGCATAATATGTATCCAGATACGCATTAGAATAATGTTTGCAGTCAAGCCTAAACAGTGGTTCCACTTTCAAGCTTCCAGATGTTGAGGGCAGGTCTCCAAATTTAGCCATTGTACTTTCTTTGGAATGTGTAAATAGGTCATAACATCGATTAATTTGTTACCAGATAAAATAAGCAGTTGTAACACTCTGGGACATTCTCACTGAAGACGGCAAGCTCTTGATCACAACCTAGCAATATCTAGATTATGGAGTAGGTATAAAGGGTTTTTAACTGGAATGTTAAATTATGCTGTTATGTTATTTATCTTATGTGGGCTGGGGATGTAGACCTTTTAAAATGTGACAGATTGCTAATATGTCGGGGTTTATGATTATATTTTATGTTATGTAATCTGTCATTTGTTAAGTTGTATATTGCTTTCAGTCCTGCTCTGAGAGAAAAGCGGGATAGAAATAAATAAATAATAGATCAAAAATTACATTTTAGTTAACACTGTTGTTTTGCATACTTCCTGTTTAGAACCCAGGTATTCTTTGCAATGACTGTATCAAATATATGTGATAAAGAACTATAAACTTTGTGTCTATAGCTTTCTGCTGCCTTTGTCTCACTTGAGTATCAGCTTTCTATACCTTCAGATTTTCACCTGCTGTTTAATGGTCTAGGTTACTCTGACAATTTTACCTTTCAGAACATGACTGCAATAATGGCAATCATTTCAAACAGTGATACTAGCTTATAGATTTCATGAGAGATAAATAAGTATGTTTTGAAAATGTATGTGGCAAGTAAGGACAGATGGTGACAACAGATGTATTTTCCTCCCTTTGTTATTGTTACATTCTTCTTTTATGTTTGATATGTCTCCTTTTTAGGAAAAAAAGCATACACAGTCTTTTATTATGGCTACTTGCCATGAGAGATTTTATCTAATTAAAGATGGCTTATACTGTCAAGCAGAAACAGTATCCTACCAAAAAGAAGAAGAAAGAAACACCATTGTTGTGAAATATCAGACATATAGGGAGCAGTTAAGATTGCCTTAATTCTTCCGGTTTAATAACAGCCTTTCAGATAAGTCTTCCCCAGTGCTGACAGGCAGCCTGGCTTAAAATCATTTTCTAAACAATTTAATATTTTTTTCATCTCCCCTGTATCTTTAATATAATATAAAAGTGTTAGTCAAGCCTTAGGCTTACCTCTAAATTTCAAATTCAATAAGATACAACCAAATAGGGATGGAAATCCCTGACTACTTCATCTTGCATGAGAAGATGAATACTTATGGTACTTTTCTCTCTGCTGTGGAAGAAAGTGAACATTTCCCTACAGTATTTCCTCTACACTTGAGTCTTGTGTGGGAAATCCATTGTTTCAACCTATTTAACAGTCATACTGGAAAACTACATGCTATATGTTCAATATCTTACTTGTCCATATATTAAATATTACACAGAAAGATGCATGTGGGCTAGGGATGAGTGATAATTTAATTCGACTCTGATTCTGGTGAAATAAAAAATCACAAATGTCTCTATAATTTAAAAAAAACCCTTGAGATTTTTTTTAAAATCCAATACAAAGAAAACATTGAGAAATGTGAGATATAATATTGGATCTCTCAAGCAGAATAAGGACATTGACAAGATAACTATACCAAACTCGCAACAGGTGTAGCAGAGAAAAGAAATAAGTTCAGTCTTCTTTGAAAAACAGATAATGCAGTGTTATTTATAAAATCCATGCATAATCAAATACATCTTGCAGAGAGATGAAAAAAGAAAAAAAATGAGTGAAGGTCGGCATGACGCAGGGGAAGAGTGGGTGTGATAAAACAAAAACAGGAATTCTCCATAATTGAAGCTAGCAATTGAGAGATTTTAGGCATGCAAGAATTGTTGTCTTTAACAAGGAGAAATCAAAATTGAAAGATTTGCTCACCCATTCAGAGGGCTCTGAGCATTTACCTTTTAAAAGTGTAGCTTCTCTATGGATTTTAATTTATTCTATTTCAGATTTATTGCAAATGCAAGAAGGAAGGAAGGGTGCACTGCTAGGGGTGGATGTGAAGGGAGGGAAATAGGAGAGAATGTAGAATGAACAATGTGAGCAGCAGAGTACAATACAACCCATATATCAATCGGACTAGTACCTGTGATTTCAGTTATAGAATCATAGAATCATTTAGTTGGTAGAGACCTCATGGGCCATCCAGTCCAATTCCCTGCCAAGAAGCAGGAAAATTGCATCCAAAGCAACCCCAACAGATAGCCATCCAGCCTCTGTTTAAAAGCTTCAAAAGGAGGAGCCTCCACCACACTCTGGGGCAGAGAGTTCCACTATTGAACGGGTCTCAGAGTCAGGAAGTTCTTCCTCGTGTGCAGATGAAATCTCCTTTCTTGTAGTTTGAAGCCATTGCTCCATGTCCTAGTCTCCAGGACAGCAGAAAACAAGCTTTCTCCCTCCTTCCTATGACTTCATTTCACATATTTATACATGGCTATCATGTCTCCTCTCAGTCTTCTCTTCTTCAGGCTAATCATGTCCAGCTCTTTAAGTCGCTCCTCATAGGCCTTCTTCTCCAGACCCTTGATCATTTTAGTCGCTCACCTCTGGACACATTCCAGCTTGTCAATACCTCTCTTCAATTGTGGTGCCCAGAATTGGACACAATATTCCAAGTGTGAAATATGACTTCCCTGGATCTAGACACTATACTCCTATTGATGCAGGCCAAAATCCCATTGGCTTTTTTTGCCACCGCATCATATTGTTGGCTCATTTTTAACTTGTTGTCCATGAGGACCCCAATATCTTTTTCACACTGCTCTCGAGCCATGCGTCTCCCATTCTGTATCTTTGCATTTCATTTTTTTTCTGCCTAAGCGGAGTATCTCGCATTTGTCACTATTGAACTTCATTTTGTTAGTTTTGGCCCATCACTCTAATCTGTTAAGATCATTTTGAATTCTGCTCCTGTCCTCTGGAGTATTGGTTATCCCTCTCAATTTGGTGTCATCTGCAAACTTGATGATCATGCCTTCTAATCCTTTGTCTAAGTCTATATATATAAAAAGAGAAATGGCGTGTTTAGGGGCTTATAGACAGCAAAACCACTGAACCCACAAACACCACATCAGGCCACAAAACCCACCACTGAACAAGGTATGTTCAGCACCCAGAAAAGTCCCAAAATATTTAAGCAGAACACTCTAAAACAGCTAAAAACATGGGGAACTATACTTCCCAGAATCCCCCACGCCAGAGCAGCACTAAGCATGTGCGGACATACTGCCTGCACTCTCTCTGCCCTCCCCCCCCCCCCACGCCGGCACAGAAAAAAACAACAACAACCTTCCAACCGGCAGTTCGTTGCTGACAAAAGGAGGCTAGGAGCAATGCGGAGCTCAACTTACCTCACCTTCCCCTTTCTGCACGTCCTCCCTCCCTCCCTCTCTTCTTGGAGCTGAAAGTGAGCTTCCTTCCTTCCCAAGCAGGCCGTTCAGTCCCCTCCTCCCTCCCTCCACCATTGCCAAGCGCCATGGGCCAGGGCCTCCTTGAGCCCTCCTCCTCCTAAGGAAGGAGGAAAGGAAGGAGGAAGGAAAGAAGGAAGGAAGGAAAGGTCGGAGGAGAAAGGAAGGAAAAAGGAAGGATAGCAGGAAGGAAGGAAAGGAAGGTAGGATGGATGGATGGATGGATGGATGGAAAGAAGGAAGGAGGGGAGGAGAAAGGAAGGAAAAAGAAAGGATAGAGGGAAGGAAGGAGGGGAGGAGGAAGGAAGGAAGGAAGAAAAGAGGAACGATAGGAGGGAGGGAAGGAGAAAGGAAGGAAAAAGGAAGGAAAACAGGAAGGGAGGGAGGGGAGGAGACAGCAAGGGAAGGATAGGAGGGAAGGAAGGATGGATGGATGGAAGGAAGGAAGGAGAGGAGGAACAAGGAAAAAGGAATGATAGAGGGAAGGAAGCAGGGGAGGTAGGAAAGAGAAAGGAAGGATAACAGGAAGGGAGGGAGGGAGGGGAGGATACAAGGAGGGAAGGCAGGTTGGATGGATGGATGGATGGGAATACTATTTCATTTTCTCCTTCCTTCTTTGCCTCTTTCCTGCCTTTCCTCCCCTTTTTCATTTTTTTCTACTTTCTCTCCTTCCTTCCGTACCTCTTTCTTTCCTTCCTATTACTATTACTGTTGTTGCTGCTGCTGTAATTAAGCAGACCTTCTCATTACTTAATTTTCCATACCACCAGACTACGCCACAGCAACGCGTGGCCAGGTACAGCTAGTCATTAATAAAGCTGTTGAACAGGACTGGGCCCAGGGCGGAACACTCCAGCATTCCACTCCCAGAAGGTCATGGGGACCTTATCAGCAAAATCATTCTACGAAATATCTAGGTCTGATGTTATAGTATGCCTCTGCCAGAACTTGACCATGAACTTGTGCTGGATGACCTATAGATTCTACAGAGGTGTTCCCTCTGGGCATTTTCTAGGACATTCTGTGGAATGTGGTATGTTTCCACTAGAAGTAATTCATTTCAATAGCATGCATTATTACCTGCAGTTTCACATTTTTACAGTAAGTCCAGGAATGTATCCTCCATGGTTGAAGTCTTTAAAAGATTTTTTATTGTTTTGGTTTTATTGGTTTTAATTATACTTTATTGTTATATGTTTTGTATGTGTGTTACTCTGTAACCTTTGTTTATGCTGGGCCAGGTCCCTATGTAAGCCACCCTGAGTTCCTTCAGGGAGATGGTGGTGGGATATAAGAATAATTATTATATTATTATTACTGTACAAGAAGCAAAGGAAGGAAAGGAGAGATTGTGATGCAAGTGGGAAAGTGAAAGAATCAAGGGAGGGGTTCACTGAAAGTACACATAATGAGGCAAAAGCAGGAGTAATATAAGGGAAGAGACCAGAAATGACCTGAACAGTGGACTGCAAGATGCAAAAGGAGGCCAATAAGAGGGGTCAAGGAGGTGAAACAAGGAGAGTGAATCAAGGGATGAGTAGGAGGGGAAAAAGTGAGTGGTGTGAGCAGTGGACTGGAAGAAGTAAAGGAAGGAATGTTGAGAGGAAGCAAAATGAAGAAAGGAAGGGAGTAGAAGGGAGATGGAGCAATGTAAGTGGCAGAGTGCAAGGAGCAAGATGGCACTTGTAAAGTAAGCTTGCTAATAGGTAGAATCATAGAATAACAGAGTCGTAAGAGACCACATGGGCCATCCGGTCCAACCTACTGCCATGCAGGAAAAGCACAGGTAATATCCTGTTTGTAACATGCTCTACTGTGGGCTGCCTTTCAAGAGAGTTTGGAAACTTCAGCTGATCCAAAGAACTGTACCCAGAATGTTGGAGTTTACTACAGAGATCACTGTAACATCTCTACTGGCTGCCAATTGATTTCTGGGTTTTTATGACTTAGGTCCAGACTATTTGGCAAACTGTATTTTCCAGTATGTGCCAGCCTGTGCTCTGGGATTTTCAGAAAAAAAGCCCGTCTGCCAGGCTCATCATCATTGCAAGCAGGATTTTGGAGATGCAAGAGAAGATCTTCTTGGTTGCCGCCCTAGACTCTGGAGCTTCTTACCTGGGTCAGCTAGAATGCCCCTTTCTTTGCTGTCCTTCTGTTGATAGGTGCAAATCTTTTTATTAAACAGGCCTTTAAAACAAAACTCTAAGATGGGGCTAGGGGATGCTGAATTCTCTTAACTAATTGTTTTAAGAGGTTTTTTTAAAAAATCTTTTGACATTGCTTTTATTCTTTTATTCCAAATCCAAACTATTTAAACACTCCAATTAGTTTGATTTCAAAATCCAAATCCAAAACACTTCAGATCTCCTGAATTTCAAATAAGACATACTCGACCTGTAAATACTTTTTTAAAAGACAACATATGGAGACATTGTCAGCTTTGTTCCATCCTTAAAGAATACATAAAAATAAGTGCATGCAAGATCTACAGCAGCCTAGCCTGAAGAGGGAAGAAATGTAATCAGAACAACCAATTCAAATCCCATTAGACTAACAATGAGAGAATAATCTGGCACTCTACCAATATTGTTTATAGTGGTGGCATATGAAAAACAGCAGCCAAAATTAAATTTGACAGCCCTCCAATGACTTGATATCATTCCTTCTTGTGGCCATAGTGTCTCTCACAGAGACATTAGCCAGTAACAAAGGCCTCTAGATTTCTCAGAGCTAAGTATGAAAAAGACAAGACATAATTTTGTATTTAGATTAGTGGCAGTTATGTTTTAAGAATAACTGGGTTGATTTCAATGTACTATTTTAAGCAAAACAGCCTTTTCTGCATAATTTTATTTGAAGAGATATAATTATAACTATATTATTATAAAAAGAAAAGAGATTTGTGCTACATTTAAGACCTTCAGATGTATGGAATGAAATCTTCATAGGCATACCTATTTACTAATGCAGATGCTTCATGTGTTATACTCAGGTAAAAGTCCTATATGTGCTGTGACATAATACTAATATTTCTTTATTTATATTTATTATTCGATCTTGTATCCTGCCATTCCCCGAGGGCTTGGAGGGGCTCACAACACACAATATAAAACACCATAAAAGCAAAGATTAACATTAATTAATACAAAGTTAATATTCAAATGCCAGCCAAAACAAATGAGTCTTACATGCCCTGCAGAAGTCGACAAGTCTCACAGGACACGGACTTCAGTTGGTAAAGCATTCCAGAGAGATGGCGCCACAATAGAGAAAGCTCTGCACCTAGTAGATGTTAGGCAAACGGCCTTAAAGTTGGGTACTTCCAGTAGGTTTCGATCTTCTGAGCAGAGTGATCTCTGGGGTTGGTAGGGGGTGAGACGGTCCCTCAGATACACTGGCCCTGGACCATACAAGGCCTTGAAGGTTAACACCATCACCTTGAAAGTTATCCGGTGCTTGATCGGCAGCCAGTGGAGCTGCTGCAAAATAGGTGTTATATGACATCTCACTGGAAACCCAGTGAGAAGTGGAGCAGCAGTATTCTGGACAAGCTTAAGCTTCCGGGTCATGGACAAAGGTAGGTCTATGTAAAGGGCCTTACAGTAGTCTAATCTTGAGATGACCGTGGCCTGGATCACTGTGGCTAGGTCGTCCATGGACAGATAGGGTGCCAGCCATCTAGCCTGCCGCAGATGAAAAAAGGCAGTTTTGCTAACAGCAGATACCTGGGCCTCCATTGTCAGCAAAGGGTCCAAAATGACTCATAGACTCTTTACTGAAGATGATGGGCGTAGTGCCTTGCCATCCAGGGTAGGCAGCTAGACCACCCCACTGCCTGGTCAACCCAGCCATAGAATCTCCATCTTTGCTGGATTCATCCTCAACCTGCTGGCATGTAGCCATCCAGTAATGGCTTCGAGGCACTGATGGAAATTTGTGGGTATGGAGTCCAGATGGCCTTCCATCCTCAGAACAAGCTGGGTGTCATCAGCATACTCCAGCCCGAAACCTCGAACCAGCCGAGCAAGTGGTCGCATATAGATGTCAAATAACAAAGGGGAGAGAATGGCCCCTTGAGGAACCCCTTTCCACTTGCTGTCCCCGGTTGTGGAGAAAAGACAACAGCCAGTTTAATGCTGTCCCCCTGACTCCAGCAACGGCAAGGTGGTGGGTCGAAAGGTTGTAATCGACCGTGTCAAATGCTGCTGTGAGATCCAATAACACAAGCAGCGCTGAACCGTCCTTGTCATGCTGGCATCAAAGCTGATCTGAGATGGCGACCAGAACAGTCTCCGTCCCATGCTCCACACGGAAGCCGGACTGGAAGGGATCTAATCCAGCTGTGTCATTTAGAAACTTCTGCAGCTGCTCCACTACTGCCCTCTCAATCACCTTGCCCAGGAACGAAAGATTCGAAACCGGCGGTAACTGGAGGAAACCAATCAATCTAAGTTCGGTTTCTTCAGGAGCCTCTTTTAAACCCTCTGGAAAGACTCCTTGCTCAAGGGAGCTGTTAATGATCTTCACCAGTGGGCCATGTAATCCCCCCAGGCAAGATTTCACTAGCCAGGAGGGACATGGACCGAGGGAGCAAGTGGTTGGTCTAGCTGCAGCTATGAGTCTATCGACAGCCTCTGCGTCCAACAGAACGAACCGATCAAGGGTGGGCCCAGCAAGTGACCACGGAGTCTCAAGTTCACTAACTGTATCAATTGTGGCTGGAAGTTCCCGGTGGGGCTCCGAGATTTTGTCTGCAAAGTAGCTCTGAAAAGCCTTGGCTGTAAGAGCCTGGTCATCATTGTTTGGGACGGTAGGGATCGTCATTAAAGAACGAATTATCTTAAACAATTTGGCCAGGCGTGAGTTTGCAAATGCTATCAAGGAGGCATAATATAATTGCTTTGCCTCGATGATAGCATGCGCATAAGTTTCCATAAAAGACTTGTAAGCTGATTTTGATGCTTCATCACGGAGCTCTCGCCACATGCCCTCCAGCCGTCTCTTCTCCTGCTTAAATGACCGAAGTTCCTCAGTAAACCAAGGAGATCGATTTTGGCGGGTTGGAGAGGGTACATAGTGTACATAGTGTTGATGTGTACATAGTTTTTAATATATATTAAAAACACAAATGATTCTCAGCTCATTTTATAATATAGACATCATAAAACTTGTTCTGCACATGTTTAGTTTGAGTTGCCCATCTAGCAAAAATTATGTGGGAGGCCAAGATGTAGTGGGTTAGAATGAGTGTGTCTGGTTACCAAGGAGATAGGAAAGCAGAGAGGGCCCAGTCTACTCCTCTTAAGAAAAAGACAATTTCACAAGAAAATTGTAACTACTTTCCACACTTATCCTCACCCTCGAAGAAGAAATATATTGAGATTAAATTAATTCTTACACTTGAATAGTCTCAGCTAGTGTTTCTCAAACTGTGCTCCTCTGAGTGTTTTGGACTTCAGCTCCCAGAAATCCCAGCCAGTTTACCAGCTGTTAGGAACATGCAACAAGTGTTGATCCATTACACTATGTGACAAGATTTTTGTTCCTGGGTTATAAATGTCATTTCCCAATTGGTTCTATCATAAAAACATGGAATTGGTTTATGAACTGTTTTTGCAAGACATCTTGCAGCACATTTTGCTATAGTTTTTAAATGACTATCTCACAGAGGCTCAGCCAATTCAACATAGTTTGTGGCTGCCACAAAACTGAAATTTCTGGAGTATAACAATTGTACTTACAAAAGTAAGTATCACACAATTAAACAAGAAATAACACTTTCAAACCAAGAATATATAATTTTTCAAATTCTGTTACATAGTGTTATAGCTAGACAGAGGATCCTTTATAGCTTTGGGTCTTCGCAGCATTTACAACTTGTCAGATTCCTTAAGATTCAGTGCTTTGGACAGAGAAGTAGTAAAAAAAGCTGAACAATCTCTTTTTAGATCAGTACCCTGTGTAGGCTCATCTGTGTGCATGTACACAAACACATGTTAATGAGATGACTTCTCATCCTCCTCTCAACTTTCAAGCATTTTCATACTAGATTCTGAATACAGTTGCTGTTTAAGATATATGGAAGATTTTCAATTTCCCAATCTGTGGGGAAAGGGGGGAAAGGGATTTAGCCTGCAAAATAGAAGGTGAGGGGAGACATGATAGCCATATATGAATATGTGAGAAGAAGTCATAGGGAGGAGGGAGCAAGCTTATTTTCTTCTGGCATGGAGACTAGGACACAGAACAATGGCTCCAAATTATAGGAAAGGAGATTCCACCTGAACATTAGGAAGAACTTTCTAACTGTGAGAGCTGTTCAGCAGTGGAACTCTCTGCCCTGGAGTGTGATGGAGTCTCCTTCTTTGGAGGCTTTTATACAGAGGCTGGATTGCCATATGTCAGGGGTGCTTTGAATGTGATTTTCCTGTTTATTGGCAAGGGGTTGGACTGGATGGGCTACGAGGTCTCTTCCAACTCTATGATTATGTGATTCTAAGGAAGATAGCTTCCAGTCCAGCTCCTACCCCAGCAAAAGAAAGAAGAGAACAACAATGGTTTCTTTTAAAAAAGTGTATCACTCCAATTCCTTTTAGTATCACGGCATATCTCATGAAAATAATTTAAAGTGCAAAGTGCCCTGGCCTCATTAATAAAGAATTACTACCCATTAGAATTGTTGCTCTACGAAGCCATGAAACAAAGAACAGTCAACTACTTCCCAGGCAATGGTGAAACTATAACTGACCAGTGCATATGATCATATCACATTCAAATTATCTCAGTAATGACTCTATTAAGGTTATAACTTTAGTAGCTAGAATTCATAACATTTGGGAGCTTGTCTGAACATTTAAAACCCTTCAGATAACATTTTATCTGTTTTGTCTTTTTTTTGTTCTCCATTGAATCGGGCATTTTGTAATTAATGTGATCATCATGACCATGGATTTGCTATGCACCTATTTTAAAGGGGTCAAATGTTTAACAAATGCCTTTTCCATCAAATTTTCAAAATTCTTTGAGTGCAACATGTAGTAAAAGATTTAAGTTATGAGCATACAACTCAAATATCCCCGAAGAACACTTTTTATAACACTGTGTGCTGTGGAAGGTGAATTTTCCACACCTGGCAAAAACACAGAGCAGAAACTAGGAAAGGCATGATGCAAGCATCGGCCCTTTACTGCTGGCATATTCTTCTCATGCTAGTAGTAGAAGATGTCACCCTCGCTCCACTTCACATAATCCAATAAAAGACAGTACATTTGAAATTAAGTTCCACCCCTTCTCTCTTAACACATTTTGTATGAGCTAAGAGCTAAGATGTGGCAGGGCGGGTAAGGCTGGTATTTGCCCAAGCATACATTTCCCTTTTGCAGGTTACACAAAATGTGCCGATAGATCCCATACTGTTTGTAGGCCATATGCTGGGCATGCTGGGTTTCAGCCATAGGCATTTTCAGATCTTAAAAGTACATTGACCACAAGTGGGTTCCATGCCTGTTCCATATTTTCTAGTATTATATCTGAAAATTGAACATAATACCTGATCTCATCCTATTTTTTCCCAATAATTCAAGAACTTGCTATAAGTACATAGGTATCATGTCTGAACTTTGGAGAAGTCCTAATAACTCTGGAATTATCATACATTCTCTGTGTTAATTAGCAAGCTCAAAGTGCATTTGATGTCATGAGCTATTAAAGGTATCTAGTGAAAGTTTCACCACTCACAGCAAGAAGAACAGCATGAAGATTTACAGTTATAAATTCAAATATGTATAATTATGTTGATTAGTCTAAAAGTCTGCATGTAGCTTTGATAAAATTATTTTGTGTGCTTCTGACTAATAGCAAGCCAAGAAGCTGTCATCAAAGAGGGGTAATTGTGTGGAGAGGTGGGTCATAAATGTGGACAAAGATCAAAGCACCAGCAAAGACAAAAAATGAAAACTTAATACAAATTCAAAGACTACCATTTCAAGAAACAAGATGCAAATGTGATTAACTCTCATTGCCCTTAAAATAATTTTTGAACTGCAATGAGAGAGTCTGGTAAAAAAAATATTGGAAAACTTGTCTGCATACTAAAGAGCTTCATGGAGCTAGTTGATAGTTGGATTAGTGAAAAATGTGTGCAGGATAATTTAGCTCAGCCTTCTCCAGTCTGATGGATTCAGCATCATATCCATCCAGATGAGAAATAGATCTAGCTACAAGTATCTATGAAAACTATAAAAGTGGTTCAGGGAAGACATGATTATAAACCATTTCTACATTAATGAATAGGCATGGGTGTTTGGCCAGTATTCCTTCTCTTCTTCTCTCCTCCTCCTCCTCCTCCTCCTCCTCCTCTTCTTCTTCTTCATGTGTGTGTGTGTGTGTGTGTGTGTGAGAGAGAGAGAGAGAGAGAGAGAGAGAGAGAGAGAGAGAGAGAGAGAGAGAGAGAGAAGTTTCCCATTATGCCTGGATACAATGTGGGTAATAAAAACCACAAATTTTACAAACCAGGTTATTACACTCTGTCTGAAACCACAACTTAATATAATGTAAGGGAGAGTATTATTTCCCCCGAAAGTTCAAACAAAAGATTCAAACAGCTTTCCGGCACATGCAGAAATGGACAAAAAGGAAGGATACAAGCCAAACCTATTTTCCCCATAGTGCTACACCATGATTTAGTACTGCACCTGGGTCGTTATCTATTATCAAAACGATTTGGATTGTGGAAGATAATTTGTTTGCAGTTTCTATAAACTATTAATTTAGCTTGGTACCAAAATATTCATGATTTCTTTCTTATGTAGCACAGCTGTTTGCAACTAGCACTATCAGGTACCAGTAGATTTTAGAATGTTTATTCTGGCAGTCCCAATGAACACTTATTAGGAATCAAAATACATAAAATGTAGTGGCACTTATTTTCACAAGTATACACACTGTATCAAGAGACAAATATTTCTTAGTATCAACTCATCATCCAATATTTCATTATATAGGATTTTTATTTTTTTAAAAATTAATCATGATATTCAAAAAGAAACAAAAATCTATAAATTGTCTCTTCTCCAAAACTTTTCTTTCCTTTAAAAAAGGACATTTTTATAATTGTTTATATAAAACTAAAATCACAAAACATTTTGCACACATTTCTTTGAACCTAGCCATTTTCCACAGGGGAAAGATTATATCCACATATTATGTTTGCATAAAATTGCAACTTCAACATATTTTTCCTGTCCCACCTTAACACAAGTCTAAAGAGGCTCTGAATACTTTAAAATTTCCACATCAAAATAATTAATAGAATCTTGATTTATAGCAATAAATATCAAGGTTGGAATGGGATCAGCAAAAGAATCACCCCAAAAGACTGGAAAATATGTCAACAAGATGTAAAAAAGGACCCATGAAACAGGACTACAGTTTTTCCTCGCTACTTTGAGGTTCAGGTTTAATGGACTTGCTGTTTTGCGGATTTAAAAAAAATTTTTTTTAAATAAATATGTTTTTAAAACTGTTTTGTGGGTTTTTGCTGCCACCGTTCTCCGAGGCGCTTTCCCTCCTTAGTCCTCCCTCCCTTCTCCAGCCTTGAAGAGTCTTTCCTTCACTTTATTTTAAGTTTATAAAGACTTAAAATAGTGCATACATACTAAAATAATGTATACATATTGAAATAAATAGAGCGTCCCCACTTTGCGGTTTTTCACTTATTGCGGGAAGTCCTGGAACGTAACCCCCGCAATAAGTGAGGGAACACTGTAATGTAATCTGTTACCAATACACTGGTAGCAGAGTTAACAGGACCTTGCTTGAAAAAATATTTCAAGCTGCTTTACTATGAAAGTGTTATTATTCCTGTTGTTATCATCTCATCTCTGAAGGCAGGAGGACTAAGAATATAGGTTCTGTTGAAAGTATTCAGGAATGGCCAGCTTTATTTATTTATTTATTTATTTATTTATTTTGTTAAATAAATAAATAAAAATCAAATTTCTGTCCACCAGATCTTAAAAATATATATTTTAAAATGATTTAAAATTACACCAAAAAAATGTTAAAATATATTTTAGAATCAGTTTTAAAAACAAAAGTTTATATAGAATAACATAGAATTGGCTGCCATTTAGAAGCTCAACAATCTGACTTTCCCAGTTGAGGGTATTCCACAATTAAGCTGCTGCTACAAAAATTGTCTTATGTTCTCACTAACTTCTCAAGATAATGAGACACACAACAGCAGCTTCCTCAAATACTGGGCAACCAGATTGATGTCACTGGCATGAGAACACATAATTTGAAAAAGCCTGACATATTATTACTAAAGAAACAGACTGTCAAGATGCTTATATTAGATTGAGAAAGATGAGCACTGGTATAGTCCCTGATACAATGGCTTCCAGAAAGTGCCATATTCCACTCAGGAAACATTAGGAGTACTTGGTAATGACTAACATTGTTATTAAGTCTCTGTACCTTAGATAAATATATCCTCCCCAACCCCAATACACCCACGTTTCTGCTCCAAATTACACTGATGGGTTGTCAGTAGATGAAAATACTATTGAGGCTGGATATCTACCCTTATAATTACTCTAATTGTATTCACTCTTTTTGTATTTTATTGTTATTCAAAGAATACAGTATTTGTTAATTGTTGAATATAGCTAAATGGCCACTTGGTTCCTCTCAACAATGTAAAGAGTACTCAGTAGAACAATATTTAATAGTAAATAGGAAAATCAGAATAATTAATTACACAACATATGATGTACATAATTTGAAGTCTATAACCACATGCCATTGGAAAGAGTAATTAATAATACATCATAATAATGGTGGCTGTGATTTCTATCAATTAAATCCAGGAAAAAAATTACAGAAAACTAAATGGACCAGTACAACCTGAGATATTTTGATATGCCATTGGAAGATGGGACTCCCAGGTCGGAAGGTGGTCAAAATGCTACTGGGGAGGAGCAGATGATAAATTCAACTAGCTCCAGATGTGATGACGCAGCTAGCTCAAAACTGAAAGGAAGGCTAGCGGCCAACAGTGCTGGAGGTAAATGACGAATCCGATGCTCTAAAGGTCAACACACCATAGGAACCTGGAATGTAAGATCTAGGAGCCAGGGCAAACTGGATGTTGTTATTGGTGAAATGGCAAGACTAAAGATAGATATTCTGGGGGACAGCGAACTGAAATGGACTGGAATGGACCACTTCACATCAGATGACCACCAGATCTACTACTGCGGACAAGAGGAACAACGAAGAAATGAAAAGTCGCCAAAGCAGTGCTTGGATAAAATAAAATAAAAATGACAGAATGATCTCAATTCGAGTGCAAAGCAAACCTTTTAACATTTCAGTCATCCAAATATATGCCCCAACCACAGCTGTTGAAGAAGCAGAAGTAGATCCATTTTATGAGGATCTGCAGCACCTACTGGATAATACACCAAAAAGATACATTATTTTCATTGCAGGAGATTGGAATCTAAGGTGGGAAGTCAAATTTCTATTTGGATCACAGGTAAGCATGGTCTGGGACAACAAAATGAAGCGGGAAGTAGGCTGATAGAATTTTGCCAGGAAAACTCATTGTATATAACGAACACTCTCTTCCAACAACCTAAAAGACGGCGCTATACATGGACTTCACCAGATGGGCAACACCGAAATCAGATTAACTACATCCTTTGCAGCCAAAGGTGGTGGACATCCATCCAGTCTGTGAAAACAAGGCCTGGGGCTGACTGTAGTTCAGATCACGAACTTTTTATTGCTCAATTTAGAATCAGAGTAAAAAGATCAGGGAAAACACACAGACCAGTTAGATATGATCACACTAACATTCCTAGCGAATATACAGTGGAAATGAAGAACAGATTTAAGGGACTTGAATTAATAAAAAGGGTTCCAGAAGAACTATGGGCAGAAGTCCACAACATTGTTCAGAAGGCGGCAACAAAGTACATCCCAAAGAAAAAGAAAACCAAGAAGGCAAAATGGTTGTCTGCTGAGACACTGGAAGTGGACCAAGAAAGGAGGAAAGCAAAAGGAAATAGTGATAAAAGAAGATATGCCCAATTAAATGCACAATTCCAGACATTAGCCAGAAGAGATAAGGAACTACTTTTAAAACAAGGAATTCATGGAAGTGGAAGAAGACAACATAATAGGAAGGACAAGAGATCTTTTCCAGAAAATTAGAAACATTGGAGGTAAATTTCAGGCAAAAATGGGCATAGTCAAAACAAAGATAGCAGGGACCTAACAGAAGCTGAAGATTTCAAGAGAAGGTGGCGAGACTATACAAAATATCTGTATAGGAAGGATAATAGTATTGAGGATAGTTTTGACAGTGTGGTGAGTGAATTAGAACCAGACATCCTGAGGAGTCAGGTTGAATGGGCCTTAAGAAGCATTGCTAACAAGAAGGCAGCAGTAGATGACGGGATCCCAGCTGAACTGTTCAAAATCTTGAAAGATGATACTGTCAAGGTGATGTATGTAATATGCCAGAAAATATGGAAAACACAAGAAAGGCCACCAGACTGGAAAAAATCAACTTATATCCCCATACCAAAAAAGGGAAATGCTAAAGAATGCTCAAACTTTCATACAGTGGCTCTCATATCTCATGCTAGTAAGGAAATGCTCAAGATCCTGCAAGGAAGACTTCAGCAATACATGAGAGAGAGAGAGAGAGAGAGAGAGAGAGAGAGAGAGAGAGAGAGAGAGAGATGGCAGATGTACAATCTGGGTTTAGAAAAGGCAGAGGAATGAGATACCAAATTGCCAATATCCACTAGATCATGGGGAAAGGCAGGGAGTTTTAGAAAAACTTCTGTTTCCGTTTTATTGACTATTCTAAAGCCTTTGACTGTGTGGATCATAATAAATTGTGGCAAGTTCTTGGTGGTATGGGCATACCAAATCACCATGTCTCTCTCCCGAGGAATCTGTATAATGACCAAGTAGGAATAGGAAGAACTGACCATGGAACAACAAACTGGCTCAAAATTGGGAAAGGTGTATGACAGGGTTATATACTCTCACCCAATCTATTCAACTTGTATGCAGAACACATCATGTGATGTGCGGGGCTTGATGAATGTGAGGCTGGGGTTAAAATTGCTAGAAGAAACATTAACAACCTGAGATGTGCAGATGATACCACTTTGATGGCCAAAAGCAAGGAGGAGCTGAGGAGTCTTCTAATCAAGGTGAAAAAAGAAAGTGCAACAGCTGGGTTACAGTTAAACATTAAAAAAACCCAAGATAATGGCAACCGGACTGATTGATAACAGGCAAATAGAGGAAGAAAACATGGAGGCCGTGACAGATTTTGTATTTTTACATGCAAAGATTACTGCAGATGCAGACTGCAGCCAGGAAATCAGAAGACACTTACTTTTGGGGAGGAGAGCAATGCCCAATCTCGATAAAGCAGTGAATAGTAGAGACATCACACTGGCAACAAAGATCTGTATAGTCAAAGCAATGGTATTCCCCGTAGTAACCTACGGATGTGAGACCTGGACCTTAGGGAAGGCTGAGCAAAGGAAGATAGATGCTTTTAAACTGTGGTGTTGGAGGAATGTTCTGAGAGTGCCTTGGACCATGAGAAGATCCAACCAGTCCATACTTCAGGAAATAAAGCCCAACTTCTCATTGGAGGGAAGGATAGTAGAGGCAAAGATGAAGTACTTTGGCGACATCATGAGAAGAAAGGAAAGCTTAGAGAAGACAATTATGCTGGGGAAAATGGAAGGAAAAAGTAAGAGGGGCCGACCAAGAGCAAGATGGATGGATGGTATCCTTGAAGTGACTGGCTTGACTCTGAAGGAGCTGGGGGAGGTGACAGCCAACAGGGAGCTTTGGCGTGGGATGGTCCATGCGGTCACAAAAAGTCAGTAGTGACTGAACGAATGAAGAACAACAATTTTATGGACTAGAGAAAAGCTGGAGAGAAGATAAATTAAAATGTCCCGATAGATCACTCAACGATTCGCAACCTCATTACACATAAAAAATAAGCATTCCAGGACACTTCTGCCCCTGTTCACTCACAGAGTCCCACACCACTCATCAGATAACGTAGACTGACTTCCAGCAAGGCTCTGTGAGTGAACTGGAGTGGCATGATGGTAGGACGTTGCGCCACCAACACGGTAACCTCCCCATGTTCCATTAGGAATAATGGGGCTGTTGCCACGCGGATACATTTCCCCACATGTGATGGGGAAGTGTTAGCTCCCAACCAGGGTACCGGGATTGCTTTGCTGCCACCCCAATTTGACATGTAAGATGGTGAATCGCAATCCTGGACCTTGTCCTTGTTGATGAGGTCCTTGTTGTAGATCTTGTCTTAAGATTCAGCTTTGTTTTTACCCAGAGGTTATTGTATTTACTTTTTTAAAAAAATGTGTATCTGTAGAATACATTTTTAAACATATATGGGACAGAAAGATATGGCTAGAAAGACAAATATATTATCCGGAAACAGGTATCCCAAAAGGTCTGCCCATGCTGACAGCCATGATCTCTGCCTAAGAATCACTTTGTTCTTTTCATAGGCATAGAATACTCATAGGTATAGAATATTCAGAGGTCATTTTGCCAGTGTCTTTCTCTGAAATAGTCTGCAGCACTTAATATTTGTTGTTGTTCTCTCATCCAAATAACTAGAGTTGACCCTGCTTCCATGACAGGATCTGGTGTCTTTAGAGTACTTAACTAGATCCCAGTATTATTAGACTTCTAATTACGTGAAAGTGTTTACAGATATCTAACCATTTTTTCTAAACTCCTTCCCTCAGAACCCCTGCCAAATATGACTAGCAGAAAAGATATTCATGATTAGGGTAGGATGCAGAATAGAGTGAACTTCTAAGAATGGTTAAAATGGAAGCATGCAAATCTCAGCACCTCCAGAAGTTTTTGACTGCAACTCTCCAAAATTCCATGCCATCTGTATTGCTGTCTGGGCTTCTGATTGGTGAATTCCAAAATATCTCAAGGGTCAAAGATTATCCATCACTGCTTGAAACACTACCTTTTCCACATGAGGACATTTCCACGCAGCTGAGCCCATAATACAGAAAAACAGCTTACCGCATTAAACACTACAATTGCACAATGATTTATGTTTGTTTGTATCAACATGTACCACTGGCATGGAAAAATAGGCAAGCCACTCTTGATATAACTGATGTGGAAACAGTCTCCACAAAAAGACACTAGTCCTTTTCATTGGTACTGAGTTTGGTAGATGTTATTGAGATGCTTGTTCCTGGCATTATTTGAGGCATTGATTCAGAAAATTGCATTGAATAGACCACATCAGCTCAAGTTTCTTAGATGTGGTGGTTGTCATGATTTCTTATGGGTGAGCAGATGAAGACTGTTATATGGCATATGTTGTGTATCTCAAAAACTAGAGTTGATAGAAGAAAACTCGAACCATGGAATCATCAGATCAAATATACTCAAAAACAGGTCTAACATTTAAGGCACCAAAATGTGTGTTGGCCAGTGTATCTTATCTTTTTTCATTGTTTGCATTTTTTAACTTTCCACTAGAACTTTTAAATGAGAAGTTGGACTTGATTTTTTGAATACAAATGTATTTTAGGCAAAATTGCTGTGAATACATCAATTATCTGACCATATACTATAATATCAAAGGAATGAATAATATTACAGTGTTCTTTTGCATCAGGTGGTGCCCTAAGGCAGTGTTTTTCAACCTTTTTTGAGTCGCGGCACATTTTTTACATTTACAAAATCCTGGGGCACACCACCAACCAAAATGACACAAAATGACCCTCTAATACAGTAATACATATAGTTATTATGTTTTAAATGTATTTATACACACAGTGTGAAACCTGGAGCTGTTTCGATGAACACAACATAGATATCCTGGCAAGAATGGCAGAAAGACACAAACTTCCCACACAGAACTCCCATAACCAAGAGAAAATACTATAAGAATTTGGTGGGCATTGACCTTGGGTTTTGGAGTTGTAGTTCACCTACATCCAGAGAGTACTGTGGACTGAAACAATGTTGGATCAGGACCAAACTTAGCATGAATACTCAATATGCCCAAATGTGAAAACAGATGGAGTTTGGGGAAAATAGCGTGAACGTGTTCAGGAGGGATGTGGGGAGGGAGGAAGACGTGACCCATGCAGGCGCTACTGTGCAGACTCGCCCCAGAGCAAAGCGAGGCAAAGCGAGCAGAGCGAGGCTGGGAATAAGGGAACCCAATTGTAGAAGAAAAGGTGTTTGGCAGGAGGGGGAGGAAAGGGTATTGGAGGTTCCAATTTCCCACGGCACACCTGATGATCACTCACGACACACTAGTGTGCCATGGCACATCGGTTGGGAAACATTGCCTTAAGGTACCCTTTTTTCAAACCAGTCACCCAGTTTTCCTTCTGATAACATAAGCTTTTAAATATTACAAAAGAAAGAAGTTTTGAGAAGTTTTGCTATGCCTGCCAACAGTTTAAAAGGCTAGTCAGTTGGACATTCTGTGCTATCTTTCACATCAGGATTCATATGTTATTTATGAATTGGTTGTATAATGGCAGATTATTTATGCTCTGATATTTATTGCTCTCCTTGTTGTAAAAGCCTTTAGAAAGAAAATAGTATGAATAGGCACACTTACTAGGCAATCATATTATAAAAAATAAATGGCTGACTAGCATGTTTAAAAGGACTATAGCTTTTTAAAAACCAGCAGCTACAACAATATTTCCTGTCCATTGGGAATGATATGATAGTTCATAAGTGCAATTTGGAAGCCATGAGGTGTATTCACTTTCTCAGAAGAACACTTAATTGGAAGCACACCCCTCTGAAATCAGTGGACCTTACTTTCAAGTAATATATATGGTAGTGAGGAGTTTGCACCACTTTCAACTTAGCAGACTCAAGAGGAGATGCTTAGTTGATATTTTTTTGCCTGAAACTCATTATTAGAAAATAGAAATTGAAAGGTTTCAAGAGCCACTTCTGTTTGAATAGCCAGCTCCTCTATTATTGCTGTAGAGCACAGTTACCATTTAATTACATTCCCAGTGAGTTTAAATTTTGATTGTTAAACTAATATGAATGATATTGCTGTGTTTTCAGTCAAATGAGGTAATTAGAACCTTCAGTTCAAATGGCTATCATGGTTGATAAAAAAAATACAGGCCATCTGCCAAATGGTAATTAGTAATAATATATTTTGTAATATATCAATATTAATACTCTATATATCATAACTGTTTAATACTCTGCTTTATTCTGTATGCATATACATTGTGATTATATAGCCTCTGTGTCTCTGTCTATATATGTTGCGTCTCTATGGCATTGAATGTTTGTCATGTATATGTGCATTGTCATCCGCCCTGAGTCCCCTGCGGGGTGAGAAGGGCGGAATATAAATACTATAAATACTATAAATAAATAATAAACAACTACAGAATATCTGCAAGTAGACAGTGTGACACTTAATGAGGAATGAGAAAACTGTTTCAAGAAAACATGGTAATGAGTCTTTCCCCGCCCTGTATCTTATGCTGTTTACAGATATTAACTAGACTAGGTGATAAAAACTGCATATGGATTTACTAGGGACATGAATCTTGTGACCTGCTGCCCTTTTATTTCTATGCACATCCTACACATTTGAACTAAAAAGGAGTATAGTCACCCCTCATTTCCAGGAACAGCTAATTTTTTAATGCCAACAAAGTAGAATTCCCACTGGTGGAAGACTCTGGGAACTCCAGTTACTCTTTAAAGCGCTGTCACCACACTTTCTTGGTTGTATTTAAAGTATTACCTTTCCTCTTATATTCTTCCACTTTCCCTCTTTTTCCTTGGCTTACTTCAGTTAATGCAAACTGCATTCAAAGGGCAAAAGTAGTTTGCATTGTTAACTCTGGAGGAGAAGGGAGAGGAGATGTCTGAATCTTGTCATTTTCATTAGATTCAGGAAAAAAAGCAAACTGCTGTAGCCTCTCTTATTGTGTATGTTCATCCTTACTAATAACTTCTGACTGGAAATTCACTAGAATCCTCTAATATTTTTAAAAATATTTTAGGGATTATTGTTTCCTTAAAGAGCAATGAGAGCAATCCATGGCACTTTGATTGTTGTGATGTGCTCAAATATGCTGGGACATAGTGGTTACTTCTAAGGGTTCTCATTCTGCAGCTATTACAGTCCGCTGTGAAGGCTGCTGAAAGCTGTTGGCCGGGCCAGAGGATCTCAGTTTTTGCAGGATTCACTTTTAATCTACTCGCTCATAGCCAACTCATCACTGCTTCCAAGCACAGCTTAAAGTTCTCAGGTATCGAGGTTGTCCCGGGTCCAAGACACAAGAGTAGCTGGGTATCATCTGCATACTGGTAGCACTCCAGGCCAAAGCTCCGCACCAGTCCAGCAAGTGGTTGGACGTAGATGTTAAACAACAGGGAGAGAATAGCACCCTGGGGGACTCCGCAACAAAGACAGGTGCTCTCTGAGCTTTGGCCCATCCACTCCGCCCTCTGTCTTCGATCTCGAAGAAACGAATTGAACCATTTAAAGGCTGAACCTCATACACCAGACATAGCCAAACGATGAATCAGCAGATCATGATCCATGGTGTCAAATGCAGCTGTAAGGTCCAGGAGTACCAGTAGCACTGATCCACCTCGATCTAACTGACAACAAATTTCGTCAGTAGCTAATAGCTACGAAGATAGTCTCTGTCCCATGACCCAAACGAAAACCTGATTGAAAAGGGTCCAAGCCTGCAGTCCCATCTAAGAACAGCTGTGATTGCCCCACCACTGTCCGTTCAATTACCTTGTCCAAAAATGGAAGGTTTGAAACTGGGCAATAGTTACCAGGTATAGCGGCGTCTAAGCTTGGTTTTTTCAAGAGAGGATGGACCACTGCTTCTTTGAGGCTATCTGGAAAAATTCCTTGCTCCAGGGAGCTGTTGATAATGCTCTTTAAGGGATCTTGTAGCCCCTCCAAGCACTCCTTAACTAACCAGGAGGGGCAAAGATCAAGGGAGTAGGTAGTTGGTCTTGCTGCAGCTAGAGGTTTTTTTTCCAGATCTTCCACTTCTAGCGACACAAAACGTTTGAGAAGTTGGCCACTAGATAGCCAGAAGGCCTCTAGTTCCCTAGATGTGTACTCCGTGGGAGGTAACCCTCCATGGAGCAAATTGATCCTGTTTATAAAGTAGCTCTGGAAGGTCTCTGCTGTAATATTCAGACTAGCCACATCTTGACCGGATGGGTTGGATTATTGATGTTTCAAACAATTTTAAATATTTGAGCAGGTCGAGATCTGGCAGAGGCTATCAGTGAGGAATTGTATTCTTTTTTGGCCTTTTTAGTGGCTGTTTCGTAGATTTTACGATGTGTTTCGAAAGCAGACTTTGATGCTTCATCAGGTTTCCTGCACCATTTTCGTTCTAATCTCTTCCATTCATGTTTCAACTGACGTAATTAATCCGTGTACCACGGAGACCTATTCTGGCGAGGAAGGAATAGCCCATTTAGGGGTGACTATATCTAAGGCTGTTGATAGGTTATTGTTCCATTTGTCCACTTGTTCATGTAAAGAATCAGCAGTGTAATGCAGGACCTTAAGAACACTCAAAAGTCTAGTAGGCTCCATCAGCTTCCTTGGCCGCACAAAATTAGTTCTGCCTCCGAGCGCTGTAGGGCGTTCAGGATGTAGTAGTAATTCATTTTTTTAACTTTTGCAAATTTAATGTTTTAGCTGTATCTTTTTGAAATCATTGTGAGCCACCTTAAATCTCATTTTGGGAGAAAGATGGGATATAAATGCAATCAATTAATGTTTGCTATATACTCATGTAAATATTGGTAAAGAAATCAACTCAAAAATCCGGATTGACTTATCAACAAGTTAATGTGAGTACTATACATTAATTCTTACCAAGAAAGGGAACCACCCCCTTCTCCAAAGAGAAGCCCCCGAACCAAACTCAGCCCCCGAATCAAAATCCTGGCTACGGCCCTGTCTGAGGTGCTTTTGGTGCTTCTCCCTCTCTGTGGAACACACCTCAATTTATCAACAGATTATTTTAAAATCCTAAATTTTTACTCCAAGACCTACCCATAACTTATGCACTATATTGGTTTATACATGAGTAGGATAAATAACTGTCTTTCTCACTTTACCTCTTAACCTGCAATTTTCTTCCTAATGATAGTGGATTATGTTATCCTTAGTTTTAGATGGTATGTTTGTCACACTTGGAAGATACCTTATATTTGAGGAAAAAGTGGTGAAGCCTCATTTTTAGATGGTGTCTTATATGGTTTTTAAAAGTGTATTTTTTAAATAAAAAATCCACTTCTAAATTAAATAGAGCCAGATTTTCCTACTCTAATAAAAGTTTTAAAATTGATTAACTGATTCATAAATTAAAGCTTGCAGCTCTGCTGCATTTCCATGTTGAGCAAAGCAGCTTCAGCTGGTGGATATAAAAAGCTCGTAAATCCTATCTGAAACAAAACAAAACAAACAACTCATGACAGTTGCTTGCTAAAGAAAGTGGAATTATGAGATACCTAAGGCATTGCTTTTTTCAAATATCTGCTAGGGAGCATTATGTTCCCACCAACAGAGGTTGTTCCAACAAAAGGTATCACCATCCCTTCTCTATGTCTTTGTTAAAGGAAGGCAGCTTGGTCTGGAGAGATAATGGATTCATCGTGAAAGCCTGTATTGCAGATTGCTGTGGGAGGCTGGTCTTTGTGTTTGCAGGATTGCTCTGAGCAATCAGCCATTCAAATGGTGAGTAAATGGCTTCACTTGAGAGCTAGGGAGTATTTCTATAGTAATAAACCCTGAGATGAGAGGAAATCTTCCAGGAAAAAAATTAGGTGGAGTGGATGTATAAACACTGATAGATTTAAGAAACTCTTGGGACATGGTAAAAGGATAATTTTTTATCCTTTTAACTGTATTTACTTGAATCTAGTGTGCCATTAAATGTAACATGCACCTCAGTTGTCAAAACCATGAAACCAAACAAAAAAAAACAAATGTAATGCGCAACTGCAAAAAATGCACACTTTGTAATTTGGCCAAAAAAGATGTGCATTACTGTTGCTGCCTGCTTAGAACTGCTTCTTTAAAAACCAAAGTGTTGGAACATCAAATCTATCAGCAATTGAAAAGAATTCCATAGAAATAGGTAACCCTTCCTCCAAGGAGCATCTCCTGTTTATCCTGCCAGCTTCCTTTGAATAATCTGTGCCATACAATGTGGCTACCTTTTGGAGCCCTAATTAGACTTAGGGGGCTGAAGTCTTGGATGCCAGCATAATCCTCCTAGGATGCATCTACACTGCAGAATGAATGCAGCTTGGCACCATTTTAATTGTCCTGGCTCAGTGCTATGTTCTACAAGCTTGGGAGGTCAGATATTTGCTTTTTGTTTTCAGGGCTGAAAGATCTGTTTTCTTTCGGCCCATTATTGGGGAGGGGGGAATTCACTCGTAGGCCAAAAGCACCCGGTCCTACCCGTGCAGGTTTTGGGCCTATGCACCTGGGCTTTGCAGGACCTGCAGCCAAGTGCCGAGTAAGGAGTGCTCCTTACTCAGCGCTTGGCTGCAGGCCCTGCCAGACCCGGGTGCATAAGCCCAAAGCCTGCACCTGTAGGACCGGGTGCTTTGGGCCTATGGGTTCAGGCTTCCAGGCTTACACACACAGGCCTGGCAGGGCCTGTAGCCAAATTCCAAGTAAACAGTGCTCCTTACTTGGCGCTCGGCTGCAGGCCCTGCCAGGCCCCAAGCAATCAATCTGAAAATCAGGCCCACTTGACTTTCGTATCAATTGCATTTTTGTTTCAGGAGGGGTCTTTGAAACGAATGGGACAAATTTGAAATGAATGGAACAAATGAAATGAATGGGACAAATTTCAGGTCCATGTTCACTAGATACAAGGTGGGTGATGTCGGGGTCCTAGACTTTAGCCCCAAATCTACTTAGAGCTGCAAAAGGTAACCACAAGCAAATCAAATGAAAAACTTCCTTAACTTGCTAAATTATGGGGACTAAATACTCCAAAGGCAATAACTTTTTTAAAAAAGGATTTAGAGTCTGAGCTCACTTTCAATCTTGCGACTGCCTCCTGCAGGATTCTGGGGCTTGTAGTTTAGGGAAGGGCTTTTCCCATTCTCAGCAAGAGAAGTCCTGAGGGTCACAATTGCATACCCCAGAACTATGCAGGTTTTAACTAAGCAGGGTTGGTGCCAAATCATATTTGAAAGGAAACCCTCAATTAATACCAGTTGGTGTGGGTTATATGTAAGGCAAAATCACTTTGTGAGTCTAGGCTCCACAACACCTGCTGCCTCTCCTCTCCCCTCCCCCCCCCCCCACCAACGGAGCTTCTTCCCCACCTCCCAAGTCCTCTATTTGGCTTCACTAACAGTCTAACCTTGGGAAAGTAGGCAGAAACTGTTTTAAAAGCAAGTAGCTTCTTTCTCTTGGGTCTTTTCCTCCTCTTTCCCCCCTGGCTGTTCTGTGTTTATAAGCCCCATTGCACTTCTGAAGGAAGTTCCCCTTTTTCTTTGTCTGGGCATTTACTGTACATTACCATAATACTAATGCACACCCTAATTTTGGCAATATGTTTTAGCCAAAAAAGATGTTCATTAGACTTGAGAAAATATGATAGATATTGGTATAGTATGTTCAATTGAGAAAAAAAATCTTCTGGGTTTTGCTGTTCATTGTGGAGCTATTTTTTCTTATATGATTTGAATACTCTTAAATGGTAGGGATATATTGTTTGAATATTATGATTAACTGAGGAAAAGGTCCAAAAGAAATTATATGGATATAAAGCACTTGTTCTGCCTAAGCAGTTCCGGCCTCACTGCAGAGCAGTTTGATATGAATTTTCTTTTTCCGTTTTCACTTGGCTGGAAATTCATAGTGAAAATGTATCTCCTAAACTATAACACATTTGCTGACTCATGAGACACCTTAATGCTTCGTAAAGGGATATGAAACCAAAAAAACTATTTAGAAAACTATATAGCAATGAAGGGGCTCAATTTTAACTATTCATGTTTTTCCAGTTAATCACTATCAGTAACAGTTCCTAAATATACAGGCTTTCCCACCTACAAAACCAAGCTGCTACCTTGAATGCTGGCAAGAAAGAATATTAATAATAATACACTTTATTTCTACCCTGCCCCCATCTCCCCAACGGGGACTCGGGGCGGCTCACATGAGGCCAAGCCCAAACAATAAATTGCAATAAAATAGAATCAAAAACATCAGCAATAACACCATAAAATACATACATATAAATAAAAAACAATATATAACTAGATGTCAAAATCACAAAGACAGGGTGCTTAAAGATACCAACATCCTTGGAAGCTCGAGTCACATTATATACAATCTTGTAGTACAATGGTGTTCCTCATATAAAATACCTGATATTGTGCCATGTGAGAAATGAAGCAAATTTGCACTTGACTAAATTGGTTTGAACCACAAGAAAATGATTCCAATTCTTTACTAAATAACTGATTAACAGTGGTATAGACTGCCTTAGGAACTTATTGGATGGATGGAGGTGGTGGATGAAGGCATGCGAAAGCAGAGGGAATTGTCCTCTTTCATTCCCTGCCATCTTTCCCCATCTTCTAGGATGGCCAGCCATCCCACATCCTTTCTCCATCTTTTGCATGTCTTTCCCCATTTTAAGCTGGACAGCTTTAGAGTTCTACTTCCATGCGATGCAAAAACAGAGCCCAGCGGAGTCCCACTGGAAGTGCCCTTACATCATGTGATGGCCTTCTTGAGATTCCCATGGGGCTCTGTTTCTGCAGCACATGGAAACAGATCTTTAAAACTGTCTGATGAGGTCCTTAGAGGTTTTGAAGAAGAAGTTGAATGGGCACATCTTAGCTTGCTTCTGTTGTGGATTCCTGAATTGGCAGAGTATAGATGCCATGGCCCTTGAAATCACTTCCTTTTTTGTGATTCTATATTATCAGGAACCTGAAGAAAGCCTTCTGCATATATAACTGTGTATGCAGTAGGTATAATGGGGACATATAGGATGGAAGTGAAACTCGTCCCATTTCTCTGCATGTTCTTTCTGTATGGAATTAATAAATATTGAAAGATTCCAAAAGAAAAGATGTGATGTATTTCTAACATTATAAAGACAGATATACTACTAGTGCAGGCAAGCAGTTGGACAATGAAAGACTATCATTAGTGCCTTCCCCCTCAAACAACAGTATTTTCAGGGGAATTCTATAGATTTACAGAAAACCATTTCATCTTTATGTGAAAAGAGGAATTTAAGGATCATAATGCGCAATAATTGGAGTAAATTATAGAACATAACTGCTACAACATACCTGATCATTATGAAAACCCATTGTACTTATAACTGGGCACAGCTTGATTGATTCCCTTTTGCATTTTGGTATTTTAAAAATGGGTTCAGTGTGTATTTTCTTTTAAAATTGTAATGTTTACAAAACATGGAGAAAACTATTTATGTGCATATAAACTGTGCCCAGTGTATTCCTGAATGTATTTGCCAAGCACATTATTCTGTCCAATCGCTGAAATGAGAAATAAATATCAGACAGAGAAAATGAATGGATATATTCACTAGGATTTTATCTGATAACTCAACACTTGTTTATGTTCTAATTGGCCCTTGGAACACATATTTAAAAACATGGACTGGAAATTGATTGAATTTGCAGATTAACATTTGGCTATTTTTGAACCAGGATCACAAAAAACTATAATAGGATACTTCCCATACAAGCAAAAGTACAGCATGTTCTGTTCACTGTTTGTCATGAAGGAAAATCTATGTATTTATTATTTAAAGTATTTGTATTATTCCATATAACTGAAGATCTCCAAACTGATGTGCCATAAAGTCATTTTGAACAATTTAATACATTTTAAAACAACAAAAGTAATTCAAACACTTAAAGCATAGTAGATGAATTTGCATGTAAAGCAGGACCATTTTAGAAAAGTTAACCAATTCAAAACCCTCTTAGGTGAGTATTTGGATGGACTCAATCTTCTACTAAAAAGTTACTTAACAGTGATGGTTTTATTGGTGCCAAAACAAGTTACTCCCAACTTCTTGGCTAATGCTTAGATGTATTTGCTTGTCTAACTTCCTCTTACTATCTCAGATAAAATACCCGTATGTATACAACATGCCTTCCTTGATCCTTAAGAGTAAATTTTGTTATTTTAGCAGGATTTGATTTTAGTTGAAACCTGTGAATTTCTTTATTTAAAAAATTATGTACTTGAACCCACTCAATAAAGTTTGTAGAAAGACAGTCAAATAAGGGAGGCCTAAAAGACTGATGCTAATTTATATCCTGTACACTTGTTTCTCAGGAAATTCCCAAGAATCACAAACCTCCAGGGTAATTACTTTGGCACTGTGGCTACATTTAGCTACCTATGTTAGCCATGATGTCAAACAAAGTATACTAAATTCTTATTGAAATGTATGATTTACAGAAAGTTCAGGAGTTAAGACCCATACAGTTGTTTAGGTACAATTAAACCAAACACATAATCTGGAGACAGCAGTTGGAATATTTCTATGTGCTTCTCTTTTTTTGTTGCACCCCTTTGCATGAATCACATTAAATTACCAGAAATAGGCCAAAAACAAGTTAGGGACTTCTGGACTTTGAAGTGTAATTGGCATTGGCATTGTATTCTTTATAAGTAATAAGACTTATATCATAAATTGAAAACAAAAATGTATGCTCAAGTGAGCACCTTTAGTTGTAACACCTTTTTAGGATGATTTTGCAGGGGTGATTAAAGTTTTTGGGGGGTTTTTTTGTTTGATGTAAGAGTGTTGTTATTTGCCATGATGTCTGCTCCAATGTCTGGTGATCCAATGAATGAATCCAGGAGCTCCAGAAACAAAGAGCTCTGTTCAAGATAGCTCAGGGGAAGAGTGTCTCAATCCATGTGTAATATAGTCTTTCTCTCTTATTACAGTGTTCCCTCACTTATTGCTGGGGTTAGGTTCCAGGACCTCCTGCAATAAGTGGAAAACTGTGATGTAGGGATGATCTATTTATTTTAATATTTATACATTATTTTAGTAGTTATATACTATTTTAAGTCTTTATAAACTTAAAATAAAGTGAAGGAAAGGAAAGGAAGGAAAGGCCCTTCAAGGCTGAGGGAGGGAGGACTGAGGAGGGAAAGCTCCTTGGAGAGTGGCGGTGGCAAAAACCCACAAAACAGTGAAAATACCATTATATATATTTTAAATTAATATTTTTTGAAATCCGCGAAACAGCAAGTCCGCAATAAGCGGACCGCGAAGTAGTGAGGAAACACTGTACTGCCTTCTACTTTATTGGACATTCCTGTGTTTTCAGTGAGTCACATCATCTTATAACATGTCCAAAGTAAAATAGCCCCAATTTCCAAAATGGCTTGTAGTAAGAATTTGTTTTAAGACCCATTCATTTATCTTTCTGGTAGTCCATACTAGCCAAAGAAGTCTCATGTGGCACAACATTTCAAATTAATTGATTTTTCCCCCTGTTGGCTTCCTTCACTATCCAACTATCCCATCCCTACACAGAAAAGGAAGGGGCACAGAATGTATAAAAAAAGCAGTTGGGGCTTCATGTTACAACATCCCCCACTTCCATTTTGGGAGGGGGGTTATCTAACGTTTCATGGTATGTATATAGTGTTATGGGGTGGAAACAACAACCACAAAAGGGGCTGGTAGTGTCTGTAAATCTTTTTTCTCTCTCTTTTTTTCTTGTTGAGAACATTTAGAAAAAGAAGAAATTGGAAAATTTAGAAAAAGAAATTTAGAAAAACATTTGGAAAATTTCACAGAAATATACATTCTAAGACATTTTGATTCACCTCTAGTACCAATCCACAAAAGCAAAGAACTAGGAGGAACTGCCTTAGATTGGATCATCACTGCCAAACAATGCAGTTTGAACTGCATTATATGGTAAGTGTAGATTCATATAATGCAGTTCAAGATGTATTAATTGGCAGTGTAGATCCAGCATAAGTCACTGGGGCAATGCATCTGCTTTGGGCTTTATTCTAAGATTTAAAAGTGCTATCCAAGAAGCTGAACCCTATATGAAAATCAGGCACATTTTCTCAGAGAGCTTCTTTGAACTCTGGAGTAGATTCATCGTTCCACTAACATGGGGGCCACCAGTCAGGACTACCGAAAACTAAAGCATATTTTATTCTGCAGTCATACAAAAAACCAACCTCTATTGAATAATATGGGCAGATTGTTAAATCTTAATTTCACATTTCACATGGCTTTCCAGATCATAACAAAGTTAGGAGCTCCCTCAAAATCACTGCGGTATTTAATTACTAAGGCCTTATTTACTATATTTCCATTAAGCCAATTTCCCAAAGTGCATTGCAATATCAGAGCAATCTATTTTCTTATTGTTGCTTCTTTTTCTTTAATTACACCATTTACAAACTGTTGCTGGAAACCACAAATTAACCATGGTAAATGAACTGTAAAAAAATTGAACTACTATGCAAACTAGTACAATAATTTGGACATTAGAAGATGATCATTTGGCTGTGATCAGTAACAATATGTTACATTTAATGTCTGAAAATCCAGCAGTTGTGAAACTACAATCTACATTTGCATGAATTTTTAATCATTAACTGAATTCATAGGAAACAATATAGTCATTAGGGTAGCTATGATGATTATGCCTATTTTAATTACATACAAGCAGAAAATAGAGAAAAGTCTGTAGTCTTAACAAGAAACCAAAAAGACCATAGTAATTTCCTGTCTGTGACAACATCAATACACTCAAAGATTAGCAAATTCTATTTTTCTTCCCAGTAACTCCTTTGCTTCCCACCCTCCCCACCCCCAAATATGTGACTAAGGCTCAGAGAAGAAACTTCATTTAAAGAAAACAGCATATGAATTAATGACCTTTGGGTCACAATAAAAATGTTTCTACCATACTATTGAAAATAAACCAAATTGATACTTAAATGAAGCTCTCTTAATGTGTTTCAAATTCTTAGTTACAGTTGTGATTAATTGAAACAGTCATCCCTTCCAGAATGAAGAAAACTATTATGTAGTGATTCAGATTTCTAGAGACACATTAATGTTTCTTGGTTTTATTTCTTTCTTTCAGTAACAAATGGTAAAGAACAGAAAAGCATTGTGATAAATAAGGCAAAAGGAAAATGCTATACTTTTATTCGTAAAATAGAGTGTTGAGTGAAAAAAACAACATGACCCCCCCCCCCCTTCAATTTCATCAAAGTTAAACATTGGGCCATGGGGGCAGAGGATACAGCAAGTTTGGCAGGAGTTGGTAAAAGTTGAGTTTATTTTAATGTGTCACTGATGAAGAACAGAAATTAAACCTTTATGAAGCCAGAAGAAACAAGACTTTCCTCAAAAATATACTCTTGAAGATAAAGTTGGAAATAGATGGTGCACACTGGACAATGTCACGGCTCTCCCTTGGTTGCATTGTGCTTGAGCCATGATTGGATCACTCTTTATGATTGAAAGGAAAAACTTGTCAATAAATTCAGTATCACTGTCCTTTCATCACTCTTCCTTGTATTGTAGTTGCAAAGCAGAAGAATGTCTCACAAGAACACATACAGTTGCAATAAAAAAAAGAGGGGGGGGGGAGAAGAAAATAGGGGGGAAACGCAGTACACTTGTACTGGGTAGGGCAAACACAAGTAGAAAAGCTGTGTAGAAGACCAGAGGAATACCAGCACTTTATCAAAATAGTAAAAACTGAGAGGCGGCAGGACACACTATCTTCAGGGCATTACTCCTGATACAGCTGCCTTGTTGGAAAACTATTACAGGCTCCACAATGATGACCCATTTAGTGAGCAAACTCTTCAGGCAACACAGAGCATTTTATCCTTCTTATCTGAAGCCAAGAAAGAACAGTGGATAAAGCTGATAACAGAAGTTGGTATATGCAGGAGTAGTCAGAATGTGCAGAGGCTGTTAAGATGGCTGAGCAATGACCCTTCACAAACTAATTGTCATGTATCATGTTCCAGAGTTGATGGTAGTTGGTGGTGGCAGGTTTAGCAATTGGTGATGGAATTGTTAGTTCTAAAGGGCTCAGTAAGAATTTATGGGTGGAGGCATGCAAAAGATAGGTTGCAGCTGGGTGTTACTGGATATAAGGAGCTAACCCTGGGACTGATCTTTGGGAGAAATGTATTTGTTTTATTTTGGTTTTCCTCCAGGTTTGTGGATTTTCAGTATCCTGACCTGTCTCCTGAGCTCTTAGAACCCTGGAACCTTGAATCTCTGGACTGGCTTTTGACTATGGTAAGTCTCTTGATCCTTGGACTTTACTCATCGAACTCTCGACGTTTGACCACTGGACTGGACCCTTTGACTATAGTGTAGTGGTTGCTATCAGTTTTTGTTTTATATTCTGTGACTGAGTGCTTTCTTTATGTTTTATATTTTGGACTATTAAAATGGCTAGAAAGTAAGTGCTGCTTTAATAACTGTTTGATACAAACTGGGTGTTTGTTTGGTTCACCTCTGCCTGCATACCGGCAGAGCCCTGGCATCATGACACTAATACACAAGCCAACATAAAGGCAGATCAGATAGCGCATCAACTTCTGAAGAATGGGAAACCCAACTTTGTCACCAAACTAGGAAGGAAACCAGTAGGCAGACAACTAGATATTGAGAACAACAACCTCCATTAACCTTTTATATCTTCCAAATTGGAAATGGATCTCAATACATGTAAAAAAATGGCAAAGCAGCTGGCTTGGATGATCTACGGATGGAACAAATTAAGAACTTAGGACAAAAAGCAAGGTGCTGATGAACAACTGCACTGCATCCTAACAGATCCCCAAAATCTTAAGGAAAGGAAGCATCATAGCCATCGTGAAACCTGGCAAAGACCAAAATGATCCAAAAAGCTATACCAAAAAAATAGACCCATTTATGATCCCACAGCAAGCTGGTTTCAAAAAAAGGGAAAAGCTGCATATCACAAGTGCTGAATCTGATTCAGCACATAGAAGAAGTTCTTGAAAGTCAGCACATTATGGAAGCCATCTTCTAGACCTGTCAGCAGCTTATGATATTGTAAATCATCGCCTCCTCCTGAGAAAAATGTATTACCACCTCCTCACCTGCTTCATAGGAAATCTGCTAGAAAACAGGTGCTTTTTGTTGAGTTCCAGGGTCAGAGAAGCAGATGGCAAAAACAGAAGAATGGCCTGCCTCAGGGGAGCGTGCTTGCTCCATCAGTGTTTAACATTTACACAAAGGATCAGCCACTGATAGAAGGGACAGAGAGTTTCATCTATGCTGATGATTGTGACATCGCCACTCAAACAGGGAGCTTTGAAATGATTGAATAGAAGCTCTCCGAAGCTTAGGTGCTCTTACTGTATATTACAGAGGGAAAACAGTTGATTCCTAATCCATGTAAAATGCAGTTGTGTGCTTTTCTTCTTAAGAACAGACAAGCATCTAGAGCTCTGAGGATTACCTGGGAAGGAATCCCACTGAAGCATTGCAGTATACCAAACTGCCTGGAAGTCACTCTGGACCGTGCTCTGACTTACAAGAAGCATCGCAAGACTATCAAGCAAAATGTGGATGCTAGAAATAATATAATACAAAAGCTAACTAGCACTACCTGAAGATCACAACCAGATACAGTGAAAACATCTGCCCTTGTACTTTGTGACTGTGCATGCTGAGTATGAAATACATCTCACCTTGTTAAAACAGTGGATGTGGCTCTTAATGAGACATGCCGCATTATCTACACCCAACACCACTGGATAAATTATACTGTTTAGCCAGTATTGCACCAACTGATATCCTCAAGGAAGTAGCAGCCAGGAATGAAAGAACCAAGGCCCATCCTCTGTTTGGATATCAGCCTGCATGGCAATAACTTAAATCAAGACACAGCTTCTAAGATCTACAGGGAACATCTCAGCAAGCAGAGTCAAAAAGTGGCAGCCTAAAACCCGGAACCTCAATCAGTGACTGATACTGGATGAGAAACTCCCTCCTGGGCAAACAGAAGACTGGGCAACTTGGAAGATACTGAACAGACTGTGCTCTGGTAGCATGAGATGCAGAGCCAATCTTAAGAAATGGGGCTATAAAGTGGAGTCCATAACATGTGAGTGTGGAGAAGAGGAAACCACAGACCACTTACAACAATGTAGTCTGACCCCTGCCACATGCACAATGGATGATCTTCTTTGACCAGAGGCGCTTGAAATGACCAGCTTCTGGTCAAAGGATATTTAGCAAAATGCCAAGTTTTTACTTTGTGTTTTTTATATATTATAACTGTATTCTCAATTTGCTTCTGACATGGCAAATACATAAATTTCTCATAATGAGCACTCATATAGTAATCTCATTTCTCCTCCTCAAACCTCATTTTTTTGCATTGTACCATACTATTTTAAGATAATTTCTATCACTTTGACAGTAATTTCCATTTCACATGCTTTATCATTGGTGTTAATGCCAACTGGAAAAATAAATCAGTTAAGCAATTCAAAATCACAAAAGCCATGATTTTCTACTTATAATTTCAACTAATGCATTTGATAGTTTCTGTGATTGTTACAATATCAATTGATTGAGAAGGGTAGAGAGAATCTGCACAGTTATTCTTAATCAAATGAAGAAATCCCACTTGTATTGAAATCCTCACTTATAATTTTAAGAGTTATCGTACTTATACAGTCTCATGTTCAGAAATTTACATAAGGAATTCAATATTATTTTGTTCTATGGGAACACTTGAGTCAACATTGTGTAGCGGTTTGAGCATTGGTTTACAACTGTGTAGACAGGGTTCAAATCTCTGTTTGGACTTAGAAACCCACTGGATGACTTTAGGTAAAGTCACTCAAGCTCAGACAAAAAACCCTGGGGTAGAGTCACCATAATTCTGAAGCAACGTAAGGGTACACAACAGTAATCATGGTATTCAAGGTCAAGATATATTTCAGACAATTTCGTAAAATTGAAGAGGGGTTTATAAACCACTCAATTCAATATCCTACTCAATGCAGGAAATGTAGAACATCCAAGAAATTGCTATCCAATGTCTTTGGTTAATAACCTTATGCAAGGGAGATGGATAATTGAAAATTATTCAGTTATCAAACTGCTTCCTGAAAAGGGATCTTGTAGCATTCTTGAGACTAAGGGAAAGAATTTGGTAGCATAAAAGACTTTTCTATTTCACCACATTGTCAAAAGTGCTACTTAATTGTCAAAAGTAGTTTCCTTTGCAGAAGTTTCCTTTGCAGACTGATCCACAACCTCATTAAACATGCCGCTGGAATTGCCACGGATCATCGTGATTCCGGCAGTGCCCATTGGGAGGATTGTAGGGAACCCATCAGTCCATGCCCTGCATCATCTGACTCACCAGTTGTCCCAACCCACAGGGGGAAGCATCAGCCACCCGGCTTCTCACTGTTGATCTCAATGAAACTCGGGAGTCTTCCTGTGTGGCTGCAGCAACAGCATAAACCGCTGGAAGTAGTTTGACATTGTGAGATGGGAGCCAGCAGACTCCATCGCAAAAGAGAAGATCAACTGATATATGCTGATTTGGACCCCATCTGATGAGGTCCAAGCTCTCAAACCATCATAGCTATATCGTTGAATTCAAACATTTCTTTTAATATTCAATCAAGGCCCCTGCCCTCTGGGGCAGCAACTGACAAGGCTCTGCCCTCATTTATGTAACTACATTTTGTCATTTAAACAATACTATAGAATCACAAAAGTTTAAAAGAAGAGAAAGTGTTTTTTCTTAAACAGTACTGTGTACCAGTGAGAGCGTTGGATTAGAACCAAGTACTGTGGCCAATTTTTCCGACATACACCCTTAACAGACTTTATCAACAGAGTTAAATATATTGTAATCATGAACACAGTTATTTGTGGAATAAATCCTTTTGAAAAACTGTTTTTTTATTTCTTAGCAAAATACACAGTATTATGTGATCAATCTTTCTAAAGCTGCCATCATGTGTACTTTTACTTGACAAATTCCTCTAGTTGTTTATAAGAATTGTAGCTGGGATTTAAATTGGCAGCTTCATAAATACAGTGATACCTTGATTTACGAATTTAATTCATTCTGTGACCAAGCTCTCAACTCAAGACACTCTTATATCAAAGTGAATCTTCTGATTGAAATGCCTATTAATCTGTTCTGCTACCCAAAAGCCTTCCTCCATTTTATTATGTGTTTTTTAAAGTTGTGGCACAATGGTAGAAGCACAAAGTTGTAGCAAGGAAGCACAAAGTAAAGAGGCAAAACATAATTTTCTTCATATTGTACTCATTCCAGCCTACCTCCCTCTCTTGCTCTCCCCCTCTTTCTCTTCATGAAGCCAAACAGGAATTAAAACCACAGTGAATCAATTAACCCAAAGTTCCTCAAAGCAGACAAGAGCAAAACAGACAGCAATCTCTCAACGCAAACAAGAGCATGAGGCATGGAGCCTGCTCCCTTGAAGCCCTAAAGCCCTGTATCACTCCCTCTTGAGGTAGCTCTTAACTCTAAACTCTGCTCTTACATCAAAGCAAAACCCAGGCCAAGCAACAGCTCTTGGCTCAAAATGCTCTTAAGTAGGGACACTCTTAAGTAGAGGTTCCACTCTGTACCACAAATTTACATTATTCTGTGTGCTCTATATTGTGTGTAGGTTATACAGAAAACTTAAACTTCAATAAGTTTGTTCTGAGAAGGCGATAAAAAAGCATTACCAAGTTTAAATCACATATTAATATATATCTTCAATCATAGTTTTTCTCATCTGATCAACACATTTTTTTCAATACATCAAAAGTGGAGCCCTAACCCGATCAGCAAGGGTATCATTTTTGATTGCTAAACAACATTCAACCTCCCAGAGGCCCATTGTAAATTCAGGCTTCTGATATTAATAATCTTAAGCCACTCATTCCAAGTCACTACCCACTGCTCACTCAACAATTTGATAGTGAATTCCCAGGTTATTACCAGATGGTGCACCTACCATTTGCTTGACTGCTCATATCTAATAAATAGTAAGGGATGTGAAGATCATCATCATAACTCAAGTGATTGTTCAGGTCACATAGTGTATTATAAACCACTGTTGTTCAAACAATAAAACTATTTAGTTACATATTAGGTTTCTGTTTTGGGACCTTGTAGACTCCACTTCTGGTATTCAGAAACTAAGCAATCTTGATTTGAATCATTCTATAAGTTTATTGGATTGCTTTATACTTTCACCTTGTTTCTCCATTCATGAAAAGGATTTCCATCCCATAGACTGGTATGAAAATAAGTGCTGGGTGCTTATAGACAAAATGCTTCTAGTGCTTATATATATTTTTTTAAGGCAAACAGCTAGTCCATCTTTCCCTTATCAGATTTTCTGGAATAATGGAAAAACACAAGGGGATTACAAATGGAAAACTGATTTCTTAGACCTTTTCATTACAAGTCTCATCTGTAATCATCAGAATGTAGGGGTGGTCAAAGGTAGTTCTCAACTGACAGTGATTTGCACGAGATCAAGACTTTCAAGAGCTCCATTCAGATCTCAAATCAAAACAAATTCCTAGGTTTAGAACTCTAATTCCAAGACCCAAGCTACATGTTTCTTTAAGAATTTAGTAGCTACATCATTTTATTTTTTGTATTATTTTAAAAACCTTTCTTATTATTCAAAAAGCCTGTTTTGAATTGGAATGTCTAGGTAAATAATGTCTCAGTTTCAATTGCCAGAAAATGATCAATTGTGACAAACAAAAGTGAAATTTAATTGGCTGTTTCAGAATTTATTATGTTTAAGTAAGATGTGCCCATTTTTTCCCATTTTTAATTTCAGGGATTGAACTAATGCACAAGTATTTTTGAACAAAACTTTTTTTGGAATGTTTCACAGAACTGTCCAGTTTAAATCAGTGATATTTTGAGAGACAGACTAAAAAAAACCCCAAGTAAGAAGAATCTCTGTTCAGCTGCCTGCAATAAATACCAAGAGCATTTAAGTTACTTTTGTGTGAGAGAGATTGAGATAGATAGATAGATAGATAGATAGATAGATGAGGTCTTGACTTGAAAATCTTGTAGCAGCTCTACACAGGAAAAAGGACACCTCTGTTTCCAATAGGTTCCACTTGGAAGACAAAATAAAATTATAGACCCATAAAATTCCAGCCTCAAGAAAACCCAACAGCAGGAATCTAGACTCCTACTAGCTGTAATGAAGCCTTCATTTCTTTAAAACAGGGAGGAAAGATTAAAGTAGTATAAGAAGTCAACGTTGTGATGGGAAATTCTAAGCAAAACATTTCAACTATGAATTTTCAGAATTATCACGAAGGTTATGTTGAATACCATCATAGATTATATTGCATTTTCACATTTTCCCCTCCTTGCTACAGCCATGCTTGCTTCTGAAAGAAAGCATTTTGCTGTAGATATTAAGTTATTTTCTCCAATAATGAGGGGTTCCATTATTTTCCCAACAACTCTGGATATTATAATTGAGAGAAACATCCAGTGATATATTCAGAATCTTTCAGTGAGGCAGATTTACAAAGAAGCAGCTATTTCCTCATGTCTAATGCATTATTACCATCATTACATTCATAAGCTCAGGAGCAGGAATGTAGAAGCCAAAAGGTTGGAGGAAACAACACTTGATCAAGCACTCTTTGACTCTTACATAATAAAACTAAAATTAGCATGCAGCTCTGACCAGCTCTGGAAACAAGTTAATTGTCAACATGAGTTGTTACCATAAATCACAATTGTTAACATTTAGTTAGCCACACCTTAGTGAGTTTGAAAGTGCATCCATACAGAACCCCAAATGTGCGGGCTCGTGCACTTTTATCTGAGGCAGCCATTCAGGTCAAAGCAAATTAATTTGGGACAAAGTAGAAAAACCCTGCTTGTCCCAAATTAATTTGACACCTGGAAAGACCCGGGTCTTTCATAAGACCCAGGTCTTTCCAGGTGTGGGTTCTGTGTGGATTGGGCCCAGGGATCGCTTCATGCTATTTCTGGGCCCAATCCACAAAGCCGTCTCGGGATTTTCAGGCTCCTGGAGCCTGAAGAACCCAGAACAGCACCCGCCCCCTTCCAAAACCCCTTTAAAACTCCCAAAAAAGAGAAAAAGAAACTACCTTACCCAGCCACCTTTTCTCTGTTGCTGGCCTTCTACTGGCACATAGAAATTATCAAAGTCAATTTGTAACCAAGCCCAACCCAGTCATTTCAGTACACAGGACAGAAAGTTTCACAATACTAGCAGTAACAATATGATCATTTGTTGCCATTTCCTGACACCAGACTCTACTCCTTCAGATGGCCTTGTGATGTGGCTGGCCCCATCTCTAATGAGTTGTTATATATAAGTAAAACACACCATAATTCATGCAATGATGCTATCACTTCCTTTTTTCTTTTTCTTTTTAGTTCAGGTAGTTCTTAAACGGCTTTTTAAATCAGGGGCTTGACAGAAATGTGAAACAGGCTATAGGAAAATTTCATCCTGAAGAGACACATATGGAAGCTGGTTTTAATCCAAGTCACTGTCAGATGGGAGTATGAAGAGTCTGAGACTGGTGGGGTCATGAAGAAACAAATGGCTTTCTTTTTTCTAGTTAAGATTGTTCCTCATGAACCCTTTGAGTGAGAGACCTGGTAAAAGTGGAAGACAAGGTTCAGGAAAATGTCTTTCTGAAAAGACAGATGGAAGCATTGAGATTGCAAGACTGACTAGGTCATGAGAAAAAAAATGGAGAATAGAAAAGGAAATTAGAAGAATAGGAGCTAGGAAGAGAGAACAATATGTTTCTCTTCATCTGGATTCTGCTCTATAAACAGGCAATATCAAACATGGTGCTATTCCATAGCATCATGACGTTATGTAACCAAATATGTCCTTAAAACTCGTTTTGGTGATATCAATAAAACTACAATTTTTCAATGGAACTATGGTTTTATTTTCTTTACCTGAAGATAAACCCCACTGTAATCAAGAAATCTTTCTGGTAATTAATAGAGTTATAGAAGACTGTATTCTTATAAAAATGTACATAGTATGTTTTATTAATTAGCCCAATGACTATATCAAAACATTTGACAAACACACTTAACACATACACATACAGAATACAACCCACAGTACAACATAAGTTAAAGTAAACAACGGATTCATTAATGTACATAGTATTATTTCTGAAGAAGTTATTCTTCCCAATTTCCTTAAAATTTGCTTAATTTTTTGGGGGAAAATACTAGAATAAATTTATTGTCCCAAGATTTATTATTTTAGATTATTGTGTTTTATGACTTTGTGACTTGAAATTTGGGACCCTGTGGCCCACAGCATGTTTTCAAAGGACAAATATATAGCTTGGAAAAGATTAGAAAATAAATATGGAGAAAATGTAGCATATGCATTCCTTTGCTTGTCTTGTATCTAAAACCTCCATGACAGAAAACATTGACCATGCAATGGCAGAATATATCTTTCCAGTAACAGCTTACCTACACAGTCATTCAAAAGACATGTGAGGGGAGGAGGGTTGCTACCACTAATGCCACTAAACAGTGGCATTTTTTTGTGGCTTTGGTGCTGGGAAGCTGCCTTATATAGCTGATAGGAATGGTATAAAGAGGTACTAAATATCTCCTTTTACAATGTTCCAAAATTGCATACACTGCCATAATTCCATATTACAGCAGTGTAGCTCACCAACAGACTTCAAGTATTATATCTCTTGTCAGATATCCTTTAAAAGAGTGTATTCTTAAGTCTGTTTTATAGAACATGGATGAAGAATATTTTGGAAAGGATGTCCTGTTTATGTTGATTTTATTCTATTTGTTCCATGTTGTATTATATGTGGATAGATATTTCATGTGTGGAAACTTTGTTACAATTTTGTTGTTCCTTCCTCTTAATTTGTAATCTGCAATTCATCTTTGACACATCCATGTTGCTTCCTTTCCCTTGTTCTGTTTTTGAAATTTTCTTTTTTCTTGTTCCTCAAGAAAAAGATGATTTCTAAATTGAGCAACTACTAGGGAACTACTGAATTCACAGGGGAGTATGAGGTCATGTAAACACCAGATATTTCAGTTTCCAAATATATCCATGCCATTATTACGTACTTTTATCACACTTTAATTGGTTTCTGCTCAATCTGATATGCTGTACTTTTTCTCTGATTTTTAGTATGGAGCATTGGAAAATATTATCAATGAAAAAGTACCATATATACTCAAATAGAAATTGACTTTATGTGTAAGCCAAACTCAGGGTTGGGTGCCAAAATTATGAATTTTAATATCATCCATGGATAAACTCATTTCACAGAGCAGAGAAAGCACCAGGGCCACATTAGGGGACCAGTCACCCCTGCTCTGCCCAGGCATTCAAAAAGACCAGAAGTAGCCCTATAATAAAAAGAATAGAGGGAATTGATACATTTTAAGGATATCCTGGAGTGGGTTAAGTTTTTACATGTTCTTGTTCTGCTAAGAGTTAAGGTATACACTGACTTGAGGAGAGGTCACCTCAGGGGTTGTTTTTTAGGGGGGGGTCATCTTTGACAACAAAATGTCTAGACTTATATATGCATATATACAGTATGTTAAGCACTCATTTTTCATTGCAAACAATAAATATTCTATTTATTATACTAGATGGATGGATAGAAGATAGATAGAAGCATGTTTCTTCCTCCTATCACTTATATTTCTAATCACCAAGTAGAGAAACATTGTTTAATGAAATGTCATTGTCATCATCATCATCATAAATGTATGAGAAAAATTAATCGCATAACAACTTGTCCCAATTACAGTAGGCACGCTGAATCAATAGCTGATTAGCAAATACACATTTTATGTAAATTCCATTGATTTCATTTTTCTATGCTATTTGAGACTAGAAATTGGATTTAAGCTGCTGTCTCTTTCCCAGTTTAGAGGAGCCAGAAAGCAGGGTGAACTGTCCTAATCACTCACGATTCAAGATCACAGAAAAAGGACATCGTACTGATGGTGACACAGTCCAAATCATCCACTCAGCAAAGTACTAAGTACACAGTAGTGATGACTCAAGGAATATGGAAGCCATGGCTTAGTCATGCATAGTCCATTGGAGAGAAGAACAAAAACCTTACCAAGGGTAGAAAGAATCAGTGAAGCCATAAAATCTATCCCATCCATTCTATGCATTTTAAGACGTGTTCTTAAAAAAGTTATAATCCCGTCAAAGTTTGCTCAAATATATGCCTTGATTCCATGGGACCTTACATCCAAATACAGAATCACAAAGGGACAAAGATTTATGCAATCAGAAGATAAACCAGAATATTAACATTTAAAGGCATGAGAAGATTAAGATCAAAGTGGGAATGTTTGAGGGCTACACACATCTCGTAACAAACAAAAATGAATCAAGGGTAACATAATTCCGGAGAAGTGATACCTAAACCAATCCATGAGTCTCTTTATCCAGTAATTACTCTTCGGGCATTCAACTGAGTTGATATTTCAGCTGCTCTTATTTTCTATGAGTGAAAACCAAGTTTGATATTTGTTCCTTTCCACATCATACTTATTTGGATGGAATAGATGAGTGGGCACCTCAGTGAAAACTAAGGCTTTTAAAACAATGTTTTATACAAATTATTGAATGCGACCAAAAATAAAGGAATTACATCTTTCATTATCTAGTGCTTCCTTTGGTTATGTTTGTGTAAGCATACAGGCATTTTTAAATTACATTATAAGAATCCATTATCCTGCAGAACAAATGCTAGTGATGAAACAGTCTTTCTTTTCAATGTTCCATAGTGATCAGGAACTTCCATAATAGACATGTCTCCAGCTGTACCTTTATCATCATGCAAGTATAAATAGGAACATATTGTCCCCAACTTCAAATATTGTATGGAAAAAATATACAATACTGCTTGGCTGGAGCACTGGTGAGTAATGGGTATTGCATAAACTGAATGATGATGTTATATCCTACAACAAATGCCATTTGTGTAACCATGGTTACTGTGGAAGTTTTCATATAAGTTATAAAAATATATTTCTGATTCTAAAACACAATTAAATACCAACGTTATTTGTGGCTACTAGCTAACAATAGATCATTCCATACCCAGAGATCATATATCTGCAATCAAGAAGAGATAGCTGGTTCCAGTGATACCACAGTGTGAAAACTTTCCAAATTGTTTCATTACCCTTTTTGTGTGGAAAGAAGGATGTTTTAAGGCAATTATTCTGTTCTTAAGGAGACATTTTCCACGTCAGTCTATGGGAGTTTTTTTCATTAACATTAACACCCACTATTAAAACTTGAACTGATTTTGTTAATGAAATACTTTCATTAACAGAATCTGTTCAAGTTTTAACTGAGGGTGACTGAAGATTCTCTTCTATGTCAAAATGAATTACAGAATTAAAAAAAGAAAAGAAAGATTCTTTCAAAATGAACTTGTCTTCCTCCCTATCATTTAAAGAAAGTGCTATATAAAATCAGAGCATTTTTTCTATCATAAACAGGAATCCTTTTCTGCCCCATTGCTCAGAATTAGAATTAATTCTCAACCGGATTAAAGATGTATTGCTGGATTAGAGACTTACAGATGACAGCATAATACATCCTCCCAGTGGTTTAAAATAAAATGAACTCTGTTTAACCACAGCCAACATTACTAACAAAATATGCAATCAATATTGATAGTACTCACAGCATTATTATCTCAGCAGCTGCCAGGACAAAATAATTTGTGGAATGCATGCGGTTGTAAATTTAAGGATAATATGTAGACCAAATTTGAATCTTTGTAAGTCAGTGACATCACAGAAAATTAAGCAGAAACTCAAATGTGGTCCATTAAAATGACATGGGGTCCTTCCAGTCAGGCCCTATATCCCATGATGTGATCCCTGGTTTTCTGCTTTAAACTAGATTATACGAGTCTGAATTGCCAGTTAATCTGGGATAAATAGAAAACCGGGGATCAGATCCTGAGATATAGGACCTGATGTGAGGGCCCTAGAATTTGCAAAGTTTCAGTGTCAAAACTAACATTATGAAAATAAAATTCATATTAAGCAACCATTGCCAGTGTCCAGCTGACTGAAGTTCTATTTGGCTTCATTTCAGATCTCTTGCATAAAGATCTTTCAGTTTGACTTGGATATGGTGCAGTTCGTAATTCTTCGAAAGCCATGCTCTTTCCCCAAGCAACCCCACTGATAGCTAAAAGTGTGGTGTACTGTGTTACCAGATTATATGTAAAACACTGTATGTAAAGGTGCCTTTTTAATACAATATCTTTCTTTCATTGCAAAAAAAAGTTAAAATTAAACATCAGTTGGCCTAGAAGATAAACTGTTGGCTTTCAGAATCCAACTGCATTTTATCTGCATGCAGCAGCTTCCTCTATGAAGAACCTGGACATTATATTGGAATCTCTCTATTTGAAATGTTAAAAATGAGATAGGGCTAAAAACATAGATTTCAGAAAGTAATTTATTTCTGCCAAACTGAAACTATAAAGTTTCACTATTCTAACCCAAGACTAATGAAACATGGACCGATGCAGTTGGATGGTTCATTACAACTGATTTCTGTAGCAGTCGACTGCAGTCAACATTTCACAACATATGAAATTGACAATTGCATCAATATTGTGCACTAACCAAGAGATTGACTTCAAGTCAAAGTAAACATAGCAATTTTGCAAACAAGTCTAATTCAGGATGATCTTACACCAAAAGCAATCTGAACTTCAAAAGAGACTGAAGACAAACTTCTGTACAACACACTTTCTTGTTTATATATCCTGTTGCTGAAATGCCGAAATAGCTCTGTCCCGAATAGGGTGGGTAGCAACAAATGGATATATCTATCAGTACAAAGGTCAATAACCTTCCAGATTGTGTGTCCATATGTCTCTGTTCCATTGTACACAACCGGCACACAGAAACATCCCTTCCATGTGAATAAAGTATATCAGAAGGGAGTCATTGAACAGGGATTAACTGGAGCAGCAGCATGCCATGTGTTCGCTGGGAAGGGGAGAGAAATTGTCTTCTAACTGCCTTGAAACAGCTGGAATGTGAAATACAGGCCATTGGGGAGGCAGGCAAGGCAACCCTTGACAAGGATTACTGTCTGCAGTTCAGGGCGGGAAGGACTGGATCTGTCCAGGGTCCTGAAATAAAAGATATCTCCTATTCTCTTTCTCTCCCTGCCGCCCTAATAAACTCATTCATTAGACGACCGGATATAGACTGATTCAGCAACCTCAGACAACAGCTGTCTGGCCAATATAAAAACCTTGTTTACAAGAATTAAGCCTTTAAAGGGTTTTGAAAAATGAAAAATTAGAAAGCAGAATGATCCGGGGTGAATCCAAGCTAAATTCAGAGAGTGAAGTCTGCCCCCCCCCTTCCAGTCTCGCCTCCTTTCTACTCCAGTGTCCCATATTTAGAGGCAGATTAGACAGTATTTGACAATACTGAGGGGTGGGGAAGGAAAGGAGGGAAATGCTTGATTATTTATTTACTTGTGTATTGTTTAGTTAATGTTGCACTTTATTTCTCCATTTGTGGGAGATAAAGCTAAAGGAACACTAGGTTGCTGTGAATTTTCTGGGCAGTGTGTCCATGTACCAGAAGCATTCTCTCGTGATGTTTCACCTGTATCTATGGCAGGCATCAAAATACATTCTCTCTCTCTCTCTCTCTCTCTCTCTCTCTCTCTCTCTAAAAACCAGCTCTAGTTTACATTGCTGAGCAGGGCTGTTTCTTAGCCAAAGGCCCCACCTACACTGACATATAACACAGTTTGGAACCAGATTATATGGTCAGTGTAGACTCCTAACCTAGCAGGCAAGAGTTCTTTCTCCCAGCCTGGACATTCCACAGACATAAACCTCATTTACTTGATGTACTGTCAAAGGCTTTCCTCACAGATGGCCATTCAGCCTCTCATAATAATAATAATAATAACAACAACAACAATGGGTTCCTAGAATAGAAGGAGACCTCCAAGGGCCATCCAGTCCAACCTCCTTCTGCCATAAGGGAAAAACACAATCAAAGCATTCCTCACAGATGGCCATTCAGCCTCTGATAACAACAACAACAACAACAACGGGTTCCTAGAATAGGAGGAGACCTCCAAGGGCCATCCAGTCCAACCTCCTTCTGCAACCTCCTACCAGTAGAGTGCGATCTACCTAATGAGCACCCCTGACTTACAACAACCCACTCACTTACTTAGTTTCCAATAGACACCTCAACCTCTTGGGATGACTGCCCTAGATGTGGGTGAAATGTCAGGAGAGAATGCTTCTGGAACACAGCCATATAGACCGAAAAACTTACAACAACCCACTCACTTACTTAGTTTCCAATAGACACCTCAACCTCTTGGGATGACTGCCCTAGATGTGGGTGAAATGTCAGGAGAGAATGCTTCTGGAACACAGCCATATAGCCCGAACAACTTACAACAACCCATTCACTTACTTAGTTTCCAATAGACACCTAAACCTCTGAGGATGCCTGCCCTAGGTGTGGGTGAAATGTCAGGAGAGAATGCTTCTGGAACACAGCCATATAGACCGAAAAACTTACAACAACCCACTCACTTACTTAGTTTCCAATAGACACATCAACCTCTTGGGATGACTGCCCTAGGTGTGGGTGAAATGTCAGGAGAAAATGCTTCTGGAACACAGCCATATAGCCCGAACAACTTACAACAACCCACTCACTTACTTAGTTTCCAATAGACACCTCAACCTCTTGGGATGACTGCCCTAGGTGTGGGTGAAATGTCAGGAGAGAATGCTTCCGGAACAGGTCCATACAGTCCAGAAAACTCACAGCAACCCATATAACCTTGTTTGATGAACTACATATGACTCTACACTGAGCATATAATGCAGTTTCTAACTGTAACATATACTGCATTAGATGGTATATCATGCATTACATGGCAGTGGTGAACAGCATGATCTGATGGGACCAAAGTTTCTGAGCTTCACAAAGACCAACTGAGGTGCTGGCTCTGTTTAAAGGGGGAGTGTCGGGCATTGGCAACCAGAGGCCGGCCCAGCCCTTGGGAGCCCTTTCCCCAGCCCAGAAAGCGGCTCTTTCTGGGCTGGAGGCTGAAGGCGGTTCCCCTCCCCATTCTCTTCTCCTTTCTTTCGTTCTTCCCCTCTTCCCAGTTTGAGGGAGACTTACGTGTGCCGTCAAACCGAGTGGCTATGGTGTCCAGGAAGGTGTTCTGCGGTGCCAGTAATCCTTTCATGACAGGCATTTTGCCAGCGCGGAGTGAAATTCTCCATCAAAGTTTGCCTGGGGAGGAGAAGGATGGGGAAGAAAGTCCAAGCGCCTCGGAGGTGATGGAGGAGGAGGAGGAAGAGGAGGAGGAGCGACGGAGAGGCTTCGGGGCAAGGCGGGCTCGTGCTACTTTGCCTGCCGAGGTTTGGAAAGCGAGCCTGAGAAAACGCCCGCCTTGCAAATGCTGCCGGCGCGAGCCCTCCGGCTGCTTCTGTGCTTCTGAGCGCGCGCCAACCAACCCTCTCCCCGCCTTGCCCCGCCCCTCGCTTCTCACCAGGTGGCTGTTCTCTCACACACTAACCCCCCCTCCCCCCTTCCGCCTTTCATTTGGCGGGAGAATGAAAGGATGGGCATTGCAAGGCTGTCATTGGGAGCTCTTAGGACGAAGGATGATCTAGCCCAGCCCAGGGCAAACTTGGGCCCTCCAGGTGTTTTGGACTTCAACTCCCACAATTCCTAACAGCCTCAGGCCCCTTCCAAAAAGGATTGTGGGAGTTGAAGTCCAAAACATCTGGAGGGCCCAAGTTTGCCCAGGCCTGATCTAACCCCCCCTCCCCCCTTCCGCCTTTCATTTGGCGGGAGAATGAAAGGATGGGCATTGCAAGGCTGTCATTGGGAGCTCTTAGGAGGAAGGATGATCTAGCCCAGACCTGGGCAAACTTGGGCCCTCCAGGTGTTTTGGACTCCAACTCCCACAATTCCTAACAGCCGGCAGGCTGTTAGGAATTGTGGGAGTTGGAGTCCAAAACATCTGGAGGGCCCAAGTTTGCCCAGGCCTGATCTAGCCGGTTTTAGATGCCTCTAGTGCCAAGTTTGCGACAAGAATGGTGTCTGCACATTAGGAAGAACTTCCTGACTGTGAGAGCTGTTCAGCAGTGGAACTCTCTGCCCCGGAGTGTGGTAGAGGCTTCTTCGTATGACAGCTGGGTCTGGAAGCTCTGAGCGCTATGCTGTTTGCGCTTTGCTCCTTCGGGAGTGCTATTTGCGCAACGGAGCACAGAACACAGATATTATAGAAGGAATGTAAACCCTAACCCAGTGTTTCCCAACCTGGGGGTCGGGACCCCTGGAGGGGGTCATGAAGTGGTGTCAGAGGGGTCGCCAATGACCATCGGAAAACAAAGTATTTTCTGTTGGTCATAGGGGTTCTGTGTGGGAAGTGTGGCCTAATTCTATCATTGGCGGCAGGCATGTAGCCGAGGGGGGGCTAAGGGGGCTTCAGCCCCCGAAATTCTCAGGGTGGTCCGCGAAAAGGCCTTACTGGTACATTATTTAAACTGTTATGTTTATTCATATCATGATCTGATCACCATGCTCATTATATCCCACATTAATGGGGTTATTGGGATAACAATACAAAAGATTTGCTAGGGTAGACCCTCTTCCACCCAGTCTCAGCCCCCCGAACCAAACTCAGCCCCCTCCGAAACAAAATCCTGGCTACGGCCCTGATTGGCGGGGTTCAGAATGCTCTTTGATTGTAGGTGAACTATAAATCCCAGCAACTACAATTCCCAAATTCCTCCACCCAATCCGATCAGTATTCAAATTTAAGCGTATTGGGTATTTGTGCCAAATTGGGCATATTGGGCATATGTGACAATACATCCTGCATATCAGATATTTACATTACAATTCATAACAGTAGCAAAATTACAGTTACAAAGTAGGAACAAAAATAATGTTATGGTTGGGGATCTCCACAACATGAGGATCTGTGTTAAGGGGTCGCGGCATTAGGAAGGTTGAGAACCACTGCTCTAACCCTTACCCTAAACCTAACTTGGCCCAGTTTACCTGTTCGAACGAATTCTCCCCTATGAACATTAAGATCTTCCGGAAAGGCCCTGCTCTCAGCCCCACCATCTTTGCAAGTGCGTCTGGTGGGGATGAGAGACAGGGCCTTCTCTGTGATGGCCCCTCGACTGTGGAACTCCCTCCCAAGCAATGTTAGATCTGCCCCCTCCCTGTTGTCCTTCAGGAGGCGGGTGAAGACTTGGATGTGGAACGAAGCTTTCCCAGAATAAACTGAGATTGATTATAGTCTGAAATGAGTGACTACGTTTACAGACCGAGTTGAATGTGTTTAATGGTAATGTGATTTTATGTATTTCTGCTTTTTATGTATTTTAATATGCTGTTTTAAGATTTTTAAAATTGGTATAGCATTGAATTTTGCTGTAAGCCGGTCTGAGTCCCTCCATGGAGGTGAAAAGGTCGGGGTACAAAATTTTTAGATAAATAAATAAATAAATAACTCTTAACCCTAAACTTTATACTAACCCTTCCTTCCTTTCTATCTTTCCACCAAATGCAAGAATGAAGTATATTCCTGCCCTCAGTGTGCTGCTCTCCCCTTCCCTTATTCACAACCGCCATTGCGGAAAAGTGCATAACACTCGGAGCTTCCGGACCCAGCTATCATACTATCACAGCTCCTTCTTTGGAAGCTTTTAAACAGAGGCTGGATGGCCATCTGTCAGGGGTGCTTTGAATGCAACTTTTCTGCTTCTTGGCAGGGGGTTGGACTGGATGGGCCATGAGGTCTCTTCCAACTCTATGATTCTATGACCCTGCCCCACAACTTGAAAGAAAGACATGATGGAAATGTGTGGGACCAGAGCTAGGCTCCCCCCCCCAGTGAAAGCTGAAGACCCTCCTTGTACAGTTGTGTACAGCAGAGCTTTCCAAATATTTATTTCATATTTTTTAGACATGCGTCCTTTCAAGACACAGTGAGTCAGTTTTCCTAACAAACCAGAGGTTAACCCAGACATGGGTAAACTTAGGCTCTCCGGGTGTTTTGGACTTCAATTCCCACAATTCCTAAGCAATCAACTGCACCAAACTGGAAAGAACACTACTATAACCTCCTTAACCACAGCTCTTCAGTGGTTGAAGGGGTCCTCTCATTAGAGGGAGTGGTCAACCCCCCCCCCCCTTTAAACAGCTCCACTGGCTGCCGATAAGTCTCCAGTCCCAATTCAAGGTGCAGGTTATCACCTATAAAGTTCTAATCAGTCGTTCTCAACCTTCCTAATGCCATGACCCCTTATCACAGTCCCTCATGTTGTGGTGACCCCCAACCATAAAATTATTTTCGTTGCTACTTCGTAACTGTAATTTTGTTACCGTTATGAGTCATAATGTAAATATCTGATATGCAAGATGTATTTTCATTCACTGGACTAAATTTGGCACAAACTCCCGATACGCCCAAATTTGAATACTGGTGGGGTTGGGGGGATTGATTTTCTCATTCAGGAGTGGCAGTCGCTGTGATTTATAGTTACCCTACAATCAAAGAGCATTCTGAACACCAGCAATGATAGAATTTGGCCAAACTTCCCACACAGAAACCCCATGACCAACAGAAAATACTGTGTTTTCTGATGGTCTTTGGCAACCCCTCTGACATCCCCCTTGTGACCCCCCCCCACCAGGGTTCCCAACCCCCAGGTTGAGAAACGCTGCTCTAAATGGTTCGAGACATGCCTATCTTCATGACCACATCTTCCCCTACGACCCCACACAATCTCTAAGCTCTTCTGGGGAGGCTCTTCTCTCGCTTCCACCCCTATCCCAGGTGCGCTTGGTGGGGATGAGAGGGCCTTCTTGGTGGTGGCCCCTCGGCTCTGGGACACCCTCCTCAGAAAGATCAGGCTAACACCCTTCCTATCCACATTTTGTAAAGAACTAAAGATGTGGATGTTCCTTTGTGCATTTGATTAGACAATTTCCTGGACAGTTGGCCCTAACTATGGCCTAAAGTCATGTCCCTATACCTTACTATTGTATTATCCATAGTCATACTGAGCCTTTTATAATTGCTCTTATCCTTACACTGCTATACACTTTATTAACTAGCCTTACTTTCTAAATTGTTTGTACAGCAGTCTGTCCTCCCACAATGAGACTTGAAGTATATAATTGGTTGGTCTGATACTTGTTTTAATATTGTCATAATGTTGTTTTATGTTGGGTTTTTTTTACACTATTGTTATATATTTTCTACATGTTATGTTTTTAACTCTGTATGATTGGGAGGAAAGGAAGAAGGGACCAAGGAGGGAGGGAGGGGAGCAAGAAGAGATGGCAGGTTAGAGGGAGAGAGGGAGAAAAGAGAGAAGCAAGAGAGGAAGGAGGGAGAGGAGGAAGGAAAGAAGGAAGGAAGCAAGGAGGGAGACAAGGGAGGAAGGGATAGGACTGAGGGAGGGAGGAAGGGAGACGGGGGAAGGGAAGCAAGGGAAGAAGGAAGGGAGGGAGGGAGAAGAAGAAGAAAAGAAGTAAGGCAGAAGCAAAGTGGGAGAAAAGGAAGGGGGAGGGAGGGAGGATGGAGGAAGGGGACTGAGGGAGAGAAGGAGGGAGGGAAGCGGAAAGAAGAAAAGGAGCAAAGAAGGAAAGAGGGAAGCAGGGAGGGAGCAAGGAAGGAAGGAAGAGGAAGGGACGGTACCAAGGAATGGAAGGAGGGAGAGAGAAGGGGAGGGAAGGAGAAAGGGAAAAAAGGAAAGGAGCAAGGAGGAAGGAAGAAAACAAGGAAGGAGGGAAGCAAGGAGGGAGGAGAGGGAGTGGGAGGGAGGATGGGGCCAAAGAAGGAAGGGGGAAAGAAGGAAGCAAGCAAGAAGGGCAGGAGAGAGAGGGGGAGGGTAGGAAGGAATGGAGGTTGCAAAGAAAAGAAGGAGGGAGGATAGAAAGGAAAGAAAGTAAGAAGGAGGGAGAAAGGGTGGAAAGTGGGCTCCCAGGGCTCCCTGAGGCCGGCCTTTTCTGTCTCCGGAATTTTGCGGAGGAGACACACCATGAGACCAGGCAAGCAGAGGCAGGCTCCACACAAAGGGCTCCTCTTCGTCCCCCCTTTTTTTCTGTGCCAGGATACTTTTTGCATCAACACTATGAAATTAAACTGCCCTGGCTCAGTGTGATGGCATCCTGGGACTTGTATTTTACAAGGTCTTTGCTCTTCTCTGCCAAAGAGAGTGGGTGCCTCCCTAAAGTACAAACTCCAGGATCCCATAGCATTGAACCAGGGCAGCTGGAGTGGTGTCAGGCTGCATTCATTCCACAATTAAAATGAAAAAAGGTTTAAAATGTTAAATGTTTTGTGGACCATATTTTATTTCTTGCAGACCACTGGTGGTTCGCAGACCACAGATTGGGAACCACTGCACTAACCCCAAGGAGGAAGTAAATTCTATCTCTCTGGGGATACTCAATTCATGCACAAACAGATCCAGCTGTGTCTCTGTGTTCCAATAATCCAGTTTTACAATCTAGTCTTATGCATGTTTATTTGAAAATAAGTCCCACTGAGTTCAATAGGGTACATTCTCAAATTACCTTGTTTTGCTTTTACTTCTCACCTAAGCTGTTCAGACCTTTACTGAGCAGAAATCAGTTTCCAACAGCTCCTCATTCATTTCTTTTTAAACAAAAGTATCTGGAGCCCTGCTTTTAAAAGAAAATAACAGTCTCCATGCTGAGAAAACAAATAAAGCTTTACCAGCTATTGTTTAAGATTTAGGGGTCAGTTATTAAGTACTAATGTTTAGAGTGAAGAGGTAAATTTGTCAAACTATGTAGCAAAATCACTCTCACCCCACAATTTTATTCCAAGTTTATGTATAAAATCAATTTTCTGTATTGTAAAAAAGTAAGCTCACTGGTGTCTTTTAAAAGTAAATAACAAACAACTCGATGTTCATACAAAGAACAACTTAGACTATTAGTTTCATAGCATCTAAAGTATTTATGTATAATATAAACAATAATCAAATTGCCAAATAAGCACTCAGAAATACTTCATATAATACCAATATTCAGTTCAGCCAAATTATGCAATAGTTCATTCTATAGCCCAAAGTTGGGCGTCTTACTCTGACTCCAAGTGGGAGAAGTTCGTTCACATTTTCCTAGCTATACCAATTTCTTAATTTTAGCACATTGTTGCTCTGCCCTTCCTCTAAGGAGCTCAGAACTATATATAAACTTTAATCCATTATATTTTATTCTTGCAACTATATATGATCCTGTGCTACTCTTTTCCATTTCTGGCTGAATAGCTTAAATTTGGATAATATTTTGACTGGTATTTTAGCAATTAAATTTAGCAGTGTCATTCAGGTTGCTGGTCCTTGTGACCATATTATAGCCACTTGCCCTTCCATCAGTTCTGAGGCTCAATCCCAACTGCTTGTGGATGAGACACAATGGAGCTGCGTCTTTCAGTCTGCCCCTCTTCACTCTGTGGCAACAGAATGGCAGCTGGAGTTGAGGGGAGGGACTCCCAACTGATGGTGCATAAGATATGATTGAGCTGTTTCCATTCCCCAACCATTATATAATACTAGCTAAACCTGACCATGCTTCGCTGTGGCTCAATCTGATATGAAATGAATGCGATAGTAAATAAAAGTATTGTTGTTAACATAGATTCACTGAGAAAACACACCATTCAATTCAATACCTTGCCTTGTGTTGCTGTGTCTATGTGGAATAAAAGGAAAGGAAAGGAAAGGAAAGGGAAAAAAGTTTTCAACAGAAATCGTTTTTTATTGTAAAACCAGTGGGTTGACTACATTTTTGGTTTGCCCACTTTCTGCATAAACATAAAGAACTGATGGTTTAGCGATTCTGGAGTATGTGAGGTATAAGTGCCCCTGAGAGAAGCAATTGTTTTCGAAATTCAAACCGCACACTTGCAAAGATTTTCCTTGTGCTTTAATGATAGTCATAGGAAACCCAAGGCGTATGGGAAATTGAAGTTGTTAGTAACACCATGTTGGTTGGTATGAGTGGTACGCCAATAGAAACCAAACACAGCTAAGCTTTCATTTCCTATACTGCTGTGGTGAAATTACAGCTATTCTGTGATTGCTTGGTTTTTCTTATACTGCTGAGGTTTAAAAAAGCTACACTGTGATTGGTTGTTATTTATTCCTCTGCTGAGGTAAAATGAAAGCTGCTCTGTGATAGGTTATTTCTTTTACTGCTGAGGTAAAAGGAAAGCTGTGCAGCGATTGGTTGCTAGAGCTCTGTTTCATTTCTTATACTACTGAGGTACAATGAAAGCTAGGTTGTGAGTGGTTGCCTTGGGAATCACAGATTCTACTTTGTCTATTCCTGTCACGATGCACGGACTTGACCGGCCCCTTAATCACACACACAGAGACAGAATAAAGGCTAACTACTTTATTGAATATAAAAACAGTTCCAAAGAATATAGTCCAATAGAATATGATGTAATCCAAAAGGCTTGAAGTAACAATGTCCAAAATAACGTAGCACATAGGCAAAAAGCTTGGCAAGGCTCCGCAACCGATGCGGATCAGGAACCAGGGCAAGGCTCCGCAAACCAATGCGGATCAGGAAACAGGGCAAGGCTCCGCAAACCAATGCGGATCAGGAAACAAGGGCAAGGCAAGGCAAGGCAAGGCTTGATGACCATGGCTAGCTTAGCTTGTGGTCCCACTCCGCTTCACGCCTATTCAGATGAGACGTGGCCGGAGCACTGAGGATCCGTTCCCACGGATCCTATACTTAATCCTTCGGCCGAGGTCCCCGACGCTCTAGGCTTCTGCGTCTCCAATCGCTGCTCACGGACCTCGGCCGGTCTATGCTCTTTGACCATTCCCTTCTGCTAGACTCTATGTTCCGTCTCCTATCAAAGGTTCGACCTTGTCTTTCCCCAGCTGTGTTGCTATCTCTCTGAGAGCTCTCCTCTCTAGCCGTTTCCCATTCGCCTTCTTCCATATCTTCCTCAGGAGGCTCCTGAGAAGATCTTCCGCCTGGATGTTCATAACTCCCAGAATCGCTATCTAACTGCACCTGGTTATCTGAATCATCCCTAGGACCAAAACACATTTCTTCCCAGGCCAAGCTCTCTGTGGGCGAAAGAGGCTCCTGAGGGGAAAGCTGCTCGTCGCCCCAATCATCTAGCTCATCCTCTGAATCATGTTCTGGCACTGCTGGTTCTAATGCTAATGGGACCCCAAGTCCTGTCCCCTGCCCACCAGGCACAAACGAGAACTGCTGTGCTACAATTCCTGGGCAGCTTGTTTTACTCTAAATACATGTATGTATTCAAATGCAATGTTGTGTCAAAATTTCATTTTACTCTAAAAACACATGCGTATTGGAGTGCAATGCTGTGTCAAAATGTCAAGTCAAACCTACTTTTTGAGTTTTGTGTGCCCAAACATATGCAGGCTGAGATTTTATATATAAAGATTGCACAGTGCACAAAATTCAGAGTTTAAGCACTTCACTATATCAGAATCTATCAGAACAGATATTTTTGCTGAATTATATGGAAATATCTGGATATTTAAAAATTAACTGTAGTAGCCTAGCTGTTGTAGCTTAGCTGTTGTAGAATACATAAGATGGGAATAATTATTCCAGATGAGCAGGGACAAAGTAAATGCATCAAATTTGAAATAAATATTAGTTGATTTTTATTTTATTTATAAGGAAGAATAACAAAGTAAAACATAGATGTCACAAAGAGGGACAACCAAGCCTGAGTGATGGTGGTGATAAATCTGTTTTTGTCACAATATATTTATTTAGATTTCACTTACATATCCACTTGTGAACTTTTTGTCTAATCATGTAGCAACATTTGACTAGGCTCTTCCTACAAGTAGTAAAGATAGAAAATTATGGACATTATGTACTGATTTAATAAGCAAAGAATTTAATGTGCAACACATCAGATTGAAATATCAATTTTTGGAATTGTACCAGAGTGTTTTCTTTAGCAGAACAGTAAATAACTCTCTTCCTAACTCTATCTGTTCCGGTAGGGTGGATGATCCTCTGAAGCATCAGATCTTTTGTGGTAGAGTAGGAGAATTATTTGGAAAGTTATGAGAAGTTCAGAGGAAAATCTCATTAAAAATTGAATATTCATACACTGTTAGATATAACCCAAGACTCTACATCATGAAACCCTTTTTCACAAAAAAGAGTTAATCTGGCATATATTAATGAATAAAAAAGTAACACTGACATAAAACATTTGAAAGAAATATGCTTAGTAATATATTGAAACCTTCTTCTAATTACAAATGTACTGAAAATCAAATTAACTGTGCCTATAAACTGTCACCAGAATCAGTGCGGTTATCGAAGAACTTTATATGATTTGAAACACCTGATTAATTATCCAGGCTTGAAACCTTTTAATCAACCAGTAGGATTAATCAATATTTTAAATACAGATTTAGACACTGAGACTTTATCATAAGAGTTGAACAACAACTATCCACTGTGAAAGAATATTCAGTTCTGATGGAATGATTGTAAATACTGTTCATAGATATTGATTTCAATAACATATTTAAGATCTGTCAAACACCATTTTTATTTCAAAATACCAGCTGAGATGAAATAATGAAGTATTCTTAATCAGTGAATTGATTGCGAACAACTATTTCTCAATAACAGCTGCTATGCAATGTTAATGTGTTCAGTGTTCAGAACGAAATCAGGATACAGTGGGTGCTCAGAATTGAAAGCTACAACCTGAGATCCATCCTGAGCATAGTGTAAAAAGCATACCCTTAACCCTAAGCCATTCTAAGACTGAAAATCTGTTCTGAGAACAAGAAATGAATATAATTTATACAGATCTCACATACAAATTTACTTGGAAGATGGCTTACGTGAGTTTTTTTATGTGTGGAGGTCAGTGCACAGCCAATCAGTACACAATCTTCACAAAGTGAGGGTCCCGACTAGTGTCATGGTTAACATGATGACGGTGGCTTCTCAATCTGTTGCAGCCTTCTTCCACCTTCACCACCATTGTAACATGTACCATGTTTTCTTCCATCTGATCTGCTGTTGAGGTCTTCAGATTGTGCTCAGTCTGGAACCACTCACAGGAGTGCATGACTGGTGGTTACGCCCGCAGGTTCATTGGAGCACGCAACCCCTCTCACCACAACAAGGTGACAATCTATTGAGGGGGATGGGTCATTCCCTCTTCTGACCATTCTACTTCTGATCATTCTGCAGCAATGTCTTGGATATGAAGTTGTCTGAACCATTTTCATCCTAATGCTGTTGAATATAGAGAAAGAAATTATTATTGATTCCTTACCATTGTTTCAAAGATCTCCTGTAGATCCAGATAAATCTTTTACGTGCCTTTGGTATTTAGCATTCTTTCATCCACAAACATTTCTCTGACCAATTCTGAAATGAAAAGAAAAATATAGTTTCCCCCATCATTATCATTATTAATTGAAATGAAAAACATAGTTTCCCACATCATTATTAATGTACAAAAGCTAATTTTATCTTTGTGATAATTCTATGAGAAAGTTTGGACTGAAGACCAGACCATGCAATTTTAAACATGTCTTTGAACAGCACATTGAAGGTTTTAAAAGTGTAAACAGAATCAACTGTGGGGATAATTATTTGGATTGCAGCAAGAAGGGGGTAGGAATTGAGTATTTTCTTCCCTGCTGCATAGCTGATAAAAACTCCAGCTTTGAAGACGCTGTTTGCATTTGGGAAGAAAACTTCATATTGGAGGGAAAAATAAATTAATCCCAGACGACTCTGCTAATTATTACCTCTTCACACAGGCACTCACTCCTCATAAATTTTCACTTTACAAATGAGCACATCAAATTTTAAAAAATGCATTTATACCATTCACCTAGGGCAGATAAACACTAATCAGTCCATATTAAACATGTGAATAAGGATCCATTCATTCCATATCTATTTTGGCCTCAAAAGAATAGCAAATAGCAAAATATGCAAAAGTAAGATTTAAAACAGGGCCTCACTAGTTGTAGTCGAAGATTTTATTCACTCCACCACATTGATTTTCTTGTGCGGTGTTCCAATTTTTGGTCAGTAAAACGTAAATTCCACTGTGGTACCCATGATGTTTATAAAGCAAGAAATATAATTTAAAATGTAAGAAGGAAGTGCAAGAGAACAAATGAAACCTCTGAAGGCAGCAGAGGACTATGAATTATTACTGACAAAAAAGTGAGAGGGCCATTAATTGTAGGAGCTGAAAATTATCTATCAAGTCACCTATAAAAACCTGAGAATTGGATTACTGGGGCTAATTCTTTTAAATATGAATAATATATTGTTTATTTTAGACATTCACATCTAGCTCTTCAGAAAGGAAAATAATAAAAAAATATCTTCAATGATATTGGATTCATGCTTCAAGCATATCGACCTTTAGTTTAGTCTGCCATAATCTGTCCTTGGAGCATCCCTGAGTCCATCACTTGTGTTAAATCCAAGGCCAGACAGCTCCAGACCACATCCACCCCACTGGCCTGTCACCTCCTTCATGACACTGATGCTGCTGTTCCTACCTGACCACAGGGCTCTTGGCCATCATGGGCACCTTTGCTGATACCAGAACATGTTCTCTTTCTTGTTGATCACTGGGTGCTCTGTTCTAGCATCCACAGAGGCCTCCACAACATCCAGGAGGTAGGGTGGAGGCTTGTGGTTGGCTAGAAGTGGTGGTGACATCGACACAATTCATTCCCTTTCCCTACACTGATCAGCACAGAAAAAGGGTGATGGTGGCAGTGCCCATCTGGACAATAGATCGGTCCTAATTGGACTCAGCTGTCTAGACTGCTTCAAAGCTTTGGGAACCTGTGAAATTTCAAGCAAATGCTGGCATATCCCGCAACTTTGCTTAAAGCAGGGCAAAGTCAAAGCATAGCTGAAAAATCCACAGCACTCACCAGAATCTACTATGTGTCAAGAACACAGTCAGTCCATTTGCAGTGAGATTGAATTTCTGCCCCAGTGTAGAAATCTTAGTCAAATTTGGAGTAGGAGATTTATTAAAATAAATTGATTTATATTTGTTGTTTTTAAATATAAACCTAATTCTCACCATTATATTAAGTTAAAACAATATTTAATATCCTCATAGGATTAGATAACTATTACTGTCAATGATAAGAAAAATAGTTGATGATACTTTTTTATTGAGCATTATAAATTATGTTGATAATTTGTGAGGAGTATTTACATAGAGCCAACAGTACATTTCATCTGAAGTTATTCAATTCACTTGCAAAAATGATTTTCACCATGAACAAACAGTATTTTTATATATCGCATTTACTAAAATCTAATACATTTTGGGCTAAATTAGGATGTGCATTGGATTCATGGAATATGGTAATTTAATGCTGAGCCAAAGGAAAAGAGGAAGCTACTTCAGGAGCACACAGAGCTCCTATTTGAGGGACATAATCTCTAATTTAATGGCCACTGAACAGTACTATGCAATGCTGAAATTTGTAGTTTGTAGAGGCATCAACATTTTTGGGAGTCTCCATGATCCCAAACTATAGCCCCCATGACTCCATAACATTGAACCAGGGCTATTAAAGCGGATTCATTTTACAACATTGATGCACCTCATAGTTTTTTCTTTTTGCTGGAAGCTTTGGTGTCCTAACACTTTGGTTGTTAAAGAAGAAGTGCTTTAACAAGTAGTGCAGCTGGCTAAGTGTCAGCTGCATAAGGTCATGAGTTCGAGGCTTGCCCGGGTTGAGGTGGGTGCTTGACCTTTAAGTGTAGCCTGTTGTTGACCTTTGCAGCCCGAAAGACAGTTCATTTGTCAAGTAGGAGATAAAGGTACCACATTAAGTGGGGAGGCAAATTTTGACTGATTTATGAGGCAATAAAGAACTCCAGGAATCGCTGAGGACTGCGGAAGAACAAGGAACGCTGGAAAACGCTGAGAGAGATGAGGAGTGTGTCAGCTCCCCCTAGTGGCCAGAAGTTTGCCAGAAGTTTGCCTCTGTTTGTCTATGTTTATCTATATATGTCTAAATATGTCAATATATGTTGTCTATATATGTTGAACTGCAGGGATTGTCTGCAAGTATGTGTACTGTAATCTGCTCTGAGTCCCCTTCTGGGCGAGAAGAGCGGGATATAAATAAATAAACAAACAGGCAGCAACTGAAATGGCCAAATGACCAAAAGTGCACTTTTTTGCCTCTGTGCTTTACATTCAGCTGCAAATACATTTTTGGAGGTGTGCATTACATTTGATGGCACGTTAGACTAGAGTAAATATGGGTAAATATTTTGCTAGTTTGATATAACCAAGAGATGTTGACTTATACTTTCATGTACACCAGAATGGTGAAATTTGCACAGCATAGATGTACGTGTTATCCATCCAAAACATTTCCTCTTTCTAAATAGGTATTGATTGTTGTGTTGAACCTGTCACCCAACTTATTAGAGGTCTGGCATAAATTTCCTTTGGCAGATTTGCATATTCAATTTCTTAACATATGGCCCAGAACTTGGGAAAATTATTGTTTTGGACAACTCCCAAAATCACCTTAAAATAATTGAAATAATAGCAATAACTAATTTTTCTGACATGATCTTTCTTTGACACCTACCCTCTTAAATATGCTCACTCATATATATTTTGATAGATATCTCGCCATATTTCATAACTTCCTACCACTTTACTCTGCAGATGTGAGTCTTTATTTTTGATTTGTTTACTCTGAAACTTTCCCTTCCATGCATGGTCCTCCCATTGTGATCTGTTATCCAGAAAAATCAATCAGATAGCCATCTACTTAAGCGTAGTAACTTTCTAGCATTAGATGCACCAATATCGTTAGGTCTAATATATGATTTATAAATCAATAATATGCTCTTCCCACTAGAGTATTCATCCACTAAATAAATCTGAAATAAGTAAAGAATTTTGAGGCAATAAGCCCATTTCTTAAATTATATCTCTAGCAACTTCTACATTCCTCTTTTATAGTTGCCTATAGGGCTCTCCCACATATAACGATTAGGTGACAGATGTGTGTGCCAATTAGAACTGGGTCGGAGAGGGGAAGGTGCTCGCCTGTTTCATCTACTTGTCCTTCAAATTGCAATTACATGACAGTCTCCAAAGTAACAGTTTCTTCTACAAAGATGATATGGAACAGAGTTCAGGGATGATGATGCAGTCAGAGCTGTTGCTATTAGCAGCATTAAAATACAAGCTCCTTTGTCAATACATTCACTATTTTTTCAGCAAAGCACATTCCAGACTTTTTTTAAAAAGTCTCATATATTCCATTGGTATGTATTTTCTAACAGATTACTATAGATAGAATTAACAGAGAATATATGATACTTATCCAACCACTTAGCCTTGGCAAAAAAAATGCAGATTGGTCGTTATAATCAGGTAATGTATCTCCATGGAAGCCACGAAGGTCCAGAAAAGACATTTAGCTGAATTATTGCATCAGTAGCTATCTTCAAGCATCACCATCTGGTACCTGCCTGAGAGGTATGACTGGAACCACTGCAGCACAGTGCCTCCAATGCTCCCCTGCCCCCAACATTGCAGAAATATATCATGGTCAATGATATCAAAAGAGGTCTAGAAGCACCAACACACACTTTGTCTCTGTTCAGACTGAGATCATCCACAAAGGTGACCATAGCAGTCTGTATCCTGTCCTGAAGCTGGGTAGAACTGGGTTAAGAAAGTGTGTGTCATCCAAGGCTCCTTCTCCACTACCATATAAAATGCAGATTATCTGCTTTGAACTGGATTATATGGCAGTGTGGATTGATATAATCTAGTTCAAAACAGATAATGTGGATTATCCAATTTGATAATCTGAATTATATGGCAGTGTAGAAGGGGTCGAAGACTGACTGAAGTTGGAGGGCAACTGACTTCTCAATCACTTTGCCCAAAAAAGGAAGGTTATACATTGGCCTATAATTATTAAGATGATTCTGCGGAGTGCTATTTCAGCAGCAGTCTAACTGGAAAATTCCCCTCACTGAGAGATGCATAAATAATTTGTTGTACTTGAGATTGAATTGCATCTCCTCCCTAGACAACCAGCCAAAACAGGTAGGGATCAAGACAGCAGTGTGTCCTCCTTACTTGCCCCAGCAGCTTGTCCACATCAACAGTACTCACCAATTGAAACTGATCCAGTGTAACCTCACTCACAGAGTTGCTGGACATCTCGTTGTTGACTTGTGCTCCAATTATAATGTCGAAGTCTCATTCTACACTGGCATATAAAATCTAGATTATCAGTTCAAAGCAGATAATGTGGATTATCTGCTTTGATTATCTGGATTATATAGCAGTGTAAAGGGGTCTCAGCCAGCTCTTATGCGAGATATTTTATCTGTGAAATGATTGTTAAAAGCATCACAGTCATGCTTCTAATAATGGGCTTTAATAATGGGTTCAAAGAGGAGGGTACCTGAGTGAAACCTCTGACCACTCTGAACAGCTCAATCAAAAGGTGATGGCAAAGAAGGGGCCTAAGACTTCCATGATTTCCTTCTAAGGAGAGCCAAGCCTATGTAAGTAATATCTTGAGAAGCTTCTCATTGTTTGGAGGCCCAGATTATTCATTAAAAATATACTATCAACTTGCAACATTTTTTCACAAAAATGAAAGCCTAGAATATCCACATGTAATAAATCAGTTTAGTAATTCACAGATTGACTGCTGTGTTACCACTCAGCTTCTGATCATTAATGGCCATTGTTAAGGTAATGGTCACTGTTTATATTTTACATTGCAGTGCTCTCTGATTCCACCGATTACCCTCTATGCCTACCCCAGCACAGTAATCTGTCACCTGAGCCAATATTTGATGAAGCTAATTGAAAATGCATAGCAACAAAAACTGATTAATTCTCAAGGCACTGCAAAAAATATTTATTGTCTTGTCTGCACAGATATGTCCCTTGAAACCTTTCAAAAGAACACTATTAATAAAAACCATCCTGTTTTATTCTGTGTCTTAGTCTAAAGCCCAGTTCTAGGATTTAATCAAGGAATAGTATCTGTCTCTCACCAACCTCTCCAGCTTCCCTTCTTGTCAAACAATATTTTCCAGTTAAAAATAGATAATTGCTTCTCCAGAGACCCCCAGGAGGCACGATTATCCATGTATTCATCCATCTTCCTCTTCCCCACACAAGATACAACAACTACATCTCTTTGATGTTTCTAATCTTGTCTTGTTCCACCAAACATTTCTTGTTAATTCTGCCATACTGTAGCATCATCACTGTCTGGGCTATTAGGACAATAACTATTTAGTTTAAAATGACTGCCTAGGAAATAATGGGAAATGTTCTGCCTGAGAACATAGTGAGGGATTAATTACTAGTTGTTTAGAACAGTTGTGGGTGACGTATGCAAATTTAATATATCATAATACTATATATTCCATCTTTTTAACCACTCTCAGTACTCATATTCTTCTTCCATGTAACCATGTATCCCTGTCTATTCCAAATAATGTTAGACAAGAAGCTATCAAAAGCTACCTTTCTGGAATGTGATCCAAATAAGAGATTCAGCAGAATTATTTGCCTTCAAACAAATGTTTTTTAAATAAACTCTGGCTTTAATACTGTTTTGGTAAAAGGCATTACAGCTGATCTGAATCAACAGTAAGTAAACCATCATCAAGAAAGGTCATGCCGGTTATCAGGAGGATAGGAATGCTGTAAGGGGAAGGGATAAGGAGCAAGTGCTGAGAACTGTCCAAGGTGGCCAGCCAGTTAAATGAATTTCAGAGATCCAAAAGATTCAACAGCAAACAGTCATAAACGTTTCAGGGGTCATAAATAGCACCTGAAGATTTCAAGCAAAGATATGCTAAGAGGGATGTTGTGTACCACACTGGTGAGAGCTGGCCTGCTTATAATGCTGAAGGCTTTCAACTGTAACCAGTTTCCCTGATGTTATTACGTAAAAGGTCATTGCTAGATGGGTTCGTCCAAAGCAAACATTGATTACACTGCACACTGTGTCTCCAGCATTTCACAGACAAATATCAAGATATATATATAGCCAAAGAAGATCAGAGTGTGGTCAAAATTTTGACAGTTATTAATGGGGAAGCATAGACAAACTAGAGGGGCTGCAGCAATTTTCTGTTACCTGAACCTACTAGGCATGCTAAAATTGAAACGGAAATCTAATTGATTCGTTAGAAATTCGTAATTAATGGGACTTTTGTTGTTTTACGGCTCGCTGTCGTGAACCAGGAAGTAGACTTCCTTTTACGGTCCTTCAGGTCAACAATATGCGTTAAGTTCGTTAGAAGTTCTAAAGTATTAATTAATTAATTATTGTAGTACTCACTTCTCCCTGTCTTGTCTTCTCCCGCTCATTTCCTTCCCGCCTTCAGTAAGCTTCTTCTTTTTCCCGCATTTCTATGGGGAACTGGAAGTGACTCTGCTGCTAGGCAATGCATTCTGGGAACTGTAGTCCTCCAGGCTTCCCCCCCCCCTCCTTCTCCTTCTCTTCCCTGTTGCTCTGCCTTCATGCATCGAGGCTAGAGAGAGGCGAGAGGGGGGTGCGATGGCCCCTTTCCAGCTGAAATAGCCGACCCAGGGTTGGGTCGGCTTATATTTCAGCTGGAAAAGAGGCCCGCACACCCCTCTGCTTCTCTCTAGCCTGGATCCAGGCTAGAGAGAGGCGGAGAGGCGCGCGGGGCGCCTTTCCAGCTGAAATATAAGCCGACCCAGGGTTGGGTCGGCTTATATTTCAGCTGGAAAGGGGCCTCGCGCGCCCCTCGCCTCTCTCTAGCCTTGATCCATGCATCGAGGCTAGAGAGAGGCGAGAGGGGGGGTGAGCGAGGGCGCCGGCGGCGCGGGGGATCCCAGTTTGGCCCAATTCTGTCATTGGTGGAGTTCAGAATGCTCTTTGATTGAAGGTGAACTATAAATCCCAGCAACTACAACTCCCAAATGTCAAGGTCTATTTTCCCCAAACTCCATCTGCATTCACATTTGGGCATATTGAGTATTCATGCCAAGTTTGGTCCTGATCCAGGATTGTTTGGGTTCAGAGTTATCTCCCTAAATCACTGTCAATTCCTCCCAAACCCCTCCAGTATTTTCTGTGGGTCATGGGGGTTCTGTGTGCCAAGTTTAGTCCAGGTCTGTCATTCATGGGGTCTCAGTCAGAGCTGAATTGGTCGAAGGTACTGCAAATCCCATCATCCGTTGTCCATCCTCCCCCAAACATATTGTTTTTGTGATTAATCCCTGTGCTTTAACTTTGGTCAATTTGTAACAATGAAAATACATCCTGCATATTAGATATTTGCATTAGAATTCATAAGAGTAACAAAATTATGAAGTATCAACGAAAATATGGATGGGGGTCACCACAACATGAGGAACCACTGCATTAATACATATCTCTCTCGGCATTACTTCACGAATGAAGATTCAGGAAGGACTCATCCCGCGCTTGTAAAAGCGCTGATGACTAAAGAGGCCAATCTGAGATAGGCAAGTTCAGTTGCAGAAAGCACAGCACAAAGTCTATATATTATACATATATCTTTCTGTTTAATTGCCATTAGGGAAATAAACGTGAACAAAGGAAGGAAGGAGACAAAGGAAGAAGTAGAGAAGGGGGGAGGGAAGGAAGGAAAGAGAAAAGAAGGGATGGGGAACCAAAGAGCAAAGGAAGGAATGAAAGAGGAGGGTAGAGAAGGTCACAATTGTACTGAGAGCTAGTAGCTAGCTCTTATATTTATGTTATACATCTACAGTTTAAGGGAATGTTCCCCATTAATTTTTGACTGTTTTTGACTTTAGAACCAATTTAGAATCTTTTTATTAATTAAGTTACCTTTTAGAACTTTTTGCAAAATTTTTTGTAAGTATTTGATATACTAATAAAAAAAATCCCCCCCCCATTTGATTTTAGAATTGCGATTTTAGGATTCTAAACCAAGCCTAGAACCTACTATGAAGGACAAGATTCCAATCCTCCCTTCACCGATTTCCCCATTGCTGGTCTAATTGATTATGGATTACTTTTGCACCTACAATCAGACCCCCTTTACACTGCCATATAAAATCCAGATTATCTGCTGTGTAGAAGGGGCCTCACATTTTGCAGCCATTGAAGTAATTTGAAAACAGTGGGGAAAAGTGGGGAAATGAAAGAGAAACTGGAACATTTTTAAGGCAGTTGGAAAAGAAGCATAATAGGTAAGTAATTGAAACTGTCACTGCCAAACCAAGATAATTGGGCAGTCTATATCTGAGGAGGAGAGTTTGGTGTATCCACTTTTGATGAAACATCTCAGATGCCTAAACCATTATTTATTAAGTAATTGTTTTGGCATCAAAATCAGATTGTTCTCGGCTTGATTTTTCACCCTTTCTTGGACCTATTATTCAATTATTATTTGAAAAAACCTTTAGCTTGCGGAGACTTGGTGCCCCAAACCAGGAAAAGTGCATCTCTCTTATGTTCATACCTTACTTGTTTGTTAACATAAGCTTCCCTGAACTTGAAAGATCTTCATAAGATTTTAAAAATTATATTTGGAAAGAGCAAGAGTGGCAACATGCTGTTCATCTTGCGTGAAAGAGCTAATGTGATCTGAAATTTTAGCTGCAAAAACTTGTGCTATAATAGCAAACAGAATAACAGCTTTGGTTCAGCATAAAGTCAACAACTTGCCATTCATAAAATTAAATTCCCACAAATACTTGAACCATATGTGCTATGATGTCTCCCTGGGACTTCCTCTTATAATGGTGCACTAGTGTCTGGCTAGATAGATATGAATGATCATTGCCTAAGAAAACCTCATGAAGTGCATGGGGTCACCATAAGTGAAAAGGCAACTTGAAAGCAAACATACATGGTTGGTATACATTTGAACTTCTTCATATATAAGAACTCTTCAGATTAAATCCAGTTATTAGTAGCAGCTACAACAGATGCATTAAATTAATAGAAATTACATAATAATATGCATGCCATCAGTGCAGGTGCTTTGAGTTTTACAATGTGGACAATGTTTCATCAGTACCAACATTTCCCTATCACTTGCTGAATATAAACAAGTGACTGCTGGGTTTGGATTGTGGCAGTGTAGTAGGCTGCAATTTGAAATTATATGCATGTGCTTTATAATTTAGAATTCTGAAAGCTAGGATGATGAATTTATGCATGATTACCTTAAGGTGATCTTTTAAAAATCCACACCGTAGCAATATTTCATCACAGATTTAGCTTTAATTATTTGAGCAAAAATTGCTCTATAATTGCATATAATCAGATGGAAAAGCAAGCATATGGAATTATTTTCAGGGCAAAAATATTACTCAATGTAGTCGGGGCTTCCCCTGTAATTTTAAATAGTGGCACAAAGCTTGAATATGTTTAGCTGACTACTTTAAACAGATGTAACATATATAAGAGTGGTGCCAGATATAGATGTAACTATTTATCTCCATATTTGTCCTTCTGATTTGTCAGTTGCTTCCTCCCACAGCAAAATTAGCAAGACTTGTTGAGGAATGAACTCTGCCTTGCTTGCATACAGAAATCCACAGAACACTAGTAATTAAGGCAGGAAACTAACTAACTAACAGTAACATTCCTCACTTGCCTCAGAACAATATCTTCAAACATAGAAGGTATAGTTTACCTGTGTCCACTATTAGTAAAAAAAAATTGATTAAAGTATTTAACATCCAGTTCTGTATCCAAGTACATCAAAACTATTATGTCAAATTGTTTCCCATTTTTGTAGTGAATTAGAGGTTTTGATGGATAAAAGATATTAGGCAGACACCTGAGTCTTTTAGTGGCAAGAAGTGGGGAGAGAACATGGATCACTGTACACCTTGGCACCCCTCCCTTTTGGGTTGAAGGGGGACTTTTGGGTTGATTTCTATAGGTTCTGTGACTTAATGGGTCCCCTAAAATATCTCCTTAGAGGCTTATCTGGGGGGTTTATCTCTCTCTTATTGGGTTATGTGGCTCGGGAGGGAGGTCCCTATGGACAGTCTTCCAGTTTGCTGGGATAGCAAACCATCACTGTGGAATACCCCCAGGGTCAGATGCTGCACCCAGTGGTTGGCTTGGCAGGTAGTTAGAGAATGATACCTGCCCTCAAGGCCATTGCCCATGTCACAGTGCTCCCCCCACAACTAGTTTCTTAGTTCAATTACCAGTTTTAATAGGTCAATAAATGGCCCATTATTTCTCCATATCTCTGTGTCTGGTCTCTTTATTTCACAGCAGAGATTCAAATTATGTTATTTTTGCAGTGTCAGAATAACATGATTCTAGGGCTAACAGAGTGAAAATGGGAGACAGTTTCGTACCTTTAATGATTGTATAGAATAGGGAATTTCAGCAGGTGTTTCTTGTCATATCTTCAGGTAACAAGCAATTTGCCAGGAATGTAAAAGAAATCAAGTAGAAAGTAGAGGAGCAAATAGACTTTATTCAGGAAGTCCATATAATATTCCTTGATAAAATGCCCATTTGACAACCTATTAAAAATTAGGTTTTTCCTCCCTTTATAAGCAATAGTTTTCTGCTCCAATGTTTCTCTGGCTAAGGCCTTCACTTTTAGTATTAATTAGATTTAAAACATTATGATATTAAATCTAAGAAATAGTGTTGATCTATTTTTATACCACTTTCTTTTTAGCAAGGCACACAAATGATTTCCTAGGTTTATTATTATTTATTGCAGACCATTACAGATAGATAATTGACTTTTTCCAAAGAGAAGAGGAATATGGATTCGTTATTTCATAGATGCCATCATTTCTTGTAACTTCAAACTTTCTATAAGGGGAACAAATAACTTGTCTTCTATTAATGCTACTTGTGATATAGGTATTTATGTATTACTTATATTCATATTCTGAAATTAGCATTCATGGTTATTCTCCATATCTTTTTGACCTCACAGTAATCTGGTGGTATGTCAAGCTGAGAGAGTGACTAGTTCAAGAATTCATGCAAAACATCGGCTAATAGATTTTTCACGCTGAAGGACTAGAAATTGGATCTTTCATAAAGTCCAATATTCAAAAAAAAATTGTTTGATGTTGTAACCACTGATTATGTCTTCTCTAAGCAAACTGTGTTTACTATCAGTATGTTAAACATGAAGACATTACATTTCTGTTCTGCATTTTATTTTGTTTTGAGTGAAAGTTTTCAAATGTCATTATCACTGGGATGTTTTAAAAGCAATCATTGGTAGACTGAAATTTCTGTGTAGATATATATCTGTTTAAAATTGCTGAGATGTATCCAATGTGGTAGAGTGATTTGAACATTGGATTGTCTCTGGAGACCAGAGTTCAAATCTCTGTTGGCCATGGAAGCCCACCAGGTGACCTTGTGCGAGTCACACTCTCTCAATCTTAGAGGAATACAAAGACAAATTGCCTCTGAACATATCTTCCCAAGAAACCCCCATGATAGGCTTACCTTAAAATTGCTGTAAGTTAGACACAACCTGAGAGTAGTCAACAAAATTTACTGACGATCTGGTCTTTAAAAATTGCCACTGATCTACACAGCATTAAAGACAAATATGTTAGCTAACTTCTTGTTTGATGCAAGAAAATTAAGTGCCATGCTTTTCTTTTAGATGAATTGATTTTCCATATAGGGACATCACCAGAACATGGTTTAAGACAGAATTCTTTCCCATTCCTGAATGAATTGTGGTTTTAGATAATCAAGCACCACCTGGTGGCTACTAAAAATTTCATAATAATCCATATAGAAAACCAGTTGTATCTAACTAATGGCAAATGTTATCAGGGTCAGTCTAAGCCCTCTTGCTTATAGGATGCAGGATGTTGCAAATATCGTAAATAGTTTAAGTCTATAAATCTTTTATATGTTTAAGATTTATTAAACTTGTATTATAAGCCATCTTGAATCCCAATTTGTGGGCATAGATGAAATATGGATGAAGATGATGATGACAATTTTGACAAGTTACTTTTTTGGAGTAAATTTTGGCTACAACACAGGAGGCTGGAGCCACTATGGTCAATCACTCCAGGTTTTACTCTGGACTTTAAAACAGCTGTCCATGATGCTGAACTCTACTCCCAAATAGGTTCAGAATCTTGAGTAGCTCCTTTAGTAGATTACCTGCCACATTGACGTCAGAGTTGTTGGTCTCCGCTTGCCCTTGGAACTGTAGACTTCTCTTACTGACCACACCAACCAATGATAGCTTTTTAAATATGAAACAAAATATCACAATGAAGCAGAATTGAGGAGTTATGGAACTCCAAGTACCAATTAAATCTTACCAAGCTGCTTGTACGCGCGGGTTCTAGGATGAGGGAGAACACACGACAACTGTGAAATAGGTGAAAATCAAAAAAGAATTTATTCTGGCACCAGCTGGTGGGCTTTGCCAGCAGAACACAGCTGCAGATAGGGGCAAAAGACCCCGTCACATCTCATACAAAGACATTTATACCCGTAATGGAGTCATTTCAGTTTGGCCCACCCCTTCTTCATGGATAAAACAAGCATAATTGGCTGGTGATTACTGTTGTTACATGACATTTCATTAATCCAATAGACACTGCATAAATTATTAGCATCATCTCTCTGTCATACCTAAGATTGAGAACAATAGCCATCTATTAGTTATTTCTTTCTCACAGTGCAAGCTATCAATGCTGAGTCTCTCTGTTCTTGACTTGAAACAATATTTCCAGGCTCCGTGCCAGCAGCGGAGAAGGTCAGACTCTTTGCCATGCGCAGTGGTGTTTCTCATTCACATTAAATTTCCATAGCTCCAACTGCACTGCATTCACCCATCTAGCCTATATTAGCTCAAATTGGGCACAGGGTGTATTAAAAATGCATTTAATCACAGTGTTAGTCTTTCATTGCAAGTGCCTGTCTGATTTCTGGCACCAAAACCCTCTTTTTCAGAGTTGACACGCAAGTAGCATCACTCTCAAGATTTCATCTCCTGGGTGTTTCCTTCTATGGCCAACAAACAAAACCTGTCCCAGTTATCTAACACACATTGCAAAGGGGTCTCTTTCTTCTGCTTTGAGCCTGCACTCCCCATCTCTCCTGCCTGAGATCAAAACCCACTTCAGTGCTTTCCCCCCTCCCCAATGTGTGTTCCCTCAGTGTTAAAGTGCACGAAGTAAACTATACTTGCCGATGTCCTGCAGACCCTGGGATTCGCGTCTCGCCTTCCCACGTCACCAATCGAGTTGCGTCGGCTCTTGGCGATCGGACCTGACGTCGCCTCCGACTCCCTGCGCGCTTGTGCCGGTTTGCTAGCCCCTGCGGCTGGGCACCTTGTTAGGATGTCCCCGGACTTTATACTAGCCGGCTCTCAAGAGGCTGCTTCCCAGCCAGCCTCTTCCTTCGGGCTTGAGTTCACCCACAACGTTAGTTGCAGTCTCTCTCGTGTCCACAGGCGTTCGTTTGGGACCAGCCAGGCGGCCGGCTCAGTGCAAAAAGTGGTCAAAAACAGGCGGGCGCCCTTCCAGCCCTCCTGGGTAGTCTCACCTTACTAGCCTGGGAGCGAGCGCTGTCAGCAACGGAGACCGTGTTAGTTTTCCCTCAACACAGACCCGTCTAGGTACGTTTTACCATCACGTCGGGGTCACCAAATGAAGCAGAATTGAGGAGTTATGGAACTTCAAGTACCAATTAAATCTTACCAAGCTGCTTGTACGCGCGGGTTCTAGGATGAGGGAGAACACACGACAACTGTGAAATAGGTGAAAATCAAAAAGGATTTATTCTGGCACCAGCTGGTGGGCTTTGCCAGCAGAACACAGCTGCAGATAGGGGCAAAAGACCCCGTCACATCTCATACAAAGACATTTATACCCGTAATGGAGTCATTTCAGTTTGGCCCACCCCTTCTTCATGGATAAAACAAGCATAATTGGCTGGTGATTACTGTTGTTACATGACATTTCATTAATCCAATAGACACTGCATAAATTATTAGCATCATCTCTCTGTCATACCTAAGATTGAGAACAATAGCCATCTATTAGTTATTTCTTTCTCACAGTGCAAGCTATCAATGCTGAGTCTCTCTGTTCTTGACTTGAAACAATATTTCCAGGCTCCGTGCCAGCAGCGGAGAAGGTCAGACTCTTTGCCATGCGCAGTGGTGTTTCTCATTCACATTAAATTTCCATAGCTCCAACTGCACTGCATTCACCCATCTAGCCTATATTAGCTCAAATTGGGCACAGGGTGTATTAAAAATGCATTTAATCACAGTGTTAGTCTTTCATTGCAAGTGCCTGTCTGATTTCTGGCACCAAAACCCTCTTTTTCAGAGTTGACACGCAAGTAGCATCACTCTCTGACTGTACTTTTTATGCTCGGAAAAGTACCAAACCTGCTTTAACATAACTTTACCTACCCAGGCATTTCACTGTACCTGCTTTCTAAGAAGACATTTCATTAAGACAAGGAGCCTAAAATACCTTGTATCTCCTTTCTTCTTTAGTTCATTTACAGTGTAATCTTACACATGGCTACTCAAAAATAGACCCCACTGAGTTAGACAGAATTCATTTCCAGCTGCTTGTATATGGGATTTGAGCCTAAATCAGCTTTGATTTTCCCAACCTGGAGAGAACTAAGTTCATCTGAACTAATACTTAGCTTTTGTGATGCGCTACAGGCTGCTTAGTGAAGGGACACTAAGTTATCTTACACATAGCAGAACAACAGCTGTTTAGCCTTAATTCTGATAAATATGTTTCTTAATATGATTCAAACTCACTAGATGTTTAAATTATTTTAAAGATGAGTAATAAAATATTGTCATGGGATTTACAGTTTTAATAAACTTGAGTCAATTTATTGAGAGATAATGAAAAATATGGTATGCCTTGAAATCTTCCTTGGACCTATATCTATCCATGCTTTGCAGGATGGTCAGAGAATAGGGCTGGCACCCTATATGTTGTAAAGACATTACAGGATAAGCTTTTTATGTATTGCAGCCCACTTCATCTCCTAGGGAGACAATAAACAATGGGATCAGCAGGAACTGAAATGCAGAAAGCCCAGAGATATATATAACTGTGTCAATCTCAGACATCTGTTTTTACAAATAAATTGTTATGTGATGAATTGCAGCTCCTTGGCATTGATGAGCTAATGAACACAGATATGTTAAAGCCATAATAAATGTGTAAGATAAGATGCATTTTGGTACCTCTTTGTGAAACAAAAATGCTTACAAGACCAGTAAAACCACATAGTCAGATAGTCAAGTTATTTTGGCATAAATTTGACATAAATTTTCCTTTTCCTTGACTGTAATAGTGTCAGCCCTGAACATTCACAAATCAATATGGGAATAAGATAGTTGGACTGGTTTGGCTATCTACCGTTATATGCTTCCTCTAATTTCATTCCATGATAGATTTATAAGAACCTTTCAATGCTGTAAGCATGGCTTCATGCTGAAATACTCTTCCAAATTGTGCACCGGGAATGTGGTGCAGCTGGCTGAGTGTCAGCTGCATAAGATCTCTCTGATCAGAAGGTCATGAGTTCGAGGCCTGCCCGGGTCAAGGTCGGTTCTCAACCTATTTGTGTAGCCTGTTGCCGACCTATGCAACCCGAAAGACAGTTGCATCCGTCAAGTAGGAAATTAAGGCACCACATAGTGGGGAGGCAAAATTTAACTGATTTACGAGGCCATAAGATCTCCAGGAATGCACGCTGAGGCCGCTGAGAAATGAAGGAGTGCGACAGCTCCCCTGGTGGCCAGATGTTACAAATTTTTGCCTCTATCTGTTTGTCTGTCTGTTGGTCCAAAAGGCATTAAATGCATGCCTATATGTGCTCATTATAATCCACCCTGAGTCCCCTGCGGGGTGAGAAGAGCGAAATATAAATAAAGTAAATAAATGAATCTGAAAGCAGTCTTAAGAGACAGATAGAGAAATAGCCTTGCCATTTTACTCCTGGCTAGAAAGATATGATCAATTAGAGTGGGGAGAGGTGGGAATCTTTTGCTACTATATTTATCCTTAAATCTTAAAAGCTATTTCAGCTAGCTTCTACATTGGGAATTCACATTACGTCTCAGAAGTCATGTGCCACTGCCTAGTCCAATAGACAGTTGCTTAGATTAGAAGCACTCTTGTATTGGAGCTGCGGTTTCAGTTTCTATGCATTATTATAAAACACGCAAAGTCATTGCACTAAATCGGGGTGCCCACACTTTTTCATCATGCGAGCTGCTATATGAACAATCAAGTTGAAAAGATCACCTGTTGTGCATGTGAGCATGCGCATGCACACATGTGCGCATGCTCCCACTGCAGCCTTCCGTCCGCGCGGGGCTTCTTTCTTGCCTGCCCACGAACTCGCTGCCGTACACACCCGGGAAGGGGATCCTCCTTGCCTGCGCGCGCTCTCTCTCTTAATGTCTTCATTGCCTTCCTCCTTCCTGCTGCATGCTTTCGCAAAGCAGGAAGTCCCCATCCCATCCTGCTTCTTGCGTGCACAGCAGGCCCCTCCCACGCACGCAGCAAGAGGGTATTTATAGGCTCACCCGCAAGCGCTCTGGCCAGATATGGCTTCGGCGGCGGCTCAGAAGGCACAGGGCTGGGAAGAGGGGCTGCCTGGCTGCTGCCTGGGCCGGGAAACCCAACCGAGAGAGGGACCCATGTGAGGCTGGAGCCTCCCCACAGCAGCCTCCCCCCTCCCTCCTCCCTCGAGGCTTCCTTACCTGGGCAAGAGAAGGAAGAATGGAAGAGGTGCTTCCCCAAAGTGACAGATGCAGCGGGGCGCGCCCTTCCTTCCTTCCTTCCTTTCGAGGGTGTCACTCAGAAAGAACGCCCAAGTGGACAGCTGGCAGGAAGGAGGACCCCTCCCACTGGTGGCAGTCCATGCCCACGGGAGAGAGAGGGGGGTGGCTCTTCTTAGCCGGCTCTGAAGAGCCACCCCCCCTCTCTCTTTCTCCCGTGGGCCATTGCTGCCTTCCTCCTTTGAGGGCGAGGGAGGGCGAGGCGGAGAAAGGCGGCGAGGGCACAAGCAGCAGCAGCAAGTGGAGTCTCCATCCCCGCAGCCCCCTCCTCCTCAGGTTCAGCCCCAGGAACATGGCGGAGCCCTCCCTCCTCGCCCCCAACCAAGGAAAGAAAGCAGCCCCACACAGCTCACTCACCCAGGTCTCGGCTTAGAATGGGAATCCCGAGGGCAGCAGCAGGATTTGCGGCGGGGCTTGCTTGGCTTTGCCCTACTTTGCCTGGCCTCCTTCGTCTCTTTCTCTCTCTCTCTCTCTCCCTCTCTCCTTCCAGCACCTGCCTGCCTGCCTGCCAAAAGGATCTGAAAAAGTTCTCCGGATTTCTTTCTTCTCTCCTTGGCTCTCTCTCTCTCACACACACACACATTCCCTCCATCCCTCCCACAGCCTCGCATCCTATCCGTGCGCATGCCTCCGCCTTGCTCCTGCCCCCCCCCCCCAGCAGCAACCAATGGGTAGTCATGTCACCACACAGTGCGTGGCAAGGCGAGCACCAGGGCCCGCCCACTAAAGCCTCATTTTGGCAAAAGAAGCCCCGCAAAGGCGGCGGCGGGAGCGCACGTGTTCGCGCATGGCAGGAGCGCGCCATCTGGCTGGTGAGGCCCAAAGATCACCTGGAAGAGGGCCGAAGATCACCTAGGTGCTCCCGATCACTGTAATGAGCACCCCTGCACTAAATAATAGGAGGCAGGGTGGGAATGGGACATCAGCTGTAACAAATTACCAGCAAGTGTGTCTTTCTGCCAAATGACAGTGCATGGGGTCCATAGGATAGCATGGTAATGCTAATCTACTGTTCCCATTAATTTTATAGAGTTTGCACAGAAGAATTTCCCAGCTCATAGTTGCTTTAATCATGCTTTCCCATACAGGCAATTCCCTATTCTTATTTCAATCAGGCCCTTGGCAGCATAAATGTAACATAATAACAAACTTATCTTCGAATTTCCTTTCTTTATTGGCTTGAGTCATGCCTTTAACACTACACAAACCTAATTTGAGAGGCCACTAATTACTCTCCTTGCCAAACTCTGTTCTTCCCAGATCACCTAATGAACAATCTGGAATGAGTCTAGTTCACAAGGACAATCCTCATAATGCAATTTCCCCTGAAGTCTTTTGATATATGAGCTCCTTCAATTGGAGGCAGTACAAATACAGTGATGCCTTGACTTAAGAGTTTAATTAATTCTGTGATGAGCTCTTTACTCAAAACTCTCTTATTTCAAACTGAATCTTCCCATTGAAATGCAATGAAATGTTATTAAATTGACCCCCAATTGTTACGTGTTTTTAAATAAGAAATTGCACTTTATAAATAACAAATAATGCATAAATGCACATTCACATGGAACAATAAAAAAAGAAAGATCAACTTTAAAATGGTAGAAGCACAAAGTTGTGGCAAGGAAACACAATGTACAAAGTGAAGGGGCAGAAGCATAATTTTCCTCATATTGTATTCATTTCGGCCTCCCTCCCTCTCTTGTTCTCCCTCTCTTTCTTCATGAAGCCAAACATACCAGGAATAAAACCACACAAAATCAACTACCCCAACGTTCTCTCAAAATAGACAAGAGCACAAGGCATGGAAGATGCTCCCTTGAAGCCCTAATGCCCTGTTCTCTTGTGCTAGAACACCCCCGCCCTAGCTTTTAATTCAAAATGCGGCTCTTATTTTAAAGCAAAACCCAGGCCAAGTGATATCTTTAACTCAAAGCATTAAGTTGGGATGCTCTTAAGGAGCGGTTCCACTGTACTGATATTTTGACTAAGATGTATATAAACCTCCAAAATGAAATTTTGTTGAAATAGAAAATTATACTCCTCACATTCTTATTGTTGAGATTACTGGAACAACATATATTAATGTGCACATGTACAGCTCATCCTTTTGGAAGACATACAGGGAGCATACCACTCCCCTGTTGTGTCAGTTCCACTCGCTGCCTGTCCATTTCCGGGTTCAATTCGAAGTGCCGGTTTTGACCTTTAATTCTCTACGGTTCTGGCCCAGCTTACTTGTCCAAATGCATCTGCCGCTACGTCCCACCTCGTAACTTAAGATCATCCAGGGAGGCCCTGCTCTCGCTTCCGCCAGCTACTCAACTGTGGCTGGCGGGGACGAGAGACAGGGCCTTCTCGACTGTGGCCCCTCACCTGTGGAATGCGCTTCCAAGCAAAATACGATCAACCCCATCTCTCCTAGTTTTCAGGAAGAAAGTAAAATCGTGGTTGTGGGACCAGGCCTTATCACAGTAACTGCAGCACTTTATTTGGGATTGACTGTTTTAACGACTGACATGAAACACGGCTTCTGCCATTGATTGATTATTTGAATGTGCATGTATAGGTAGAATTTTAAATCAACTGGATAGCTAATGTTTTAGTGTTGGTGGTTTAATGTTGTTGTATTAGTGTTTTATATTGTGTATTGTTGCCGGCATCTAATTGTGCCTTGTAAACTGCCCTGAGTCCCCCCGGGGGGGGGGGGGTGTTGAGAAGGGCGGGTTAGAAATACAGTAAATAAATAAATAAATAAGACACCTCAGCTTTTTACTTTTTAATTTTATAACCCATTCTTCTGCTTAAAAAATCACCCGAGAGCATACAAATGGTTGATTCAACAATTTCCTGGACTTGTGCTTCCAACCTTAATACAAAGAGATCAAGTCACACTGGACACACCTTCCACAACTATAGCTTCTGATTCTAGCTGTCCCACCAGGGTATAACTGTACTGTAGGCATGAGAAAAAAGTTATGAAAATTAAATGAAATCGGAAGGGATTCGTATGTAATGGGACTTTCAAGTTTATACGCATCGCAGTGGCGATCCCGGAAGTGGACTTTCTTTTCCGCACTCCCTGGGCCCAAATTTTCGTTAGATTTGTAAATATTTCGGATGCCCCCCCCCAACAGGAAAATTTTCCCCTCCAGAATAGCTTTCCAGACATTACTCACAGTCAGATCGGGGCCTTTCCATGCTCGGAGCCTAATTAGAGTGAAAGGCCTTCCTGTAGGAAGTGAAAAACCAGCCGGAAACCATAGACAACCAGATCGGGACTCCTAGAGGGGCCTGGAGGACTGAGGAAAAAAGCGTTTTAAACCCCCAGGAAGGGGGTTTAGATAGAAGGACAGAGCAGAAGGACATAAGAACTGCTGAGAGAAGGGGAGCAAGAAGTAAAAGAGCACGGAGAGGAGAAGGAAGAGTTCAGAATCAAGAAAAGCCATAGAGTTCCAACGGAGATCCTAGAGTGCTATGGTAAAACTGATAGGGGGAAAAGCTGGAGTGAGGGAGTAAGAAGACCTCTACAGATTAGCAAGTCCTGGACCACAGGTGGGCAACTATTTTATTTAATAATATTATTAATAATATATTAATGCATTATATGTCCCTGCAAAGAAACCCTGGCTTTTTATTATAATAATAATATTAATAATAATATATTAATGCATTATATGTCCCTGCAAAGAAACCCTGGCTTTTTATTATTATAATAATATTAATAATAATATATTAATGCATTATATCTCCCTGCAAGGAAACCAAGGGAAATGTTGCCCCTTGATTTGCCTGTGCTTAAAACAGTGTCAGTCCTGTTTCCTGCTTTGCCTACTTTAGAACTAATTAAGAATTTTGTTAGTAATTACGTTACATTTTAGAACTTTTTGGAAATTTTTTTGTAAGTCTTTCTATTACTAATCACCCCCCCCCCCCATTTGATTTTCGAATCGCGATTTTTGGGTTCTAATCCAAGCCTACTGTACTGCAGTGATATAGCAATTTTGTAGTATTTTAACTGCTATAGTTTGATCCTTCAGAAACTTGGCATTTGTGGTTTGATGAATTAATTTAGAATCATTCACTAGAAAGCTGCATTGCACACTCCCCTGAGTTATCAGTTATACCTAGCAGAAAATTCCAAGCTCACCAAACTACAAATGCCAGAACTCCATAGGATGCAGCCATGACCATTAAAATGGCACCACTGTGCTATAATTGTCTAGTAAGGGCCCTTGGAAAGGGCATGGGCAATATCTTCCTAATTGAGTAAACTTTCCTAAATTTTTGATTTGAAACATCGAAACAAATGCTCAGCAGCTGCCTTTTCATTGCACCTTTTAGTATCAGTTTATGTAAGTGCTAGAATACTTTAAATGAATAGATCCAAACAAAGACTGTATCAAAGAAATAAAACTGACGCTTTCAAAGCTACATCAATCCAGATTCATGGTAAACAGATAAACACTGAACACATACATTTTTGGTCCTCAATTCCAATTTACTTATTATATGATTTAATTCGGAAGAATTTGATTTTTTTTTAAAAAAAGAGTGCCTGACAATAGAGTTCTGTTAGTAATGAATGAAATTATTATAATTCCACTTTAACAGCCGTGGTTCTATCCTATGGAATTCTGGAATATGCATTTTAGAATTTCCTGCCAGAAAGCCTTACTACTGCTTCCACCCCAGGATTCCATAGCATATTGCCATTGAAGTTGAATCAAAGGAATACAACTATTAGACCTGTGCTATCAATGAAAAAAAAAGTTTCAATGCACATTACAAAATTAGGGGTGGGGAAAATTTGCTTCTAAAGTGGTTCCAAAATTGGGCAGGGTCTGTAGTGTAACTATAGTGATGTAACTACTTTTTTGTTACTTTCATCAAGTAATTAATTGTGCCAATGGGGAAACTTCAGAGAGTCCTTTCTTCCTCATTGTTAGAGCTATTAGCATGAAACTTGCTATGATTATAGAACACATTTATCACTGTTGGCCCATCAGGTTTCAGAACATTTAATCCAGCCGCAGATTTTTGGAGAATTTTCAAAGTTTTTACAAACAATATTTTACAAATGATCGCATCTTCCCCTACGAACTAACACGAGCCCATAGATCATCTGGGGAGGCCCTTCTCTCGCTTCCACCTCTGTCTCAAGCACAATTGGTGGGGACAAGGGAGAAAGCCCTCTCGGTGGTGCTCCCTGGCTCTGGAACTCTCTACCTAGGGAGATCAGACTGGCACCTACCATGTCCATTTTCCGCAAAAACATAAAAAAATGATGTTCCATTGTGCCTTTGATTAGACAGTTCCAAAGAATTGGCTCAATATTATCTAAGACTCGGCACTTTAGCCTGGCCCTCCACTCTATAATTCTCTATTTAAAAAGTATTTATTGAAGATTACAAAATAAAAAAGAAAAATTCACATAACAGAAAAACAATGAAGGTTTACACAGAAACAATATGCAAACGATCCCCAGAGCTGTTGCGTATGGGTATGTAGAAATCAGAATAGAAACCCTTTAGAAGAATAAGAATAGAATAGAAGAGTTCAAAGGTGCAATAAAGATAGTGCCTGTGTGAAAGACATCTGAAGGTTTGACGTTGCTGTCAATTTTCCATCATGACTTCTGCGGATGGTTGAACAGTCTTTGGTTCTGCAGTAATATAGTACTTTTTGCCGGTGAAGTCTAGATTTGAAAGAAGACAAACTTAACCAATTAACAGATCCAAATGAAGATAGCAGTACAGAGACTCCTATGGGGAGGATAGGCCTCCTCAACCCCTAAAAATTTGGTTACCTATACTATTATTGCTATAATTACTTACTTATCCACCCTTATAGTCTATATCCCCTTCACCCTAAGATCTATATTTTTTTCCTTTTTGAAGTAGTCCACTAAGCCTGACCAGTCCCATTTTATGCTTTCTTCTCCCTTTTTCCCCTCCTTTTTCAATGCCTCGGTCAGGACTTCCATTTGCGCTGTATCCAATACTTTCAACTGCCATTCCTCTATAGTGGGCTCCTCCTGGGATTTCCAATATTTGGCATAGACCATCTTGGCAGCTGTAGTAGCCAAGATGAATGTTCTCCTCTCTTTACTTCCCCAGGAGGGGTCTACAATTCCTGGTTTCTCACCAGGTCCTTCTTCAACAACCTTTTCAGTTCTCGGTGTATCCCACTCCAAAATCTATCCGCCTTGGGGCATAGCCACCATAGGTGGAAGTAGGTACCTCCGTTCTTTTTTTTACAATTCCAGCAGTCTGGGTTAGAGTTCTTGTATATTTTGGATAGTTTATTTGGAGTCAGATACCACCTATAAATTAATTTGGTCCAATTTTCTTTAAAATTGTGGCAATAGGAAATGTTGACATTCTTTTTCCATATATCACTCCAGGTGTCCTCTTTAATTTTATACCCTATATTTCTGGACCACTGTTTTTTGTAGTTCTCCTCCCCCTTTCCTTCGTTGATCCATCTTAATAGGACTTTATAGATTCTTCCTACCTTTTTTGGTTTGTCATTGAAGATAATCTCTTCGATCTCATTTCTGGATTCTTCAAAACCATTGTTTTTCATCTTCTCTAAACTTTTCCCTTAGTTGTAGGTAAGGGAACCAATCTATTTCTTTATCCTCATTTATCTGGGACTTGGGTCTTAATTCATACCTAATTCCATTCCATCTTAAAATATCATTGTATGTCAACCATTTCCTATTGTCCAATTGTCTAATTTTAAATGCTTCCAGCGGGGACGACCACAACGGGGGTTTTGCGCCAAAATTCTTTTTATACTTTACCCAGGTCTTTATCAGGGTGTTTCTTATGCTGTGATTTTTGAAGTTAGCGTCTACCTTGTCATAGTGTAGATATCCGTGGAATCCGAATCGCAAGTCGAATCCTTCCAGGTCAAGTAACCTATCATTCTTTAGTCTGCACCACTCCCCCAGCCAGTTCAGGCAGTTGGCCTCAAAATACAGTTTTAGATTGGGGAGACCTATGCCTCCTTTTTCTTTTGTCTGTTGAAACACTTTCCATCTTACCCTCGGCTCCGCCCCCCCCCCCCAGATAAATTTTGAGAGGTCTTTGTCCCACAAGTTAAATTGTGAATCTTTCTTAATAATGGGGAGTGATGCAAACAAGAAATTTATTTTGGGTAGCACCATCATTTTGACAGATGCCACCCTCCCTAAGAATGATAGGTTTAGTTTTGACCAGTTATTGAGATCCTTCTTTATTTCGTCCCACTTTATTCCATAGTTGTTTTTAAATAATTTAGAATTTTTGGGGGATAAGTTCACCTCAAGGTATTTTACCTTATTCGTTATTTTCATGCCTGTCTTTTCCTGGAGTTGTTGTTTTCCCTCTTCCGATACGTTCTTCACTAGGATTTGGGTTTTTTCTTTGTTGATCTTAAATCCTGCCGCGGCCCCAAAGCCTTCTATTTTGTCCAGCCATTGCAGAATGTGATCCTTTGGATTTTCAACAATTAGCGCCAAATCATCTGCGAAAGCGAGCACTTTTGTTGTGTTTTTCTTTATTCTTGCTCCCTTGAGATTCTCATCCTTCCTTATTTCTTCTAGTAGAATTTCTAACAAGAAGATAAAGAGTAAGGGGGAGAGGGGGCAACCCTGTCTCACCCCTTTTTGTATATTTTTTTTTTACTTTCCCTGATTGATTATAAGCCTACCCGATTGCTCTGAATAAATGGCTGAAATTATGTTCATGAAGCCGAATCCAACATCAATTTCCTTTAGCATCCATTTTAGAAAGTCCCAATTTATTTTATCAAATGCTTTTTCCGCGTCTACAAATACCATCGCGATCTCCCTGTTAATGTTCTTGTCATAGTAGTCTATCAAATTTAGTATAGTTCTTATATTTGTAGCCAGTTGTCTTTTGGGGAGGAATCCATTCTGGTCCTCCTTTATCCATTTATTAAGAAATAATTTAAACCTTTCAGCTATTATGTGTACGAATATTTTGTAGTCTGCATTTAACAGGGAGATCGGTCTTAAATTTGCGGGTTTTTTGGGTCTTTTCCTTCCTTGCCTATAAGGATTATGTTGGAATCCCTCCATGAATCCGGTAATTTCCCCTCTTCTAAGATCCTATTAAAAAGCTTTTCCATTGTTCTACTTAATTCTTCTTGATATGTTTTGTGGAATTCAGCCGGATAGCCATCAGGTCCAGCCGCCTTTCCCCCCTTCATTGCTTTTATGGCCTGCCTTATCTCCTCTTTAGAGATCCTCTTATTTAGGTTTGCCCTTTCCGCCTCTGAGATTTTCTCTAGCTTTTTTATCACTTATATATTTTACTACCTCTTCTTCTTCTATCTTGTCTTTCTTGTAGAGGTTTGAGAAGAAAGATTCCATAATGTCTTTTATATCCACTTCCTTGGTATATTCCTTTTGGTTTATTTTTAATTTCTCTATGAAATTTCTCTTTCTTTTTTCTTTCAGTTGCCAGGCCAAGAGCCTGCCCGGCTTGTTTGCGGATACAAAATACTTTTGTTTTAGGAACCTTAAATTTGTTTCTATCTTCCTTAATTCTATTGTCTCTAGTTGTTTCTTCCATATCTCTAAATCATTTTTTAATTTTTTGTTCCTTGGGTTGCCTTTCTGTTCCTTCTCTAGCTTATCTATATTTTCAATTATTTCCCGCGTTGCCTCCAGTCTCTTTTTCCTCCAGAAGGATTGTTGTCTTAGATAGATACCCCTCATGTATGCTTTCCTCGTATCCCATATAAGATTTATATTTTCATTGTCTCTACAATTTATTTCAAAGAACTCTTTCATGCTTTCCTTGGTAAATTTCAGTGCTCTCTCATCTCTTGTAATTTCTATTGGGTACTTCCAGCCGAATTCTGGTCTCTTCATTATACAATCCATCAACATCATGCAATGGTCGGATACATATCTGGGCATTATTTTTATCTTTTGTATTTTGGCTGCTACGCCTTTTGAGGTCCAAATCGCATCAATCCTTGACCAGGAATTGTGGCGACTAGAAAAAAAGGTAAAATCTTTTTCCTTGGGGTGGGCTTCTCTCCAAACATCTTTTATATCCAAATTTCCTTTTAAGGAGAAGAAACTCTTTGGGAGTTTCCCATTGTGTCCCTTTTTCCCTGACTTTGATGGATTTTTGTCAAGTTTTGGGTCAATCACCCCATTGAAGTCGCCCAAGATGATGATATTATCATAATCTATACCCTCTATTACTTTTTCTAAGTTCTTAAAGAAGCTCTGTTTTGGGCCGTTCGGCGCATACACATTGCACACCAGAATGGTCTCATTTTCTACCCTTATTTGAATGCCTAGGTATCTCCCCTCTTTGTCTTCAAATATTTTTGGGGGGGTCAGTGTGTCTTTCGCATATATTGCCACCCCCCCTCTTTTTTTCCCTGCTGAGGCTGCGAAGACCTCTTCAATATCCGCCCTCTTTAGGTAATGCTCTTCTGTTTTTTTAATGTGTGTCTCTTGGAATGCAATTAGGTTAGCTTTCTTTCTCTTTACCATATTAAATACTCTTTTCCTTTTCGCTCCATTGTTTAGCCCTTTCACATTCCAGGTTATGCATCTAAGAGGCATTACTCCCCCCTCTCCCCCCTTTAACCCCCCTTTTTTCCTTTACTTAGTCCTCTCTTTTTAGGCTTTCTTGGGCGTCCGGGGTGTCTGGTGTCTCTTCCTCCTCTTCCTCCTTATCTGAGGCTGAGTCCTCTCCTTCTTTCTCCTTGCCTATTTCTCCGACTTCCTCTCCCTCTATGTCTCCTGGGGCCCTTTCCTTCCATTGTTGTTTGGGGGATAGTCTTTGAGACATAACACTGTCCTTTTGTGTCAGCTCCTTATATGTATCCTTTAGTTCTTCCTCATATCTCCTCAGAAAGTCTTTGGCCTTTCCTTCCGTCGTTAACCAGTGTTTCTTCCCTTTAAATGTCGACATCACTCCCTCCATCTTCTCCCAGCGAAACCTTACGTTATACCTCTTTAGGATGTCAGTCAAGAAGAAGTACTTCTTCCTCCTGTCAAAAATTTCTGAGGGTAACTCTTTTAGGATGATTATTTTTTTGTCCATATAAGCCCCTTTAGATTTTTCCTGCCACCTAAGTATGTCATCTCATATACTTTTCCTCGTGAAGTTCACGATCACGTCTCTGGGGGTGTTGTTTCTTCTCGCGAAAGCTGAATTAACCCTATAGACCCTATCGATCTTATTGGCCATGATTGCATTGGTTTTATTTAGTATCTTGGCGGTTATAGCTATAATCAAGTCCTTATTATTCTGGTTCTCCTCCTCCACAAGGCCCCTGAAGCGGAGTTAATACTCCTTTTGCGAATATTCCAGCTGTAAATGTTTGTCTTGCCAGTCCAGGTTTCTCAGTTCTAGATCTTTGATTTTGTCATGATTCGATTTTTGTTTCTCCTTTAGCTCTTTATTTTCCTTTTTAAGGTCCTTGATTTCGATTGCCATATCTTTCATTCTCTGGTTCATTTCCTGTAGTTCCTTCTTTGTATCTCTTCTATCCTTTTTGAGGTCAGCTTTCATTTCCTTTAAATCTTCTCTTAATTCCTCCTTGTTTCTTTCTCTTTCCTCCTCTCCCCTCTGTAAGAATCTTCTAATATCTTGGAATTCAGCCAGCATTTCTCTCATTCCAAACTCTCCAGCCCCTGAGCCTCTCCTCTTATCTTCCGTTTTTTGTCTCTCTCTCCTTTTGTCCTGGTTGCCATCAGGGTCAAAGATGTCATAGTCGCTCTTCTGCCTTATTATCCTTCGAGCCCTTCAGCTAAGAACTTTGAAGCTTTCCACCTAGTCCGTATCGTCTGTTCTTCACTATTTCCAAATATTTATTGTGTATCTTTCATTGCTGCTGACCTTCCCTCCCTCCTCTGAACCGCTCTGCTTGTCTCCCTGGTGCTGCTTTCCTTTCTTCCTTTCTTCCAATCTGCTCCTCCTTTCTCACCTCTTTCCGTTAGGCGCTTTAAAGCTTTAGAGCTTCTATTGTCCTCTGTATTTTCCAGTGGCGCTTACTTAGCGGGATTTCTATGTTTTTTCTACTTTTTCCGGTGGGGTAGCTCTACGTTTATCTTTCTGGTCCCCTCCTATTGCAGTCCTATCCTGTTCCTGGTGCTTGGGTTTGCCAGGTGCTTCTGAATTATATCACTCTGTGGCAAACTCCTCTAGCTCTATAGTCCTCACTTCGTCACTTCCTGTGAGCTTATTTCCTTCTTCTTGCTTCGGCTGTTGTTTACAGTTTAAACAACAGCTTATCAGCACCGCAATCAGCCGCCATTCAGGGCTTCCTCCCCCACCGCTTCACCACCGCTTTTCCTCCGCCGCTTTCCTCCTACCTCCTTCTGCCTTCACGCACCTATGCCATCGGACTCAGGGCGCCTCCGGGTGCCTTCGTCTCTGCTCTTCGGTCCCCTCGCATCACAGGCTCCGTCACCGATCGTCTTTGGTTGCGATTTGTCTCCTACCCGGTTGGAATCTTTCTCAAAGGCTTGTCTTTATTTAAAGTTGTTTGTTTTGTTACCCACGCTTCGTCTCTCCTTCTCTCTCCTTCGTCTCACCTTCGAAAGTGTGTGTGTAAAGTGTGTCTGGTCGGCGTGGTGTGGTGATCCTGTCTTTCCACAGGGTCTAGCCCGTCGGTTACCTCACCAGTCCTCTTCTGCTCCTTACCAGTTTCCTCAGAGCCCTTGGGGGGCTCCGATTCTTCTGGTAGGGCTATGTTCTGGACCTTGAGCTCTGAACCTTCCCTCTCAGGCTCGGGCGGGTGCAGACAGTGCCCCGGTAACCCTTTTCTCCGCTTCACTCCGGGAGAGGTCTCTCAGAGTGCAGTCACCCCGCCATTGACCAGACCGGAAGTCGGACCCCTCCACTCTATAATTCTGACATTTTAAGGCCCAAGGACATTATCCTCCTTGCCCTGCCTTACTGAATTTTACACTTTCCCTTAGCTCTATCTAGGAATTTTTACACAAACTCTGAGCCCTCTGAACCCAGCATTTTTATTGCAATGCATTGGTGCTGTTTTTTATTTTATGTTTTATTGCAATATGTTCTTATGTTTCGTTTTGATTTTATTTTATTGTGTTATGTTTTAATTCTGTGCTGATGGTCCATGCTTTCTGATGGTCTATGGAAACCTCTCGGAAACCCCTCCCAACCCCCCCCCCAGGGGTCTTGACCCCCAGATTGAGAAACACTATTTTAAAGAGAAAAGGAGAGAGAAAGGCAGGGGAAGTGGGGTGATGATGCCAGAAATAGTGAGAAGGAAAGGAAAGCAAGAATAATGGATGGGAAATGCTATTTCTTTCTATGACTTTGGCCCTGTCCAGCAACTTCCGGTAGCTGCCAAAATTTTTTACCTAAAACACATGCTCCCTACCACAGACAGGGAAAAAAGTGTATCACCTGTTGTAGCAAGTTCTATTTCACTACTTTTTAAACCCATAGGATGGTAGCAGATAAACAAGCAACACCTTTCTAAAATCCAGATTTATCCCTGGTACGTCAAGTTGTCAACCCCTAACTTATTTGTTTTTTTTGTAGAATGGGTATATCATAAAATATGATACTAAGTGCTGATGTGGTTTACAATAGCATCACAATATCAAATAATACAATATAAGTATTGCAAGGATGAAAGGGAAGTTGTTAACAGATGACATCTGACAAGTCCAATAGAAATTGTGAGTTACAACTCTTTTTCACTTTACATCTTTTGTTAGGGAATTAGAAAAATGGGTGGAGGTGAGGGTGGTTCAATGATACCAGTATGAGAAAGATGTATGATATTCCCAGACACCAAGTGCTTTAGACATGCAATTATAAAACCACCACGTATTTCTCTTCCAGCTCAGAATATAGATTTCTAGCACTGTTAGACCTGTCATGCTGAGTTTATGAATAAAATGAAGAGGAAGGGGTTGAAGACAGTATTTCCTGCAGCTTTTTAACATGTGGGATACAAGTTGTTCATGTAGCAATAGTATCACCTAGTGTACTTTGTAGAGTATTGCACCTAACATATCCCTAACTTAAAAATTATATATAAAAGCTGTTAGATTGCCTCTTTGTTGTGACTCATGAATTAGCGAACTGAAGTTTACAGAGATCTAGATGATGATATCTTCATGTGAAAGCCTTCTTGTGTTTTCCTGTGGGTTTTCCCCTCTTTCTCAGAGAAAATTTGATCGGAAAAAAACAAGCAAAATAAAGTAGTAGCATGCCACCTTTTACGTATGTATGGCAGAAGCCCTCTGTCTATCCTATGTGTAGGCAAAATGCAGTTCACAATTCCGGATAGGCCAAGCTCAGAATACTCTTGGCAAACATGGGTTAGATTCCATAGTTTCTGCTTGCTCAAAATGTAAATTAGCTTTGGATGATCACATCTTCTAATCTGGCTCTATTTTTACATTCATAAAAATAATGCAAGAAGAATCTGGCCACCAATTGGTAAGCAGGTGGTCAGGCTTGCTCTGGTTTATGGAATTAATCTATTCATCCATTCGCCTCCCAGCTGTCCCATGATGGTGACCGAACTGTGTGCCATAAATGAATTCCTGATTCCCTATGATGTTCAGAGTTAGTATGCTTGTGTTTGTGTGCTTAAACTATGATGTGTCTCAAAATTTCCTCTGGACATTTCCTCGGGTGACATTACATAGTTAATATTGTAAATGTGAAACAGAATTATTTCCTTTCTTCCTTTCTTAAGTGTCCTCAAATCACAAGGAGGAATCAGTAAAGTAACTATTTCTTAAACTAGCATTTCCTCTCTCTGGGAACTTCTCTGTCCCCACAAGCCCCCGAAAACCCAGGCTTTTGAAGGGAGGATAGCTACATGCCTTCCCGATTACTAGTGGGATAGCATGCAGCCACCCCAAAGAACCCCAAAAGAACCCCTAAAAATGAAATAAAACTTACCCAGCTGCCATTATGGTTTTCCTCGCACTCTCATGGTATGAGGAAATGACATGCCAGGAGACGAGGGGTGAGCCTCCTCGGCACACCCCCTCTCCCTGGTCTCCTGGTGCATCATTTCCATTGCAATGATGATTGCAATGTTGGCCAGGTAAGTATTGTTTACTTTTAGGAGGAAATGGGGGCTGGGGGAGGTGGCAGGTGCCATCCTGGACTTTTGGGTTTGAGATTGCAAATGGGGACTCACCCCCAGGTAGTCCTGGGACTAGCCAGAAATTAGCCCCCACAGGCCCAATACCCCATTAGACCAAGGCATTTCAGGAAGGCCCAGATCTAATGGGGCATTTAATTAATTCAGAATAACTGAGGTCATTCCAAATTAATTCAGTTTTACCGGGGGCATTGTTTGGACATTCCCAGTAAAAACCCAGGCAGATCCTGAGTTTTGGGCCTGTCTGGATGGGCCCATAGGAAATTTAATGCCTCTCACACTGGATCAACACTGCCCTATATTCTAGGATCAGATCCCAAGTTATTGCCTTTGAACTGGATTATGAGTCTCCACTGCCATATAATCTGGGATAAGCATATAATCTGGGATCAAATGCTAGGATATAGAGCAGTGTAGAAGAGGCCCAAGTAAGCAATGTGAATGCATCCTACCAGAATTGATATGACTTGTACCAGAGCTGGTACAAGTTAGTTACAAGTAAGTCTCTCTTTTTTGTAGTAACCACTAGGGTTGGCTAGGTTCGCTCAGATGTGTTGTAATTTGGAAAGAAATGGATGTTTTTGCCTTCTAAAGGGACTTCCGCCACATTGTTGCTAGGCTGTAGTTCCCTATACTTTCGAATTACCTTGCGTAATTTATTTCAGGGATGCAGAAGTTAGTCAGAACTATGATGAAGCACTTTGAATGCAACTAAGCCTGCTGGGAGATGAAGCCTAAGCTGCTTGCCTCCCAGCCAATCAGGGGTTACATTTTGGGGGAGGGAAGGATTTGCAGCGTCCAGCAGCCATTGCTATATATAAACCCAAGCACATGGCTGGAAGGCTCATTGCAGCCAGGGAAGGGAGAGGGGAGGTTGGACCGTTGTTGCTGCTGTTGGGTGTGGGGTGGAGGAAAGGGTTTGGAGCCAGAGGAAAGGAGTTTTGGAAAATGGAGGAAGGCAAGGAAGAAGGGAGGATTTTGAGAGAGGAAGGGTTTGGAGCCAGAGAAGAGAGAGAAAGAAGGAAACGTTTGTTTGGGAGGCAGGGAGAGGGTGAAATTAATAAAGTCATTTCTGCAAACTTCTTTTTTGCTCACTACTAAAGCCTTGCTATTTTTATTGGGGTCTCTCCCTTTTTTCTGCGGTGTGTTTTGGGGACTTGGCGCTACATTTCCTAACCTTGCTGGGCCTCAGCTGCACAAACAGTGTCTTCCAACAGTATGAATGTGTCTGAAAGTTGGAGGTAGTGATCCCTTATAACCTTAAAAATTCAAGAGGTAGCACTTTTACTTTTATTTTAATAAATTATTTCAAAAATTGTTTTTATTTTTTTAAAAAAATCAGTGGACTGAGTTTCCCCAGTGCCAATGCTGTTTTCTGTGTATTGCGCAATCGCGTCCGCCATTAACAAATTGATTCAGAAGTTTCAGAAGTTTTGAAAAGTTCTGAACTTTTTCAGAAAATTTTGGAAGTGATTTTAGAATTGAACCACCAGCACCCCCTACAAATTGTATATTGTTTTGTATATCTAGTGGAGCATCCATGGATTTTTACGACCAGGTTGGGTGGTGGTGGTCTTGGATCCAAACCTCCTGCAGATACCAAGAGTCACTATATCTTATCATTCCAGAGAGGGGAAATCTAGTGTGTCAGCTAATATTTGGGTCTTTTCAAATATATCTGTGATTGAACTGCATTTGTCATGATGGTGTCTTTCTTGCTTATAAGGGTGTGCCCTATAACTCTTCTCTTACCAATTATAATTCAAAATGCTTTCAGCACAACGGGTAAAAAATTAGTTTTGCACTTAAGTTTCAGTAGGTTTCCAAACCTTATGCTCTTATAAATACAATCCGCTTCTCTGTGTGTGTGTGTTTATATTATGCTGGTGGCATGCCCAAAATAAGTAAGGAGAAACAGTGACTATTTTGAATGGCAACTGCGAGTCATAGAATCAGTATAAGTTCAGCAATATGTTTCCCTATTGCAATCCTGGCTTATGTTTTTTTCTGCAATTACAGTATAATGCCACCTGAAAGAGCCTGTTTGCCACAGGAGCAAATACAAGACTAATATAAACCTTTTTGTTAAGAAATTTGCAATGGGAATAAAAATCTTCCAGGATATACAAGCCTGGCTATCTTACAAACAGATAGAATCACAAAGGTGCACAAGGTGAGTAAAAATCTCTTTTTTAGTAATTAATATTTGTGAGTACAAAAGTATATCATAATATGAGAATATACACATGGAAAGGACACTAATCCCCAGTCCTACCGCTAGTTCAATGTCCAATAATGATGCTGGTATAAATCTTCCGAGTGAAATCCACAGCTAAAATCTACAAGGGTGCTGGGATATTTGTAATCCAAAGGTCAAGTTGTAGCAGCGACGGAAAACCTGAAATCGGGGGGAAAGGTATCCAAAAGCCTAAGTAGGCGTTGGTTGAGGAGGAAAAAGTTGTAGTTTCCTCAATGTGAATGCTCTGCTGGTACTAAACGTTTACTACTTAGGCTTTTGGATACCTTTCCTCCCGATTTCGGATTTTCCGCCGCTGCTACAACTTGACCTTTGGATTACAAATAATTTGTTTTAAAAAGAATTTATGTTGGCATTAGGAGCCTACTGCATTATTTATTAGTGATGTAATGAAAAAAAATCTCATTTTTAAATTGTTTTAGAGAATAACCTTACAATGCAAAAATGGCTCCCAAATGGACAAAAAATATTTCTGAGGCAAAAGAGAACAAGTAAAAGTATGAGTGTGCAATCATTATTTCTTTTTATAGTCAGCAATCTGTAGCCATGGATTCTGCATCCAAGGATTCAACCATCAAGAGCTTGGAAATGTTTTTTGAAATATTCCACAAAGCAAACTTTGATTTTGGCATTTTATATAAGGGATACTGTTTTACAGTGCCATTGTGTATAAAAAGCTTGAGCATCCATGGGTTTTAGTATCCAATGGGGAGTGGGAACCAAACCTCAAAGGATATCAAGGAGCCACTGTGGCGTCCCGCCCAGGGCCTGAAATAATGGCTTTGAGAAATGGAGAAGCTTATATAGGCCCTGGGGGTAGTGTTCTAGCCTTCCCATAAAGAGAACCTGGAGAGTCTTTGAGCAATGAGTTCAGGACCCAGAAAAGGTGAACTCAAAAAGCTTGCTGTTGGTTACTAGAAAAGTCCTTTAAACAAAAGAGTTGCATTCACTTGCCTTTGCAGAGTGAAGGTGCCTTTCCTTGATTCCAGGGTTCCTTTGTTGCTCCAAATGGTCCTTTGGCACACAAAGTTCTTGGGTCCCCAGAGATTGCAGTCTTTGGGTGAAGAGCTGGCCTTCCTATCACTGCGATCCTGGTTTGAGAGCATTGGTTGGCTATATGTGGACAAAGATGTGTTGTCTAAGCAAGAGCTTTAGATTTCCGCGTGCTTTGTCCATGTGCTATCCTTGGAATGGAGGTAGAAAGGAAGTCCAGCCTCCCAGGTAAACTCAGGAAGGGGAGGAGTTCAGGGTGGTGCTACCAGGTTTGGGGCCAAGGCACAGCTCCTCCCATAAATGTCCACATGGCAGAACAATGGAACAAAGGCCATGCAGGTAAAGGCCAACCAGATACAGATACAGATATAAAACCAGCCCCATGAGGGCGCAATAGCCACTGTATATACAAAAGGAAACATGTGGACATTATTATTAAAATTCAGAATTTTCACTTATTATCCTGCTCATGTAACATTCCGCATGTAATTACAGGCAATTAATTATTCGTTATTTATTTAATTATTATTTATTTCACATATTTATTTGTATCCCGTCCTTCACACCCATGGAGGCAGCTTCACAACAGGCATTCATTCAATGCGAACAACAGTAATAAATAATAATAGCAATTAAAACAATTCACTAAAGCATTAAATTACTAAAAAAAATTGTTTAAAATCATGTAGGTTTAAAATCAAAAGCAAAGTTTGAGATCTTTTCAGTTTTGTCTGTCTCCCCACTTCATTTAGTTTTGCAAATTTGTGCATGCCAAACAGAAATGGGGGTTAAAGGCAGGTTAAAAGAAGAATAATTTACATGTCCAGGAAATGCATTATGAAATCTGAGTAGTCCTTCCTAACTGAAATACAAAACAACATCTAGAATCATATTTCTACATGTGCATTAAACTCTCTTGCATGTTAGTGATTATTATCAACATCTCTGTTTCACGAATAATTTTCTCTACTTCTGAATGGTACTTTGGATCACAGCTGAAAACGGTGCTTTAGTATTAACTTCCAATATCTATTTTTTTATTCTGAAGTGTAAAAGCTTTTTTCCAGAGTGTAAATACTACAGTGATGTGAGAAATATGCTTCTGTCATGTAATTACTTTAAAGCAGGGAGTGGCTGCGCATAGCAGACAAACAGTCAATTTAACTTGTCTGTCGCCTTTTCCTTTCATTAAGTGGTAATTCAGCTCTTCATTTTCCCTAATGCTCTCTGCTCACTTTCAGGTAATTACTGAAGGAGACTATGATGTTAATGAGTTTTGCATAGCAGATACTAGAACTAAACTTTTTAAAAAAGGAAATATAGGTACTTTAATGGTATATCAACTGTGAAAGATATAAAAATATTTTTAAAATCCAAGATACATTTGCTATCAGGTCTTGATTGATCTTATAAGTCAGGTATTCATCAGTACAACTAACCTTTAACTAGCTCAAGATGTTTTAAATTACACATTTCTATCCATGAGTTGTGGATGTAGTTTCTTATGATAAACTATGGTCCATGAATCCAAATATTTTCAATTCATTTTCAGTCATTTAATTTGAAAGAATTCTGCACAATAGATTAAGGGGTGAGAGAGTAAGGTGAATGTGATTTTAGCTTGTGGTTACTTTGACATGTGACTTTAAGCATGTTCAGGGGGTAATACTGGTTAACCCAATTTGCCCCACATTAACAGAAGTTGGGATATGCTCCTGAGCTTCCCGAATACTCCAGGGGAGCCCTGTACTTTGGAGATAGCATGAACAGCTGAGCTGGTTTTAATTTGAACCAGTTCATCTGTTCATATGGGCCAGTGCCGCCAATCCACTTTTCTTTACCTTGATAGCACTTACCTTTTCTGTTATTTGTCATTGTGAACTGGAGAAAGGAGGGAGATTTCTCCCTCTTTCCCCCAGGTCAGGTAGGTACCTTTGCTGAAATCAGCAAATGTATCCAGTGAAGGCAGGAAGCTTCCAAACTTCGTGACCACTGCAGTGGCAACAAACAACAGAAAAAATGTCACCATCCAGAAAAATTTGGTCCAACTGGATGATTGAGACTCTACTCGCACTGCTGCTAGGATTTGGGAGCAGAGTGTATAAACACTAGGTCTGTGCGATCAATAAAAATTATTATTAAATTGAGGGGAGGGACAGTGTATCATTTGTAAAGTGTTTCTAAAATTTTGTAAGGGATCTATATTGCAACTATAACAAAGTAACAAAGTTTTCATTACTATTTCGTTACGTAATTGCACAAGGGGGGATTTTATGGGGCTCATTTCTCTTTAATTTTTAGAGCTATTGGGATGACATTTGCTACAATGGTAGAACACATTTAGCACTGACCCCTTTCCCCCCAATTTCAGAACATTTCACACATTTACTGATTTTTGGGAATTTAAAAAGGGGTTTATGAACCTTTTTAAAAAACAACAACAACAACTACTACTACTACTACTACAGGAGCTGTCTCCTTGAATGTCTATTTTCAGTGATACAAAATAACCAGGGCATCACCCCCCTTCAAGTTTCAGAAAGATTTGCAAATCAACATATATTTTTAGTGAATTTTAACAGGAATTCTGCCCACTTCCTGCATTAAAGCTTGAATGTGAGTGTGGTCTTTGCCTGTCTCTTTCTGGGCTGGCAATGTGCTGGTAGGGCTTCTTCTTTGCCCAGCCATCCAGCCAGGCATCCCTCCCTCTCGCCTGCTGGCTTGGGCCCCCCTCACTGTCCCCTTTTGGGAAAAAGTGTGGCTTCTCTCTCCACTTTGGTCTCACTATCCTCCTCAAAACCCTTTGCAGGAACCAACCCAGCCTTTTTGGGGGAGAAGCAGTGCCCGCACTGGAGACCTTTAGTTCACAGTTAAATATGGACTGAAATGCACAGTTGCCCAAAGTGAGTTAACATTTTGCTGAGTAATGAGCATTGTATGGCATTCTGTGACTTCTGAAAATATGGCTACATGGCTATCCTGGTAAACTACTGAAAATAAGACCCTTTTGTTCATTCCAGACTGTATTCTCTCTATTGACTTTGACTTACCAGTATGCTTCCCATGATCAGCAGAGCTTGTTGGTAATGAGTCCAGTTTGTAGGCCTTTGTAGCAGGTAGTGTCCACCAGGTTTTATCATGAGTAGCTTTCAAGTAAGACCTGAGTTAAAATAGAAACATTTATAACTTCAAAAAGGGTGATACTAGAGAGAGATATAGATGGTGTATCCCTGTGTCCGTCGTCCTCTGTGAAGAGCTTGGGAGTCCTGCTGGATCCTTGGCTATCAATGGAGGTTCAGATCTCCAATGCAAGCAGAGTGGCTTTCTTCCATCTCCAGCGGGCTAGGCGACTTGCTCCCTATCTGACCAGGGAGGATCTGGCCACGGTGATTCAGGCTATGGTCACCTTGATAATTGATTATTGCAATGCTCTCTACATTGGCCTACCCATGTCGGCGATCTGGAGGCTCAAGCTGGTGCAAAATACAGCTGCTAGGCTTCTCACTGGCACGCCGGTGAGAGCTCACATAACACCAATATGGCAGCAGCTACACTGGCTACCAGTGGAGCACTGGGTCTCCTTCAAAGTGTTGATTATCACCTTCAAGGCTTTATATGGTCAGGGGCCGTCGTATCTGAGGGACCATCTCACACCATATCAACCCCAGAGGTCACTGCACTTCATTGACCAAAATCTTTTGATGATTCCTAGCTGCCACTCATCAGCTGACATCGACAAGATGGCGAGCCTTTACGGTCATAGCTTCAACTCTTTGGAACGCTCTATCAGAAGATGTGCGAGCTTTGAGAGATTTAACAAATTTCCGCAGAGCCTACAAGATGTTTTTATTCCAGCAGGCTTTCAGGGTCTGATTTGATTAACCAGCTGTAAATCATTCTATAGTTTTTAGCTAAGAGTTTAAATTTTCCAGTTGTTTTAAAGTGTTTTTTATACTCTCGGTAAGCCATCCTGAGCCCTTGGGGAAAGACGGCACGCAAAACAATAAATAAATAAATAAATAAATATGCATTTATAGAAGATTCATTATGAGATCATACATAAATGATAGATAATTAAAATAAATATTTACATGTACATTGCTAATCTACTAGCAAAAGAATTTAACTTTAAAATATATAGTTGACTGCCACCAAGAGTAGAAATTAGTTAATTAATAAACTAAAGAGAAGGAATATTGTGCAGAGTTAAGAGAAGAAGGGAGAATATAAGAAGTTAAAAGAAATCAATGTGGCCCCTGAAGGATAATCTGTTATTCTTGTTAGAGAAAATGTCATAATTGGAACTTTTTAAAAACTTCACTTCCTCCCTTTACTAAAGAATGTGTATAAAGATACTCTGTCCCCTTCTATGTCTTTGACGATACAATAGACCCATGTTTAGAGCTATTTAACTAACATGGCTCCGTAACTTACATACTGTACTATATTCTGTGATGCTTCCCATGTTTTCCTTCTTTTCTTTCCTTTTTAATAGTTTATTTGAGTTTTATTATTTTCTAAAAAAGAGTAAGATCTAATTTTGTATTCTTTTTATAGCATTTTTATATAGGATATGAAGGACAGAAAGAAAGAAAATCGAGGCTGTGAGATGACGCAACTAGGGTCATGCATGGTGGAAAGAATCTAGAATAGTGTGGGGTTAAAACCTTATAGAGCTACATGGGAGTGCAAAGCAGGAATGTTAAGGCTTCTAAAGAACACAGAGGAGGTACAGGGAAAATAAATGCTAGAGTTACAAAAAATCAAGTGCCATGATGCAGCGAAATTTAAGATAACCTCATTATTTCTGGCACCTTGTTCTCCTATTTAGATCATTTTGGTATTGAATGTTGCAGCAACCCCAAGCTATCCCCAAGTACCCTCTAGACTAGAGCTCCAATCACTCAAAACCTTTCTCATTTAAGAATCTTTGTGGTGGGCTGCTGATGGATAATTTTCACTTTGTAATTTACTGAAGCTAGTTTTATCAGGCATGCTTATATTTAATATAACTTAATCAATGTGTGTTTGGCTTTTTTTATTGGAAATAATTGTAAGAAGATCATGGTCATGATGAACAATGGCTAAAATGGACTGAAATAGCTAAATGGATCAAAAGAGAGTGAACAAAAGTGTGGGGTGGTGATGAGCGAGAGTGTAGGGTGCCAATCATATTAACCTAAGAACTTCACCAATTTCAGTGAGGTACTGAGGAGTCCCCAGTGGCACAATGGGTTAAACCCTTTTGTTAGCAGCGGGGTGAGCTCCCATCCGTCAGCTCCAGCTTCTCATTCAGGGACATGAGAAAAGCCTCCCACAGGATGGTAAAACATCCAGGAGTTCCCTGGGCAACGTCCTTGCAGACAGCCAATTTAGTATCATTCCTGACACGAAAAAAGTGGGGTATTTGAAATAGCAGAGCAATGTAGTAATGTAATCTCCTCTGTTCCCCAATATGTCACATTTACATATTGGTTGAGGTTCGTTGAAAGGGAGTACTTGAACTGAGGATCTTATATTTTGTGCACACCCACATACAAGAACCCTATATAGAATTACCACCCTTCAGTTTGGATCCAATTCATTGTCTCTTGTGACAATAACAAATAACAACAAATGCTAAAGAGGCAGCTAATTTTCCCCAGTAAATATTTCAGCATCAGCATTCACATTCATTGAGAAACAATACTTTACACACTTTATTTTTAACAGAGTAATGAGACAAAACATAATCCAAGAAAACCCCATATTCCCAAGAACAGTTCTCTTTTGAGAAAGCACAAGAAAAGGTTGTAATTAATGCCAAAAGAGGGAGAACAATCTATTAACATAATCTGAATAAAGCCCTTCCATATTTAAATGCAGACGCTAACTGCTAGTATAATACTTTATTAATTAACAAAGTATTTATCCACTGGGAAACGAGGATAAAAGGCGGCACTTTGTCAGACTATAGTAAAATGTGCTAGCTCTTCATAAGAAATGCATAAAAATCAAACAAAAGAACCATTATCTTTTTAAACCAATTACATTTAATCTCTAAAGAAAGAATGAGTACATCAGTTCTTCCTTGTTCAGTGATAAGCCTGCCCAGCTACTCGTAAGATCACAACTTCTTGACAGACCTCAGTGGTAGCATCAGATCTGATTATGATACTGAAGTAGCTCAGACAAATGGTGGTTATTCAATTAGACGTTAAGGCAAGGTCCATTATGGTGTTGCTTCATGGCAACTCCCCAGGGACTGCATTTTTTCCTGCTAGATAATAACTCTGAGAACTCAGATTAAAATGATCTCTTCAAAAATCCTTCCGTTTCTCTATGAATACGGTGATACTGTTACAGATACTGCCATTGTTACCGCTGCTGCTTTGCCCCACTTTTGGCAAAGTCAGGGGATATTATATAGTTTGCTGGAAAATCCAGAGTATCCTGGAAGTGCGGAGCAGTCTGGACAGCTGGATGGGTCCAATTTAGACTGATCCACTGCCCAGATAGATACTAAAAATTACAGGATTTTACTACTGCCAATATATTTCATTTTCATTCAGAGTCGATTTGTGGGCATTATAGAATCATTTATTTAATATTAAGGAAACTGAAAGTTTCGTATCACAGAAGAATAATCTTATTTTCCTCGTTCAAGAAAATTTGGACACAGAACAAAACTTAATTCATATATTTCATGTTTTAAATGTCTTTTTATTGTATCTCAAGATGAATTGTTCCATTGTTTTTATATTTAGTTATATGGTGTTGATTGTGATTTCTGTACGCTTGTAAGGCATTGAATTTTGCCACTATTTCTGTGTAAACTGCTTTGAGTCCCCCCAGGGGTGAGAAAAGCGGTATATAAATACTGTAAATAAATAATAATAAATCAATTTAAAAAATAACAGTCCTAAGAATCTAACAAGGTAGATTTCAGGGCTTTTTCAGAACAGCCAAATCATCTCATGAAATGCTTTCCTTACAATATATATAATTGCATTTTGCATCAAATCGTAATAAATTAGAAAATTTAGTAAATTATTCTAATTTATTTTCTTTAAAAATCAGAGAACATTCATGTGTGTCTTTGGGTGCATCCACACAGGGGGAAAAATGCTCAGCCTCTCACATTTTTTATGTGGAGTGTTTGAATTACGTCTCAGGTAAAAATGAATTAATTCAGGACAAAGCAGGAAAACTTTGCTTTGTGCCAAAGTAATTTGACAGCTGGAAAGATCTAGGTCTTTCCAGCTGTGGGCACTGTGTGGATTGGGCATGGGGATCACATGACTTCCAGTCCCAATCCAAACAGTTCTCTTGGGATTTTTGGGCTCCCAGAGCCCGAAAAACCCAAGATAGCTCCTACCCTCTCAAAACAAACAAACAAACAAACAAATAAATGAAAAACAGAAAAGCCTTTAAAAGAAAAAAAGAACTTACCCAGCATTTCCCTGCTGACTGCCCTCTCCTGGGAAAATCACTCTTGCCTCCTTTATCTATGTGCTGACTAGGTAAGTTATTGGGGGGGGGGGTGTTCTTTTGTGTCCGGGTGTCCTACTGTAAGTTCCGAGAGAGCATCTGGACACCTCCCAGTAAAGCACGAGCTTTCTGGGGCATGTGTGGACTGTGGGTTTTTAAACCAGATTGGGCACACATTTAAGTCTTGTCTGGAACTGCCCTAAATCTTCAGTTCCTTAAGCTTAGCCACACTCTGCATAGTCCCCTACGATTGGGGGGTGGGGGCAGGGAGCTACTCTGGTTGATTCTCTATTTTAAAAACCTTTAGCTGTAAGGTCCTGCTGATATTTGGTGCTTGGGAGAGCTTTTCACCTAAACCAGTAAATCCAGTGTACTGATGTTATCACTGAAGATAAGCATTCTTTAGGCCGAACCATGCATTTGGGGACAAGTTGGTAGATTTCATGGAAATTAAAGGTCTATCCACACATCCCAGAATATCAAGGCAGATTTTTAAAAATTAACTTTATTTGTACCCCGCCACTATCTCCCCAAGGGGACTCGGGGCGGCTTACATGAGGCCACACCCATCAATACAACAAACACAATATAACACAAGAACACAACAGAAAATTAAAAATAAATAACTTAAAATACAAAACCAATGTAAATAAAACAACACAGCAATATAAAACCAAAACTTTAAGACACTAATCTGCTTTGAGCTGGGTTATTTGCTTTGAGCTGGGTTATCTGAGTCCACACTGCCATATAATCCAGTTCAATGTGGACTTTATACAGTTGTGTGTACAAGTTAATTACTGAAGACTACCAAGTTCTAAGGTTTATATGGTGGATTAGAGGCACTACTAATTCACAAAGTTATATAAGGCCAGTTCCAACAGCCATACTACCAGAATAGAAATATATTAGGGGTAAGGTGTTCCAGATATTATTGGACAGCAACTCCCATCATCCCCAGCCAGCAAAGTCAAGTTTGGTTGGAGTTGTTATCCAGCACATTTGCAAAGTCCCCAATTCCCCACCTCATAATACAAATGAAAGGGGAAAGAGGAGTAGAAGAATAGCGCTTCAAAATACATGTTTTCATATTCTTCCTCCAGAGGTATCTTTATTTCTGGACATACTCGCAAATGACCTCTCAGTCATAGCTTCCTCACAGCTGTAAGTCTTGCAATGTTTGTTATTCAAGACATGCAAAATCTGATAACCTCTCAGTGCCTGAAAAGTTCCTGATCTTTAAAGGCAATGGACCACAATGTAAACATTTAAAGTGAAAAAAATATAAACTGTAAATGACACATTTTGCTTGAAAATCAGTGTTGTAAAATGAATCCAGTCTGTCAATATTAATCATTTCCCTGGTGGCATAAATGCATTTGCACATATACACTGGGATTTTTCTGCAGATTCCCTCCCAGTATGCATTCTCAATCTATCTCACTGGTGAGCTTGTGCTTTATACCCAACACAACTGCAGGTGTTATCTTCCACGTTCAGTCTTGAATGTGATTTCACATGTACATCAAAGCAACCTGTCCTGGCAGAGCTCTACCATTCAGCCATGCTAGATTGTGGGTCATCACTGTTTTTCTTTGTTTGCTAATGCTTCATTGGCTCTTAGGCAGCATTGGCATAAAGGTAATTTATGGAGGTATTTTGTATGCACAGCAAATAATGAGAAACACCTGCAAATTTTCCCTCCCTGAGTTCAAAAACTAATTATATTTGTAAATAATGGCTACCATTGAACACAATTATCCAAATCATTTTAAGTAATGGAGTCTTTTAAAGGCATTTGTGAAAGGTTGGAAGCAGTTTTAAAACACTCTTTATTTGCAATATGGGAGACTAAAAAGTTCAGGAAGCTCCTCAGCAACTAAACAACAACAAATAAATAAAATATTCAACCAGTTTTGCTCATCCCCAACCCTGTTTTTCCAGACACGTGAAATAGCCACCATGCACACAAAGCTCTTAGCATGGGCCAATGCTTAAATCATAAACAGTAAAACTTATACTGAAACCATTTATTTCATATTCTATATTTATTTTATTTTTAATTGCCACAAAAAAGCTGCTGACAAAATAAAAACAGACAGTATATAGATACCCAATTTAAAAATCAGTTTGGAAAGCAAAACAGTGACCTTAAGTTTATTCGGGGGTTGAACTGGTAGGTCTTCTATGAGCTATTTCTCATTTATTAAAACCTGTATGCCACTCAACTGGCCACTGTCCCCACTGCTGCTCAAACAACTTCTAGCCTAATGGCACGTTGTGCCTGTCCAGTCTTTTGGATTTCGTTTGCATCTGGTCACTTTATTGTAATAGATTTATTTTTCAAAACTATGTCAAATTCCTTTCAACACCCACTGCCCCAAATGGTTTGGGAATGAAAATTAATGTCTCTCAAACATTAATAACAAGATGAGGAAGAGAAGAGGGAAAACCTGTACTGTTAGTCTCATCCAACTTTTTTATTTTAAAACAAGATATATAAATTTTAAAGCAAAAGGAATTGGAATGATATTATTACTGTGAGGATATTTCTATTATCTTTAGTCTCCCGTGTGCAGACTGATGGTGGTATAATGTGCACGCGCTCGCTCTCTCTTCCCCTCCCCCCCTCCCTCCCTCTAATTCCTCTAATGGCAGAGTACCATTTTCTTCTCTCTTGCCTGGTGGGTTATGATGTACATTAAAGAAAAATATTTTCCCCCAAATTCCTCCTTTGGCTAATAATAATAATAATAATAATAATAATGTTATATTCTACTCTATCTCCCCAAACATAAAAGGCAAACATTCAGTGCCCGAATACAACAATAATACATCCATACTGACAAAATTTATACAACCCAACATATAAACACGAATTATAACTTAACAAACTAAAATTAAATAAAAAGCACAGCCTGTTATAACAGACATAAGACAAAAATCAAACATCAAATGGAAATAATAATTTCCCATTTCCTTGCTCTAATAGGTACATGTCATATAAGCATAAGAATAATAAAGGCAGTCATCTTTTTTTTTTACTTTCCACCTTCCCTCTTATTGCATGGAATAGAGTCAACAAAATGTCATTGTCAACACTGGGCCTTGACAATAGCGCATGTACAATAGTGGAAAATGTCTGACTCTCAGACTGTTGAGGGGCCGGGCTTTAGCTTTAAAAAAAAACATAATCGAATTTCTATACACTTTCCACATATCCTATGTGTCATGCAAAAAAATATGCAAGGACAATATAATATTTAAAATGAAGAACAATTTTAACCAACATAAACCTACTATGTTGGAAATGTGGGCGTGCTTTTGGCTAATGAGATAGTCAAGTTAATTAGGATTGTTGTTGTTATTGTTGTTGTGAGCTTCAAGTCATTTCGAACTTTAATAATAATAATAATTCGTTATTTGTATCCCACTTTTCTCCCTGAATGAGACCCAAAGTGGTTCACAACATTATAAAAACAATACAAATTGACATGCATATGTAAAACTTAGGGCAACCCTAAGTCCAAAGTTTAGGGCAGCAGCTGGGTAAGTGACCTTGGAGGGCTACATGAGACCTGTGGGACTTTGATTGAGGACCCCTGACCTAGATCAAATTACATAGAATGGATGGAAGAATTGACAGGAGAATTTGGGTAGAGTGGGATGCCCAGCATATAGCTTTATTTTAATTTTAGTTGCACATGGAACACCACATTCAGCAGAACACCTAGTTCATTATGGGCATTACCTCTTTGTCTCAGACTGTGGGCCAGAAATTAGAAACAGCATAGAACACGTTAATCAAAGCATATTTTGATATTTAGATATAGATAGAGATACACACACTTGGTAACAACTAAGGAAATGATTGAATCCCACTACTGAATACATCTCCTACTTGTCCTTGAATGAGAGAAAGACATTAGGCTCTTAGGAACTAGATAAAAAACATTTGTGCAGAGGCTTCGCTCAGGTGATTTCTAGGGATGGAAATGATTAATCTGTCCACTTATAGTTAGGCTACAGATAGGCTTTCCAAAGCATAGAAATACTGATTATGACAACAGAAAATTTTGTTTTCTTTTGGAATCATAAAAGAGAATGTGTACTTTTACAAAAGAGCTGAGGAATTTCATTAAGGATTTGATTAAGAATAGTATTTGTTATCGGCAGACCGCAATGTTACTAATATGAAAAAGAAAAAGAAAATCTTATCTACAGTATGTTGCATGACTTAACCATGGCCAGGAGAGGGATCCATTGGCTAAGAGTTGACATTGTGTTTTGTCCTGTTACGAGAGCAGTAAGTTTCTAGAGTAACATTCGATGTTTGGAAAATAGGATGGTTTTGGATGGTCATTAGAATGCAAGTTTTGAAAGCGCAACGGTTTCTACGATACTACAGCAAGACGGTGGTACTAATAGGATTTAGTGTGATATATGGAGAGACCGTGACAGGAGCCTGATTTGAGAGGGACACATAATATCAACGGACTTCATTATGCTACAAAAAAAAAGTAACAACTAACCCATATCATATAGTTTCCATTTCACTTCCTTAAAGAGGAAAACTTTTCCTAAGTACATCAATTTCAAACATTTCACTCTAAAGCCATATTGACTGCATCTGATCAAATAGACCACTCACAAAATATGCATATATGTTCATCTGAAACGGGGACTAGAAATAACTGGTTGCAAAGTATTCTTGTTTTCCATTATCTGGACTATTGTATGAGTTGTGGTTTTGTTTTTCAAATGGCAAAGATGATAAAAGATACCCAGAGTGGCCTCTTGGAGATTATGTAGCACGCTTCTGGCTTCCGTCCAGTGAACACACTGCAAAATGAGCTGGAAAATGTATGCATCTTCTAGGTTTGAGGGTTTTCTTGCCCATTGCTTCTCCCAACCCTCAAAGCAAAACATTCGAACAATATGCTTATTGATCTTGGCAGCCTCCTGATTTATTAAAGTGTTGATACCCACTTCTTTTGTATCACTTGGCAAATGATCAATCGCATTTTTCCTTGTTGCCAGCATTTGCAGATTGACTGTGGCAGCAGGTATAAAAGGGAGTAATACCAGATTAGGGGTTTAGGTGAATTAACAGCAGAAAGAGGACTTCCGTTTCAGTGCCTTGATTGAAGAAACATAAGTGGTCTGACAATTATGATCACCGGTCCTGGGAGTAAATTCTAACAGCAAGACTGCTGGAAAGGTTTTTACAAAGCAAAGCTATTCACATGTAGCAGATTATATCACACAAACCACACACGGAGCCAGTGTACCAATATGTTCATTTGCAATGAAATAAATATATGTGGGAATTTGGATAAATAAATGGCAAAATGCAGAGCTCTATGCTGTTTACATATAATCTCAATATCAGGCAGAGAGCGTTCCTCTTTAAAGAAAAATATATTGCTCCTTTGCGTAAAATTTAAAGCTATGTTAGTAAGACCGGATGTTAGAGCTCTGTGTGTTTCTATTAATATGATATCTTCAATATTTGGCTGTGCATAGATCGATCATTGATATCTAGGATGATTAAAGATATAGAACTATTTAAATCCCATTGCTTTCTGTCCTTGAATGTGTACAAAATTAATAGTCACTGTAATTCATACTTCCTCAGCAATTATTTATGCTGAAAGGTGTTTAGTAAAAGAATCTATTCACCCTTCTTTACATATGATTTTTAAAAAAATCGTTATCATGAAGCTGTCATGTAAATTATGTAATGTGCTTGGCTGTTACATGGATCCAAGTGCCCAAATTAGCTAATCTGCATTTTTCTTGAAATATTTTAATACCCTTACAGTTAAAATGCATGAATGAAAATGAATCTCTGTCTTTCTATCAAGACTGACACATTGTAAAATAAACAGCAATCAGGCTGAAGATGCTGTATTAAACAAACCAAGTTTTGTTTTGCTAAACTAAGCAAAGTTAGTTGAATGCTCAAAGTAATAGTTGCTAGTATTTTTCTCCCCCTCTACTTTAAATTATTTCTCCACTTGTTTTTGTGTCTATGCATAAATTAAAAATCTGCTGAAATTTATTATTCATCTGAGATGTAATTAATATGCAAAATTATGCAAATTAAGATGCAATTAGGTTTCAATTCTCTAGTGGAATTTTCCATTATAATTTAATACAAAGTAATAGAGTAATTGGTGTCACGTGTAATTACTGTTACTCACGTGTACATGCGGACGTGAAAATGGTTTGTATATGTTAGTTATCCTATGCAAATGTACCATGCAGCCTCTCATCACTGTGGGACTAGGTAAACAAAGCCTGCCTTAAAACAAGAGGGAGTGACCCCCCCTTTCTTTTCATGTTTTGTCATTTTCAAAAACAACATGAATAATTGTAATTGATTTTGCTGCATTTGTTCCTTAGAATCCATAAATAGGTACAGTTTTGTGTCATATTCGCCTTATTATTGTAGAGAGTACTTATCTCTAGCAAAACAAGACATAATAACTAGCTCAACAAAGAGATTTTGATGTTCCACCAACACAGAGAAAATCAAAATAATAAACGAAGCCATTTCACATCAAATCAAGACAATTTTAATAAGTTTTGTTGGCCTTACTTTGGGATGAATTCTTCTACATGGGTAGGAATTGTATCCAGATCTGTAAACATACAGAAGGGTGCAAGTACTGCTGACTGACTGTTGCCTCCAGAGAAGATTCACAGTCTCTTTGTCCCCATGTAACTACAGATCTATGATGATGAACAAGCCAAGATTGGGCAGCTCCATATCTACTGCTCTGCCATGTAGCAATATTTTCTGACTCTCGGCTGTTTAATGACAACAGTAATGAAAAGGCTCCCCTATCATCAGTCAGGTTGCTATGAACTTGGAATACAATATCTAATTATAAGACATATATAGGCGAATTGTAATGCAACATATGGAGGGTTACAGATTTTGTTTTCCTGGTTTACATAATGCAATAGGCAGTTGGTTTTGCTCTTGCTACCAAAATCACTAATTTTGTGCATGTCTTTCTTTAGGTACATAAGAGTGCTAACAAAACACACAAAAGCTCCAGGGAAATTGATTATATAAACCAAGAATAGGCGGCTGTGGCCTTCCAGATGTTTTAGGACTCACAACTAGAATCAGTTCAAGGCAGCATAGTCAATATGGTTATGGAAATTATAGTCCAAAAGATCTGGGATGATTCTGTATGCCTGTTTCTTCCATAAATCTTATCATTGCCAGTTCCCATCTGGTTCCAGATACAGTCGCAAATTTCAAGTTCCCATCATTCACTTGATCCCAAAATGATTTCTTCCCTATGAGCACAAAAATTGGTCAAACAACCCATTACTCCATGGTGCAAACAGTAAGAGAGTTTTCCTTATACATTTGTACTAAACGAGTCACCAGCAAAAGTATTGAGCCAGTACATGGTGACCAAGTTTTCTGATTTATAGAGAACACTGCTCTATCTGAAGCATTGTTATAAAAGAGTCCTCGATCTGAAAACATAAATATTTTGAAGGGCTGTTGTTTTTATTTTTGTTGTTCAGGCAGAACACTGGAATAATGGAGAGCAAAATTTGAAAAGTTGCCCATCAATAGTTAGTGGATCGCAGTGGAAAGAGGCATGCAGGTTTTCCCCACTTCAGTGAGATATACTGTGTTCTTGTTTAAATTATAGTAGTGACACTAAATAGACGGACAGACAGACAAACAGACATTTAGATGGTGTATTTTTCTTTTTGAAGAATATACAACCCTAAACTGCAGGTTCCTTCTAAGTATACAATTCTGCCAATATAGAAAGGGGGATGCTATTTGCATTCCTTTTTTATAGGAAATACAGTAATGTTTGAGGAAAGGGGGCATTTAATAAATAACACATTTAATGTACCTTGGTGTTAATGGCCGGTGCAAATACTTCTGGTTGTTTCTTAAATTAGAACTTAGACCCTTTACCTGAAAACTGGGATTGCAATGAAGTAACTTGTATGAAGCTTGGTTATCCAATGAAAATTGGATTAACTGCCACTGAGGTAGTCATATTTGGTATACACAGAATACCATAACACCTTAAGGATACAGTATGAAATAATAACTGGCATTGTTGGATAGAGAATTCTGGAAATAGTGATCAAATCTATTTATATTTTCCAGGCTCTGCTTACAGATAAAGTTCCTCCTCCTCCTCCTCCTCTCTTCTCTTTTGTGGGATAAGCTATGTCTCTTACTTCATCAGGTGTCCACACAAGCTTATGCTACAGCATGCCTTTAAGGCTTTAAGATATCAGAGTTTTCACATTAGGGAAATATCTACATTTACCAGTTGTGTCAGTGTGAAACCAACAGAGAAGGAAGTATGTTTAATGTGTGGATGAATATTCTTGAAGCCCTGGAACTAGACTAAGCCATTGATGGTGCCTATATGCACTTGATTCCAGGAATCACAGTATTCATGGCTTCAGGGCCATAGAGGAATCCGTTTTTCCCACCACATGTGCAGATTGCAGGAGTACCCCATTCCTTAATTGGTTGCACCATATAATGTGGTTTATAACTAAGTGTGCTGATGCGCATTACAGGCTCTATTTTGAAGTATTCCCTGACTTTGCTTATCCTGGTTTAAAGCCTTTAATGCATGTTGTTGCATTTGTGGTCTGCATCATTTAAACACTGCACTTTAAATCTTCCTTCTAACTGCATTAAGTGGTCAGTGTAGATGTGCCATAAAACCAATGAGAAAAAAGTTTCAGGGAGACTGCTCCAAATGCTTCATAATGCCATAATAATTTATACATATATCCTTCCATTTGTATTCTTCCATAATTTAAAAAAAAAACTATTGTAGAAACTAGGCATGTAGGCATAGACCCCCCTCCTTTTATATGCTGTGTGGCCCCTTCATGGTTTTTTTTGAGTGAGTTATGAATTCTGAATATCAGAGATGGTGATATTAGTTTCTATGCCAAGCTAAGCTAATCGCCCTTAGGTTTCACTGAAGAATGTGAAACAAGTTTGACACAATGACTTCACTTATGTCCCATTTTTTTCAGTGGAAACAAAGTACAACTAATTCATATTGGATCCAACCCGGTGACTCCACGGTCATTTATGACTTTAGTAAACAGGTGAGAAACCTGCTCCTGAATATCTGGAGGCTGTTTCTGTTGCAATTTAATTTGCTTGAGACTTGACTTAAGAGGTTTTATTAAAGGATATGTAATCATGGAAACAACACCTGAAGCATAGTTTTCTACTATCTTGTATACCTATTGTGAGCTTTTCTCATGCAGAGCACTCAGGCTGTACATTTGAACTGAGGAACTTTGAAAGAAACTAGACATTATTGTAAATTAGCACAATGCGTATGCTGCTATATTGTACCAAACTGCATTTTCCTTCTCATTTTTTTCTACCCCTTTCTCACATTATGCTTCTGGCTAATTATTTAAAGTAAAAGACATCCATAAGAAGAAATAAAATCTGCCATTAGTCTCCTGTGCTGCACCCCGTCCGGGCTTCACCCATTCATCCATATGTAGCTTCTCCATTCTATCCTGTAATACTACCAATTACTATGCAGTCAGGACTATTCATATTCATATTCACATCTCACAGTGGACATTTAAGCTACACTCTGAGCAACACTCATACCTTAAACTACACCTATTATACAGCTGTTGTACAATTACTGTAAATGAAGTGCACAATATGGGGCTCGGCTTGTATAATAACTTGTAATCAGTGATAGGAAAAGGGGCTACAATTCGCTCTTCTCATGCACACAAAAAGCTCTCCTCCTTCCCCACCTCCCACCCCCATGATTGCTTGATTTCTTTTCTTTCCTGGATATTTGACAAATGATTATTGTTAAAGAGATGCATCACTTTACCCATGGGTATTCAACAACTCTGCTGAAAACAGAACAAAATTAGCTGTTGCTCTTTGGCCCTTCTGTTCGATGAGTACTGAGAAGGTTATTGGTTACACTGTGGATCAATACTAGCCCAGAAACAGTACTGCTTATGGAAGGCAACACTCCGACAGACTCTGAATTTTTTCCTGGATTGACCTGGGATCATCCGGTGAACCCTTGCCCCCTTCCCCCAGTTCTTTTAGTATCCCCAATTAAGACAATGCTTCCTTTAGAAGTGCCTACCACCACAACATATTGGAGGAGCCTCCCAAAGGGAATTAATTAATAGTCTGGCAACACAATGTATTGAATCATACAAACACAGGGTTGGAAGAGACCACCAGGGTCATCCAGTCCACTCCTATTCTAACATACAAAACACACAGTCAAAGGATTTCCAATGTCATAGCCAATCAGACTTTGTTTAAAAGGCTCCAAAGAAGGAGACTCCATCACACTCTGATGCATATTTCACTATCAAATGGCTCTTATCACCAGGAAGTCCTTCCTTCTCCTTCCATTTCAAGGACACCACCACACTTTTTAAAACAGGCATCCTTTAAGTCTTCAAGACACTTCAACTGAAACAGAAGCATCTTTCTTAAAGTAGCACTTTCCATGGAGTTGTTTGCATTGAGATTTCCTCCCATTGTCCCTCAAGGATTTCACCCCAGATCATAGGGAGAGGTTTTAAATTAACCCTCATCTTTCCCAGAGCCTTTGCATTGGCGATTATAGGAAGTGGTTTTAAATTAACCCCTTTCTCAACATGCCCTATTTTGGCAATCTGGGCAAATGGGCATTTCGGTTCCTCTCACACACAGCTTCATTGTTTTATTTACAAGCAGGCAACAAAAGCGGGAAACAGGGATTAACATCACGTGGAGAAATTGGCCATTTTTCCCATCTCTATGTCAAAAATTTAAAACTAAGTTGACTGCCAACTAGCTTAAGAACTATTGGGGGAATGTACACTTTAGAAATGGCAAAATATCTCACTCATACAGTTTAAACTTGCATCATGTCAAGGGTGCCAATGTGTAGAAATGTCCTTTTATTGTGTGTGATGAAGTCCTAAGTCTTTGGAACAGTAGAAAACAGACTAGCTCCATCTTCAGTTGTTTTAACCCAACTCCTGTATCAAACCATTCCCTCATTGATTTTGAAAGATCTCTGTTAGAAAATCTGACAGTTCTCATCTGACTAGTTCATCAAGAGGTCATTGTGAGGCTCTTGTCACGAAGGTATACCATAAGGTCTTTTTGTCTTTCTTACATAAAGCAAAATGATTGTTCTGTTACATGAGGGCCAGCACGGTCAAGTCAGATATGGCTATGCTCTCTCAGAGCCATTTCTAATAACTAACGGAGTGAAACAAGGTTGTGTTCTTGCACCAACCCTATTTACAATCTTCTTCAGCATGATGCTCCAAAGGGCTATGGCAGATCTCCAAGAAGAAGAAGAAGACGGCATATATATACACTATCGTACTGATGGTAGCTTGTTCAACTTATGTCGTCTGAGGGCTCGCACTAAGACTCTAAACTATCTAGTCCGTGAGCTGCTTTTTGCTGATGATGCTGTCCTTGTCGTCCATTCAGAAGCAGTTCTGCAATGCCCAACATCCTGCTTTGCAACAGCTGCAGAGCTGTTTGGGCTGGAAGTCAACCTGAAGAAAACGGAAGTTCTCTACCAGCCCGCACCACAGGAAGAACACCATCATCCCCACATCAGCATAAGCAAATATGTGCTTAAGTCCGTTCAGCAGTTCACCTACCTGGGTAACATAATCTCTTCAGACGCCAAGATTGATAAAGAGATAGATCACAGATTAGCAAAGGCATATACTGCATTTGGAAGGCTTCACAAAAGTGTCTGGAGTAACAAACACCTGAGACAAAGCACCAAAATCAGTGTGTACAGAGCTATCATACTGTCTATTCTCCTATCTGGGTCTGAAACATGGGTCACCTATTGCCAGCACCTACGACTTCTCGAACGCTTTCATCAGCACTGTCTTCGCACAATCCTAAATATACACTGGACTGACTATATGATGAATGTTGCTGGCCTTAAGCAAGCAGGGATCACCAGCATTGAAGCCATGCTATTGAAAACACAACTGCGCTGGGCAGGGCATGTCTCTAGGATGGAGGACCACTGCCTCCCAAAGATACTACTCTACGGTGAACTCGCCACGGGTCAGCACAAGAGAGGCGACCCCAAAAAGAGATATAAGGACTCCCTGAAACAACATATCAGGCTCGGCCAGATTGATCACCAAAAATGGTCCACCCTGGCCTCACATTGGGAGGCATAGAGATGTACTATCTACAATGCTGTGGCCTCTTTCGAGAAGACATGCCGAACGGGTCTCGAAGAGAAACGACATTGCAGAAAGAACAACAACTTGGAAACAACATCACCCAAGGAGACTTTCTGCTGTGCTCTTTGCAACTGGACTTGCCTATCTCAGATTGTCCTTTTTAGTCATCAACACGCTTGTAAAAAGCATGGGATGAGTCCTTCCTAAAGAATCTTCGTTCTCAAAGTAATGCCGAGAGAGAGATTTTGTGTATTACACATAATTTTGTGGTGTTTTAAATTTTGGAATGACATGTAGTACATGCTAGCATGTATTGACTATTATATGCCCCATGAAATAAATGCTCTCCTTTAATGGATATTTTATGACTATCCTTCATTTCCCATTCACAGGAAACAAAACTACCAGGAATGAATATTTTGTCTCTTTTTCGATGCCCATTAATTTCCTGGAAAATGTTTGTTTCATCATTATAGTTGACTAACTCCTCCTCCTCACCTGCCAATCACCAATACCATGCTAACAGAACATGCCTTATAAAATTAATTGTACTGCTTTGCGTTATAGCTCATCAACGCATTTAGAATTAGGCGAAATGAAATAATGGGGGTCAGTTGTGTAAAAAATGAGTTTACTTTCATGCCAGCTGCAGAAAATGAACAAAACTGGCTTTGTGCCAAGGAAGAGAGTCTCACATTAGGAAAAGACAAGGAAAGTACTCACAAAGCACTGCACATCAAAGGAAATATTATATTATACACTGTGTATATTATACACCTATGTCCCAAGAATTTATTGTTGTGTGGAAATCCATGGCCAACTGGTTTCACCTCTCACACATTTCTTTCATTGGAACTAACAAACGTTATTTTATTTCACTAATAAATGACTCTGCATTAAATCTGAATGATGTTGCTTTGTGAAGCATACAAATCTTGATACAAGAGAAAGAGAAATGCTTGGAGCATGCTGGACCATCTTTGAAAAAGCAAGACTGATTGCATACCTCAGTGTACATTAAACTGCTATGCAGATCAAATGAATTAAACATAACAGCGGTATTAAACACCACTATTTGTACTGAAAGGGAGCAATTGACCCTATGCACTATAGTCTGAGGTTATGCTTTAGATGCAAACTAATCCTGGATCCAGAGCCAAACTAAATTGATTCAGACAGATAAGGGAGATGTCTAAATCTAAGTAGAGTTATTGCAAGTCAGAATTAATCAGACTCTGAACATTCCTGAATATATATTCATGATTTTGATTCAGAAGGCCATAGAGAGACAGCCATTGGGTCTCCCAAAGCCATTGTCTTTCTTCCCAAGCTCACTAAATATATAAAACACCAGGATGGAGGTAGGAGTGAGGCTTTATCTCCCACTGTTACCTCTTGGCATATACCGGTTTTCTTCTATCCAATGGTAGGACTAACTCTAACTACTGTCTGAATAGATCTGGATTCTTGCCATGTTTTGTAGACCTTATACATGAGAAGGTGTGGTAATCAACTTTGTTCTAGTGTAAATGTTGCATAAATATAGTGGTTCATAAAATGACTCCATGAAACAGAAATAAGGGATTTGCATGATCATGCACATATGGAAAACGGAATGTGGGTGGACAGGAAAAGAGATTTAAAGATGGGCTTAAAGCCAACCGCAAAAACTGTGGCATAGACACCGAGAACTGGGAAGTCCTGGCCCTTGAGCACTCTAGCTGGAGGTAAACTGTGACCAGCAGTGCTGCAGAATTTGAAGAGGCATAAATGGAGGGAGAAAGGGAGAAACGTGCCAAGAGGAAGGCACGTCAAGCCAACCCTGACCGGGACTGCCTTCCATCTGGAAACCAATGTGCTCACTGTGGGAGAACATGCAGATCAAGAATATGGCTCCACAGCCACCTACGGACCCACTGCCAAGACACCAGATCTGGAAGACAATCATCCTTGAGCTATGAGGGATTGCCTAAGTAAGTGTATGGAAAAATTAGAGAATGCCCCATACCACAAACATGATGTTTCATAAGTACTCACAGTGAACAAGGATTTATCCATGTCATGTGCAAAAGAGGAGCCAAAGATTCATTTCTATATATTATATATTCTACTGGAGAGACTGCTCGTGCACAAGAATCTAGTGTAAATTAGTTCTTTGTTCCAATTTTCCTTATCCTTCCCAAAATAATTTTATATTAGGAAATTGAGAATGCTGAAGAATCAGAGAAAGAAACAGTGAAGATTTATGGCTATTAAAAGCAACTGAGCCAGCAATGGTAAGCACCATTGAAATGAAGCTAATTGATAGATGAATAATAGATTGTGTGAAGATGTATTAGGACTTGTATTATTTTGTACTATTTCCATTATATTGGGACTAATTTCCATAGTAATGCTGTTAGCTGAAAAACTGCCTTTGTCTATCGGGTCTCCACAGAAAAAGCAAATGTGAAAATGGCAATATTTTTAAACAGTATGTTGGGGTTTTGTTTAATAAAGCTAATGATTTCAAATCTGCTTTTATTAAAACACAGTAAATGCCATCAAATTTTTGACATGTAATCTTATTATATACTGTAAATATTTATCACTTTCCAAACAAAATGTTACACATAAGTAGAAGCTCCACTCATTTGGTCATAAAGCAAAGTTGGAAATGAATCCTTTTATCTTGCACTCTCTCTTTATAGGAGAAGAGTCAGTGTGGTTCGAGCTTTGGACTATGACTTTAGAAACCAGAGTTCAAATACCTGCTTGGTCATGGAAACTCTCTGAGTGACTTTAATCAAGTCACACACTTTCAGTATCTAAACAAAGCAAAGGCAACCCCACTCTGAACAAATCTTGTCAAGAAAAACCCATGATAGATTTGCCTTAGGATTCCCATAATTTAGAAACAACTTGAAAGTACACCATAATTGGAAATAGGGAGGTGAAACCCAATTTTATCTAATTAGCTCTTTCTTAACTACCAGTAATGACACATATGAAATTAAAGAAGCTAAAATAAACAAACCTGCTCCTTAATTATTTCATATTTCCTCTCTCATGCTGGGCAATGTAGCTACAGCCATGGAACAAAGTCACATCCCATTTTTGTGCTCAGAAAATGTACTGACAGTGTATCTTGCAATAGCTGGAGATTTTGATTGATCAACATTTTTAATCAAGCCAACGTGATTCCTAATTCCTGGATCAATATCTGAATTCTAATATGGTACTATGTATTTTGTACCACTTTTGCAATTTTGTACTATTGTACTTTGAAAGGGGTAATCCTGTGCCAACTTGAAGTGATAATGTAGACGTTCATTATTGGGGACAAGTACCTTGTTCTTTTCAATTCGTTGCTTCCAAGCTTTCAATGTAAATATTAGGGTTGGTTGATCCATACAAAAATTGATTCTAAACTCGGTCCGGGGGATTCAGATTTTGATTAGTTAAAGAAATTATTACAAATTTTTTAAATAAATTTCGTGATTGAAATGTTATTAATAACCAATTTCATTATTACTTCTTTATGCCAGCTGGCTTGTCATCCACCTCTCCCCTCCTTCCCTGGCTCACATCCACTCCTGACAAAACACAGGGCTATGGAAAGCTATTCAAAGAACAAGGGCAAGTCAAACACAAGAGAATAACAAGTAGCACATCAAGAGCAGCACCAAATCACAACTGTGCACACACAAAGTTGTATTGCATCATCTTAAAGTTTCATACATTGTACAATATCTGTAAAAATACATAATATTAACACATTAAGCATCAATTTCTGAATGGATGCCAATTATTATAAATACACACTCCACTATCACTGAAGATAATCCACAGGGAATACCTGTAATATTGTCCAAAGGTGCAGAGGAGAAATCGCTGGCGGAACTACAGGTCCCAGGAAGCTTTGCGATGGAGCGGATGCTGTGTGGACCGGGAATGGAAGGGCAAATGCAGAAGTTCACCTTGCAGTCTAAAATGGCTCATGGCAAATATGTTTGTAAATCCTATATGTAATCAATTCTATAGGGCTCCTGGATCCACAATCTCTAAATAATCACAATTAGCGCCAAAAAAAGGAAATGGAGAAGTCGCCGTCTAAGGACTACTGTTCCCAGGATGCAAAGTGGGAATGTCATTTCTGGTTCCCCGCAATGGAGGAAAGAGATTGCTCAGGTCTGCAGCTGTTTTTTGTGATGGAGGAGGCTTTCCCCCGCTTTAGCCACTGGTTCCAAGAAGCCAGAAGTGCAGGAGTATGATGTCTGTAAGTGGCCCTGATAAGCAGTTTTTGAGGGGATTGATATTCCTGTTATAAGAAGCTCTCAGCTAGCGAGGGGAGAGAAGGGAGGCTGCTGCTGTGAACTGTCAGGGGAAAATACGACCTAATTACAAAATTTAAGAAAAATGGCGGCCCCCAGGTTCGGTTTAGAAATTACACTTCTGGGTTAGGCCACATGGGTCAAAAAACTATGAAATTAACTTTATTAACAAAATTAAACCGATTTCATAGAATTTAAAACTGGAGAGATCCAACCCTAGTAAATATCACATTAAATGTTACTTAATATATATGTGATACTCTGCTGGGGCCTAGCAAGCTTGGATGGTGGCAGCGAGGTCCTCAGGTCATAGGTTTGGTTCAAGTTTCCTTCTCTTAGATGGTTGACCTTACAGGGTGAAATGAGCACCATCTGCCCAAGTTTGAAATCAGAGTTTTCCTTTTCTTAGGATGTTTGCTAAAAGGCTTGAGAGCCCATCCTGCCCTTTGATGCTCTTTGTCAGACCCTTCGGTTGTGACACCTGTGTGGCATGGGAGGCCCTACTGGGGGCTATTATGCCACCACCGGCATAGCTCACAACTTCATTAGCCTCTACCCCACAACAAGGGCGCGCCAACGGAGAGGGGAGCTAGGTTTACAATGATGGTGTACACATATAGCAGGCCAAACCCTCCACAAAGCCATTATGATGTTCACTGACCCTGCTGGCCCATCCTCTTGTCCTCCGTATCACTGCTGCTTGTCAGCCACAGAGCTCCCTGTAAACATCTGGCAGTTGCAGTCACATCTGCTGAGGTTATAACAGAGCATCCTTGAAATCAGGAAGGTTGGGGGAGAACAGTTTCCTTCTTCATGCTGACTGCATGGATGCCTCCTAATGACCTCAGAAGATGCTATCACAACAACCAGATGCTTGCAGGGTTGATGGGAATCAGTGGCAGTGACGTGAGGGCGATCCATCTCCTTCCCTGTGTTGATCAGTGCATGTTGATAGAAATAACACATATGTCCATAAAATCTATGTACATGTTTGTACTTAAATGAAGTGATGGAGCAGTCATCTCTCAGACTACTCAGGTAGTGGGTAGAAGATTTCCAGTTGTTTTGTACGAATACCATAATGGAACATTAGATAACACCAGCCTAATTTTTTTTTACAGAATTGCTGAATTATAACAGACTAGCGTGAGTACCTGGTGATTGCGCTTATTTTTATCTAGATAATGGATTGCACCAAAATGCACCCGATCCAGGTGTCCAGATATCTGCAAAACCTAAGAACACTCCAGAGTTTTGTGAAAACTCCAGAGTGTCCCTTGACTTTGCTTACTCTGGAGCAATATCAAGTTAATGGCTGAAAACCCCAAATTCTTACCAGAAATTGCTATGCTTTGTGAATCCTGCCAGTGCTAACTTCAAGGTAAGTATTTTTTTTACTCATATAGACACAGTCTATATACCATTGTGCTGCACCAATTTCTAATGATCAATTCATAGCATCTAAAATCAAACAATGCCTTTTTCAAATAACCCAGGAATCACCGGGTACTCACGCTAGTCTGTTATAATTCAGCAATTCTGTAAAAAAATTAGGTTGATGTTATCTAATGTTCCATTATGGTATTCATACAAAGCAACTGGAAATCTTCTACCCACTACCTGAGTAGTCTGAGAGATGACTGCTCCATCACTTCATTTAAGTGCAAGCATGCACATAGAAAGATTTTATGGACATATGTGTTATTTCTATCAATATGCAACTTCACATACCTTGCAATTGCACTTAAGGAAATTCTAGATCCTAAGAACACAGAGATAAGACTTTAAAAAGCTGGAAGTTTCTAGACATGATTTAGAATGCAGTGGAGGGAGGAGTGGCTAAATTTCTGACTGAATTATCTGCCAATGGTTCATGTCATTGTTATTTTAGAATCTGGGGGAAAAAATCCTACGGTAGTTCAAATGCAGAGCTACTAGAAGCTAGTGTGTTCAAAAACTTTCATGGGCATCAGCAATGCAATCTTTAAAGTGAATGCACATAGGAACCATGCATACACCACTAAATTCCTTTTGGACCATAAATGTGCAGCTTTACACTTCCCAAATATGACAGACAGTAGCAAGCCAGCCAAATGGTTTATCTGCAGTTGGCAGATAACAGTATTAGGTACAAATTCCATATGCGTCCAAGCCAGCATACATAGTAAGAATCCCAGCATTGTTAAGATACAAATGGAAGGTAAGTCATAGTAATCTCATGGGAATGAAACCCAAAAGTGTCAGAAATATAAATTATATTTCAACATTTTATAAAATTGAAATAAAATGTCAGGGTAACATTCAATGTCTCTGATGTTCCCATGTATCCAATTTCTTGGAATTATTTAATGCATTTCACAATAAGACCTGAATATGTTTTGTATATTTATTTTGCTGAATGCAACTGGGAATCTCATCCACAATCATGAATGCTTTTGGGATTTTGTGCTAAAGTACAATAGTGTTTAGATAAGTTTGTGCTCATGGAAATTTAATACAGAACCAGAACATTGTAAACTTTGGGTGTGCATGCACACTGTTGTCTAATATGAAGACAACAGTGTGCATATATCTCTATACTGTATTTTCCTAATTTTATGCACAGGGTGTAATTTGCATTAAATATTTTAGCATCTGACACTATCTATTTGTATGTTGTTTCTAGTTGAGACAGACTAAGGACCCTTCCACACAGCTATATAACTGAAAATATCAAGGCAAAAAATCCCACAATATCTGCTTTGAACTGGGTTTATCTGAGGCCAGATCCAGACAGGCCCTTGTCCCATAATCATCCCCATACCCAACCCAGAAAGTGCATGCTTTCTGGGGCAGGGTGTTCACACATTCTCTCGGGACTAGCCTGAGAGAATGTGTGGAGGCCCAACCCCCCTCTCCCCAAGCTCTCAGACCCTTTTCAAAAGAACTTAACAGGCCTGCAGTCCCATCCCCCCTCCAAGCAGCTCTCCTGGTGCATACAAATGTCGCTCCAGGAAAGCGGGGGGGGGGCAATTTCCCTCCCATCATTTGACATTCCTCATCTGCCATTATTAGGATCACATTGTATAACCACAACAATAATTTTGTGTGTTAGAGCTACATAGCAAAAGAAGAACAATTTCTTTGTAAGTAATAAGCACTATGCAATGCAGTTATGACTTCATTAGTGGGAAAGAACTATTTAACTATTTAATAGTATTTATGTTATCCCATCTCCTTCATTGCTACCTCAAAATACATCCCAGGATATAGAATGGTGGAGTACAATGAAGCACCTTGTATAAAATTGTAGAATAAAAGTTTGCTTTTGGAATTTTTTCCAAAATACTTTCAAGTTCTAGAGATTATTGAAGAATTTGTGGATAGAGAGGGTTGACTGTTGTCAATGGTAAATAATTGGTTCTACAATTTGTTCATAGTAAGTAGGTAGGGTGAAAAATTTATTTCCTCTGCACTTGGAACCAGGCCTATGGTTAGGCAAAGTGGGTACTACCTCAAAAAGCAAATTACTGGTTGAAGGAATGCTTGTGGTCCCTGACTTTCCACCACTGAGCCACCCAGTTTGTACAGATAGAACACATACAGGTCACCCTGTCTGTACTGATTCCACAAATTAGTTGCCTCCATGTGTAGTGAAAGATGCCATCATATTGGCAGAATTTAAGTCAAAATTCTACGAAGTCAATTCAGACAGTTTCTTCAATATAAGTGAGAAGGGTGCCAATTTGCCCTTCACGTCAAGCAACAAAATATATTTGGGTCAGTCCTAAATGTAGACTCCTCATCTTTTCCTGCAACATGCCTGCTGGGTACAATGTGGTAATATTCTGGAAATAGAAGAGCATTCTGAATTTGGCCAAAAGTTCAGTGTCTCATTTGCGTCATTCTTGATCAAAACTTTATAATATTTGAAGATTTCTGTGCACCGGGAATGTGGCGCAGCTGGCTAAGTATCAGCTGCATAAGATCTCTCTGACCAGTAGGTCATGAGTTCGAGGCCTGCCTGGGTCGAGGTGGGTTCTCAACCTTAAGTGTAGCCTGCTGCCGACCTTTGCAGCCTGAAAGACAGTTACATTTGTCAAGTAGGAGATAAAGGTACCACATTAAAGTGGGGGGGGGGGAATTTTGACTGATTTATGAGGCCATAAAGAATAGCTGAGGAATGCGGAAGAAAATACAAGGAACGCTGGAAGGAAATTCTGAGAGAAATGAGGAGTGCGTCAGCTCCCCGTGGTGGCCAGAAAGTTTGCCTCTGTTTGTCAATATATGTATAATGTCAAAATGTATGTATTGTACTGTGATAAATGTCACATGTTTAGATGTCATATGTTGAACTGCAGGGATTGTCTGCAAGTATGTGTACTGTAATCCGCTCTGAGTCCCCTTCGGGGTGAGAAGAGCGGAATATAAATAAAGTAAATAATAATAATAATAAATATATTTGACAAAAATTTACATTGTAAAGAATTGAATGTGGGGGAAAGAAAATAGATCTGTCCATTTCAACTGCTAAGTTTTCTGTTTTCTAAAACTACACAAAGTATGCCCCAAACAAAGTCCAGGGAATCTATGTAGAAATCATCTAAGTGACACATCTTCTCTAAAATCTTTTACTGATGCTTTTCTGTGCTTGTAATTTTTCCTTCAGTTTGTATTTCAGAATAAGAACACGTCCTGCTGCAAATACCTGTCACACACTGTGAGTTACTTACAGATGCTCAGGCAAGTGAAATCAAATTTTTGGAGAGATTCCTCTTTCCTTAAACTCTGCTCATTTGAGAAACACAGATGGCATACTGCCATCTTCCTCCTCCTCTTGACAGACCCCTGCAGTGGAAAGCAGACTCATTAGAAGCAATGGTTACAGATTTCAAAATGGCTGTCATACCACGTTCCAAATACTGGAACTCCTATTAAATTCTTTGCACAGGCTTTGTATCCTGTCACATTTTACAGCCAGACCGTAGGATTTGCGATGGAATGAACTGCAGGTTAGGAATGTAATAACAGACAGATTATTAGTCAGCTGCCAGTTCCATTATATTGGATGTACAACCTGACAAAATATGAATTCAGTAATGCCCTGATAATGCAATGAGAGGCTGCATTACTGTTTTGTTGTTTTTTAAAAAATAAATAAATAAATAAAGGGAAACCATTTTGGGGACTTCTTTCTTTTATTTTTAGATGAATGTGCAATGCACATTCCTTTTATAAACATTTAAATGGGAAAGACTCATAAGAAATACTTCTAGCTGCTTTTGGAAAATTGGCATTTTTTGTAGCTTTTCAAAAGATTAAATTGAGTCTGTCTCTTGACTTCTGAGAGGGAGATATCTACAATATGACACTCATATCCACAAAACCAATATACACAGTTTTACTTCTTCACTGTTTCATTTATTCACTTTAGATCTCATGGACAAGCTACACCCTCTTCACCATTGTTCATATTATTTAAAATAACCGGGCTTACTATTATCTGTATTTTCATATTTTCACACAAAATCTGGAGATGTTTCCCCTGTAAAAATGTGGGATTGCACTGTACAGTGTTCCCTCACTTATTGCTGGGGTTAGGTTCCAGGACCTCCCGAAATAAGTGAAAAACCACAACGTAGGGATACTCTATTTATTTTAATATTTATACATTATTTTAGTAGTTATACACTATTTTAAGTCTTTATAAACTTAAAATAAAGTGAAGGAAAGGCAATGTAGGGATAATCTATGTAAGGCTACTCTATTTTTTAATATTTATACATTATTTTAGTAGTTATACACTATTTTAAGTCTTTATACACTTAAAATAAAGTGAAGGAAAGGCCTTTCAAGGCTGGAGGGAGGACTGGGGAGGAAAGGTGCCTTGAACAGTGGCAGTGGCAAAACCCCACAAAAAGCAAAAATACCATGATATATATTTTAAATTAATTTTTTTTTGAAATCCACAAAACAGCGAGTCCACAATAAGTGAACCGCAAAGTAGCAAGGGAACACTGTACTTTTTATTTAAAAATGACAAGTTTGTCATTTGTTCTAAAGTGGAAATCGTGGTTAGTTTTAACTATGACTTCTCTGGCCACCTTGGATTATCTGGATTAACTCTCCAAGGCGTTTTTCCTCCTCAGCCCTCCCTCCAGCCTTGAAGGGCCTTTTCTCACCACCATTTTCTTAGTTTGGATGAAAACGTGTAGAGAACTGCTTTTACAATATTCTCTTTGCAAAGCTGTTAAACAGGCAATTACAGGATGGAGCATACAAACTCATGGCTTGTTCAGATAGCACTAAACTATGCTGTGCTATTATATCTGAATGTGATGTTTTTGCAAATTATTCAGGTGCCTATATAAATAATCTTCAGTATCGGAAAAAGGTCATTTTGGGGGATAGAATCCCCTATCCAACATATCTACTGATGATGCTGGTTACAGTGGCTAGGGATTCTGAGAAAGGTAGGTGACTTTTCTGGGAGCCTCAATATTGTTATTATGGGAGAATCAATACTGTTATTTCCCAGGTAGCTGTTGGAAACACTTTTTCTCAGTCTAAACCAGTGTTTCTCAACCAGGGAGTTGGGACCCGGGGGGAGGGGTCACAAGGAGGGGTGTCAGAGGGGTCGCCAAATACTATTAGAAAACACAGTATTTTCTGTTGGTCATTGGGGTTCTGTGCGAGAAGTTTGGCTCAATTATTTCGTTGCTTGGGTTCAGAATGCTCTTTTATTGTAGGTGAACTATCAATCCCAGCAACTACAACTCCCAAATATCAAGGTCTATTTTCCCTCAACTCCACCAGTGTTCACATTTGGGCATACTGAGTATTCATGCCAAGTTTGGTCCAGATCCATCAGTGTTTGAGTTCACAGTGCTCTCTGGATGTATGTGAACCACAACTCCAAATTTCAAGTTCAATGCCCACCAAACCATTCCAGTATTTTCTGATGGCTATGGGAGTTCTGTGTGCCAAGTTTGGTTCAATTCCATTGTTGGTGGAGTTCAGAATGCTCTTTGATTGTGGGTTAACTATAAATCCCAGGAACTACAACTCCCAAATGACAAAATAAACCCCCCCCCCTTTGCAACCCCACCAGTATTCAAATTTGGATATATTGGGTATTTGCGCCAAATTTCATCCAGTGAATGAAAATACATCCTGCATATCAGATATTTACATTACGATTCATAACAGTAGCAAAATTACAGTTATGAAGTAGCAACAAAAATTATGGTTGGGGGTCACCACAATGCAAGGGACTGTATTAAGGGATCGTGGGATTAAGAAGGTTGAGAATCACTGGCCTAAACTATCTTACTGAGCTTTTTGTGTGGAAAGTTAGACGAAATTCAGTGTATTCCTGGTGTGCAAAAGCTTTACAGTTGACACTGCAGGGAATAACAGTAATGATAAAATGATAGTTTGGGGTTGGTTAGATTAGGTATACTTTATTCTTATTCAGCTCAATTGGTCAGAATTGAAACTATGATTTACTTTTCACATATTGACTTCATTGGAATCCAAATACAGTTAACTGAAATGGGATTAACCTCAACGGATGGTATAAGGGCTCCCTAATAATGTAGTTAAAAAGAAGCAGATGAATGTATAACAAATGGAACAAATACTTCTAATTGCCATATGGAGCTACCGTTTTGAAGAGATATATTTATATACATTGGGAAGGGCAAAAAAGGAGAATTTTTATTATTAATCCAAAACCAGCATTTTGCTAATTAAATTGCTGCTAGTCTTGTGTCACTTCCTACGTAGGTCACTCTAGACGAGGAGGTAGACTTGGGTGGCCTTCAGGATGAATCCCAGAGGAGCATTACACAAACACATGGTATTTACCGCATGTAGATTTATTCAAACAGTTCTCAGACTACATTTCAGGTGAACTCTCAGAAACAGCATGGCACAATTAACAGATTTATTATTCCCAGACTGCTAAGGCTAAAGATGTGATGAACTAGCGTCTCTCACATTAGCACCAACATCTGGGAAGTACACCCACTAGAGCCCAAAGATTATTTTCAATGCAAATAATATTTAAAAGAAGCATATTAATTTAGAAGTGAACTGAAAGATTTTAAGAACCAGACATCACCTAATTTCTTCTAGAGTTTCTCTTCCACAACTATAGTTTGGAGAAGGGTTCCATAATCACAAGTGAGACCTGGAATATATTCATCCTGTAAAGAGAGCTCTCCAAACCAAACCTCTGCATTTTATAGTCACCAAATCCAAAATCTGAAATAGTCAACATAGCTGACTGAGATAACGACACATTTGCTTTCACATGGTGCAATCCAAACATATTTTGTTTCATCCATAAAATATTAATATATTGTATGTATAACATTTCCTTAGGCTATATGTATGTAAACGAACCATAATTGAATATCATGTTGAGACTTGGGTCCAATCTCCAAGATACCTCATTAAACATATGCAAATACAATATTCCAAGTTTTTTAAATAAAAAAAACACATTTATTTTGGCAGACTATATATTTTATTTTATTGTTTCGACAGGCCTTTGAGAACTTACTGTACAAGGTCCATCCCTCTAGAAACAGTGCTGGGTTTTCTATTTATTTTTGTTGTTGTGCTGGTTTTCTTAGTGGTTCTTTATTGTTTTTAACTTTTGTATATAATTTTGTAGCATTTAACTTTAGGGTTTTTAATTATTTTTTTTAAAAAAAAACCTTTTTATTTGTTCCAAGGTGTCTTAAGTCCCAAACAGGAGATAATAATAATAATAATATGCTACTATTTCCTCCTCCATGCCTGAAATTTGCAGTGTTTTGCAAAAGCTGTCTTACTGTACAAGGGTGCATCAATGCTGTAGAATTAATGCAGTTTGGCACCACTTTAACTGCTATGGCTTAATAATATGGAATCATGGGTGTTGTAGTTTTACCAGAGCTTTAGCCTTCTGGTGCCTCACCCAACTATGAATCCCAAGTTCCATGGCATTAAGCCATGACAGTTAGTGGTGTCAAACTGCATTAATTCTACAGTATAGATGCACCCCTACAGACCCAAAAGACCAGTTTGGCCAGTACAGAAAAGGGTTTTTGTCTGTTGAACTCTCAGCCAAGGGATGACAGCCTTTCCCCCATTTTTAATGAATTTTAGACCACACGCAGTCCACTCCATACTGTTTTATTCTATTAAGGCTCTGGCTTTCAAAATGGCTTTCATCTTTTTAAAAAAACATTTTATTCCCATTATTTCTTTATATTTAATTATGCATTTCTTTGGGAACCCAAGTGGGTAGAGAAAAAACTATCCATCTATTTCTTTTGTTTATAATAGACTTCTTTTAAATTGTCTTGTTTATTACAAAGCCAATTGCAAATTATTTTGAGGTATTTGAATTTTGTTTCGTTAATGTATGCTTTATATGATTTTATGTCATATTTTCCTTTTCTGGGTTTTGCTCTTTGAAAAAAAATCCATTTTCCCTCATAGGGAAATGCCCATGGTCTCATAACACACTGGAGTCTCTCTGCTTCAATCTGTTTAACGGGGAAGTTGTTTTCTCCTGGGAAGATTTTCCTTTTAAGATGTCAAATTACATGTGAAGGGCTAATTTTCATCTGGAGATCATATCATGAAGGTTCTTCCTCTTCCATAACCTTGGGAGGGCAATGTTTTCCTCCTTAATAACTTTTCCCCCTTTATTAATAGAGGTGGTCTCTATAGAGTTCTGAGAATGGCTTGAGTCAAGTTGGAAAAGTAATCAAAGTCATAGTAGTTCTTGCCAATGCATTTATGCTGTGTGCTTGTGACAGGAAAGAAGAGATACTCCACACATTGCGTTCTCTCTCTTTCTCTACTATTACTTTGTAGGAAGTAATTACAGCAAGACCTCATAACTGCAGAACCCATACATATCAATTGTTTCAGTTAGCCATGCCTCACGGAAAGTGATCTCACTCTAGAAATTTGCTTGGTTCTCCAGTCAAATTCATGGTGTTTCCACTGGAAGTTACCTAAGGACACCCTGGAGGATTTAGCAAATTCTTACCACTTTATCACATGAGCTTTCAGACCCAACATAGGATGCTGGGAGCACAGTCCCTGGACAGAGCCCAGCGGGACTCCATCCATGAGCTGTGCTCACAGCATCAGATGATACAGCAAGGAGAACACAGAAGGCATCCTGTGTTCTCATTGCCAGCAATGGGGACAGTACGGGGGGGACGGGGACTGGGCAACAATTCTGTCCTCCATATGATGGGGAAGGTGGTACTGTGGGTGATAAGAGGTGCAGGGTGACGAATTCCCCCACTGCCCCATAGATTCTCCATGATGCCCGGTGAATCTCTCTGCTCTTGCCTGTGTTAGACAACTAAATGTTTTTGTGTCAGGAGCAACTTGAGAAACTGCAAGTCACTTCTGATGTGAGAGAATTGGCCGTCTGCAAGGACGTTGCCTAGGGGACACCCTGATGTTATGATGTTTTACCATCCTTGTTGGAGGCCTCTCTCATGTCTCCACATGGGGAGATGGAGCTGACAGAGGGAGCTCAACCTGCTCTCCCCAGATTCAAACTGCTGACCTGTTGGTCAGCAGTCCTGCTGGCACAAGGATTTAACCCGTTGTGCCACCAGGATGAGGTCCTTGGAGATTATGTCCCTTTTGTAATTTCTAGGTCATCTAGGGTGACTCTATCGTATGCCAGGATCTGAAGTCAGGTAATGATATTTGGTCGTATCCACAGTTTAAGATAACTGTATATAGAGGTCTTACTATATTCTCTGGATTTTGTAATTTTCCAAATGTTGTGATACTCTTCTTGTTTTAAAAATGTACCATGATGCATGTTAAAAAGCACATTTTGGGATAAAAGTTTGGCATTTGAATTTACTCTTAACTCAAGTTGTGCAACATTTCCCTAAATCCATCTTCTTTGTTGCTCTTTTTTACTTTTTAATAACAGTGCATATTGATAATTGCTTTGCTCAAGTGTTTTCACTAAATGGAAGATAATAAAAATGTATTAGTATGCTGTATAAAGTGACAATGTAAATAAATGGATAAAAGAACCAAGCAGTAGCTTTTCTTCATCTGTATCCTGACACCTGAATGTCTTACAGATAAGTCTTACTCATTTTTATTGACACTTGGATGAGCTTTTGGGATTGTGCAAATGAGGAAATAAACAATCAAAGGGTTTTCTGTAACTATGCTTTTGAGCATTGAGCTCCAAGAGCTGGTTAATCAAAAAATGACTTTATTCTTGAATAGAAGGAGCAATTCAGAATGATTGAACAGACATAACAGCTAATGATTTTTTTCTCAGACACAATTATAATAATTAGCATTATAAAGTGCTAATTATCTTTGGACACAGAGGACTTGCATGCCAAAGGCAGAGGTCCATGTTAAATAAGGAAGATTTTGTTCAGCTCAGCCACCATTTCCCCTTTTATAAAAAAAGCTAAAGGACACTTAACAATAATGCTTTACATTATAAACTGTGTCTGCCACTGCTGACCAGTGTCTGAACTATGACAGATCTGTGGGTCTTTATCCAGAGACAGTGACTATTCCTTTAACTCTTAGAACCTCATCACACTAGAGCATGGATCCACTTTAAATCCGAATTCTGCCTCTTGCAGAATTCTGGAGTTTTTAGCTTAGTGAGGCCACAGACAGTCTGGCTGAGCAGTTTAAAGTCCCCTCCCTAAACTACAAAGTCCAGAAATCTGCAGGATGCAGACACCAGATTTAAAGTGGATCCATGCTCTAGTGTGATGAGGTCCTTAGAGGAACAGTGATAGGACACTGTCACTATTTCGATTTACTAAACTGAGCCTCGGGAAGGGCGGTTTAGTAAATCAAAATAATAAATAAATAAACCTCTATAGTTCCTGTTCTAAGCTATGCCTCTTCTACTATTCTCTTTCAAAAGTGAAACAATAGTAGAGTCCTGCCAACCACAAAAGACAGTCAGTATAGTGTAGTGACAAGAGCCATTATATCATACTGGCTCTTTTGTGATTGGCAGGACAATTGTTTCTCTAGGATTCTGGAAAACCAGGCCCAGTCATGGAAATCTACTGAGTAACATTGGGCAAACCACACTTTCCTAGCTTTAGAGGTAAACAATGGCAAAGCCTAAGAATCAATTTGAAGGTACATATGAACAGCAAGTGCCACAACAGCAACACGGTAAGAATAGTTAAGGATTTTATTGCATTAAACCACTTTTCTGTAATGATTGCACAAGTCATAGTAGCAAATAAATACTGGAATGAGTATCCTTATTACTGCACCTCTCTCCATTCATGCACCAATTAGCCAGTTCGTGGTCCCATGGTCATATTTACTAATGCTCTCATAACTCTGCGTTCTTGCACTTGATTTTGTAATTTTTTAATTATGATTTTTAAAGGAATTACACAGTTCTGGAGTGTGGTGGGAGGTGGAGAGGAGATGAATCCTGCTTCCTGCTTCCTGACATCAGTTCAGTACTGATATGTCAGCACAGACATGGAATCGCACCTTCATAATGGAAAAAAGTGATGTAAACATGGTGGGATGGACAGCTATTGACTGATTTTGCCTGTCCACTATGCATGACACATTAATCATGCAGAGGAGGCAGACTAGTAGCAATGGGAAGTACACAGCTTTATGAAATAAGACCATCATCAAATAGACAATTCTGCTTCAGTGCCAGGTTGCCTCTCACATGCATTAAAGTCCTTAGATGCCAACAAACAAGCACAAAATAACATTGTGTGTCCTGTTTTGTTTGCCATCCACCCAGCCAGCCATGTATGTTATTTCTGATTACTCCATTCCATTTCCCCTTCCTTCCATATTTCTGGATTTTCATCACTAGATATGCAAGATGTGTATGATGTGTACTAGGCCTGGTTGATCCATGGTTCTAAATGGTTCAAAAGTACTTACAAAACAAAAGAGGCATAGCTTGGAACAACCAGGTCTAATATGTACACATGCTCTGAACTAACTGGAAAATTTGTACATGAAGAGAAGTCCTTCAACTATCATCACTCCCCATTACAAATTTTCATGTAATTCTGGAAACTTTTAATTCCCTTCAACCTCCTGGTATTCCCCATTTGTGCAGAACTGTTGCTAATTGGATCAATTTTTCAAAGCAGCACTCTCCAATCCAAACTCCAACTTAATACTTAATACTGTTTTAGCAGTGGCATCATTAGGGTTGCTGTCACCTGTTGCAGAAACTGATGATATCACCTGTGGACCTCCTCCTGTATCGGATTATACCACAATACTGTAGCCAAAATACCAGAAACTTGGATAAAATCATTAACTATAAAAGTACAGCAGCAATAAAAGCAATAGTGTGTGCTTGTAGCACATGCAGATGAAACCATACAATTTCACAGTGGAATTTAACTGGTAGTAACAACAGCTTTGACTGGAGCACAGGCATATTAGGAGGGTGAAAAATTAGTATAGAGTTAATATTAATATAGTACATGGGCTAAGAAAAATGGTTTTGTGGTTATATCAAATTTCAGAAATATTTTTTTATAAAAACAATACATTTCTGCTTAAACACTGTACAAAAAGTTTATAGACAAGACTTTGGTGTCTCTGCCCCTAATGGTGGCATCCTGTGCAGTGCACACCCTCACCCCCCTTATGATGCCACTGCTTTTAGTCCCCAATCATGAACAAGATCTCACAGGCAACTATTAACCATGGGATGTGCAAACAGAATACCAGTTTATGGTCAGCCAGAATTAAATTGTCGAGCCAGAGAAACCACCAGCGGAGCTCTTTTATGTATTTCCATGCACCAATGTAGCATGCCACTGTCAATATTTTGGAAATGTATGTATTTTTGCATGTCAAAGTATGCATTTTGGGATATCAAAACAGCATCTGTGACATTCATCTTTGCTTCTCTGGTTAATTTTTTTTATTTAGACAGATTAAAACAAAACAAACCTACATACAAATCTACAAAAACCCAAAAATCACCAACAACAAATAATAAAAATACCTTTTCTAAAATAATACTACTACATCCTAAACATTTTTTTTTAAAAAAAACCCTACAAATTACAATCTCTGTAATCTAATCTAAGGGCTTTACATTCTCTGTCTGGTGGTTATGTTCTCTCAGTTTTCTACACCCATTTAGTGAAAAAGAATCCTTGGTATATCCTTTCTGACATAATAACGCATTTCTACTCCAAAAAAACCAGTGATAGAGATTTGCCCGAGGAACACAATAAATGGACCCGAGTCTTTCTTAAAGTTAGTTAGAAATTTCTCCTTAATCAATGTAGCAAGTTTATTCATTTTGCAAGTTCACTTATGTTCATAAGTCTTGTGACAGACTCATCGAGTCTTTCTATCTTTGAGCATTGGTAATTCTTGCTGCCGTTGTCATGTATAGCAATAATCTTCCCCATTTTCTATCAAGTTGTTCATATAACATCCCAAGTAGATAGAGTTCAGGTTTCATTTCAAATTTGACTTTAAAAAAATATTCTAACATCATATGTATTTGTGCCTAGTTTTTATGGGCCTTCTTACATGACTTCCACATATGATAAAAAGTGCCCACCTTTCCCCCACATTTCCAACCACCACTAGAACCATTTTTATACATCTTAGTGATCCTTTCTGGTATCAGGTACCATCTGTACATCATTTTATTAAAAATTATTTCACATCATTACTCAGTGTTAATTTCAAATTCTTTGTCCAGACCCTTTCCCATTGTTCCATTTGTATTTGATTTACCAAAATTTTGTGCTCACTTAACTATACAATCTTTCACCTGATTCTCCTCCATTTCACATTTTAACAACAGTTTATACAACTTAGCAATTTAGTGGTTTCAGCTCAACATCTAAACACTTTTAAGGAAGGAAATGCTATTCCTGAGCAAAGCCTTTTGTAGTCTATTTCATGCAACTCAGGATCGGAATCTTTTTAAAAATAGTTATGGAGGTTAATGGAGAAAACTTGAAAGCATCACCCTTAAAACATTAGCTTTTAAAAGACCTAAGTAGAATGGTGGTCATAGAGGATGATTTATTTCACATTTTAATGACCTGTTTGAAGTACTTTTCCACTATTGTTCATGGCATGAATCAGAAGCTTATGGGTCTATAGTTACATAGGTACATTTTATCTTCATTTTGCCTCTGATTTATTACCACATTCAAGAAGGGTTCCCTGCCCCCTCAGAGTGAATGGGTCCAAGAATGTCTTAGCTCTGAGAAGAGAGTTTTTGGTACAACGTGGATTCAAAATCAGACTTGCAATGCATAAGCATACTCATTTTGAAGATTTACCTGCTCAGGAAATCATTCAGCAAATTATACTCAGAGGTTCCCAAATGGGATCCATGATTTCCAGTTAGGTAATCTACAAAAAGTTTGAAGAAGAATTAAGAATCTATCTACTTGGTTTCTTTTTGACACAGAAGATAGAAGTTGTTTGAATTAGAGCTAGGTTACTGAATAGATCGAAAAGATCCTGGACAGGAGGCTATGATTTTGATAGGATGTCACTGGTCCAGCCACAAATTATCTCTAGCTATTACCAATGAAATTAGTCATCAGTTAGATTGAGGTGGATCAGCGCTGCTGGTGCTCATAGACCTCACAGCTGCATTTGACACCATAGATCATGACTTGCTGATTCATCGTCTGGCTATGTCTGGTGTATGAGGTTCAGCCCTTAAATGGTTCAATTTGTTTCTCCGAGATCAGAGACAGAGGGTGGAGTGGATGGGTCAAAGCTCAGAGAGCTCCCATCTGTGTTGTGGAGTTCCCTAGGGTGCCATCCTCTCGCCCCTGTTGTTTAACATCTACATCAGACCACTTGCTGGACTGGTACGGAGCTTTGGCCTGGAGTGCTACCAGTATGCAGATGATACCCAGCTACTCTTGCGTCTCGAACCTGGGACAACCCCAATACCTGAGAACTTTAAGCTGTGCTTGGAAGCAGTGATGAGCTCACTACAAGCGAGTAGATTAAAAGTGAATCCTGCAAAAACTGAGATCCTTTGGCCCGGCCAGCCGTTAGAATTAACCCAGTCTCTGCCTGACTTTGATGGGGAAGTCTTGATTCTGTTTACCACTGTTAAAAGCCTGGGGGTTGTGTTGGACTCAGCATTGATGATGGAGGCCCAGATTATCGCTATAAGTAAGCAGGCCTTTTTCCATCTTCTCCAGGAAAGGAAATTCGCATCCTACCTCCCGGTAGAAGCACTGGCAACGGTAGTCCACGCAACAGTCACCACAAGGTTGGACTATTGTAACGTCTTACATGCTGGCCTCCCAAAGTCAACAACACAGAAGATTAGGATGGTCCAAAATGCAGCGGCCAGGCTCCTATCGAGATCATCGATGAGGTCCCATATTACACCGATTCTACACCATCTGCATTGGTTACCAATAGAACAGCGGATCTCATATAAGATACTGATCCTGACATTTAGAACTCAAAATGGCCAAGGACCTTTATATCTTAGGGACCACCTCATTCCTTTTCTCCACAAGTGGTCACCTCAACCTACTCAGGAGAATCTTTTATACATACCAGGCCCCAGGGAAGTGCACCTGGAAGCGACAAGGCACAGAGCTTTTTCAATCTATGCTCCATTTCTGTGGAACTCGTTGCCACCATATGTTAGAGCAATGTCAGAGCTGCGATCCTTCGCACAAGCACTCAAGACCTGGCCTTTTTGTTGCACATTCAATTTGCAATCAGACCTAACTGTCAATAGTCACCGCTTGGTTTTAAATGTTTTTATATTGTGCAATGCTATTTTAATTTGTAAGTTGCTCGGAGCACCTTTAGTGGAGAGCGACTAATCAAGAAATAAAGTAAAATTAAAATTGAAATGAAATCTCCCAAAAGTTGTCTCCTAAAAATGATCTGTGCAGGAAGCCAATATTAGCAGGGGAGGTGGAGGGCCCATCCAGACAGCACCTTTATCCCATGAGCTCCCAGATCAAAATGAAGAATGACCAAATGATGCCTCCAGTAAAAGTGAATTAATTTGGTACAAAGCAGGAAAACCCTGATTTGTACCAAATTAATTTGATAGTCCATTAAACCTGCACCATTGTGAAAAGCCTGGGTCTGATGGGCTATGGGACCTATGTGGTCAGGCCCACGAGGAGTCCTGAGACTTATCTGGGGCCTGTCCATAGACCCATCTCACATCTTCTGGGCTCCTAAAGCTCAGAGATGAGAGATAGCCCCCACCACTCTCCCCTTCAGAATCCAGAATTTTTTCCAGATGTAATTTAAAATCACTGTGTGGCAATGGGTCTACTATCTCTAGCGCTACGACCTTAAAATCTTCAAAGTGATGAAACTCCTACTCAAGAGAGAAAAATTCTGGATTGTCAATCTAAAATCAGAATCACCGTGGGGGTTGAATGATCATTTATCAATTAGCGAGCTGCTAGTCTAATTACACCTGTGGAACCGAATTGAGTTAAATTGGTGCTGTTTTCCATCCCATATTGTCCGGTTACGTGTGGCTGCGTCCACACTTAAATGCCTAAGAATAATTATATTGGTATGTATCTTGTATTCAGGCTTCTATCCACATTGTAGCTCCATGTATGGGTTATATTGTTGCAACATTGTTTGTAATTTATTTACTCTTTATATGTGTTATATTAACAAAAATCCGGACCTGTGAAACCAATTAGTAGCAAAGAGTCTGGGGGTCCCGATGAAGCCACAAATGGTGAAACGGCTTGGACCAGGACTGTCGACCCTTTTGAATACTACGCCACTGGAATTTAACCCATTGTGGATTTATAATTTGCCGTAATTGACAGCGTAGTTTTTCAAGACTCTTCCTTTGCTCATTATATGAATGTCTAATACAGACGAATAATTTTTGTTTCACCACGATTATTGAAGTATAAAGATTGTGTTTATCTATATCATCATTGATCTATAAAGACAACTTGTTTATCTACATTGACCTCTGTGTCTTCCTGATCCCGTCTTCCCTGGTTGGATTTATCCTGGAACTACTAACACTCTACTCCTACTGCAATCATGATTGAGCCCAGGTTAAAGAGCTGTGTGGAACTGCCCTGAGGAAGTAGTCAAGGGTGACATCTGACATCAGCAGATCCCACACTAAGTTACTTCTCCTTCTTGCTCCATTCCAGATTCAACTCAACTGTAACCTGCTGGACTATGCAGTTCCATTAACGTTCAGAAGCAACAGGTGGTTCAGATTCACAAGCTGGTTATTTTGAACAAAGGTAACAATGAACACTACAATATTTCAGATCATTTGCCATTGCTGCAGATGTTTTTCTCTCCGTTCTGATACTTGCTCCCAAAGAGATTCATTTTCTCTCTTCAAAGCAGAGAGCCCAGATTCAATAGTCTCTTGTTTAATTTGAACCTCCTGTGCTTTACTTGTAATTTTAGACAGGTCTTATTGACAAATTTTATTTTCTTCAAGCCTTGAAAAAGAACCCTTTCTTTTAATGTGTCCCAGTAAGTCCCACTGTCTTTGCTTGATGTATGGATGCTGGAATTCAACAGGACCATCCCTTTCCAATTTAATAATACTAAAGTCAACACGGACTGCTCTACGAAAACAATTTTGCTTTTTTTTGCTATTTCACAAATCTTGCCATGCTCTTGTGCTTGAAGTGCTTTGGAAAAATCTCTTTGGTATTTTTTGTTCTTACGAATTCTAATGCAAATATCTAATATGCAGGATGTATTTTCATTGTTACAAATTGAACATAATTAAAGCATAGTGATTAATCACAAAAACAATACATTTGGGATAGTATGGACAACGGATGATGGGATTTGCAGTACCTTCAATCGATTCAGCTCTGACTTCCACAGACCACTGAGACCCACACAAATTACAGAACTGGACCAAACTTGGCACACAGAACCCACATGACCAACAGAAAATACTGGAGGGGTTTGGGAGTAATTGGCAGTGATTTAGGGGAGATATAGTTCACCTACATCTGGAGAGAACTGAGAACTCAAACAACTATGGATCTGGACCAAACTTGGCACGAATACTCAATATGCCCAAATTTGAACACTGGTGGCGTTTTGAGAAAATAGCCCTTCTCATTTGGGAGTTGCAGTTACTGGGATTTATGGTTTACCTATAATCAAAGAGCATTTTTAATTCCACCAACAATGGAATTGAGCCAAACTTGGCACACAGAACCCCCATGACCAACAGAAAATACTGGAGGGGTTTGGAATGAATTGCCTTTGCCGGGGAAGGCCGCGCTTTCTTCCACGGTGGCGGGGAGGCTCCGCCGGAGGACACGGAGACCATTGCACTGCAGCCTCTGCACTGCACTGCATGTGGGGGTCAAAGCAAAGGTGGCGGGGTCAAAGAACGGGGCCTCCCACCGCCCCCTTGGATCACCTCACCGCCCACCAGGGGGTGGCACCATCCACTTTGAGAATCAGTGATCTAACACAAGGAAACTGTGGTCATTCTGGCTTCAGGTGATGAGCCACCAGGGTTCACAACTTACTCAGGAAGGCCAGGACCATGGTACTGCCACTTGTATTTGCCACCGCTATAGAAGCTACTGACAGCTGTTTCATTGTGCCTGACTGAACGGAGGCCAACTCTGCTGCTACTATCACTCCACTAATAGTATTGGTGGAGTTGCTGCTGCTAATATCTCCCTTTTGAAGCCTTTTTGAGGTTTTAGGCCATCAAATGTAGCTCTCATTTAACTTCATTCTCTTTGTTTCATTGTTATTTGATCGGCAAACATCATTAAAATATACGGAAATCAGATGTCTCTATTTGTTTTAATAGGAAAATGTCTGCATGGATGTAGTATGCAGATATTCTCACTGTGCCCTCACTTTTAATAGTCGACTTTTTCAGTCGCCCAATCTATTCGCCATTGGGTGAGTTGTGCCTGGGCATGTAAATTATGAATTTTCATTGGCTAAGTGAGTGGTAAAACACTAAACACACTGAATGCATATATTTACAGGGTAAAAGATAAATTGCTTATCCATACATTCATTTATCTATATATTGATACATATAAACAGATCCTGAGTGTCACACTGAAATACTAACTCCTCTATTAGCAGTGTCTGTAGTGCATGTGTGAACAGTCTGGCAAAGTTACTTTTTTGGATTTTAGTTTTCAGAATCTCTCATCTGCATTTCCTCTTGCCAAACAGACTGGAAGAAGGTCAGAGATGCTTTCAACAAAGGTAAATTTTCAAGCTGTGTATGGGTGTGTGTCCTGCTGTCTTAGACAACTCCTTCCATGTGTGACAATTTTCAGCTTCAAACTCAAAGTTATTGTGCCCCTGACATTTGAGCAGCACTGAAATAATAGATAACATTAAAGGTACAGGAGCCATCCTGTATTTCTTCTGGCAACCCTAAGTACCCAGCTTCCATTGGTCTTGTGTTTTAAGATACACGTTGACATGTACAGTATTTAAGGAGATCCCTGGGCACATGACTGTACCCTAAGCTTCCCTCTGAGGAGTGAAAAACAAATCTCCTTACATTTGAATCTGTACTTTTCTACAATCTAAAGGTTTAAAATTGTGGTTGTGCAAAAATGTTTTAGATATTGAAAAGAAGGTACCTTCTTTTGTTTCATAAACAAATAAAGACAGACTTAAGGTGCAATGGTAAATAAAAGTAATGTGATATGAGGAAAATACATCTTGGCAAGCATCTAAATATTTTACACATGCACACAGGAGTAATGAAAATTAAATATAGCATCATCTTTCCATATAAACAATCAAGTTAAAATCTAGCAACCCCACAGAAAGTAAACAGGTTAGAGATTAAAAGAAAAGTGGTAAAGAAAGTTGGGTGGAAATATAAATATCCTATTGGCTGTCAAAAGTAATCAGTTCAGTCAAGTTTCTTAAATCTACTTTAAATGATAATGGCAACAACTTTTTTTCCTTTTTTATTAGACTTCACATACATTTATGAGTTTTATCATTTCAAATCAAAACAAATACATCTGTTGCTGTACTTGGGCACAATAGTAGCCCGTGAGTCTTAGAAGTTTGTTACTGTACTTGGGCACAATAGCAGGCCATGAGTCCTAGAAGTTTAGACCAGAGCACACAAATAATCTTCTCTCTCTCTCTCTCTCTCTCTCTCTCTCTCTCTCTCTCTCTCTCTCTCTCTCTCTCTCTCTCTCATTGCTGAGCATTTACCTGCTTGAGGGGCAAAACCCTTTCACACATTAATACAAAAAATGCCCATATAAATACTGTAAAATTTCAGTTGACTTAATAGTTAATAGTTATTGAACTTACTAACCTCGTGTCAATCACTGGACAATCTTAGTTACTTTTAAAAAAAATAAGCATAAGACCATAAGTAGACTCATGATGTGTATATTTTGTATTTTGCTTTTTCATATAAAACTTGTTCAATGTTTTAGAGTTATTGAGCCTGTGTGGACAAACTCTGTGGTGCTCATTTGCATGGTTATATGTTGTCTTTGCAACTTATGGCCAAATGATATAAAGTATGACCTAGGTGGCAAAAGTTATTCATAATAACGAACATGCAGCAGTTTGCTTTTCCAAAGCCAACTAAAATTGGAAAGATCCCAATCCCTCCTCTCCTTTCTTGCTGCTAATTGAGTACAGACTCAGTTACGGTAACTCAGGGCCCTTTCACGCAACCCTATATCCCAGAATATTAAGGCAGAAAATCTCACAATATCTGCTTTGAACTGGGTTATCTGAGTCCACACTCAGATAATGTGGGATTTTCTGCCTTGATATTCTGGGATATAGGGCTGTGTGGAAGGACCCTCACTTTGAATTCCGCTTCCTACAACTGAAGAAAAACAGGTTAAAGGGGGAAGTGAGAGGAGACTACAGGAACTGGAACAATTTTTAAGCAGCTAAAAATGAGATGACAGAATGATTAATCAAGACAATCCCTATGATTAACCAAGACAATCCTTGCCAAATCAGGGTAGTTGAGGGGTAAGCAAGGGGCCACCTGAGATGGAAAGTAAAGTACTAGCAACCTCCTTAGCTCTGACCAGGGAAAAGAATGCAAGGGCAGTTCCCACAGTTCTTCTCCCAGAGAAACAAAGCAAGATCCCCTCACCTCACCCAAACAGAAGAAGAACAAGGATATGACCACATCATCCTGACTGTGGCTGGCCTTACTGGAAACCTGGTTATTTCAGTGAGTAATTGATGGAATGGAAGCAGCTCTTGGTGCAGCAGAAGTACAGGGGTGTCCTCATTGCATCCTCCTCCTCCTCCTCTAGGTACAACCACTTCATGTTCTTCTTCTTTCTTGGCCAGCAGGGAGGATGTCTACTGAAGGCAACTCTTTGCAGGTGGGAAGTTGCAAAGACAACATATAACCATGCAAATGAGCACCACAGAGTTTGTCCACACAGGCTCAATAACTCACACTGACTGAGAGATCACTTCTGGCTGTCTTTATAGTATCCAAGGCCTACTGGTCCTTAACATGGGATACCCCATGCTAAGAATAGTTGAGGATGTTCTGAAGTTTGGCCAAAACTCTGGAGCAGCCCCACAGTTTGGTGAACAGCATGACTGAGTCTGATGTGGACTGGTCCACTGTCCACATGGGTCACCACACTAGCTGAAAAGGCACATCTACTAATGTCAGCACAAGGCATCTGCAATGGTCAGGAGATCTCCTGGAGCCTTGTGGCTGTCCAATAGCAGCAATGGCAATAGAGGCAGTAAAGTGATGGGCCAGCATTCATTGATGAGAGGTAGCAGTCACCTAAGGTCACATGACAGATTTCATCACTAAGCAGGGATTTGAAATTTCGTTCTTCTGTGCCAAGTAAATTCTCAGAACAGTAGTTATTATTTAAAATGGTACCAAGGCTAAAACACAGTACAAGGGTTGAATGAAAAGTAATGTCTCCACCTTAGTTACTTGGTTTGGATGGAAATATTTTAAGAAATCAAACGCAGAATCAATCCTTAGAATGTGCTCTTTAACTACCACTATTCACTTTTCCACATAATCACCAGACAATTGGATACATTTCGGCCAACAAAACAGGGCCAAGAGTTCCATTGATGAACAGCTCTCACAGTCAGGAAGTTCTTCCTAATGTTCAGGTGGGATCTCCTTTCCAGTAGTTTGAGGTCAATGTTCCACTTCCTAGTCTCCAGGGCAGCAGAAAACATGCTTGCTCCCTCCTCCCTATCACTTAACCTCATATATTTTTGCATGGCCATCATGTCTCCTCTCAGCCTTTTTTTTCTTCAGGCTAAACATGCCCAGCTCTTTAAGCCACTCCTCATAGGGCTTGTTCTCCAGACCCTTGATCATTTAGTCACCCTCCTCTGGACACATTCCAGCTTGTCAACATCTCCCTTCAATTGCGGTGCCCAGAATTGGACAGAGTATTCCAGGTGTGGTCTGACCAAGGCAGAATAGAGGGGTAGCATGACTTCCCTGGATCTAACCATTGCACTCCTATTTATGTAGGCCAAAATCCCTTTGACCTTTTAAGCTACCACATGACATTGGCTCATGTTTAACTTGTTGTCCACAAGGACCCCAAGATCTTTTTCACACGTACTGCTCCAGGCCTGGATTAAGACTTGAGGCCGCCCGAGGCCAGACGCGGTAAGTGCCACCCCCCCAGGGGGAGCGCCTGAGGGGGGTGGGGCCACCTGAGGGGGGCAGGGCTGCCGCGAGCGAGGAGGCGTTGGGGGGAAGCCCCGTCAGACGCCTATAGGGGTGGGACTTTCCCCCGGCTCCTTCTCTCGTGGGCGGGCGGCGCGCTCCTTCCTTCACTAAAAGGAGCGCGGCGCCCGCTCGCGCGAGAAACAAGGAGCCAGGAGGAAGTCCCGCCCCTAGGCGTGTCTGACGGGGCACCCCCCGCCGCCTCCTTGCTCGTGCACCGCTCCTTCTTCCAGTGAAGGAGGGAGGCGTGCCAGTCCATGCAAGCAAGGAGGCGTCGAGACTTCCCCCCGGCTCCGTCTCTCTCGCGCGGGCGCCGCCGTGCTCCTTCCTTTACTGAAAGAAGGAGCGCGGCGCCGCCCACGCGCGAGAGAAGGAGCCGGGAGGAAGTCCCGACGCCTCCTCGCTCGCATGCACGGGCGCGCCTCCCTCCTTCACTGGAAGAAGGAGCAGTGCACGAGTGAGGAGGCGGCGGGGGGAGCCCCATCAGATGCGCCTAGGGGCGGGACTTCCTCCCGGCTCCTTCTCTTGCATGCGAGCGGGCGTCACGCTCCTTTCAGTGAAGGAAGGAGCACGCCGCCCGCCTACGCGCGAGAGGAGCCGGGGGAAAGTCCCGCCCCTAGGCGCGTCTGACGGGGCTTCCCCCGACGCCTCCTCGCTTGCGCACCGCTCCTTCTTCCAGTGAAGGAGGGAGGGGCGGCGCCCGTGCATGTGAGCGAGGAGGCGTCGGGGGGGGAGCCATGTCAGGCGCGCCTAGGGGCGGAACTTCCCCCCGGCTCCTTCTCCCTCGCGCGGGAAGAGAGAGGAAGGGAGGAAAAAGGCCAGCCTGGAACCCGCCCCCCCACTCTCCTGGCTCCTCTCCTCGGCGGCTCCTCCTCCTCCTGCTCGCTTGCTCACTCGCTCCCTCGCTCCTCAACAACTGCTACCGATGCCGTGGCAACCCGAAGGTCCGGTTGCCATTTTAGCGCCGCCGCCCGAGGCCATGGCCTCGTCTGGCCTTATGGGTAATCCGGCCCTGTACTGCTCTGAAATCACGCGTCCCCCATTCTGTATCTTTGCATTTCATTTTTTCTGCCTAAGTGGAGTATCTTGCATTTGTCACTGTTGAACATTTTATTATGAGTTCTGGCTCATCTCTCTAATCTGTTAAGATTGTTTTGAATTCTGCTCCTGTCTTCTGGAGTATTAGCTATCCCTCCCAATTTGGTGTCATTTGCAAACTTGATGATCATGCCTTCTAACCCATTATCTAAATCATTAATAAAGACGTTGAACAGGACTGGGCTCAGGACAGAACCCTGTGGCACTCCACTCAACACTTCTTTCCAGGATAAAGAAGAAGCACTGGTGACCACCCTTTGGGTTTGTTCACTTAAACAATTACAGAGCCACCTAACTGTAGTTTTTATTAGCCCACATTTGACTAGTTTGTTTGCCAGAAGGTAATGGGGGACTTTGTAGGAAGGCCTTACTGAAATCCAGATAGGCTACATCCACGACATTCCCCGCATCTACCCAGCTTGTAACTCTATCAAAAAAAGAGATCAGATTAGTCTGACATTACTTGTTTTTGATAAATCCGTGTTGATTATTCGCGATGACCGCATTTATTTCTAAGTGTTTGCAGACCACTTCCTTAATTATCTTTTCCAGAATCTTGCCTGGTATATACATGAGGCTGACTGGACGGTCATTGTTTGGGTCATCCTTTTTTCCCTTCTTGAAGATAGGGACCACATTTGCCCTCCTCCAATCTATTGGGACTTCTCCCGTTCCCCAAGAACTCTCAAAGATGATTGCCAGTTGTTCAACAAATAATTGATATGCATAATTATAACGATTTCTATAATATGCAAATTTGGGGGGGCTGGAATATGACAGCTTTACTGGTGTTGGCTGCTATCACTAGCGTTGTTTTGCTAAGATTGACATGGCACTGCCTCTAGTAGAATAGTGTATATGGGTATGTTAGTATGTGTTTCACATACTATGTTTTTCAAGCTCAGATTCGTGAATTGGCAGCAGTGCAACAACACCAATGTTGATGTGATTTCCCTCATATGTAAGACTTCCCTATTTAAGTGAGACCCACGTTAATTGCCCCTCTATCACTACCTGCCTCCCAAAAGGCCCTGTCTATTTGTTTTGTTTCACCCAAAGACTTAAAGATCCTCCTTTGGACTCTTTAGATATTCTGTTTTATTTTCAAAAAATAACCTTTAATTTATCTCAGTATTTGTGCATGGGCATTTCATATGTGAGTGTGCTAAATAAGTGGCTAATTTAGCACACAGACACACACAACACTAAGTATCTTGAGTATTTGCAGCTGTTTTCAGTATCCATATTTCTCAGAAATTAATTATTATTGCCCAAGGTCTTTTGCATTCTTTTGGTTTTAATTGCTGTGAGTGATAAATTCTTCCGGGCCTGATTATCATTTACACTAAGGCCCCTCTATGCCACTTTGGTAGTTTAAAGAAGCCTTTTGGTGGGTGTAAATTACATTTAAGACCATTCTAAGACCTCTTCATGCACACAGACAGATGCAAATGAACCTTATTGCAAATTAGAATGTTTCTCTCCCAACTTTAGTACAATTGCATGAGACTGTCTAAACCATTTGAGGTAAACACAAGAAAGAGTCTGTTTTGATATTATTTACTGCAGCAACTCTTTGTAGACTCCTATAAGGTAATGTTTAGCACCACTACTTTCAAATTTAGATTGTTTTGACCTGAAAAAGTATCTTTTCCTAATACTGAGAAAATTCCAAATCTGTCACACACTGGCTAACAAGCACAGGTTCAGATCCAGACAGGCCTTCATGGACCCCAGTACCAAGGAGATGGGAAGCTGGTCCTCCATTGTGACTTGACTTTGGAGGACTGAGCCCCCTGAACTGGTTTGGAAAATCTGGAGCAACCTGTGTTTCAGGGTAGTGAAAACAGCCATGTTGGTTCTGAATTGGAACAGAACCAACTATTCACACAAGCCAATGCAGCCATTCTAGTATTCTACCCAAGCTCCACGGTGTGGGGAAAATAACATGGGGAAAACAGGGTAGCATTTGCCTTGTTTGTTTTTCATCATTGTAACATCAGCCTGGGAGCAATAGAGAGGTTGGAGTCATTGCTTGGTGCCCTTGCCAATTTATTTATTTATTTGTCACGTTTCTATACCTCCCCTCTCAGCCCGAAGGAAACTCGGGACGGTTTACACAGGCAGTCTCTGCCCTCGCATCGTTGTCATTCCATATATCTCATTAAGCCTTATATTTCATCAGCAAATGCCTGCTCAAATAGCCAGGTCTTGACTTTCTTGCAAAATGTCAGGAGGGAGGCAGCCGATCTGATGTCTTTAGGGAGGGCGTTCCAAAGCCGAGGAGCCACCACTGAAAAGGCCCTGTCTCTCGTCCCCGCCAGTTGCGCCTGCGGGACCGAGAGCAGGGCCTCTCCAGATGATCTTAAACATCTCGGCTGCTATCACTAGCGTAAGAAAAGGCACCAATGTGACTTGGAGAGGGGAGAGGAATCACCCAGCAATAGCTTGAGATATCATGATGGTGATTGTCCATGAGATTCAACTCCACTGGACAGCATTCTGCCAGTTTGGAAAACAAGCTTTGTGAACATAAAGGCAGACTCCAGAGTAATTTTTTGGGGGACATGCCCCAGATTTTGTTGCCCATGAAGATGAACCCAGAGAGATTCCGAGAGAGCCATATTAAACAAACCTCTAAATCTGAAGGACTGACTGTAGAACATTTCTCCCCCAAGTTTAGTACAATTGTATGTCAGCCCCAGCTTCTTCCAACTTAGCAGTTTGAAAACATGTAAATGTGAGTAGATCAATAGGTACCACTCCAGCGGGAAGGTAACAGCGCGCCATACAGTCATGCTAGCCACATGACCTTGGAGGTGTCTACAGACAACGCCGGCTCTTCAGCTTAGAAATGGAGATGAGCACCAAACCCCAGAGTCGAATACGACTGGACAATGTCAGGGGACAACCTTTACCTTTGCTATGATAGCATCAAAACCCCCAACTTTTCCAAACTTAAAGCATGTATATCAATGTTGTTTGCTGCCTCTGTTCCATCAGTGAGGGCAAAGCAGGGTAAAATCAGAGATGTTAATTTTTGACCCCTGCTAGGAATCTGCCATCTGATCCGAAGTGCTAGAGATATCCATAGATGGCTATGTGTATGTGTATTGGTGTTTGAAAGGCTTTGGCTGAATTGTAGTACTTAGTAGGCATGGTTAGGTCCAGTCGGAATCTTCGTAATTCAGATCAAATTTGGATAAAATTTGAAGCGATTTCGAAGCGATTTGGTATTCTTGCCCTTTCGAAGCTACTGTCGCCATCTTTGTTCTGACTCAGGAATTGAATCGGAAAAGACCCAGCGTTTGGAGGCAAGCAGTAGCTTGCATGCTGGAATGCTTGCCTCCAACCAATGAGGGGAAACCATGTGGGGGAGGAGTGGGGTTTCGGCATGGCAGCCATGTGAAGGGAAAAGGACTAGGGCAGGCTGCTTGGGTGGGAAAGGTGCCACGCCACTGCTTAGCAAGGGAAGGACAGGGTTGGGAACAAATAATTTCCTTGGGGAACCACACAAACCTAAGGAGCTTCCTTTGTCTGTATGGGTTACATGTTGTACTTTTGCAAACAAGAAATCTGCTATAATCTGCTAAACATTTCCTTGGGGAAAAACAAAACTCCACTTTGGAGCACCCTTTCTCTGCTTGGGGTTTCAAGTTGTACTTTTGGAAACAAAAAATCTCCTAATCTAATAATTTCCTTGGAAAACATAAAACCCCACATTTTCTGCTTTGAACTGGAATATGGGCCTCTCTCGCCAGCAAAGCTGGCGAGAGAGGGATTTGGCCCCTCCCTCGGAAGGGAGGCGAAGATTCTTGAATCTTCCAAGCAGGGGGCGTGGTTTCAAAAGTGAAACCAGGCCCTCTGCAAAGCTCATTCTGAGCTGAAGCGTTGGCCCACCACTCCCGCCCAATTAACAGTATTGATTTTTTGATTGCCTTAGGAGTCGGTTAGGAATTTTTTCCTAATTTGGGGAGGGGTTTTTTTTGCCTCTCCCTTTTCTGTTTAGGGGCTAGATGGAATGGTGGAACTTATAAATAGACTAGCATAATTAGCTAGGGAATCCTTTGTTGGTGTGCATCTCAGGCGCCCCCTGTTCGGGCGAGGGCCATTAAAGTTAACACTCCCATTGAAGTTGTTGTTTGGTGAGTTAAATTAATGGTCCTGGAATGGGAAGAGGCTGATCTCAGCATACGGAGACCAGGCCTCTCTCTCATTTCCCTTAAGGTTTGTCCTGATTGGATAATCAGGCAATCCTGGTGTTTCGCCCTTAAATTGTGTTGAGATGCCGGGTTAAGAGGACACCCCGGACTGAAACACCTTGATTCCTGACACCCCCTCCTTAAGTTTAGTTGAGGAGTTTAAATAGGTAACGATTGAATAAAAGTTGCTCAATTGGAATCCAATTTACTTGTGTCGTCTCTTTATTCCGGGGGTTGGAGGTCAAATGACAATGTGGACTCAGATAACCCAGTTCAAAGCAGATATTGTGGGATTTTTTACCTTGATATTATGGGTTGTATGGCTGTGTGGAAGGGCCCTATGAAAAACAAAATAAACGTACTATGAGCCACGCTACCTCTGCCATTAACGAAGTATTCCAAAGTATTTCAAAGTTTCGGACATTTTGGAAAGTTCCGATTTTTTCCCTACATCCAAAGTGAGTTTTGAACCACTTTTTTGGTCAAACAAGCTTCCAAAATACTGAATCTAGGATTTGAGAGCAATGTGCTATAAGTCACACTTTTAGTAATGGTAATTTATAGCTTTTGGAGAGTAATGACTTAGTAATGTAATATTTTCAGTGAGTGTGTGGTGAAGCTACACTTCAAGCACAATGAAATGAGTAATATTGAAGTTACTTTATTGAAGTAACAAGTGCAATGGTTTCTAATTATTTTCGAAAGTTGGTTTTGAAAGGCGTTTGAAATGCATTTTGACAAGATGTCATTTGTATGAAGTGTATTATATGCTCCCCCCCCCCCCATATAAAGCAATATAGTAAAAATAGTTACCTTTTCAACCTATTTTCAACCTTAGGATATAGAGGTAAGCCCCAAAAGAGATTGTTAACTGGTAATTTCAGATGGTGAATGAATAATTGATTGACCCAAACTTTATTACTCATGAAGCTCAGTGCAATTTGGAAGAAGAGAGAAGAAGAAAAACCCTATTAAACTTCCTGTGAACAAAGAAAGCTTTAAGAGTTATTCCAACGCAGTGAGGCACTATACCTCAGATACCTATATAAGTTAAAGATGATACTGCTAATTAAGAAATTAAGAAGCAAAAGATGATGTTTGAGGTCCCACGTGGAATTATTTTGCAACACAGAAAGCAGTCTGCAATATGGTTAGTCCAGCACTGCTTCTGTTTCTTCACAGGAGAAGAGAGCTGTTTTCTAAATATAAATGTAAGTGTTTAGTAGGTTAACCATATTTCGTGGAACAGAAGTGTTGCATGCTGGTGGAGTTCAGTGGCAGCCATATGAAACACAAACAGCATCTAAGTCAATCCTGAGATTTTATTACAATCTGTTTGCTTTCATTAAAAAGCTTGTCTAATAAATTGGCATTTATAGCTATTAATAAAGTTGTCATTTTAAAATACATTAGATAAATGAAACACTCTCCATGGATTATGGCTTTCTCTACAGAAAAAATATAGTATTTTTCTTGGAAAAGATGACAATGTGCTAAACTACTTGGGGTTAAATTTAGATAGTCTGAAACTAAACTAAAACTGCTATCCTTTGGGGAAAACACCAACACCACATCCTCAGGGGGCCAGTTGCCCCAGTCACCAACATTCATCTAGGCCAGGGGTGCCCACACTTTTTCAGGATGCAAGCTTTTAAAACAACCAAGTCAAAAAGATCTACCTTGCCCAGGATTGAGCGTAGTGCCTCGGAGTCCGCACTCCACCGGGTAGCCTGTGATGAAGAAATGACCTTCTTTGGCCTGCCGTCAGCTCCTTCCGCGGGGCATTGCAGGAATGAGGGAGTACCTTCTGTGGGGCATTGCAGGAACGAGGGAGCACCTTCCACAGGGCCTTGTGGGAACTAGGGAGTGTGAGGCGAGGCCTCCGGAGGCCCCGCCTCACGCTCCGCCCTGCCTCTCTCTCGTCTGGAAGCAACCGTGCAGCCTCTGCGAGAGAGAGGAAGGGCGGAGCGTGAGGCGGGGTCTCTGGAGGCCCCGCCTCACACTCCCTCATTCCCACAATGCCCCGTGGAAGGTGTAAAAGGTGCAAAAGGTGCACGCGCACGCAGCTGTGTGGAAGGGGCTTCGGGAGAAAAAATGTAGTTGGAACATAAAGCTTTACATATTTTGTATTTGCATGCAAGGTAAAATAATTTCTTTAGCATACTCTCTCTCTCTCTCTCTCTCTCTCTCTCTGTGTGTGTGTGATGGGGGTGGTGGAAATGTTTGTACATAATTCTCCTGGTATTTGCACAATTCCAACAATGCTTGTCAATAATTATGAACTGAAATGCATGGTGGATTTATTTTATATACACAAAGAAAAGCAAGTTTATGTGCAAAGATTTATGGGTTTTACCCAGAAAATAACACATCTATTCTTGTGCAAAGTAACACTCCACAAAAGGTAAATTCCTTAGCAAAAACGCACAGAAACTTCCCATATACTTTATTCTTAACTAGCTTGGGGACCCAGCGGTGCCCGGGTTTTTTGAGAAACGTAGTAGTTGGTCTTTAGGAGTTATTTATGTGGCTCACAGTGGTGTCAGGAAGTTAGTGAAGGCACAGCAAGTCCCATCGTCCATGGTCTAACCTCCTCCAAGCAACACCAGGATGTAGAGTGGGTCATGGAGGCTCTGTCTGCCAAGTTTGGCCTTGATCCATCATTATTGGGAGTTGCAATGGTATCATGAAATTACTGAAGGTACTGTAAGTCCCATCATCTGTGGTCCACCCTCCTCCGTGGTCCACCTTCCTCCAAACAGCACCAGAACGTAGAGTGAGTCATGGAGGCTCTGTCTGCCAAGTTTGGCGTTGATCCATCATTATTGGGAGTTGCAGTGGTATCATGAAATTACTGAAGGTACTACAAGTCCCATCATCTGTGGTCCACCCTCCTCCAAGCAGCACCAGGATGTAGATTGGGTCATGGGGGCTCTGTCTGCCCAGTTTGGATTTGATCCATCATTATTGGGAGTTGCAGTGGTATCATGAAATTACTGAAGGTACTACAAGTCCCATCATCTGTGGTCCACCCTCCTCCAAACAGCAACAGGGTGTAGAGTGGGTCATGGGGGCTCTGTCTGCCCAGTTTGGCCTTGATCCATCATGATAGGGAGTTGCAGTGGTATCATGAAATTACTGAAGGTACTGCAAGTCCCATCATCTGTGGTCCGCCCTCCTTGAAATTGCAGTAGGATGTAGATTGGGTCATGGGGGCTCTGTGTGCCAAGTGTGGTCTGTATTGGTGAATGGATGAGGGTTGCATTGTTTTTAGGAAGTGAGTGAAGGTACTTCAAGTCCCATCATCCGTGGTTCGTCTCACACAAAACTGCACCAGGATGTAGAATGGGTCATGAGGGCTCTGTGTGCCACATTTGGTCTAGATCAGTCATTGGATTAGGTTTGCAGCAGTTTTGGAAAGTGAGGGAAGGTACTGCAAGGCCCATCACCCATGGTCTGCCCTCCTCCAAACCGCAGTAGGATGTAGAGTGGGTCACTGGGGCTCTGCATGCCAAATGTGGTCTTTATCGGTGTTTGTTGGGGGCTGCAGTGGTCTGTGGGAACAGAGGGGTGTGGAAGTACTACAAATCCCATCATCCATTGTCAGTCCTCCCCCAAACCTCACCAAGACGTGAAGGCAGTAATGGGGGTTATGTGTGCCAAGTTTGGTCTCGATCAGAAATTGGAAGAGGGTCACAGCGGACTTGGGAAGTGAGTAGAGGTAGTTCAAGTCCCATCATTCCGGGTCCGCCCTCCTCGAAACTACTCCAGAACGTAGAGTGGGTCATGGGGGCTGTGTGTGCCAAGTGTGGTCTGTATTGGTCCTTTTTGGTGGCCACAGTGGTCTGTGAGAATCAAAGTGTTTGAAAGTACTACAAATCCTATAATCCGTGGTCCATCTCTCCCAAACTGCACCAGGACGTGCGTTGTTGGGTTCAGTGTGCTCTGGATATCTATTGTGTCAGTCTCCCAAACCCTTCCAGTCTGTTCAGTTGCTGATGAATTCCTCTGTGTTTGCTGTGTGCCATAGGAAAGGGTTAAGGGAGAGGCAGTAGGCGGGCTCATGCAAATTCCACACAAGGAATGCTGGGATGCCTGCCTGGGGTAGAGGGAACACATCAAATGTAGGATGGAAGTCTCCCCAAATGAAAGCATTACTTGGGTGGTGAGCCGTAGTGTTTTGGGAGGACATTGACAGTGTTTGGGCTACATGTTAATGGCACTCACTGTAACCTGCAATGTCAGATGAAGGAGTGCCTTTGGAGGCTTCTTAGCACTTGGAATTATAGCCTGCTTGTGGAGGCCTGAGGCTGTCTGTGTAAGTGGACACTTACTCCACATACATACATACATACATACATCTTTTTCTCTTTTATTATGTATAGAGATGTTATGATTTCCTGACTGTGAAGAAACCCCTTTAAACTAAAAAAATAAACAATGACTTGTTTTTCCCATCTCCCATTCTTGTCTTTTGTTTTTCTGGAAGGGATTTTTGTTTGTTGGTTGGTTAATTTATTTTTTTTGCAGCATTGGGAGGATGGTGAAGGAAGCCAGAAAAAGGTACGTAACATAACACAGATAACATTGGTCTCAACTGTAATGTAAATGTGCTCAATGGTTATTCCATTTTGGATAGATTTGGCTATAACAATTTTGAATAAGAAACATCTTTGGCCTTTTCAGGTGGACTTTTACTTTCAAACTATACATGCCTGATTTTGATCAAATATCAATAGGCATGGTTTGGGCATTTTTCTTACTTTTTGTCCAAAGTTTTATATTTTGAAGTTGTAAAGGTAAGCCATTACCATTTCACATTCAATGGCTAAAAATTCCATGCTTTATCTGCATATGAATATGTATTTTACAGATGTTAGCTTCAAGAAAATATATTTTGGACATATGGTAAACTTATATTAATATATATGCCATTCATATACCTCTCATTCCCCTTTCCTTCCTCCCTACCTTGCTTGTTTCTTTCTTATTTATACTATTTATACTTCAATTAAAATATTTTTAAAACACAGGGCTAGACAACCTAGGGCACTCCTTATTTGTTTTGAACTATAGCTTCCATCTGCACTACCCCAAGCTACATGGGCTTAGGTTAACTGGACTTTCCCACCATTGGCAACCTTTATTTATTTATTTATTTATTTATTTATTTATTTATTTATTTATTTATTTACTGTATTTATGTACTGCTTTTCTCACCCCTGAAGGAACTCAAAACGGTTTACACAAAAATAACGGCAACATTTAATGCCTTACATACATAAACCAAAACTCAAATCAACAATATATAACTAGGCATAAAATCAATAGGACGGGTCACTATAAGAAAAGATAAAAGGACATTTAAAACATGAAATATGAGAATTAAAACAGCTAACAAAAGCATTAAAAACACATTATTCAACTCGTAGACCAGGCATTTCCAAATGTCGATTGGACATATTCCATCTGCAATTCCAACATGTCATGAGGAAATCACCTTGTGGATTATTCTTTAGAAAATTCAGAAAGTGTCACTTCATATACCTTTCCTGGGAACAATTCATACTTTCAACCATCACAGAAAAAAAGAGAGAAAAGAACTTCAGTGTCTCTTCCTCTTCGGGTTTTGTAAATGAAAAGAACAAAGAAACCAACCAATGAAGAAAACATACATATCAGGCAGGTTTGTCAAGAAACCCATCTCTGAATAAACGGAATCAGTCTGCAGGTGTCTGAGTTGTAGCGCACACAGAAACATGTGTGAGGATTTATGTAGGTCATTGTTGGTGATGTAGGGATATACAGAGGTTTTGTCACAGATGCAGATGATAAGCGTATGTAAAGCAGTTTTGTGTCTATTTGAACTGCCAACCCCTGGATTTTAGAAAACATAACATACCGATGCATGGTTTTCAAAGGCCTGAGAAAGCTTGCAGACATATCCTAGATGTGGCATATCTGGGTTATATTGCTATCTCTTTTGGTTTCTTTGCAAATATGGGTGAACTGTAGGTGTTTAAAGGCCTCGTCGTGCACAAATCATGGGTGCTTCTCTGACTCCCGTCAGAAGCTGCCAACCATCCACTCCCCAAGATAAATGAGTGAACCAAAGAATTCTTTTTTCCTCTACAACTCCAACCACATATAAACCACAATGTAAATGCATGTTGTGCCACAGATGTAAGATAATGCTTAAAGCCTGTATTGTACCTGTATTGTGTCAGCAGCACAAAGCTTGCTTCATTTCTAAAAAGACACAATTGATGTCATATTGTATTGAAAGCGTAATGGGATGTTGCAATGTCTTCTGGGGGAAACTTGATCCCCACCTTAATCTGCCCCTCCCTCAGTCAGTAAAACTAAATAGGAATCTGCTTGTCCCTACTTTTGTGATTAGAAATAAGCTCAACCCCAGGTTTTGAATTTACAGAAATATGTTATTTTTCCATGCTTGAAGGGAAGGGATATCAAGTCATTAGAATTTTTGCTCACTTAACAGGAAGCTTCTTCTCCATCAAAACGTAGAAGCACCTCATTAATTTTCTCCTGTACCACAGCTAACCAGCTAGTTTCATGGGAGTGGATATGAGTGTTTTTATGTGTATATACATGTAATTTGTATGCTACCTTTCTCCTAGAGTGGAACCCAAGACAGCTCATAATTAATAACCATTACTTTAATACAATATGATATCATTTAAAATGAATAAAAAAGTCAAAAATATCAGAACACATATCCTAATAAACACACACCTCCCTGCTTATTCATTAAAAGCCTGCTTAAACAAAAAGGCATTTGTTCAGCAGAGAAAGGAGTGCAGACACTGGAACACCCTGAGAGCACTTCCATTCAGTGTTAAAATGTGCACCAAAGCAGGTTTAAAAACTGGCTTTGGTGTGGATTCTCATCCCCACTTCCCCCCCAAAAACCTGGGCTTTCTTGGGGTGGCTGTAACTACATGCTATCCCAATTAAAAGCGGGATGGCATGCAGCCACCTCAACCCCCCCCCATTTCCCCTTAAAATTAAGTAAAATGTACCTGGCTGCCATAACTTTGTTCCATAATTTTAAAATGACACACCAAGAGACACCCCCCCCCCCGGGGGGGGCACAAGAAGCAAATTTATGGTGGCCAGATGTGTTTTGTTTATTTTTAGGGGGAAATTTGGGGTTTGTTGGAGGGGTGGGTGCCTTCTTAGACTTTTGGGGTCCAGAAGCCCTAAAAAACCAAGATGGCTGTGTGATTGGGCCTGGGAATTGCATGGCAAGGTCCCCGGGTCCAATTCTCACAGGGCCCACACCTGGTAAGACCCGCATCTTACATTAAGATCTGGATCTTACCAGGCATTTAATTAATTCAGAACAAACCAAAGACACTCTGGCTTGTTCTGAATTAATTCATTTTTACAGGCAGCATTGTTTGGATGCCTCTGGTAAAAACCCAGACAGGTCCCGGAATATGGGCCTGTCTGGATGGGCCCTGAGGAGTCTCTCTCGTGAGCCAAGTCTGTATATCAAGTCTGTGATAGTTATGATTCAGAGAGGAAAGCCTTCCTCTGTAGATATCAAGAATCCAGCACGTTCTTATTGGTAGATATAATATTTCAGACAATAATTATAGGGCCTTTGACACCAAGATTATAGGGCCTTTGAGGCCAAGTTCGGCACTTTAAATTGTGCCAAGAAACATACTATTTAACTATACAGTTAAACTACATATTTTTAATAATTATTTTTATTTAAACATATGAATACAAAACCTACATATAAACATACAAACTAGCTAACTAGCAAAAATAAAGTTCAAATACTTCTAGAATAACTGACAACATATTGCTACTGCATTCAAAGCATCAGAAAACATTAACAACATACAATCTACATTATCTAATATAAGGGCTTTACATTCTCTAACTCATGCTATAGTCTCCCAATAATCTTCTAAATGTAAACTATTTCAACAGGGGAGTTGCATGGTCCCTTTAACTGGTCCATCAGCATTTTGAACCTGCTGAAGTTTCTGAACAGCTTCCAAAAACAATGTGTTGCAATAGTCTAAACAGGATGTAATCAAAGCATGTGTTACCATAACTGAACAGCCAGGTCTTTTAACTGCAGTCAAATGACAATTAGCATTAAGCTTTTAATTTCCCCCTAGTTGACAATATGACATAGGTAGAAAGTATCTTATGCATTACAGATGATCTATCATAAGAAATCATAGTTAATATGTGTGTCAGATCTCCTTTTGTCTTTCCTCCTGGCAGAAGATTCAGCATGGCTTTTAGAAAGTGAAAACAGTTAACTGAAGACTCCCAGTGTATTTGGCTATTGATAAGTCTTTGCCTGTGAAATGACTGCAGAGACAATTAGCATAATGGTTGCCATATGATTCCCTCCCCCTTTATCAAAGAAGGTATGATGGCAAATGACAAGGGTGTGGAACAGTATTATATCAAAAGAGATCTACAACTATATATGGTTGGATTTAGTTTTTAACAATTTCAGTTCTTGCATATAAGTTCTCTGCACTACTCATGAAATCACTTATAAGCCCAAGAAACTTCTAGCTTCTCGAACCCTCACTTGATACTGCACAATGCAGGGGCGGTCTAAGGTTATTTTATATAAGCAAACATTGCTTTGGCGCCCCCCCTTGTCTCCGCCCCCTTTTCCTTTGTCTCCACCCCCTCTCCCTTTGCCTCCACCCCCTGCCTGCCCAATTGCGTCATGTGATGTGTTTACAGGCTTCTGTGCCTGCAGGAGCTTCTGCGCATGCCCAGAAGCTCCTGCAGGCGCAGAAGCCGAAGCCTGTAAGCACGTCACATCAGCACTCCATCCGTATTCGGCACACGGGGCGGAGGCAAAGGGAGAGGTTAAGCGTCTCCCTTTGCCTCCGCCCCCTGCGTGCTGAATACGGACGGAGTGCTGATGCGATGTGTTTACAGGCTTCGGCTTTAGTGCCTGCAGGAGCTTCTGGGCATGCGCAGTGGCTCCGTAGCTCAACTTCAGCTCTGGAGCCATTGTGCATGCGCGAAAATCTCCACGCATGCCCAGAAGCTCCTGCAGGCCAGGTGCTGAAGCCGATGCAGCAGCAGGGAGGTTTGCTACGGCAGAACGGCCGGCGTGGCAGCACCCTTCCCAGAAGATGGCGCCCTAATCAGCCGCTTACTTCGCATATACGTCGGACCGCCCCTGGCACAATGGCACAGTGTGGTTTCACTCTTCTCCAAGAGCTTTCTGAAACGGTGCTTTTCTTCACAATCTCTCCCTGCAGAGCTTGGATTCAGAAAAGCATTACCAGGCATCAATGGAAAGGCATGAAGGTATGGATTGATTATAAAAGGTGATTGGCCAAACTTACCTGGGACTCCATTGCCACCCAGCTTTTCCCCATTGACCTGAAGGCAACATGGAAAGCCTCCTGTATTGCTGTGGCAATGGCCATTTGCTCTTCCATTTTCCAACTGAGCTTGGCTGGAAGTATGTATGTGTTGTGAAATGGGCCCCATCAGGAAAGGGGAAAGCAAGCAGCATACAATGGGAAAAGGAGCCGATCTGATGAGGTAGTAAGAGGATCTTTTTGTATCTTGCCTTTCTCCAAGAATGTGATTCAAGGTGGCTAAAATAAATTATTTAGCTAAAGTCCAAAAATTACAATATAATTTTAAAAACTTTCCAATGTATGCAGTAAAATACACAAGATTATTTTAAAAAATTAGTAAACTGAAGTTCCAAGTGCTTTGGATAGAAAAATAATTAATTTAGATTTTAAAACAAAGAGGAAAGAGGCAGTCCACAAATGTTCAGGAAAGTTATTCCAAGAGTATGTAATATTTTTTCTGAGACGGTGGTGTCTCTAAGTCTTCAAATGTAAAGGATGCTATTTTCAGCATGCATCTTTCTACACTTGCTGAACTTTACTTGAGGGACAAAGTTTGCTGGCTTTATTTTTTCATGAGAGCTAAATAGTGAAATGAAAATATTAAATAACATAGTGTCACTTAGTGGCAAGCAGTGAACAGATATTCCAGGAGCCTCACATAAACTTCTGTTTGAAATTCTTACATTATGTCTTTCTGAGAGCTTCCATTTACATTAAGCTCATTATTGCCACAACATTATGTGCAGCTCCTTATACAAAAACACAAAAAGAGCCTCCAAAAATGGAATGAAATAGAGCCATGCTTGTAATTAATGTAACATTAAGAACACTCCATTTTATCTTCAAATTATAGCCATTTTCTAAAAAGGTTAGAATGCCTAATATATAGTAAAAGGCATAAATGTCTGCAAGTATTTGTACTTTTTCACTGTTGATGTTTTTGATATGTATGACTCCATCACCTCCCTGCCAAATTCATTTCACTTAAAAGGATTAGAGCAATTTTAGTTAAGCACGCATAAAGGTACAACTTTTGGAAAAAGCCACACACATGCTTTGCACCACTTTGATCAGCGTGCTGGTATTTAACCCCAGAGATTTAATGCAAAGCTCTTCTGAAAAACACTGTCAACATTTCTTTGCATAGGACTGAAAGATAGAAGGGATGCAGAAGTAATGTAGTTCAATCTGACAAGTGTAAAAGCATGGCTTATGACACCAAAATACCTTTTTAAAACCTGAGATTACACTTTGTCTAAGAATAAAAATGATTTGTATATTCTACATTTTGTAGCAAAACACATACTACAGAGATGAATCACATGAAAGATGCATACCTATGAGGAAGACATACCGTGTTTCCCCCTACGGCTTACTTTCGGGGTACGCCTTATATAACCCAAGATGTACCCTGTCGCCACGCCCACGCCGCTGCCGCCGCCGCCGTCACGCCGCCGCAACCAGCCCCATCGGCCGCGGCACACCTCCGCGGCACACCTTTTCGCCAGGCCTCCAAGCAAGGGAGGGGAAAGAGAGCCAGGGGCGGGACCAGGTAGCGCCGCGTCAGAGTGACGCGCGCTGCCTGGTCCCGCCCCTGGCTCCTTCCCCTCGTTTCGTCAAGCAAGGGGAAGAGAGAGGCCAGGGGCGGGACCAGGCAGCGCGTCACTCTGACGCGGCGCTACCTGGTCCCGCCCTGGCTCTCTCCCCTCCCTTTCGTCCAAGCAAGGGAGGGGAAAGAGAGCCAGGGGCGGGACCAGGCAGCGCGTGTCACTCTGACGCGGCGCTACCTGGTCCCGGCCCCTGGCTCTCTTGCCCCTCCCTTTCGTCCAAGCAAGGGAGGGAAAAGAGAGCCAGGGGTGGGACCAGGCAGCGCGCGTCACTCTGACGCGGCGCTGCCTGGTCCCGCCCCTGGCTCCTTCCCCCTCCCTTTCGTCCAAGCAAAGGAGGGGAAAGAGAGCCAGGGGCGGGACCAGGCAGCGCGCGTCACTCTGACGCGGCGCTACCTGGTCCCGCCTCTGGCTCTCTTTCCCCTCCCGTGCTTGGAGGCCTGGCGAAAAGGTGTGCCGCGGAGGTGTGCCGCGGCCGATGGGCCGGTTGCGGCGGCGGTGCGGCGGCGGGACGAGGTACGGCTTACTTTCAGGGTACGGCTTATATTAGCCGACCCCCCCGACCCCCCCGATATGTCTTACAATCGGGGGTGTCTTATTTTCGGGGAAACACGGTAGTATGCACCTAGATCAAGAGTTCTGGTCTTGCACATAGGAGGCTCTATGTCTATGATCTGGAATGCATTCAGTATACCGTTATAACAGTTCAATAGCAATAACTGCCATGTCAACATCTTGTGGATTATTTGGTTTTAGTCTGAGGAAGGACTTGGAGTAAACCTACACTGGCCATTAAACTGCTGGCCACATGCATCCTGCTGAATACAGTTAAATGCTGGGTTGGCATTCACACAGCCCTGTCAAGCTAGGACTGCGTTATTCCCACTACCCTCACATTTTGGGTCACATTCACCATTCTCAGGTACCGTAGAACTCCATGTGAATTCCTGGCCATTTCAGGTGTCCAGTGTTGACATTAGCAAAGGTGCCCAAGCAACCAGGAAGAAGGAGGGAACCCATTTCCCCATCTTCTTCTTGGCCACATGGGAATCTCCAGTGATGTCAGAATGGGGTGCCCATCAAGCTGAGAGCTCCCATGGAGCCATATGGTCGGCTTGAAGCAGCAACAGCAGTGACATGGGCATGATCCTCCCCCACTTTCCAGTGCTGATGAGAGCAGGGGAAGGGTGATGGTGGTGATGCCCTGTGTGGATATCTGACCTGAATCAGACCCAATTCAGCATTCAAAACTGCCTTGAAGCCACGGGATACTTTGGAGTTTCATGCATCTCCTGACTTTATGTGAAGTGAAGAAAAGCCTGTTTAACACTGCACATGGTAATCACTTATGTGACTTATTCTTATGAGGAGCACTTAATTTCCAAGGGAATGTAGAAAAGGGATTAACCAATTAAATTGTAAATGCCTGTTCCATAAACTATAGCTAAATAAGATTTTTACAAAATATATCTGCAAAAGAAAAAAAAACTTCTATATATGTCCACCTCACCTGATACACAATTCAAGAGAAATTATGCACAGCTTGCATCCCAAGGGAGTATCTTGAACAGTTTAATTGTCCTTACTGAATTTCATTGCCATTATTTGATGGAACTATTTAGATCTGACAGCTTTTTTTCCTACTGACAGCCATTTTGTTGGCACATTGATGATGCTATATAAATAACAAAATCGCAACATAAGTGGAAGCTTCACTGAAGCAATATGCAAAATAATACTGTGCTTCATTTTCAGGCACCAAGTTAATAAAAGTATGTTTACTGAAAATCAGTAAGACAAGTCATGAAATCAAGGCCCCTTCCACACAGCTGAATAAAATCCCACATTATATAATTTGAATATGGTGGTGTGGACTCAGATAACTATCTATCAGCTATCAGGAGGGAATATTGGATGGTATAAAGTTCTACAACTTGAAAGATGGTTAAGGGGAATAAGAAAGAAATATAAAGAAGATGGAGAACTTACCAAATTTGAAGAAATGATTAACCAAAGGGGGAGTAAAGAAGGAAAGAACAAAAGGTGTAACAAGTGATATCTACAAAATGCTGTCAGAGGGAGTCCAGGAGCAGGACCACCTCAAAAGAATGTGGGAGTCAGATTGTAATAAAGTAATACACCCTCAAAACTGGAAAGGAATGTGGAACATGCGTATATTAAAAATGTCAATAAGAATAAAATAGAATTATTACAAAGTGGTGTGGAGATGGTATCTCACACCAATTAGACTAAATCAAATCGACAAGAAACATTCTGAGCAGTGCTAGAGGGGTTGTCAAGAAACTGGTATATATATTTATTTATTTTTTATTTATTTAAAACCTTTGTACCCCGACCTTCTCACCTCTATCGAGGGACTCAGACCAGCATAACAGCAAAGATTCAATGCTATACAATTTAAAAACAACTAGAACAACATATTAAAATACATAAAAACCCAGCATAAAACCACATCGCCATTAAAACAATTCCACTCAATCTGTAAACGTGGTCATGCATTCAGATAATAGCCAATCTCAGCCTATTCTTGGAAGGCCTGGTTCCATATCCAAGTCTTCACCAGCTTCCTATATACACATGTGGTGGTCTTGTAAATATGTTCAAAATTTTTGGGGAAATGTATTTCAAGAAATAAGAAGAATCACCCAAACAGAGATAATAGGAACACCGGAGATAGCACTGCTGTCATTTATTGATAATGTTAATATACCATATAAAATATACCATATAAAAAATTGTCAACCTGGTAACAGCAGCAAGATTGTTAATAGCTAAAAATTGTTGCATCTCAGAACTCTGACAGTCCCCCTAGGCAGTTGAAATAAATGTAATTTTATTTAGAATAAAATATAGTCCAAAGATGTAAAAATAAAGCAATCAAAGCAAGTCCAAAAGTAGTCCAATGAAGTTCTTAAGCTGTGAGCCCAACTGGCTTAAATCCCAAGGAACTCAAAAGTACTTGAGCAAGGCAAAAGTTCATAGACATGACAAACCACTTCTTGTGGTCAACGTGAAACTTGAGACCAACCGCTGCGGCGGTTCCGTGAACTTGGAGACATGAACGATAGTCATTTCCAAACTAAACGTAGCTTCAGGTCTGACTAGAAATCACCCAGGCACACTCTAATAAAGGAAACTATTTTCTGTGTGCTCAACGCACCCCCTTTCTCAGGCTCCAATCTTTCCGAGAGAAACGGATACTGGCCCTCCTGTCAAATTCCATCTCATTAGCGGCCCAAGGTGCAGTGCTCTCGTCCTGGGAAACTGAATCCTCCCTAATTCCCCAATCTTCAGAATGTTCATCTGGCAAAGGAGTAGAGAAGCTCTCGTGAGAATCAAGGTCACTAGGCCTCTCACAGTCCACTTCAGAACTGACTTCCATGAAATCATCCATATTCTCATCTGCAGTATCATACCCATGTAGCCAGCCATCATCCCATGATAAGTCTTCCTCTGCAGACCCATATCCATCTGGCCACCCATCATCCCCTTGAGCCGGGGCAGCTGGGATCCCCAGAGTCTGTCTCTGACCACTAGGCTGGAACACCAAACTAGGCTGGGACACCACAAAAATTGAAAGAAAGAGGGGAGTGTCAACTGGAAGAGTGGTATCGGGAGATCTGGGACATTGCAATAAATGATAAACTGACAGGAAACATAAAGGTTAAAGGATTATTAAAAACATATGTTTTTGGGAAGATTTGGGGGAAATTGATAGAATAGGTAAAGGGATCAAACCTGTAATAGTAACAACTGATTTTTGGAAATAAGTATTATAGTTGGCTGGTCTGGGGTAAACGGTCAGCACTGGGTGATTGGCCAATATGTAATGAAGCCAAAGGATGAAATACTACAGGCATTAAGACATACATGTTCTGTACAATTTGTTAAGGGGAAGTGTTAAGTATAACAATGTTTAAATACTGAATATGTTAAAACTACAATAAAATAAAAGCTTCAGATTGAAAAAAAAGGAATAACTGTTTGCTTGTACATTTGTACATTCCAGTAGCATGGAATAGCATGGAGTAGGGTGGTGACGGCCAACAAGGAGCTTTGGTGTGGGCTGGTCCATGAGGTCACGAAGAGTCAGAAGCGAGTGAATGAATAATTTATTTATTTTATTTATTTCTGGTATTTTTATCCCATCACTTCTCTACCCCCAAAGGGGGACTTAGGACAGCTTAAATATAGAAGCGGTACAATGCCGCTACAAACAATTACAATGGTAAAATCACAATTAAATACAACAGCAATAATTAAAACAATAAATATGCATTAATTAAAACCATAAACATTATCACAATATCATCAGCCATAACGTTATTCCAGTCCATATCCAACTAGAATGCTCCTTCTGTCCGAAAACCTGGTCCCAAAACCACGATTTTAATTTCTTCCTGAAGGCCAAAAGTGATGGGGTCAATCTAATCTCAATTGGAAGTGCATTCCATAGGAGGGGGGCCATGGCTGAGAAGGCACTGTCCCTCGTCCCGGGCAGACGTATTTGTGACGTTGATGGAAGCGAGAGCAGGGCCTCCCTGAATTATCTTAGGTTATGAGGTGGGATGTAGAGGCAGATGCGTTCAGACAAGTAAGCTGCGCCAGAACCGTATAGAGCTTTATAGGTCAAAACCAGCACTTTGAATTGGGCTTGGAGATGGACTGGCAGCCAGTGTTGCTGACATAATATGGGGTGGTATGTTCTGTTGTGAGCCGCCCCGAGCCACCGGGGGGGGGGGGGGTAGATAAATCCCAAGAAATAAATAAATATATGTCGCTCCAGTCATTAATCTGGCTGCTGCCTGTTGGAGTAGTTGGAGTTTCCAAACCATCTTCAAAGGCAGCCCCATGTAGAGTGCATTGCAGTAATCTATTTGGGATGTAACCAGAGCGTGGATGACTGTAGCCAGATCTGGCTTCTCAAGATAAACAACAACAAGTAGCACTTTCTTCTTCTGCTACACTAATTCAGTCTAGAGAATTTGAGAGCAATTACTGTATATACTCATGTATACGTTAACCACACACACACACACACACATATATATACACACACATACACACACACACAGTATATATGGCAAATGTGGGGGCCAAGACATGGATCTTAATAAAACAGTGAATGAGTTGAGGGTCATTCTGTGGAGAGAAAAAAGCACCAACGCAGTGCACCTATGATTTGAAGTTTAGTCTATCATTCAGAGCTGGGTACCTTGTGGCCCTTTCAATGCAGTCACCTTAGCCCAGTGATTTTCAACCAGTGTGCCGCGGAACACCAGGGTGTCGAGAGATCATCAGGTATGCCGTGAGAGATCATCAGGTGGGAAATTATTTTCGAACTTAATTCATACATAAACTATAAGGCGCATCTGTGCCTTTAAGAAATGGAACCATAGCACTTTCGCATCACCTAAGAAGTGATGCGAGAGTGCTATGGTCACGCCATCTTGGATTTGCTCAGACGCGGCTAAACAAAGTTAGAGTTAGTGCTGCAGCTGCACGTCAAGTGACAGTGGCAATTTGGGATCACAGCAAGACAAGCGAGTGACAGTAATGGAGAAGTTTTTGAGAAGGGAAAATGCAAATGCCGAACAGGGCCCTGGACAAAATTATGACACAGATGAAGGCCCTATGAGTGGTGGACAAAAGAAAAAAGAAAAGACGGTGAGCTCGAGGCAATACAGCGAAAGCTATCTTTCATTTGGATTCACTTTCACCGGGGATGCGACGGCACCGACTCCACTGTGCTTGGTGTGTGGTGAGAAGCTGTTCATCGAAACAGGCCCAGGTTTCACACTAAGTGAGTGTATAAATACATTTAAAAACACATTAACTACATGTATTACTGTGTTAGTGTGTCATTTTGTGTCATTTTGGTTGGTGGTGTGCCCCAGGATTTTGTAAATGTAAAAAATGTGCCGGGGCTCAAAAAAGGTTGAAAAACACTGCCTTAGCCAATGGTGAGTGTGCTAGGAATTGCTTTCCAATCAAAATCTGAACAGCCATGAGTTGCCCACTTCTACTAGAATTTTACTTTAATATCAAATGCTTATGTTTTTTTCTTTTTCTTTTGCACCTAAACTGTATATTTAATTTAGCATTGGAGCTTCCTGCAAATCCACTTGAAAACAAATAATACAATCAATGTTTAATGTTGAATGGCTCTCAAAAATAGAGGCTCTTAGAAACTGGAGTATTCTCCCAGAAACTCAGGGTGCACCTCCACTGCAGAAATTGAAATCCCTTTTACTGCCATTGTTCAATGCTATAGAATCTGGAAGTTGTAGTTTGTGGAGGCACCAACTCTCTTTGGCAGAGAAGACTGAAGGCCCATCCAAACGGGCCCATATCCCGGGACCTATCTCAGTTTTACTGGAGGCAAATGATGCCTTGGATAAAACTAAAAACTAAATTAATTGGGAACAGACCTTGGTTCTGAACTGATTAAATAACTGGTAAGATATGGATATTAAGGTAAGATCTGGGTCTTCCCACATGTGGGCTCTGTGGGGATTGGACCTGGGGATGATTCCTGGGCCCAATCCACATGCGATTCCCAGGTACAATCCACACAGTCATCTCGGCACCCACCTCTCCCCACAAGACCCAAATCTACCCCTAAAAGTAAAGTCAAAAATACCTGACCGCCATAAGTTCCCTCGAGTCTCCTGGTGCAAGGAAATGACAAATCTGGAGACTGGGAGGAGGTGGGATTCCCCACTCTCCTGGCATATCATTTTCTTGAGCAAGGAGGGCATGAGGAGGGACCTTATGGTGGCCAGGTACTATTTACTTTACCTTTAGGGGTAAATTGGGGAGCTTCAGGATAGCTGCATGCCATCCCAATTTTAATCTCAGGAAAGCCCCCTTTTTGGGGGGTGGAATGGGGACTAAAATCCATGCCAAAGCAGGTTTTTTAAACCTACTTTGGCACAAATGTTAGTCCTGTCTGGAACCATCCTAAGAGTCATTTTAAACCATAGCTCCCATGATTCCATGCCATTGAGCCGTGACAGTTGAAGTGGCATCAAACTGCACCAGTTCCACAGTGTAGATGTACCCTGCAACCAATTACATTACCATTAAGTAGTATAATTACAACACTGATACAAGTAACGAGTAACACATTACTTGCCAGGGCTAATCTCTAGCCATGCCATAGCCTGTCAACATGAAATGCTCTGAAAAGTGGGATGTAGCTCATATGTTAATTAGGAAGAATGTTTTTTGACAGCAGCCTCACAAACCTGATCAAGAGGCCTTTAAACTAACTCCTCAGAGTGGCAGTAGCCTACAGCCAAGTGTCAACAACAAGAACACAAAGGAAGAAGCAAGACTGTGGTGATTTGGATGTCAGTAAATATGACAGGGAAGCTAAGAACAAGCAAGACCCATGGCCTCCAGTGTTTCTATATGAATTCATGGGAAACAAACAGGATGAAGTGATATCTCAATGGGAACTTTAGTCACCAGGGTATAACTTTCCATCATATCTCTGTTCGCACACATTGTTGAGTATGAATGTTCAGCAATCCACATGCACTATCTGCTATTCTAGTAAGCGACTCACTTGATAGCCCTTTGTCAAGGATTTCTAAATGCTAGATCTAGTTATGCTAGTGTGTAGGCACTGGAGATCTTTCATTATTAGAGGTGATTTACAAATTCTAGTGTATACTTTTTGTTATTACAAAGAAATTAGATTGCTTTTGACGTATTGTAGTCAACAACTTAAGCAGAATCTTCAGACTTCTAGCCAAATGCAGAAACAACCACACCTACGATTCGCAAGTGCTTTAAACATTCTTAGAATAGTCCCAATGCTCAAGAGAATGTCCCTGTGGCAAGGTTTCATGCTGCATTCAGAAAAGAATTAGGAATATTTTTTTCTATTCTTATATAACAATACCGGAGACTAAATTTTATGTCGGTCTTATCTCATGAAATGAATAAGATTAGTTAAGCACAACTAACAAAGTTTACTCTAGGGACATTATTTAGTGTAGGTGACAAACCAGCACAACCAGGTCCCTATGCAGGTTAGTTGCTATCATACCTTGGCAAATGAACAGGATAAAACCATAGGATAAAATCCTTCATTTGATCAATATTGGATTTAACCCATTGTTACAATATAGGTTTCCCCTCTGCTGGCATCAATAAATTAAACAGAAGTTGTGAATGCTTGGTTCCCATATCAATCTGAGGAATCTGCAAAGCAGAATAATTATATACCTACCAAATGGATTTTGTGGGGCTTGGACTTGCCATTTGAGACATCTTTAAACCCCAATTGAAGCCGAGAAAAGAGGCTTCACTCTGAAGTCACAATTATAAATACAAAACGAGTTCTTCTTAATTTTGTAGATGCCAGGTTTGCATACAGCATTAGCCATTTTCCAGTACATTTCCATTAGTAATGTCTTTGCTGATTAGTTTTTTTCTAAATTAGCATGTTTATCCATTAGCATATCAATATTGCTGCCAACTATCCTCTTAATTTTTAGTTTTCTTCCTGCAACAAAAAAATTGCCAATAAAAGCAAGCATTTCTTGAAGCCTTAATTAACTCAGCACAATTCTCTCTGTCTCTCTCCCCTTCTGTTTTTTCCTAATTTTTAATAATAGTGCATAATATTTACTCAGATTATAGATTTGCGTTGCTTAAAAACACCATTCAGCAGAAAAATCAAAACCTACATGTTTAAAAATTCAGCTTAAGCAAAGTCCAAGCTCAAGAGAGAAAGAGAGATGGGATCACTATGATCCATGCTTCTTTTTTAAAAGAAAATGTGGAAGATCAGAATTAATTTTGTTTGCAAATAATTTGCATGTTATTTACATCGTAAGATTTTTTTAATTCTGTGATATTTGTGAATTGTAAAGAGTAAAAACAAAAGAGTGCAGAATTTGGGGTAATTTTTAAGTTGCTTAAGTCATCTTACCAGTCACTTGCTCTAGACCTGTTGACCCTAAATAGAGACAACCCATTCAAACTTTGTTGAATGGTCAGTCAAGACATAGATGGATCCAAACCATACAATTTGTTTACTTCAATTGGGATTAATGACAGAATATAGACTCCCAGAAGATGATATATCCTGTTTTAGAATAATAACCTGGCCTAAGGTTGCATTTGTTGCCCCCACAGCAATGGATCCATCAGTTGCCCGAGGTTCAGTTGTAGTTTGGTGAAGTACTACATCTTTCTGGCTGAGAATTTTTAGATCTTCTTGTGTACCTTCACATTGTTTCTAACATATGGTGAGATTAAAGGAAATTTATCATGGGTTTTTCTTGGCAAAATTTGTTTGGAGGGATTGCTTTGCCTTCCTCTGAGGCTGAGAGCATGTCATCCTTAAATCACCCACTTGGCATTTCCATGGCCAAGTGGAGATTTAAACCCTGATCTTGTTATTTAACATCTACATGCGGCCACTTGCTTGACTGGTTCGAAGTTTCGGGCTGGAATGTTATCAGTACTCTGATGACACCCAACTTGTTCTGAAGATGGAAGGCTGACCGGACTCCGTACCCTCAAGTTTCCATCAGTGCCTTGAAGCCGTTACTGGATGGCTGCGTGCCAGCAGATTGAGGGTGAATCCAGCAAAGACGGAGATACTGTGGCTGGGGCGACTGGATAGTGGGGTGATTCAGCTGCCTACTCTGGATGGCGAGGCACTACGCCCGTCATCTTAGACCCGTTGCTGACAATGGAGTCTCAGGTCTCCACTGTTAGCAAAACCGCCTTTTTTCATCTGCGGCAGGCTAGGCGGCTGGCCCCCTATCTGTCTAGAGACGACCTAGTCACAGTGATCCAAGCCACGGTCACTCGAGACTAGACTACTGTAATGCCCTTTACATTGGCCTACCTTTGTCTGTGATCCGGAAATTTAAGCTCATCCAGAATGCCTCTGCGTGACTTCTCGCTGGGGTGCCAGTGAGATGGCATATAATCCCATCCTTCAGCAGCTTCAAGGTGATGGTGTTAACTTTCAAGGCCTTGTATGATCTGGGGCCGATGAATCTGAGGGACTGTCTCAATCCCTACCAATCCCAGAGATCACTCCATTCTGAAGATCTGAACCTTCTCTAAATACCTAGTCTCAAAACCATTCATTTAACATCTACTCGGCGCAGAGCCTTTTTTGTTGTGGCGCCATCCATCTGGAATACTTTGCCAACTGAAATTCGTGCCTTGCAAGATTTGCCATTTTTTCACAGGGCATGCAAAACCTATTTGTTTCAGTTGGCATTTGATTGTTGAAATTTGTAACTCTGTTTTAGCTTAATTTGATGTGTTATCTCAGTTTTATGTTTTTATGTGGACTGTGAGCCGCCCGAGCCCCCGAGGAGTGGCGGCATACAAGACCAAATAATAAATACATAAATAAATCTCCAAAGCTGTAGCTCTCCTTAATCTTCAGATCCCTGGATGTTGCCATAGCAGTTAACCATAATTCTACGATTGTGGAAGCATGAAATCGTGAAGCATGAAAAGATCTAGAAGGAGAGAATAGAAAAAATACAAAATTGGAGAAATTAAGAATTGTTCAAAAATAGATATTTATTTTATCCATTGTTTAACCTGGACAAAGTAAACATAGTAGAACCATTTCTATCCCAGTTTATTATATGGATTAGATGGCGTGATCTTGGGAAAAAGATTTTCCAAAGTTGTATACTACTGCAGGAAAACCAATGTGATGCTCCCACTAGCCCTCACCATTATGCTCAATCAGAACTTTTGAAACTTAGTTTTATGTTCTCAGTAGGGATAACATGTATTTGGCTACAGTAGGATAATGCATCCTGTGTTTTAGAATTTTGTACAAAGAGCAGGCTAGAACCTGCAACTATATCAGTTCTGCACTGTCTACACTGTTATTCAGGACAGATACACTTGTCTGACATAATTAAATCTTGATGGTAATTATTTTGGCTGATTCCTGCCAGACTGCTGTTAAAGATATGCTTATCCACTGTCAACCATACTATCTTGTTATAGTTAAATGCACCCTGTTAATTACAAAGCACAACATTTTAAATTTGTGGGTTTCTAGACGTTTTTCTTTTAAAGGAGAAAGAACAAGAAATAGAAGATTAAGATTTCCCTGGAATGATACCATGTGGTTTCAAAATTGGAGACAGCAAAATCATTACATGTGCAGAAAGCAAGAGCGTTTTGAATGTGCAAAGCTAGTAATTAAATTAGAAAGATAAATAAATACATTCAACAGGGTGATGAGTATCTAGTAGTAGCTTGACCCTGTTATTTGAGGAATGAATGCTGTGTACCTTACCCCACACAGCACACACTTAAATAATTCAGTGATGTCTTATTAAAGCAGCAGATTTATAGAATCAATAGTGTTACATTAATTTAATTCAGATGAAATAGCCTTTCCACTTGTTTTGCTTGCTTTTGTTTTGTAGAATATTAAAACGTACAACTGTGCTTTAAGTTGTACTTTGTTTGAATTTTGTAAATCTTGGAAGCTTCCCAAAGTCATTTTCTGGGTCGGAATTTGAGTTTCCCATGTCTTAGGGGTTTTCAAAACAGTTATGCCGGTTGAGGGAGTTCCTTTGTAGACACCATGCTTGCATCACATGTTGGAACTGGTTAGTTGATAAAAATCAACATGGCAATTTTTGACTTGCTTTCAATAGTGTGCATTTTGAACTTCATTTGGGGAGTGGGAATGGCTTTGAGTACTGTCATGGTGGGCACCCCTACTTCAAAATGTATCCCTTCACTTCTGGAAATGCCTGGGGCATGACCCTTTCCTGCCTAGTCTGTTTTAGGGAAAAGATTAGCTGAAAGTCAGTAAGCCAAATCAAATCTGTTGATGGAAGTTATAAAAAATGCATTTGTCAGCAAAATAACTTGTTTCAACTTATGGCAACAACATGGGGTATACCATTCCAATAAAGGAACCAATATTTTGCTTCTTAAGCAACTTATTTCCTTATGCAGAAATTCATAAAAGTAAGCAGACCATAAAACTATTTTTAAAAATAATTTCCCATATTCATATCTTAGAACATAACAATATTTTCACGATAAAAGCATGTTTGCTAAGAGCAAATATTTAAACAAAAGAACTTAGGAATCTTAATGAAAGGCCCCAAAGAAAATGTTTAAACTTTGCCCTTAAGTTTGCTTTGTTTGCTAATCGGCTGCTATTTCTAGTAGTGAGTAGGAAGAGTAAGTTCAATATGTTAATAAGAAAAAAAGTAATAATATTTAATTAATTCTGGCTGAACACACATGGTTTAATATACTTGGCAATATCATTCTATCACATGATATGATAATTTAATGGAACTTTTCTATTCAAATTGCTGGCAAGTTTATGAAATTATAAAGCAAATAGGCCATGCACTTCAGTGTAATTGACTGTATAAATGTGTTTTATACTATACCGTTGGCAAATTAGCCACTCCCTGTCACAGAATCAATTATTATCTTACTGGAATCCACATAACACAATAACAAAATATAACATTCCATGGGAAGATGCTGTAATGTCACATTGCTGATTCTTAAATTCAAACAATAAGTGTTCCTTTCTTTATGTGTTCAACTTTGCATTATTTGTCTTGCAAGAGATTTTATATTGGCAAAACCTGAATTTTCTCCTTATTCCTTTTAGGGCAGTTTTATTCCAACAATGGGGGGAAATGCACTCAGAACCACTTAAAATGCCTCTTATTTGAGTATTCAAGGTTTAAGATAATCTATTACAAATCATAATATACATCCCATGTGATTTTCCTGACTAGGAACCCTTCCAGATAGGTCCTATATCCCATGAGCTGATCCCAGATTTTCTGTTTATCCCAGATTATCTGGCAGTGCAGATTCATATAATCCAGTTTAAAGTAGAAAACCTGGGATCAGATCCTGTGATATAGGGCCTGCGTGGAAGGGCCCATAGTCACCCACAAAGGGCTATAACTCTTTGAGAACCCACTGGATTATTCGAATCTGCAGATAATCTGTGATTAACAGAAAACCTGAGATCAAATCCTGGAAACCAGGGCCTGCCTGGAAGAGCCCATAGTCATCCACAAAGGGATATAACCCTTTGAGAACCTACTGAGCACCTGAAATGTGGTCTCCTACCAAAATATGAAATGCTCTGAGGTAGTTAGGCAAAAGAAGCCCAAGGGTTAAATAACATGCTGCATTAAGAAACCAGAATCATAGAATTGTAGTGTTTGAAAGGACCTCAAAATTCTAGGGCACTGACTCTCACACAGCTGATTCAGGATTTCTGGGCTCCCAGAGTCCGGAAAACCCAATACAATCCCCACCCCCTCTCCAAAAACCCTTTAAAAGGCTTTAAAATAAAAATTACCTACCCAGCCACCAAAACCCTGCTGTCCACCCTCGCCTGGCACATAGAAATGGTTCGCCAGGAGAAGGGGGGCTAGGAGCGATTTAATAATAATAATAACAACAACAACTTTATTTCTAGACCGGCCTCTCTCCCAAAATGAAAAACAAAACACGTGCCAGGAGAGGGATGGCAGCAGGGTAATGGTGGCTGGGTAAGTGATTTTAAGTTTTTAAGGCTTTTCTGGAGGATTATTTTTGCTGTCTGGGTGCCCTGCCAGAAAATCGAGCAGGGCATCTGGACACCACCTGCAGGAAAGCACATGGGGACAGAAACCCAGCCTGACCAGAGTTTTTAAAATCTGGGTCAGACCAGACTTTACTCCTGTGTGGAACCAGCCTCAGGCCGATGCTTTGAAGATGCAAGAAAGACATGATAACATTCCTAGCAAGTAGCCACCCAGGTTCTGTTGATAAACCTTCAATAAAAGAAATTCTAATACTTTCTGTTTTACTATTACAACTCTTACAGTCAAAGTTCTTCCTAATATTTCATTGATATTTCATTAATATTTCAATAATATTTCATTATTTTATCATTTGAATCCCTTAGCTGGAATCTTATCCTCTGAAACACTAAGTAATTGTTCTCCCTCGTTTACATGACAGCCCTTCAAATACTTGAACAACACACCTATAATTTAATTTCTCTGTCTTTTTCAAGGCATATCTAACCAATTCAACTGTTACTCACAGTACTTTTTTTTCTAGACTTCACCATGTCTTTAATCTTCCTCTTTCACTTTCCACTTTTTCACTTTCCAGTAATGGATAACATTGTTGAATTATATTTAACAAATATAATACTACTCAAAAGTATTATCTGACCTCAGCAGAACACAGTAGTAGAAAATGACAGTAGTGATAAGTTGGGGTATGGGATTTTTTCATTCGTCATCGTAAGTTGTATCAAATTTATTAAATTCATATGTACAGCATGATATTTGACACACGGGCATGGCCCATGCCAAAACTTAAAAATTGATACTTACCCAGTAAGTTTTAGTTTGAATTTTGTAGATCTTAGAAACTTTCCAAAGTCAGTTTCATTTTCAGTGAAAGCAAACAAAGCAAAGCCAAAAATACTGCCTTTCCTCTTTAAATTAATGGCCTCTTGCCAGTAGTAGAGGGAAGCAGCAGGGAGATAGCAGAGTTTGCTGGGAAAGAGACTAAGAAAGCCCCTTTCTGGGAAATTCTGGGAAATGTAGTTTGAGAAGGCAAGGAGCCCTATGCTGGAGAACTCAAAAGGCCATGCCATAAACTACATTTCCCAGAATTCCGCTCAACATCAGAAAGCCCCAATCAGGATAAGGGAGAGATTTGTTCTTCCATAGCAGCAGCCAGCCAGAGTTCCAATAAATTGTTGAATCTGCAAAGAGGAGGACTGCCTGATACTTCTAGTAAGTAAATCTCTGTGCTGCACTGGGAAGAAATCCCTAAATGGAAGTTCTATTGGTTAATATATATTATAAGAGATATTCAATGAGATTGAATTTTTTTTCAAAAAAATTCCTAAAATCAGTAGATGTATGAATATTTCGGAAAGTTGAGGGAATGATTCCCTGTTGTCTTGTGCCATTGTATAGAAAATTCAAAAATATGGCTTTTGTAGGATTTTAAAAAAAATGTTGTTTATAAAAACTTTGAAAATTCCCCAAAATTCTGTGGATAAGTGAAATGTTCAGAAACTTGATGGACTAACAGTGGTAAATATGTTCTACCACTGTAGCAAGTTTCACTCCAATAGCTGTACAAATTAGAGAGAAAGGAGTTCCTGAAGATTCCTCATTTGCGCAATTATTATAACAAAAATGTAATGAAATGTCATTACTTTCTTTATAGTAATGAAATTTTCACTAGTGACACTTTAGAAACACTTTAGAAATGAAATGCCATCATCCCCTAATTTTGAATTGAGTTTTGAAACATCTTTTTATTGATCGCACGGCCCTAGTGTTTAGCGTTGTCACGATGCAAGGACTCGGCCGGCCCCTTAATCACACACACAGAGACGGTAATCAGCTAACTATTTATTGTAAAATAAAGAACAGATGAAAATGGCAATTGTCCATCAAAATATAGAAAAGATCAGTCCAAAAGTAAAGAGTCCGTAGTAAAATCCAAAGGCAAAGGTCTAGGCAAAAAACTTGACAAAATACTTGGCAAAGGCTCCGCAAAACCAAGCGGATCAATGAACAAGGCAAAGTTCAATCAGGGCCCAAGAAACTTCTTGGCAAGGCACGAGCCGGAAACTTGGCTCCGTGGTCCTCAGCTCGCTTCACTCCGCTTAGAATAGAATTGGCCGAGCTACTGAGGATCCGTTCCCACGGATCCTATACTTAATCCCCTTGGCGAGGTCTCCGATGCTCTAGGCTTCGGCGGTAATCTGTGCTATGGGATCTAGCGTTTCGCTGACGCTCTAGGCTGCGGTGCCAATCCCTCCTGCTGGACTCAATGCTCCATCTCCTATCAAAGCTCCGACCTTGCCTCCCAGCACCTGGCTCACTATCTTCATGAGAGTCGAACTCCCTTTCAGCTTCCATGGCCCCATCGCCCATGTTTTCCCAAATTCTCTCCTGTGATCCGTACCCACCCGGTTTCTCATAACAATCATCGCTATCAGCACTTTCTGAGTCATCCTGACCTTCCCAGTTCTCATAGCCATCCGGCCATCCATCGTCCCAGGCCAAGCTCTCTGTAGGAGAGGAAGGCCCGGCTAGCTCATTAACCCCTTCCTCCATTTCTTCCTCAGCTGCGGCTGGTTCTAATGCAAGTGGGACCCCCGGTGCTGCCCCCCAGGCACAAAAGAGAACTGGGTTGCTACACTATCCCCCCCTCAGGGCCCCTCCGAGGCCTCCCTCGAGGCTTGGGCTTGTCGGGGTACTTGCGGTGAAAACGGGCAACAATGTCCGGGGCGTGAACGTCTCGAGCCGGCGTCCAAGAGCGCTCTTCCGGTCCAAAACCTTTCCAGTCAATCAAATACTCCAGCTTCCGGTATCTGATGCGGGCATCCAGGATGTCCTGGACCTCGAACTCCTCCTCCCCATCACGCATCACAGGAGGGGGTGGCGGCTGCGTCACATCAGGCCGCACCCCCTTCACCGGCTGCAACAGGGAACGGTGAAATACCGGGTGAATCTTCATGTCTGCCGGAAGCTGTAGTTTGAAGGCAACAGGCCCCACACTCTCCAACACCTTGTAGGGCCCCAAAAATCTCGCATCCAGTTTGCGGCTAGGTCTCTGCGTAGGCAAGTTCTTGGTAGACAGCCAGACTTTGTCCCCCCACTTGAATCTCCGGACCCTCCTGGCGCCGCCGATCAGCCATCTGCTTGTAATCCGCTTTGGCCTGGTCCAGTTGAGAGCGCAGCATCTCCTGCATGGCAGTCAACTCCTGTAGCCAATCCTCCGCCGCTGGCACATTTCCGGACTGGTCTACGGGAGGGTAGAACCGAGGGTGATGTCCATAGTTAGCAAAGAAAGGAGTCTCTTTGATGGATTCCTGCGTCGCATTGTTGTAGGCAAACTCCGTCAAGGACAACAAGGACGCCCAGTTGTTCTGCTGATAGTTGACATAGCACCGCAGATACTGTTCCAACGTGGCATTAACCCTTTTGGTTTGCCCGTCGGTCTGGGGGTGATGAGCCGTAGACATCCGTGCTTCAATCCCCAGCAACTTCTGAACAGCCCGCCAGAACTGGGAAGTGAATTGGGTGCCTCGATCCGTCACCAAACTCTGAGGCAGTCCATGCAAGCGAAACACATGTTGCACAAACATATCAGCAGTCTCTTTAGCAGTAGGCACCCCTACACATGGAATGAAGTGACTCATCTTGGTGAGACAGTCCACCATGACCAGGATCGTGGTGAACCCCTTGGACTTGGGCAGGTCGGTGATGAAATCAGCCGAAATCATCTTCCAAGGAGCGGAAGGGGTCGGGAGCGGCTGGAGCAAGCCAGCCGGCTTGCCCCCTGCCTTCTTGGCCCGTTGGCACACAGGGCAAGTGCTGACGTACTCCTCCACATCCCTCCGCACTTTGAGCCACCAGAAGTCCCGCAGCACCAACTGTAGAGTCTTGAAGAGTCCAAAGTGTCCCGCGGCCCGGCTATCATGGCAAAGTCTGAGAATGTCCTCTCTCTCAGGCCCGGGGGAAACGTAAACACCCTCGCGGTGGTAGAGCACCCCATCCTTGACTTGGAAAGGGGATTGCACCCTTTTGGTCAACAATTCTTGCACCCAAGGGTCTCCCTTTTGACGAGCGTGAATCCGGTCCCTCAACGGTCTCTTGTCCCCCGGGGCTGGGTTGACCACCGGGGCCGGCACAGGGGCCGCACCAGTGGCGGCAAAGTTCTCTGCTTTTAGCAGCCGTGCCTCGGGAAGCCCTTCTCCACCTCTAACATACTCGAGCTTCCGAGACAACGCATCAGCTTGTTTGGTCTACTTGGGGCTCACATAGTGGATGCGGAAATTGAATCGCTCAAAGAACAGGGACCATCTCTGTTGCCTCTGGTTCAATTTGCGCTGAATCTTCAAGTGCTCCAAGTTCCGGTGGTCGGTATGAACTTCCACCGGGAACTTGGCCCCTTCGAGCAGATGCCTCCAAACCTCAAAAGCTACCTTAATGGCCAGGAGCTCCTTCTCCCAAATGGTATAGTTCTTTTCCGGCGCCGTCAGCTGCCGGGAGTAGTAGGCACAGGGCAAGAGGTCCGTCCCCTGCGGCTGTAGCAGGATCGCTCCCACTGCTACATCCGAGGCATCAGCTTGCACGATGAAAGGGGTGCGGGGGTTGTGATGCTACAGAAGCGGCTGCGTGGTGAACAGCTGCTTCAACTTCCGGAACCCCGCGTCCGCCTCCGGTGTCCACCGGAACGGCACCTTTCCACGCAAGCACTGAGTGATGGGATCAGCCCACTTGGCAAAGTCAGGAATGAACTTTCTGTAGTAGTTGGCAAAGCCCAGGAATCTTTGAATGTCTTTTTTGCTGGCAGTGGCCGCCCAGTCCGCCACAGCTTGGACCTTGGTGTCGTCCATGGCTATGCCCGTGGGGGAAATGCGGTAGCCCAGGAAATCCACCTCACGTAGATCAAACGCGCATTTCTCCAACTTGGCATAGAGACCGTGGTCTCTCAGTCTCTGAAGCACTTCCTTCACATGGCGGTCGTGGGTCACCTGGTCAGGAGAAAAAATCAGCAAGTCATCCAAATACACTGCCAGATAGCGATCTAGCAGGTCCCGAAAAATGTCATTCATGTAATGCTGGAAACAGGCGGGAGCGTTGCACAACCCGAATCCCATTACTCTGTATTTGAAACTTCCCCACTTGGTCTGGAATGCGGTCTTCCATTCGTCGCCTTGGCGAATCCGCACCAGATTATAAGCACCCCGGAGGTCTAATTTGGTGAAGACCTTGGCGGCCCACATCCGTTCTAACAGTTCTGGGATCAGTGGCAGGGGGTAGCGGTTTCGAATCGTGATCTTGTTGAGCTCCCGATAGTCATTACAAAGCCGTAGCTCCCCCGATTTCTTTTTGACAAAGAGGATTGGCGCCCCGGCCAGGGACTGAGAAGGCCGGATAAATCCCTTCCGCAGATTCTTGTCTAAAAACTCTCTGAGAGCCTGCTGCTCCGGGTCCGAGAGAGGGTAGAGTCTTCCACGGGGGATAGGGGCTCCGGGCTCCAACTCAATGGCACAATCATAGGGTCGGTGGGGGGTAACCGTTCCGCCTCCTTCTCGCTAAACACATCCCAAAACCCTGCGTACTTTTTGGGCAGCATGGCGGCTTGTTCCACCTCTTGGGCCTGACAAGCCTGGGCCGTCATGCAATGTCCCTGGCAGTGTTCTGAGGAAAACAACAATTGTCTCTTGGCCCATGAGATCTGCGGATCATGAAGAGTCAGCCAGACGATTCCCAGAATCTGACAAGGAAGGAAATGTCCTCTTTGTGGGAGCTTGTCCACATCTTGGTAGGGGCGGTGTATTGAGTCACGGCCCCTGCTTTCAGGGTTCTCCCATCAATGGTCTGTACACCCTTGGGCTCTTTGAGATCATGAAACTGTAATCCGGCAGACTTGGCATAGTCTGCATCGATGAAATTGTTGGTGGCCCCCGAGTCGATCATGGCATGTACCATCATCGATCCCTTCTCTTGTGACCAGAGGGAGACCATCACCAGAAACAATTGTCCAGTCTGGGGTTCTGGGGGGAGGTCAGTGACTGCGGCCGAGTTAGCGAACCCTCTTAAACTCGGCCGACCCCTTCCCCCGCCGTCTGGATAGCTTCTTCAGCCCCCTGGGGCCCCTCGACCGCAGCAGAGGCCCGGGGAGTCTTGCCGCGTGGCTTCTGGGGGCATTCTCTAGAAAAGTATCCCGCTCCCCCACAGTACCAACACAAATTTAAACGCTGGCGCCGGGCTTTCTCGGCAGCGTCTACTTTAGGCGTCACATGCCCAAGCTGCATGGGTTCCAGTTCATCCAAAAGCTGGGGAGCCGGTGCGAACTGCCGAAACGAGAATTGGCTGGCTCCCATTTCCTTACGCACCCCGGGTCGCTCCCCGGACCCTTTGTCCCATCGCTTCCGGGTCTGCATTCCAGCCTCCACCCGGAAGCTCACGGTGATCGCCTCCTCCAGGTCTGCAGGCCGAGTGGCCCCTCTCAGGATCTCCTGCTGCATCTCCGGCGACAGGCCTTTCATGTACTGGTAACGCAGGGCGGAGGGGTTCCAGTCTACTTGGGCGGCCAGCACACGGAATCGGGAGATGTACTGAGACAAAGGCATGTCCCTCATTGACAATCGATCCAGCTCCCTTTCCGCCAACTCGGTATTCACTGGGTCTCCCCAAGTAGTCTTGATAGTTCCCACGGATCCTATACTTAATCCCCTTGGCGAGGTCTCCGACGCTCTAGGCTTTTGGGTGTAATCTGTGCTACGGGATCTAGCGTTTCGCTGAAGCTCTAGGCTGCGGTGCCAATCCCTCCTGCTGGACTCAATGCTCCGTCTCCTATCAAACCTCCGACCTTGCCTCCCAGCACCTGGCTCACTATCTTCATGAGAGTCGAACTCCCTTTCAGCTTCCATGGCCTCATCGCCCAAATTTTCCCAAATTCTCTCCTGTGATCCGTACCCACCCGGTTTCTCATAACAATCATCGCTATCAGCACTTCCCAGTTCTCATAGCCATCCGGCCATCCATCGTCCCAGGCCAAGCTCTCTGTAGGAGAGGAAGGCCCAGCTAGCTCATTAACCCCTTCCTCCATTTCTTCCTCAGCTGCGGCTGGTTCTAATGCAAGTGGGACCCCCGGTGCTGCCCCCTGGAGAACAGGAGATAATAAAGGAATTCCAGGCATTCTACGAGAACCTATATAGGAGAGAGGATATCGAAATAGAGGATATTGTTGCCTATATCGGTAAACAGAAACTAGAAAAATAAACGAGACTCATCGGGGGTTACTAAACGAACCGATAAAGGAAAACGAAATCAAAGAAGCCATCCAGAACCTTCCGAGCAATAAGGCCCCCGGTCCTGACGGCCTGACTGCTAAATACTATAAAAATTTTAAAGAAGAATTAATACCCCACCTGAAGGTGATCATGAATAATACTTTACAACACGGGACAATCCCAGAGTCATGGAATTAGGCAAGCATTACTCTCCTTCACAAATCAGGCACAGACCCAACTAATGTAAAAAATTATCGCCCGATATCTCTTTTAAACAATGACTATAAACTGTTTGCATCGATCCTGGCTAAGAGATTAAAGAGTTTTTTGAATGAAACTATAAAAGAGGATCAAGCCGGCTTCCTTCCTCACAGATGGATGAGAGATAATATTAGAACGATAATTAATGCAATCGAGTATTATGATTTAAATATCCAAAAGGAAGTCGGGTTTTTGTTTTTAGATGCCGAGAAGGCATTTGATAATGCCAATTGGAATTTTTTATTTCAAATTTTAAGAGAAAGAGATATGGGTTTTGCATTTACGAATGCCATACAAGCAATATATCAAGACCAGAGGGCAAATATTATAATTAATGGCAACGCGACAAGTCAAATAAGGATCCAGAAGGGAACTAGACAAGGTTGCCCACTATCTCCGTTACTCTTCATTATGATTTTGGAGGTCTTGCTGGAAGATATAAGGGCGGACAACAACTTAAAGGGCCTTAGACTCCAAAAAGAAGAATATAAATTACAGGCCTTTGCAGATGATGTGGTCTGCATTATCGAAGAGCCGGTGGAGAGGACAGTGAAATGGCTAGATAAGATCCTAGCCTATGGAGAAGTAGCGGGGCTGAAGATCAACTATTCTAAATCCAAAATACTCACAAAAAATCTGAGAAAAGAAAGGATAGAAAAGCTACAGGAGATTACAAAGATCCAAGTTGCTAAGAAGGTACAATATCTGGGCATACACCTCACTATGCAGAACAATCAATTATTAAAAAATAATTATGATCTCACCTGGAAGCAGATTAAGAAAAAGCTTGAGAGCTGGAGATTTCTAAATCTCAACTTATTGGGCAGAATAGCGGTTATAAAAATGGACATACTTCCCAGAATGGTTTTTTTATTTCAATCCATACCCATTCTAAGAACAACATATGATTTCAAGGCCTGGAAAAAGGACATTTCAAAATTCATATGGGAAGGAAAGAGACCCAGGATAAACTATAGAATTCTTACGGACAAAAGGGAAAGGGGGGGTCTATCCCTTCCGAACCTTCAGATATACTATGAGGCCGCTGCCCTCAGCTGGGTAAGAGACTGGGCTCTTCTAAAGAAAACAAGGTTATTGCATCTAGAGGGTTTCAATACCAACAGAGGCTGGCACTCATACCTGTGGTATGGGAAAGCCAAGGTAGAAAGATCTTTTAACAACCACCACATAAGGGCAGCCCTTTTAAAGGTATGGGATAAATATAAGGATAAACTGTACAGAAAGACCCCCCTCTGGATTTCGCCGTTGGAGGCCCAACATAAGAAAGAAATTCCCATGTCTCGATGGTATACATATAATTCATTGATTAAGAAAATTAATGCGGAATGGGAATTGAAGTCCTTGGATAACCTGAGGGCCACAGGGGTAGAAATCACATGGTTCCAATATGCACAATTAAAGGATTATTTTAGGATGGATTCCAAAAAAGAGTTTAACACTGATGAAAATACATGGGAACGTGTGCTTAAACAAAAGAAACATCATATAAAAATAATGTATAACAAACTCCTGGAGATTGAGACAGAAACAGAAGCGGTGAAACAGGTGATGATCGCATGGGCGCAAGATGTTGGCCATACAATATCAATGCATGAATGGGAGAGGGTATGGAAGGGAACTATTAAGACCCTAGGATCCACAGCGCCAGCAGAAAACTGGTACAAAATGTTTTATAGATGGCACATGACCCCGCAGAAGATAGCAACATACTATAAAAATACCAACAATAAATGTTGGAAGTGTAAAAACCAGGTGGGGACGTTTATACACTGTTGGTGGTCATGTACCAAAATCCAAAGATATTGGAAAGCTATCCATAAACATTCTCAAAAAATATTGATGGAGAAATTTGACTTCAAGCCCGAAACATACTTATTAAATCTGATAGAAGAGGGGTTTGATCCAAACAAGGTCAAACTACTTTATTTTATTTCCGCAGCCGCTAGGCTAGTTCTAGCCAAACAGTGGAAAAAGGAGGAGGCTCCACCGATAGAGGATTGGATGAATAGGCTAAACGACCTAATGGAATCTGACAATCTGTATAGTAGGATATACGAGAGAAGTAAAAAGAAAATGGTGGATTGGCAGACAGTAAGGCTGTATTTAGAAAAGAAGATGTGTTAAGCGATAGACCATGCATGATATCCCCAACAGGTGAAGGATTTCAAAAAAAAAAAACTGGACCCACAAGTGTAATTAGGTATTTTCTCCGCCGAACCGACTGGAAGACGTTTTTGTTGTGTATTCTCCTATGTTCTGCCTCTCTCCCAACCCCACCACTTCCCTTTCTACACCCTACCCCCTTCCCTCCCATACCCTTCTCTCCCAATCCCTTGTTTTTATATGCTGTAAAACCAAATAAAAAATATTCAAAAAAAAAAAAAAAAAAGCTCCGACTTTGCCTCCCAGCACCTGGCTCACTATCTTCATGAGAGTCGAACTCCCTTTCAGCTTCCATGGCCTCATCGCCCATGTTTTCCCAAATTCTCTCCTGTGATCCGTACCCACCCGGTTTCTCATAACAATCATCGCTATCAGCACTTTCTGAGTCATCCTGACCTTCCCAGTTCTCATAGCCATCCGGCCATCCATCGTCCCAGGCCAAGCTCTCTGTAGGAGAGGAAGGCCCAGCTAGCTCATTAACCCCTTCCTCCATTTCTTCCTCAGCTGCGGCTGGTTCTAATGCAAGTGGGACCCCCGGTGCTGCCCCCTGCCCCCCAGGCACAAAAGAGAACTGGGTTGCTACAAGCATGCAAACCATGTGTGATTGTTTCTTGTTCACACAACTGTGTGTTGTTGCAAGTGTAACACTGTTATTTTTCCATTCAAAAATACAAATTTCCCAAAATGTCTAACTTACATCAATTGGGGGAAGCAGCTATGATAAGACACTATCTTAGCTCTGCTATGCTAGACCAGTGTTTCCCAACCAGTGTGCCGTGAGCGATCATCAGGTGTGCTGTAGGAAATTGGAACCTCCAGGAGGGGAGGGGGGAGAGTCTAGTATGTTGAAGTTTAAAAACCCTAAGAAACCTACCTCGATAAAGGCACAAAATTACAAACACCCCCCTCCCCACCCGTTGCCTATTTGGTCTCTCCCTCTCCATGCATTGGGAAGGCCCGCCTCCCTTTCTACAAGTAGAAACCTCCTCTTGCCTCCTGGGGGTCCTGTGTGGGAAGTTTAGCCCAGTTCTATCATTGGTGGGGTTCAGAATGCTCTTTGATTATAGGGGAACTATTGACCCCAGCAACTACAACTCCCAAATGTCAAGGTCTATTTCCCCTGGACTCCATCTGCGTTCATATTTGAGCATATTGAGTATTCATGCCAAGTTTGGTCCTGATCCAACATTGTTTGAGTCCACAGTGCTCTCTGGATATAGGTGAGCTACAACTCCCAAACTCAAGGTCAATGCCCACCAAACTCTTATAGCATTTTCTCTTGGTTATGGGAGTTCTGTATGGGAAGTTTGTCTTTCTGCCATTCCTGCCAGGATATCTATGTTGAGTTCATCGAAACAGGCCCAGGTTTCACACTGAGTGTATAAATACATTTTAAAAACATATTAACTATATGTATTACTGTGTTAGAGTGTCATTTTGTGTCATTTTGGTTGGTGGTGTGCCCCAGGATCTTGCAAATGTAAAAAGTGTGCCGCAGCTCAAAAAAGGTTGGGAAACACTGTGCTAGACAACAGGCGAAAATGTTTCAGCAAAATCTATTAAAGACTTCTGTAAGAAGCCCTGAGACTTGCTTTGCAATGTTATATTTTTCTCCTGCTTTTCCTTCTTCTATACTTTATATACTAATTTACATGTTATGGTCTTCTTTCCTTATAGGAGTTCTGTTAAGTGCCCATTTCTCATTCTTATTCATTATATCTTTTCTTCTTATGCAGTTTTTTTCTTCACTGCAGGCATTTACTCACCTTCTAAATTTGATGATCTGTTGGGAAGCAGCAACCTTGAGAAGAGAGAAAAGCTTACACACCTCTGCTGGGTTACACCAATTACCTAGAAACATGTTCTGGTCTATGTTTACAATATCCAGCTCAGTCACCAGGTCACTCCAAACTTCATCCTTTTCTCTTTCTATGTTGCTTCTTATCTTCAACTCATGTTGCACAACATTTATACAACATGCTTTGGCTGTGTTACATTCTTTCACAAAGATTATTTGATTGTCTACCAAAGAATTATAGATTATATCTAATACTACAGAATCTTTTCTCTCCCAAATAATAACATCTTCTTCATCCACTGTGTCAGATTCAGAACAAACTTGAATGATGCATTTCTGTTGCTAGTGATTATGATCAGCATATGTGTTGGTTTCCTAGTAGTAGTTCAAAAAGTGGAAAGAGGCTGAAACTAGTGTGTATGTTTCGTTTTTACAAAAATAAAGGAAATAAACCCCCAACAATTTGATTAAATATTTGTTCCTCAGCCCAAATAACATGTTGGGAAATGTAAGCAGTAACTTAAGCAGGAGTTAAATAACAACCAGTTCCACACCCACTAGCTTTGGAAAACATAAACATTGGCTAAAGATTACAGAGATTCAGGGAGATAGTGGGCATGGTAAAACAGACTACAAACATGCAAAGGACCAGGTACTGCATGTGAAAGTTCCTAATATTAGAGTAGTCATGGCAAGACTGTAGTAGCAGTTCCCTTTGCAAAGGAAGGAAAACAGAGTGGCTGCTAAACTCCATTGATGCCAGAAGCTATCTCTGCTTTACAGTGACAGTGATTTGCTTAATTCCCAGGTCTGAAGGCACATCCAGACAGCGCTGAAAACATTCACCCTCCGGGATTTTTGTGTGGGGTGTCCAAACAATCCTGCTTTGCCCCAAAGTACTTTGATACTGGACAGACCCAGGTTGAACCCAGTATGGTCACTGTCTGGACTGCCCTCTCAGAAGTTCTGCGACTTCAGAGGGGGGTGTCCACACAGCCCCCTCACTTTTTTCCAGTCTGAATCATTGCAGAATATCTGATAGGTCTCACACCTCCTCCCCAAACCCTTTTAAAATAACTTACCAGGCCCCCATTAAACTGCTGCCAGAGCTCTCCTGGTGCATAAAAATGTGCCAGGAGCAATCATCCTCCCCCCCCCTTTCTGGCGTGCCCTTTTTAAGCACCAGGAGAGTTCCAGAAGCAGTTTAATGGAGGCCAGGTAAGTTATTTTAAAAGGTTTTGGGGAGGAAGTGTGAGTCTTCTCAGGTATTCTGCAATGATTCAGGCTGGAAAAAGTGAGAGGGGTGTGTGAGTATTTCCTTGTCCTCCTGGGAATCCAGACCCCCCCCCCCAAGGAAATCATGGATATTTGTGTGTGGTGTGTAGACTTTAATCTGGACGTAATCGGGTTTAAGAAACCGGATTGTGCCCGGGTTAAAGTTGCATGTGGAACTGCCCCTAGATTTCTCAAAGTCAGGCTTTATAGGAGGATGACTAGGAAAATCTTATGCCCTGAAGTGGTATGACAACTCCTGTTTGGAAGCTTTAAAAATTGAAATGTGGAAAGAAGTACCTTGAATAAAAATAATCAGAAATTGAGAGGGGGGGGGGTGAGGAGTATGACTATCAAGCCTCATCCCCCCAAATGACTTTGTTGTGAATCACAAATTATTTTATTACTCCCATTTTTTTTACTTGACCTTTGCTTGAGGTTGGCTGAAATACAAGGAAATCCAGACTGAGGAAAACACCAAAGCAATGCTACTTTCTGGTATAAGATGCTTATATAATAATAATAATAATAATAATAACTTTATTATATTCTGCCCTATCTTCCCAGAGGGATTCAGGGTGGAAAAATAGTGGCAGCCTTCCAATGGTTCTTCTTCATCATCCCAGTTGTTCCACTTTCTTGGGAAGCAGAAATATATAACCCACCACAGTTTGTTCTGTGACCTTTAAAGGGGTCTGCTGCATCAGGCATCAGTATGGATGGAGGAAGAGATGCCATCTTGTACTTAGTTTTGGGATGGCCCAGGCCAGATGAATAAAGATACTCCTTGTTCTGAGGTTTGTTACCTAGACATTTGCTGTATATTAATAGTTTTTGGTACTCCAAACAGTGTTGGTTTATTGAAGAGTTTAGTTTGTCACACTTGCAGAGAAACACAGGGACAACGGTGCAGGAGATAAGAAGCTGTGACATGGCTCCTGAGAGCTCCAGCTGGTGACATGGAAATATAATGAATCTCTGTCTATTTCATGGTCAGATGGAAACACTGATATCACATGTTGCTAAATCTCCTTCCTTAATTATAAATGGAAGTTGCCATGCAATGTAGACACGGAAAGCATGTGAATTTTCAAGTTCAAATAGTTCATATTTTGCTTAGGTTTCAATGATGAGGAAATCATCTATGAAATTCTTTTCTACTTTGTCTTGCCTTTGAATGAGTGGGAGAGTTATAAATAAAATGTTGTTCAAGGAGGTGTATAAATAAATTGGCATAATTAGGTGTCATAATTAGGTGCCCATTGCTGTTCCAAACACATTTGCATAATTGTTAGTGCTAAAGTGAAAATAATTGTTTGTCAGGATTGCTTCGGTTAGGCTGAAAGTCCCTTACTTCATGTAGTTTGCCCTAACTATATGTTTAGAAAATATTTTAAACTTTGATTGTAGAATCATTAAACAGAAGTCAAAACTTACAGAAAGGAAACAAGATGCAAAGTTAATCTCCTCTGAACTTTGAACTTAACGTGGTTTTCTTGAGCTCTTGTATATCTTGCTGGCTGTCACAATTTACACTATTGTTAATCACACCAAATTTACACACCAATGTCTTCCACTTTGCAATGTTCCGCTGATGAATTGAGATACTCCAGAGGTAGGGTAGAACATTTATTGTTTTATTTTATTTACAAACTGTCTTTCTTCCAATATGGGACAGCACCCTCCCGGACAGCACCCGAGCCATCTCGGAATTGGCCCCCTTCCGGAGGGCCTGCAAGACGGCCCTCTTCGGCTTAGCCTTTAACTAGGCACACTAGACCAACCAACTTTGCTATATGACCTCTCAATCTGTGTGTTGACGATGCAATGTGTTTTAATGTGGTTTTATGTTTTGTTTTATTAATTGTAGGGCCGCATGTCGACTTGTTGTGGCATGTTGCCCGTATATTTTTACTGTTATCCGCCCCGAGCCTGCTGGGAGGAGCGGAATACAAAAATGAACAAAAAATAAATAAATAAATAAATATATATGGGAACAAAGCAACTACTGTGTATGTCAAAACAAAATGTCACAAAAATAATATATATTAAGAAAGTTTTAAACCCTTAAATGAATAATCAAAATAATTCTTTAAAAAACACTCCAGGAATGTGAACTTTGGGGAAGCACTAGATATAGTAGTTTGAGCATTTCACTATTTTCATTCACAAAATGAAACTGTTTTCCAAATGAGCAGAAAAAAAGACAACATGAACATGAGGAAAAGAAATCCAAACAATCAATAAAGGATGCAAACAATTGGTTGCTGTGAGTTTTCCAGGCTGTATTGCCATGTTCCAAAATAATTCTCTCTTGATGTTTCAGCTGCATCTGCGGCTGGCATCTTCAGAGTTTCTCTGAAGATGCTAGCCACAGATGCAGGCAAATATTAGGAGAGAATGCTTCTGGAACATGGCCATACAGCATAAAAAACTTACAGCAATACAGTGATTCTGGCCATGAAAGCCTTTGATTATGCAAACAGTATTTAGGAATATGTATCATGGATAAGGAAATCCAGCATGGCATAATGGTTAGGGTGTTGGATTATGACTCTTGAGATCAGGATTTGAATCCCCAGTTGACCACAGAAACCCACTGGGTGACCCTGCACAAATGAAGTGTCAGACTTGTATCACTTCTACATTGCTTTGGAAGAGGCTTAGAGGAGACAGAGAGATATTAACATGGATCTCATCATCTCATGTTGGTTAAAGGATTATGATTCTAGGGATTAGAGATTTGTGGAAAAGTGATAATTGCTGGATAAGCAACTCTTAAAAGACAATGGGAAATATATTTTTCTCTGGAGTTCTCCTGTGTTTGAGTTTTGTTCTTTATTTACTATTATAATTTTTGAGGTTTTAAAAAATACTGGTAGCCAGATTTTGTTCATTTTCGTGGTTTCTTCCTTTGTGTTGAAATTGTCCACATGCTTGTGGGTTTCAATGGCTTTTCTGTGTAGCCTGACATGGTAGTTGTTAGAGTGGTCCAGAATTTCTGTGTACTAAAATAATATGCTATGTCCAGGTTGGTTCATCAGGTGCTCTGCTATGACTGACTTCTCTGGTTGAAGTAGTCTGCAGTGCCTTTCATGTTCCTTGATTAATGTTTGGGCGCTGTGTTCAGTGGTCCCTATGTAGACTTGTCCATAGCTGCATGGTATTATTTATTATTCTATACTTAATAACAATAGGGACTTTCTATGAGGGGTGTTTTTATAAAAGAATACTTTTTTATTTCAATGATCATAACAATGTTATAGAAAGGAGGTGAGAATTTAATTGTATGAGAAGTATTGATAAATTTTATCATTTGTTCTAGTGTAATAGCTCCTGAGGAGAACACTGTAAATATTTCAAAAAATCTTTTTCTTCTTTCTTTTCTTCCTTTCCCTATATTTTTCATTTGTTCTTTTTATTTTTGTTCTTTCTACTGTTGCGCTAATTTATATGCTTGAAAAAATTAAATAACATTCAAAAGCATAAATGAAATAACTTTTAGTTCTGAACTTATTTCAGAACTATCATCACTAAATATGTGGCTATAGGTCTATTTGGACATGCATGATACTGAGTAAAATTCAGTTCAATACTACCTAAAGAAGTCCAGTTTAAGTTAGTATATTAGTGCGTTCATTGACATATTATAAGCTCTGTTTTTTATTCCCCATTGTGTTAGCACATTATGTATTATTGTGTATAGTTTTCAGATCTAAGGCCATAATGATGAACTCAGTATGAATGAAATAATGTTTGCATATCTAGGTGATTTACTGACACAAAATGAAACACCTTCTGAAATGTTTCTCCTGCTTACCTATATTTAAAATTACATGTTGGGCAAATAGATAATTTAAGAAGAATAATCCACAAGGTACTCCCGTGATCTTTAATTAAACTGAAAAAGGCAAGATTATTATAAACAGCTAGTAGTTTGCAGTAGTAAATGGCCCATCTTGGTCAATTTTTCCCTTGTGAGTTATAAATTCCCCCTATTTGCTAAGTCAGCCAATTGATATGCTTGAATAAGTCAGGATAATTTATAGCCTCTATGTAAAAATCTATTGCTGAGCAGATCGGTAGGTCCCTATTTGTAAAGTTCCAAGCACAGTCTTTTTAACCCCATCAAACTGACCTCAATGATAAACAGATCTGACATGTTATGCAAGACTGAAAATGAGACTATCTCTATTTTTCTTCTTCCATTTTGACCAATCCGATTTATGTTTGGTAAGAGACTATCTTAAAATACCACTTACTACACTTTTGAAATTGTCAATTTTTTTTAAAGTGTGTTACTTTGGAATCTAATAATTCCAAATATCAGTATTCAGAACACACATATCATTATTACTGTATACCATATACTTATGTCTAAATATAGAAAGTTTAGCTTTAAATGCATCCTTAAAACCTGGGTTGACATATCCATGGATCAATGTAAATACTGTATCTTAAGTCTTATTTTTATAAAGAAGGAACTGTCTACAAGAGTAGCGTGGTAAAGGGCAAGAGCTTAGTGTATCCCACGCAAAGCCCAAAGAAACACCATCTTCCTCCACTCTTTCTGCTGTGGTGTCATTTCTGGCTTTTTTGAATGGGAAAAGACAGTGGTGGAATTGGTAGTTTCCCCACTGTGGAATATCCTCTCTTGAGGATGTATGGAGAGGTCTGAGCATCATGCTTACCTCACATATTGCTTAAGCAATGAAGCAGGTCTTAAAGCTTCTCAAGCCTGTTAGTGTTTTCAAGATTAATTCTATTTGTTCTTCAGAAAAGGTAGCTTATTGGTAAGTAGAGCTTGTCATCCATGAACATGCAACTTTCTGAACTAACCCTTGAGCATGCAAACCTCATTTTCCCTCTGCCATCAGTGTATTCACTGGAATATTCTTGGAGTTGTGATCTAAGATCTAAATCCATCAATTCTAATAAAATCCAAACAGTGTGATTGTTCAAATTAATTGTACAAGAGGTTCTGAAACTGCTTGTACAACCTCTTATGTAATTACTTTGCACCACCACTTGCACAATGAAGAGGTCTTGCAAACCTGTAATGCACTACCTCTGAAAATGCAGAACAACTGGTGGAAGCAACTTAGTACATAAGTGAACAATAAGAACTAGGCTCAATTTCTTATTGTCCCAAAAAGTAATATTTCCAAGTGACTGCTGAATAGCTACTGTGTTAATAACTTTTATTTGCCCTTGAAATCAATGATTCTGGTTCTAAGCAGTAGTCGGGACATAGATATGGAGAATGAGGAATCAGCAAATGTTGTATTATCAATATCCCTGACAGTGATGGGAAACTCCGATGATGTGCCAGCAACAGCCTGCACCCTGCTTTTTGGATCTCTGTACAGAATCCGGACCCAGTTGACCAGTTATTTGGGAACAGCATGAGGGACGCAATCAAATATTTTATCCAAATCGAGGACTGCAATATGAAGTGACTTTTGTTTCTCACAATGTTTCTCAACCAAGAGTCGAGTGGCGTGAATGCTGATGACATAATGCTTGCTTCTGAGGACAAGGAAGAACTTGAACATCAAGTACAAGCATGATGTGATCAGTTGGCGCAATTCGGTCTTCACCTCAATATCAAAAAGACAGAGTACGTGGTAACCAATCAGGAGGAGACTGGCACCATCTAGTTGGATACGTCTATCTCCCAAAAGTCAACATCTTCAAGTATCAAAGAACAACAATAACTTCAGATGGCAACCTCTTTGACGAAGTCATCACATGGATTAACACGGCTTGGATGAAATGGTGCTTGGTAGCAGGTGTACTCTGCGACAAGAAGATACCCTATCATCTGAAATCAAAAAATTACCAAACTGCTGTAAACCCTGCCGCAATATGTGGAGTTGTATATTGGTCAGCAACAAAGGAAGCAGAATGCCACCTTGGAGTTATGGAGATGAGGATTCCATAACTTACAGCTGGCATCACATGCCCTGACCACATCCAAAATGATGGCATTCAATTGGCATTGTTCCAATTGCTGACAAACTATGAGAATCTCATCTCAGATGGTATGGTCATACTCTCCAAGGTGAAGACAAGTCCATTCGCAAGATTGCTCTGGCAAGAAATGCCTAGCAAGAGGCCAAAAAGAACAATTGCAGCAACACTGGCTGGTCATGCTGCACAATTATCTGAAGACTGCTGGCATACACTCTGGTCAGGTACACGGCTGGATGAAATGGCACCAAAAAACCAGTAAAGTGGATCCCACCATCAAGCAGAGCAAATGCTGGGGGGAGGGGGGGAATCAATTAACAAAATATAGATCCACTGTAAACTATATAAATTGGAATATGGTGGATTAATATGGAATCAGAAGATGTGTCATCAGATATAACTAAGAAAGATAATAGATGTGTGTATATGGGAATTAGCAAGACCAGTGGCCATCGTGATTCACCTGGATGGTATAGATATAACATATATTTCTGAGCACTTTAATTAAGAGATCTAGATCTAGAATTCAAGATCCAAAACATCAATATCAAAGGCCATCTGTAACTCACCTAAAGTCATGCACATTTCTTTATTTCATTAATAATAATGTCTATTGGGCTAGCTGCCATTTTTCCCATAACTTTTAACTGTCTAACAGCCATAATTTAAATATAAAAATATATGTAATGAGTCATCGTATATGGAAGCCTTTAATCAGAAAAATATCAGCAGAGTCCACAAACTCCCCAATTTCAACAGTGGCAATAGTATTAAGAAGACCCAGTGACAAGTACACTTCTCAAGTCATTTATGGATGTCAATCCTTTCCAAACTGTCTCTTCCTTTCTCTTCAAAGGGCAATGCAATCATATCCTTTGATTACTGGAAACTGTTGGCATTTTTAGCTGTGTTGGCTTTATCTTAACTTCACTACTTATTAAGTGTGACGGACATGTCTTGTCAGGGATGTAGGTGTCATTCAGGCTGGGCGGGGGCATTTAGAGATGACCGAGCTTTTCCATCCCACAGTGACAAAAAAGTACAAAGAAATTGTACTGTTGTACTCTTCAAAGTTAAATGCTGATCAAGGGTGGAGGGACAGCAACAGTCTGGGGTGGGGGTGGAGTTAATGTGCACCCATCCAACATTTCTCTCACTCTCTCTTAGTATGCACTTGCAAGCTTTGAAAGTCCTGTTTAAGTATCTCTTTTTAAAAGATAAATACCTATTAAGTAATGTATATGCACAAGCTGAAATGTTAAATGGTTTGTTGAAACCTATTAGAATACACAAGATGATAAACATAAATTATAGCTAATATACTGCACCAGTGATTTTTAAACATAAAAATTACTGACACTGTAAAAACACACTTGAGTCATCGTCGCAGCATAATAGCACTAATCCATGTTTATCCAACCATGCACTTTTCAAAAACAACACAAACCTCTAATAAATGCTTTGGCTTCACCTTGACAACTTATATGGGTTATTGCCTCGTTCATGCCTGGATAACCATGTGTTATGACTTAAATGTTCTTTAATATCAATTTATGCCTTGAAGAAAAAAGATTGGATAACACAGTGTACATATGGTTCAATTTATTACAGCAAAACAATCATTTTACTTGGGAAGATATTTTCTCCTGGTACATATCACAGAAATCTTATTCATAGAGCTCCCAATAAACCAGATTTTTTATGTCACAATAAATGAAATGAAGGCAGCTAATTGTTCCTAAGATTCTAAATAGATGGGTCTAGTTAGCTTTCTTGTCAATCAAGAAATAAATTCCTTTAACACTTGTAGTTCTGGACTCTAATGTCTATAATTGGATTTTACACTACCTGATTAACAATGTAGTTTATAGACTATTGTTTCTTTTTAAAACAATAAGCAGAAGAGGAAATTGTAGGTTGTCAGCATTACATGAGAAGCCAAGTGAATATGGTCTTGAGTAATTTAATGTTTTCACAACAGTAAAGGCTTGATCCAGAAGGTTTTGCCTGTGAACATTTATTGTGCCTTGGTAAAGCCAATAAAATGAACTAGCAAAGTGCTATCACATGTTATTATTCTTAATATCTACAATAATAACTGTAGATTTACACGACACAAAATCACAATGGGAGGAGAAAAGACCCATGAGTCTTTGTGAAGCATGGAAAGGATGTTGCTTCATTTTTATCCTCCTCACTAATTCATTTGGATACTATAAGAGTATAATTGCCATCTCCCTTTTTACTTAACTCAGCACTTTTTGACAAGCTGGTGAAGACATCTTTATAGACCAAAAACAAAATGATGCATGGAAGCATGTCCATGGGGGACATACTCCTCGAAAGCTTTCTAGTTGTTAGGATGCCTGTGGTGATGTAACCTCTTCTATAAGGATATAACTATCTAGCTGCAGGCTTTTCTAAAAGCCGTTATTACAGAGCCTGAAATAACACTTCCACTATTGAGCAACAATTTTAGTTGTTGCTGTTAGTCGAAATCCTTTACTTATCTAACCAGGAAGTCTCTTTTGGCCTGACCTCACACCTTCAAATGTGACAGAAGGATAATTCACCTGCTCTCCAGTTGCTGATTGAATGGACCTCCTTCTTATTATGCAGCTGTGTGATGCCCCATAGAATAGGATGTGCAGGAAGGATTTCCAGTCATGGCAATAGTGCCACAGTTGTGATTAAATAGTAGTAATGACAGTTACAGCTGAGGAGATATGGGTAACTGTTTTGCATTCATGCTTGCATCCTTGTTACGTGCCTTCAAGTCATTTCCAACTTCTCCTAAAGCAAACCTATCACAGAGTTATTGGGATTTCTTAAAAGATTTGTTTGGGGGGGGGGGGGAGCTTTTGCCTTCCTGTAAAGATGAGAGAGAGTGTCTTGGCCAAAATCAGCCAGTGGGTTTTCATGACTGACCAAGAATTTGAACTCTGAATTCCTGAGTTGACCAATATTCAAGCCATGATACCATGCTGGCTCTCACAATTGCTACTTAATCATGACTGTTGACCTCATCAAATATGCCACCAGAATTGCCAATGATCATGGCGATTCAGGGGGTGTCTGTCAGGGGGCATGGGGAATCCATTGCCTACAGCCCACATAACCCAACTTACCATTTGCCCCATCCCTGAGGGAAAACTTCAGGTGCCTGGTTCCCCCTGTTGAAGTTAATGTAACACAGGAGTCTTCCTGTGTTGTTGACGTGGCATGCACCTTTTGAACTTCCCTTTTATGACAGAGCCCTTCCAGAAGTTGCAGTGCAGCAGGTTCTGCCATAGGCTCCATTGCAAAAAAGGTGAATCAGCACATGGCACTGAATTCGACCCCGTCTGATAAGGGCATTAGGCACTATCTCCATAATCATAGGCATCAGTTGCATGAGGAGAAAGACATTCATTAATAACTGTAGCATGTGTAAATGATATTTCTTCATCAAGATTTCTCTCGAGGAGACTACCATCTCTGGTCTCCCGCGTCCTGGAATTTTCCCCTTGATCTCCATCTTCATCCCGATCCCTTGAACATCTTTCCTATATTCCCATCTGTGGATTTACAAATTGACACTGACCTAGTGGAATGGACTCATTGGCACCACAGGAACTCATTCGCCTACGGGCTTGGAACTTTGGGACTTCTCCATTGCGAGGCATATTGCCTTTATTTGAACTCTATTTGGGAATTTTTCCCTCTTTCCTGGGTGCCTGGGATTCTCACCCGGTATTGTCTACACCCTAGGTGCACGTATGTATTAACCATTGAATTTTATATATATATATATATATATATATATATATATATATATATATATATATATATTCTACTAAGCCTTGAGCTTTTTTGTCTGCTTCTCTTGCTAAATGATATTTCTACCAGGCTTGGGGATGAGGGAGCAACTCCAAACTTATAGATGATATAGGATTCCAGTCATTGCCATCAATCACTATTATGCCCTGTTTTCATATAAAATACATGTTTAAATAATTTGTCTTGGCAGGGATGCAGTGGGGACAACACAATCTCGTCTCTTGGTTTTAATACAATCTGTGACATGGGGTGCATCTCTACTGTAGAATCAATGCAGGCTTTTTGTACTTCAGTGAGGCACCAGCACTCTTTGGCAGAGAAGGATAAAGATCTTGAAAAATTTCAACATATATAACTTCATAGCATTGAGCCATGACAAAGAGCATTAATTCTACACTGTAGATGAATCCATGATCATTTCTCAACTATAAGCCATTCAGCACTGAAGTGGAAAATCCCAGGTCCTTTTCAATTCCAGGAACTGGTGGGATAACTCCTGGTTAAAATTCTGGAGAGCAGCTGCTTGTTAATATATACTATGCTGGCTCTCACTTTTGCAAGGATGCTTCCAGACAGTGCCAAAATGTGGGACAAAGAAGTGGGTTTGGGAGTCCAAACACAGACCTGTCATGCCCTCTGCATAGCGGATGGAGGGTGGACAGAGAGCAGACAGAGGATGAACAAAGGACATCCAGCAGAAGGTTTTTTTTAATTCACTCCAGAGATACACATAATGGAGCATTAAAAAAACTTCCCTCAGATCTCTGTATCCTCCTAATCGTTGATTCAAGCTCTGTTTAACATTACAAAAACAGAATTTGAGAGAGTTGTGTTTGCTTTCCACTTGTGCTTCCCTGAGTCACCTGCGTGTCTGTTTAACATCTGATCAACTGTTTTGGGTTTTTCAGAAATGCATGTGCTCTGTAGGACTCCACGCAAGGGGTAGGGAAAGAAAGCACATGTTTTACATGACTGCTGGGATATGCAGGCATAGAAAGGTGTGTGTTTCTCAGAAAGGATCAGGTCTAAAGGGCACCTTTTAAACACAGGTTTTCTAGCCCTTAATCTGATTCCTCCTGACTCCTCCAACACTTTGGCTAAACATCGTTTAGTCACACACACCCTCTTCTCTTTAACCCACTTCCTCTCAGGTTTTAATGGATGTGTAGAAGAGCTTTGAGACTACATTTCCCAGAAATAAATTTAAAGCAGTGAGGAAGAAAAATGGTCAGAAGGCAAAGTAGATATACATGTTCTAGTAGTAACACGATAGTGGAATTCCTTAAAAAGTCTGTTATTAAAAAAAATCACACTCTGAAAAAGGATTTATGGAGAAATTAGGGTTAGGTGCAGATTTTTTAAAAGCTAAGATGTTTATTCAATTTTTCACAAATTAAAATGAATAAATTTTAATTGTAAGCATAAACTGGGAATATCACAACTGAAAAAAAATGAGGTAAATACTCAGAAGTAGCGAAAGTAGGCTGCTCCAAGCCTTCTAAGCCCTCTCCCAAAGAGTAGAGAGAGTCCAAAAACTTTAAGCAGCATGCATGGTGTACCTTGTCACAGTCAAGTTTCGGGTTGTTTCAGTAGGGAAATGTGCAAATTTTCCCTGCCTGTCCTTTTCACTTATTCCAGTAACATTTTAAAATCTTATCCCTGCAAACACTCTCACCCTTGCTTCCATCTTCCCCATTCATGCCTATCCTGACTTAAAATCTCATTCCTTACAAGCACTCCTACACTATATTTCCATTCACTCCTGTTCCAGCATAAAATCTCATTCCTGGCTTGCCAATGCTCCCTCTTCTTCCTTCCTTCCAACCACTCACTTCATTTCCGCACTTCTCACACCCACAGGGCTGTTGAACTGAACAGCTAAGATGAGGGGAGGTAGTGTTACCAATTAACAGCTGAGAAGTGGGGAGGTGACAATTTTGAATACTCAAGATGGAATTGAGTTATAGCCAGCTAAAGGTTCAGGTTCTGTAAATAGCATTTCTCTATTAACTAATCATGTTATTGCCAATTCTCATTGTAAAAAAGTGTCATAGCAGAACTTACTGTATTCTGCGTGTAGTTTCAAGTTGGCCACCAACTTATGGTGACCCCATGAAATACACCCAACATCTGCAGCTACACAAAATTAATGCAGATTGACACCGCTTTCACTGCCATGGTTCAATCCTGTGGAATTATAGGAGCTCTAGTTTTACCACTGTACTTTCTGACTGAGTTCAGCATATGAACGGATTGATGTGACACAAAAAAAAGACTAATTCCAGTTTATTTCCATTCAGTTCATTGTATATATCATGGAACCAATTAAATTGGGAAATATGACTTTAGAACTTTTAAAAATTCTATTTCAAAATAGTGTTGGTGAATTAAATAATTAAATATTTATTTCAATGAACACATAAAGGTTTTACCTACTACCTAGTTCAATCATAGGATGATTGCATCCTATTGGCTCTATTAATGTGGCACTTCTATTCTGCAATTCTCTAGAGGAGGGGAAAACATGATCCACTTGAGTCCAGTGGTGCTTCTAATCTTGATCTTAATGAGGTTACTTCTCAGGAGACATGTGGAGGACAACACTATTTGCCTATTAATGTATGTGTACACATTATTGAGATATATTTTCATGCTTGCTATAAATATTAGTTCTTGTCATTGCAGATCTAAGACTGACAGCTGTTTATCTATTTAGTTGTCTATTTTAAAGATGTAGAATCTGCTCTTCAGACATGTTCCTTACACATTGAGAAAGAAGAATAACAATATGAATGACATGGTTACAATGTTACAAGACAGGCATGTTCTAGTTCACTGTTCATCTCATTCAAACTTCCCTATTGTTTCATTTTCCTTATGCTCTTCATTCACTTTTTTAAAACTATGGGGAGCAGCTCAGTCCTCATAGGCTAGTCTGTGTAACTACTAGCAAGTTTGTGAATATTATATGTATTTTTCTATGCTTAATGTGCCTTCAGATTCAGAATAACACATATTTATTTATTTCCAACTTTTGTAACCCTTCCCAACCCCCAAAGGGGGACTCAGGGCGGCTTATAACTGCAATAATTTAATGCCAACAAATACAGAATACATACACAATATATCACAACATTACACATTAAATAAACCCATTAAGTTAAAATCCATTTTTAAAACATTGTTAACAATCATGTAGCCAAATCCAATCCAATTTATTAGCGTCCAAAAACTTTGTCAGAGCCTGTCCATTGTCGGTTCATGTAAACATTGCAATCACTATCAAGCCTGCTCCCCAAATACCTGGCCCCAGAACCATGATTTAAGCTTCTTCCTGAAGGGGAGGAGGGATGGAGCCAACACAATTTGGAGAGTGCTATTTCACTCATAAGATGGCTGAAATACCCCAAAGGCACCAGATCCTTCCTGATCTTGGATGCTCAGTAAGGCCAACTCTGATTTGTACTTTGATGGAAAATTGCCACTCAATTTTTGAGGGGGTGGGGAGAGATCTATTTTATTTTGCAACATCAAGTGAAAAAGGTGACTGTCTACAAAAGCCATATGCTTAAAATGTTAACTCCAAGAAACCACTGTACTTTTCGAATCTCTAGTTCAGCATATGAACATGGCTGATATGACAGAAGGAAAGACTAATTCCAGTTTCCATTCAGTTGTCTGCATCTATCTCCTCTATTGAGTATTTCTTACCTAAGAAAAGTCTATGAAATTTATGGAATCACCATAAACCAACAAGAAAATTGAAGGCACATACACATGCTGTTTCTGGGCTTCCTAGATGCATCTCTCTAGCCATTTGGGAAAAGAGTGTTGAACAAATTAATCAAATTTTCTTAGCAAAAAACACTTGTCAGTAAAAGAACTCACTAATGAATACAATCTCACAAAAGTGATCTAATAGTATAGAATGATGCAAAGTTGTCTTCGGTAGATGCAATTTCTCCATCCCTTATGGTGACCTATATGCCCCCAAATCTCTTACAACCACAGCCATTTGCGAGTCATCTTCCTAACATATTTTTCTAGTTAAAATCACTTTCTCAAAGCTGATAAATAAAGCATGAAAGTATATGAAAAAGTCACTGTACTAGATTATATACTTTGCGGTAAAAATTAAGAGTAGAAACTGAACTCTTGAAAATAAGGGGTTACAATGGAAAAAATGATGTATCCTTAATTATAATATTGTAGCACTATAAGAAAAAACATACTGTTCCACACCATACAATAAACTAAGTTTTCAAATTCTTTTAAGCAGCTGTAAAAGTGGAGTGATAGATAGAAGACTGTCTATACTGCCAGTTTGCCCTAAACCTCCCCTCCCCCCAAATTTAATTATAATGTATTCCACTAAAAATGAAAAGGAACACTAACTATAGACAACAATCCTTGAAGTCATAACTATAACATGAGCTAGAAACATATTATTAGCAAAATATAGCTAAGAGCAGCAGAAGATTAATTGTGGCTGGTAGAGGTGGATGTTTTAATTCTGCTTAGCTTTTAGGGCTGATGATAGGGTCAGTGATCTAACGCTGTGATTATTCAGTGCTTTTGAAACAGCTAGGTGGACACCTTAAGATAATGTTACTTCCTTTTGATGTTATCAGTTAGTGAGACACTCCAGTAATAGCACTACTTTTGATACCTTCAGATATCAAAAGCCAAGAATGGTTCAGTATGCTACATATTTCTCATATAGCAAGAATGGAGTTGTGCGGCCACAACATTCCCATCTCTCCATATGTTGTTAGACTGCAGTTCCCCAGAGTTGTAGCCAGTAAAGGTGATGCAGAGGAATCCATAACAATTAGATGATGTCCACATGAAAATATATTCTGTTTCCTGTCAAATACGCATGGAAGGAAGCTGTGTATTGTGCATTTCTTCTGTAGCTCCCTATTTCTTTCAATTATAAGTCTACATTAATAGAGCTTATAGGGATCAATAAAGCTTGTCCATAGCTAACATGCCAGTCAATGATAAATCTGCACGGAATCGGCTGAGAGGCTACAGATTGTGCAGTTAGATGGTCCTAAGCTAATTGAGTGTACAGAGGATTGCATGTTCATGATTTGTTTCTTGCTGCAGAGTTTCTAAGGGTCTAATCCTGATAGTATCTCTCTAATTACAATTGCAGTGCAGCCTCAATGTCTATGAGAGATACAACCTAGGAAGGATACGTAAACTGTAGATCATAGTGAGTCCTATTGAAATAAGGGATTTTTGGCCCAAGGAAACCATAGTGTCATGCTGGAGGACCTAGAAAATATCTAGAAAGGACATATTTTGTTGAACATGGATAAATGAAACCATGGATAGAAACCAGTCTTGCAGATACAGTGGTCATACTACACAAACTATGCATGTCTTTAACCTATAGTGCAACTTGGCTCTCAGTCCCCTCAATCTGCAGTCCTAGCATTTAAATCTATTGCTTCTCCCATAGAGATCACAAGACAAAATATTATTTTCTATCCTTCCAAATATTTGAAAGTAAATAGATATACCCTCCCTTGATCTTAATGGCTTGTCATTAAGATAAAGGCTGATTTCTGTTCACACTATTTTTTGTTCATCACTGCACAGAAAAATTCTTCAGAGGTCTGGATTTTTAAGTGCTTCAAAAATAATGTAGCCAATGAGAATATGACAATGTTATATGAGGAAATATACAAGATGGGCCAATACATAAGAACCTATTTGAGCTACCTTGAGGAGTACACAGATTCTTTTGTATGATAGAGAGTGCATAACATTTTCAAAATGTGTACTTCAATTCTCATGACCACTTGTCACCACAGCCATAAGACAAGTTGGTTGGGGGGGGGGGGGGGTGAGGGTATGAGGACTACTATATCTGAAGATCACCAAGTTGGAAAAAGCTGTATCACATTGGAACTAGATTTTTCATGGAATATAAGAAGTTGCATGTTGCATGTTCGATAAAATTCATATAGTATATGGATACTAGAGAGATAAAAATGGGATATAAATTAATTAAATAAAATTATTCAACATTTCAGTTGAAACCTCATTCTTGATTAGTAAGCTAATACAACTCTGTAGATTCGATTTTCATGGCAAGAACAATAGCAGCAAAGAGTCTCTTTTTCTTCTTGCAATCCTAATGATTTTATTGCATCCTTGATATATTCCCTCTAGTGATTCTTGTAAGGAAACAAGCTACCTGATCCTTTAATCCTACTAACATTTTAAAAAAGAGACCCAAATTAGATTTGTTCACACCAGATGTTCACTGTGCAACTGGGTATAGCACCCTAGAGGTTGAAATGGAAAACAGGTAAATTCAGCTTTTCCCCTTTGGAACTCTGCAATATTTAGAGAATTGAATGTTTAAAGAAAAGGTCATTTATTGTCACTGTATGTGATTCCTGCTTCTCGTTTATGCAAGCAAATAGCTAAACACTCACGTATACTCCACAAATTAGGCACGTTTGAGTCCAAGCTCATAGCTTCCCATCACAGCACTGGTGAAATGAGATCTATGGGACTGGTATTGGTGGTTCCTCATCAATGTCCAAGAAAATTTGCCTCCCCCCCCCCCCCCCAAGTCATTTTAAAGTTTTCCAGCACATAGTGTTGGAACATAAGTCCTTCATTTCCATATAGTTTGTTATTATCCACAGTTTCACATATCCACACAGTATAGAAATGCATATCCCAAAAATATGGGACTATATTATATTCTGAAATAGAGCTGTCACTAGGAAAGGAATCTGAAAAACTTTCAGATATATTGGGATGGGGGTTAGATAGTTTGAATGCCTGTAAACAAGTTTAAGGTTTTTAAAATAATGAAACATGGGTGGAGTAGGGAGAATTGCCATTTCATCATCATCCTCATCACACCATGATCTACACTGGCTATAACACAAAGCTTTGCTTTATAATTCTGCAGCAGCAGAAGTCATGGGATGAAGAATAACAGAATAACAATTGTTTCTATTTCATTCATAAGTCATGAAAGGGCAATATACTCTGATAGCAATGTATGTGAGCTAGTAGGCCTGGGTAGTTTCATTGGAATGCTCGTAAAATCGGAATGAATTCGGATTAAATTCACTTTTGAAGCAGTTTTGAAGCGATGTAATCAACCCAGAAGTGAATTTGCCATTTTGAAGCCACCGCTGCCATTTTCAGAAAGGAATCGGCAGGTTTCCCTTCCCTGGCCTTCCCTTCCATGTGCAACTCTCGCGCCAGTTCTGATGCGGAGGGAAGGACCTCCGCGTCCAAACTAGGTGTTTAATCTGTGCTGTTTCTTTCCTACTGCCAGTGCTGATTCTTTCTTACTGTGCATGCATGTCTGCCATTAACAAAACCATTCCAAAATTTCTGAAAAATTCGTAAAATTTCCGCAATTTTTTTGGAAAATTTTGGAAGTCATTCAGATTTGAAGCGCCAGCACCCCCTACAGCCAAAACGAGTTTTGAACCATTTTTTTAATCAAACAGGCCTATGAGCTAGGGCACATGCACATTGTCAAAATACTTCATTAAGTCCTAAGTAGAGAAACTGGGGTAATTGATTACTAGGGGTGGAAGGATGGCAGAGTAAGGAGTCCCATACCTCAAACATTTTGCCGATGACAACGCTGCCAGACCGCTTGAACTATTTTAATTCTGTTTTACGCTGTTTTACTGTGCATTTTTATCTTGTTTTAATTGCATTTTAGTATGTATGCTGATTGTACAAAACTTGGGAGTGGCGGCCGAATAAATAAATAAATAAATAAATAAATAAATATGTGGGCAGGGACACATGGCAAACAAGTTTGGAGAGGTTGCAACAGTTTGCTTTGGCCTTAGCCCATTGGGAAGTGCAAAATCCATTCCTTTTTGTCTGCCCCCTCCCATATTACATTACCACTTTTGTATGTTGAACTCAATCTGTAGCAAGTGAAGTAAACTAGGTTGAAGGAGAGGGAGGAGGAGAAAGAAACCAAGACATTTGAGAAATAGTTGAAGAAATGGTGTGACAGAATATTAATTGGTACTCTCCCTGCCCAGTCATGACAAGTGGAGTCATTATCTTTGGAATGCCACTGTGCGCACTAATTTGTTCTGGTAGTGATGGAGAAATAGAACTGCTAATGAAATAATCGGTACTAAGCAACACTGATAGTAACACTATCTGCTGCTTAGGGCCTCTTTAATTGTTTCAAGTGCCCTCCCTCCATCCACATTGGGGAATGGGTATGTTGGCTCCCTGTCCCCATCAGATGGGGGAAAGGGCAGTAACACTTGTTGTTGCATTGCCCTTTCCCCCCATCAGATAGGGGAAATAGGTGAAAAATGCAGGTAGCTCCATTGAAGCTACCCAAAAGACACTGACCTTCCTGTCTTGCAACACTTTCTCATGATTTCAAGGAGCAATGGGGCAGGGTCTGCCAAGCATCATGTGATGACACTTGACAGTCCTCATTCCCAAAGAGTTGTAAGGGCTAACTTGCTCAATGTGATGAGGTCCTTAGTATAATCCTACTACTTGCTATCAGCAAGCATCTCCCAGATAGCAAGCATTAGTATTGCACAAAGCAGCAGATACGTTTGCCAAGAGTTCTGACTAGAGTAACTGCACACAAGATACAATAAGGTTTCCAGCATAAGGCAGGCTAAACGAAGGTGTATAGGAGTCTGTGAGAGACAAAAGCAGTTAGACAACTTTTTCACAAAGACATTACCCACTATGCTTGTGAAATTTGGCCAAAAGGCATGCCATTTTGGATACCATTTTTTGCTAACTCCTCATTCTGTTTACCAGGAAGTTACTTGAATTGGGAGGAGTGTTGCCATTTTCATTTGGCAAAGATTCAGCCCACTGGCTACATTGGGAAACTTTAAAGGCTGAATCTTCAGTCATTTTAAGGCCAATTTGCATGAAGCCTACCTCAGTTTTAAACTCTATTTACAACTGCAGGCCTGCCAAGTTTCAGAACATTCACCAATCTACTGATTTTTAAAAAGAATTATTTTAAGTTTTTACCATTACATTTTTAAAAATAAGATAAACTGCAAGAGAGGGTTCTAGGAATTGGAGTTGCCAGTTGTGTTCATTCTCAGCCAATCAGAGCATGGACACACCCAGACCTTTTATTGGCTGAGAAACAAAAAAAGAAAATCTTCAACTCCCATCATGCTCTGAGAGGAACTCGGAGACTTTTCAATACCTGACCCATGTAAGTGCTGCTAGGAAAGCAAGTTACCAATAGGGCCCTCTCTGGAGAAGAAGCCTAGAGAAGTTTTCCAAAAGAAATGGACACTTCACTGCCAAAGGGGGAGAAAAGATGTTGCAGGTAATCCCATCTTCTCCAGGAGCCCCACAGCAGACTCCTGCCTCAGGTATATTGCAGACTTAACTCTGTCCTCTCCAATAGCCAAGAAATCTGGCTCTCTTGAGTCATTTTGCCCAACTTTTCAGTTCCCTCCTCCCCATTCTGTTTTTAGGGGATTACATAAAATCGACCACTGAATATTACAAATCACTTTCGGTCAAACTTGGGTTTTTTTTCATGTCAGGAGCGACTTGAGAACTTTCTAGTGTGAGAGAACTGGCTGGCTGTAAGGATGTTGCCCAGGGGATGCCTAGATGTTTAATGTTTTACCATCCTTGTGGGGGGCTTCTCTCATGCTGGAGCTGACAGAGGGAGCTCAACCTGCTCTTCCCAGATTTGAACTATTGACCTATCGGTCAGCAGTCCTGGCACAAGGGTTTAACTCATTGCACCACCAGGGGCTCCTCGGTCAAACTGATCCAGACCTAAGCCTACCATCCACCTCCAGCATTCACTCTGAATCTAGGAAGTAGAATCCAGATAATACATAATATTCCTCTGCACAGGCCTTTGTTTTCCTTCATGTTACAGAAGAAGAACCCTCACCTGGGAAGGCAACATACGCAGCCTCCATCTTTTCCCCTGAACATTTCTTCATAAATTAATTATTTACCACATCTGCCTTTGAAAGAGGTGCTATGGTCTCCACTTGTTCATTTGCTGAGAAAAATATCACACTGAGATTTCAAGTGTCATAGCAATTAGTGAAATGGGGAAAGGATGCTTCTCATGAATGTTCAGGGACATTGTACATCATTTTCAATTTGTTCAATATTAACAATTAGTATAAACTTCAGATGTGTTTGTAACCTTAAGAACATCAACATGTTTCCATTATCTAATGTGTATGTTTTGAACCTACTTCACAGAACAGAATTTATTAATGTGTTTTTATTTCTTCTGGGTTATTTAAAAACTTATTGTAAAGTGGTCCTTCAGCTCACTATGAAGGACTTAAGACCCTTGTGGAAATCTTTGCCTGATGAACATTTTTTTTCTAGCATTGACAAAATGAAAGAAAATCATTCCCTCTCATAGTAACACAGTACATTTTCAATACCGTATGACTGTATGGCTTTCCTGTTCATAAAGCAACACAATATTTATAATCAGAAACACACAATGATGTCAAACCATTCAAGAAGTCTACCCTATAAGCTGACCTATATGTCTGTGAATCAAGGTTTAAGCAGAAAAAATAATTTAAAGACTAAAGAATGAGAATGTATTTTATTATTCCTCAAACATTAGAAAGGGTATGATAGCTGAAAGACCTTGTACAGTCAGGGCTTCTGTCTCATAAGGTTGACTTAAATTAATGTCCTATTTTAGTGACAGAAAAATGTCTCTCTTGGGAGTCATGACCTTTGATATTATTCCTCAAATGGCCAAATTCTCACTACTCTATCCCCCCTCTCCCCAGAATATATTTGGACATCTTTAGAAGAAGCCCTTGTCTTCCAAAAATGCTTAAAAGGCAGTTCCTATGTGTAAAAGGATGGTGTGGAAATGTTGATAATTTAAAGGAAGTGGATCTATTGGAATTGCTTAGCTGCATCAAGAGAAGTTGGAGAATGATTTCATTGGTGATACACTGCCATATGGAATCCAGATTATCTTCTTTGAACTGGATTATATGGCAATGTAGACTCATATATTCCAGTTCAAAGCAGATAATGTGGGTTGTCTGCTTTGATAATCTGGACTGTATGTCAGTGTAGAAGGAGCCTAAGAAAGTAGTCTTCACACCTCTCAAAACTTGTTCTTAGAAGAATGCACTTCAAAAACCCATAGACTAATGAGGCCTCCGGGGCATTTCCACTACTACTTGGTCATCTACTACTTGATCTACTATTACTTGGGCATCTCCAATTGTCATTTAGCAGCAACAACTAGATTGTAGAAGAAGAAGAAGAAGTGATAGGATTGTGTTACCTTCTACACTGGCATTGCTCCATTTGATTCCTCACACCTACCCTGGGGCTACAAGTTCACATAATCTCCAACTATCCCAATTTGGCAGGGATGTTCCTAGTTAATCCCCTGTCTCCCCAGTTTTTCAGCTGTTTTAGAATCTATAGGTTTCTCTCTCTTTTCACTTTGTCTTACCTTACTTTAATGGCTGCAGAGTGAGTTCACTGCCTACAAAGCCATAAAAACATTATCATTAGCGTCTCCTTACTAATACAGTTTCTCATGTTGTGGTGGCCCCCCAACCATAAAATTTTGTTCGTTGCTATTTCAAAACTGTAATTTTGTTTTAACCAAATATTGGGTAAAACAATAAAAATTCATTCAAAAAAACCCTGTAATTTTTATTACATTTTATATATGTTTAAAATAATGTTTTTTTAAAAAAAAAACTATAATTTTGCTACTGTTATGAATCGTCATGTAAATATCTGATGTGCAGGATGTATTTTCATTCACTGGACCAAATTTGGCACAAATACCCAACACACCCAAATTTGGATACAGGTGGGGTTGGGGAGAGGGGGATTGATTTTGTAATTTGGAAGTTGTAGTTGCTGGGATTTATAATTCACCTACAATCAAAGAGCATTCTGAACTCCACCAGTAATGGAGTTGAATCAATCTTGGCTCACAGAACTTCCATGACCAACAGAAAATACTGGAAGGGTTTGGTGGGCATTGACTTTGAGTTTTGGAGTTGTAGTTCACACACCTCCAGAGAGCATTATTGACTCAAACAGTGATGAATCTGGATCAAACTTGGCACACAGACCCAACATGATCAACTGTGAATACTGGTGGGATTTGAGGAGATTGGCCCACGATTTTGGGAGTTGTAATTCACCCACATCCTTATGCTTTTTTAATATGAGTATTAATAAAAATGCAAAATACTAACTTTCCCCCCTAATAAATAGGCTTAAAATTATCTAAGCTGCTGCTGCTGCTTCTCCTCCTGATGCTGTTGAACCACTCTTAGTTGTGCGGGCACTTTTCCCCCCTACCTTGAAGGGACTCGCTGGTGTGAGTCTCCCTCCAGCCTTGCACACTTTCCCTCGCCTGCGCATGTGCAGCACGCTGCCATGCGCCGAGCACGCCTGCTCTCCCTTCCCTGCTTGGAGTCTCAGAAACAGCCCTCCCCTTGGCTGAGAAGCCAGTTGAGAGGCCAGCCAATCACAGCAGCAGGAGGGCTTTTGGTGGGAGGATTCGCCATCTGTTCCCAAAAAGGAAGGGAAGGACAGCAGAGAGATCTTCAGCCTTCTCTGCCAAAGGGGTTCCTAAGACCATCAGAAATATGTGTTTTGTGGTGGTATTTGGCAACCCTTCTGAAACCCCCTCATGACTCTCCAATTCTGACCCCCAGGTTGAGAAATGCTGCAATAGACTTAGGCAAAAGCAAACTTATGCAGAATCTCCTGGTTTGTGGGTTCTTCCCCATTAATACTTATGCTGCCTTGACCACATTCAGATGTTTCTTGGCTCCATGTGTCCTGGTTGTCATCTGTAAAATCCTGGGGGGAGGTAGGTTGATTTTAACTAAGGCTGGCTCTGTACTGCCATATATTTTGGTTTCTGAATCCAAATTATCTGCTTTGAACCATATTATATGAGTCTACACAGACAGATAATCCAGTTAAAAGATGATAATCTGGATTCAGAAACTGGATTATGTGGCAGTGCAGATGTGCCCTAAGAGAGAAATGGAATAGCAGAGCTTCCTTCCTTCAGCAAGTTGAGCTTCTTCTTTCTTTGAACTGCTCTTTTAAAATATCATTGTAACTTAAATGAGGGGCTTGTCTACACTGACCACTTAGGTCATTTTTTAACTATCTGGGGCAGGGCCGTAGCCAGGATTTTGATTCGGGGCTGAGTTTGGTTCGGGGCTGAAACTGGGTGGAAGAGGGTCTACCCTAGCAAACCTTTTGTATTGTTATCCCAATAACCCCATGAATGTGGGATATAATGAGCATGGTGGTCAGATCGTGATATGAATAAACATAACAGTTTAAATAATGTACCAGTAAGGCCTTCTCGCGGACCACCCTGAAAATTTCGGGGGGGATGAAGCCCCCTTAGGCCCCCCCTGGCTACATGCCTGATCTGGGGAGAAATAAATTTGATTGTGTGGATGATTAGACTAACATGTCTGGAACAGGTTTGAGGCCAGGAAGGTGATCACATTAACAAGGGAAGGTGGCCTCAAACTGGTTCCAGAATCCACAGTAACCACAGCTTGACAACTACTAACCTTATCACACTAGAGAGAAAAAAATCCACTTAAAATCCAGTTTCTGCCTTCTGCAGAAGTTTAGTGAGGTGCCTTCAGGGGCGGTCCTACAAGGTAGGCCAAGTAGGCGGCCGCCTAGGGCGCCATCTGGGAAGGGGGCGCCATCCTGGCCGCATGGGGCGCCATCCTGGCCCTGCCGATGTTCCTCAGGCAGCGCCACAGCTGCCTGCTTTTGGACCCTGGCCTTGTGCGCTTTGACGCCGCTTCTGGGCATGCGCGGAGGTTTTCGCGCAGGTGCAGTTGCTCCAGAGCTGAAGTTGAGCGCAGGAGCAACTGCACATGCGCGAAAACCTCCGCGCATGCCCAGTAGCTCCCTTGCGCAGAAGCCTGTAAGCAAAGCACTCCCTATCGGGCAGGCAGGGAGTGCTTCCCCTCTCCCTTTGTCTCCGCCGCACGCGCGTTTGCAGGGAAGGAGAAAAGAATCAGTGAAGGAAGTGTAAGTGAAGGAATGGATGAAGGGCTTTCCTCCTCCTCCTCCTCTGTGACCTCTTCTCTCCCTCCTTCCTTTCTTCGGCACTATTTCTGCCTAGACCTGAGGGGCCTGAGGCTATGAGGAGTTGTGGGAGTTGGAGTCCAAAACACCTAGAGGGAGGGAGGGAGGGCCCAAGTTTGCCCAGGCGCTGCCTGTATTCGACCTCATTTGAACATTTTGGCTGTTTTTCTATTTACATTTACATTGGGATCCTAATTTTGGACTTATGGGAGACTCCTATGAATTATGAGTCGGGTGATAGGTAATATATTCTGATTTTGATGCATTTACATTGCATTTCTTGTTGATTATTATACAGTTCTGCTTAATATTGTCATACAATATAATACAAATACAATATAACAATAGAATAATGATATATTTTATATTACATGTAATATTACAAACAATATTGCAGTATAGTGGTATTGTAGAAAATAGTAATATATAATATTTTATTTTACTTTATTTTGGGTTATTTGAGTTTTATAGGAGTCATGAAAATATTTAGATGATAATTTTATTGAAATAAATAATTTTATTTATTATTTTATAATAATAATATAATAGAATGTTATATTGTATTATAATGTCAATATATTATAATATACAGTAATTATATTGTAATGTAGTATAATATAATTATGATATAATATAATATGAGTATGGTATATTATATTGTATATACATTGATACAATATAATACTACTAATGGTATTGTGATATTATAATTGTATATTTATTTTACATGGGGGCAAAATAATGTTTTGGGGGGGGCACCAAAATAATGTTCGCCTACCATTTCAAATTACCTTAGACCGCCCCTGGGCGCCTTTAACAGCCTCACTATACTACAAACTCCAGAATTCTGCAGGGGGCAGAAACCAGATTTTAAGTGGATTTTTCTCTCTAGTGTGATGAAGTAGTAAGTGGAGGATGCAGAATTTTTATTTTTGCATTTTCTGTCAATTTATGCACTAGCACTTCAGAGACATACCAAGTGAGAGGGAAAGGGAAAGTAACAGCAATAGAAGTAATCAGTTACCTGTCCCAGGAGGTCAGTTAGCCTCCTGCTGTCCAGATATACCCTTGGGGTGTCTTTTGGCAGCTCCTGTCACATTCTGAAGTTTAAAAAGCCTTTCTGCACTGGTGGGTGTCTATAAAGCACTTTGGATATTATGGAGTCAGTTTCACCATACAGGGTTGCTAAAGCACACAAGGGGGCTTCACTCAGACTTTCCCCTGACTTTTCTTAATGCTCGTTACTGGCCTTAATTTGTGCTACAGCATGCTTTGGCAGCAGGTATTTTGTAGCCACCACAGTTTGAAGATAGGTTCAAACGGGATTATATGGTCAGTGTAGATATTCCCCAGGTCCGTATAGTAGCTCTGTAACTTTAGGAAGTGATGTCTGCCTTTATGAGTTTATTCTTCTTTCCCATTTGACTCCCTTGGGCACAACTCCTAGCTGTGGGCTTACCTTGCAGAGGACAACCATTTACATTTTTAAATGTGCCCTTGATAGTGCCTCCCCAAGGCACTGCACAAAATTAAAAATCATTCCCATGGAAGAGTACTATTTAAATTTCCCACAGTCCCCAAGTGAAATACCACGTAGGAAATGAAAATGGCAACCTCTCTTTCTCTTGCTGCCTTCTTGCAGCTGGATGCCTGTCACAAAATCTTTGGCCCAAATTCCTTTCATATTATCTGCCATCTGCATGTCTTACAGGTTGTATTTTATTTATTTATATATATGCGTACTATATTTCTACCTCTGCTCTATCTCACCCAGAAGGGGACTCAGAATGGCATACAGTTTTGTCACTCTGAAGGTAGGGACAGTTAAACTTGTATTACAGTTTTTATAGTTTTGTACAGTCTTCCTGAGTCCCTCATATAACTCTTATGCAAAAACTGGATTTGAGGTAGGAGAAAGTTTGCCAGTACATATATAGATCTAGATATTAGGCTTGTGTAATTTGGCTGGAGGGCAATCTATTTTTGGTATCCAAATTTTGTTGGGTAACTAGATTCATTTTGGGAGCTAATGGAAAAAAAATTTCGGCTAGGTAGCCAGAAGATACGGGAAGATCCGACCCATTGGTGGCAATGAGGAACTTACAGGGTTCCTTTATTCCATTCCTGGGACCTTTCCTTTCTTCCTTTCAAGGAATCCTGGGTATGAGGAATATGGATAAGGAAGCATCCTTCCTGGGACCCTTCCTTTCAAGGGAGCTTGGGTTTGAGAAACAGCGTTAAGGAAACATCCTTCCTGGGACCTTTTCCTTTTTCCTTTCAAGGGATCCTGGGTTTGAGGAACGGAGTTAAGGAAGCACCCTTCCTTGTCTCCTTTTCTTCCTTCCTTCCAAGGGAACCTGGGTTTGAGGAACAGGGTTAAGGAGGCACCCTTCCTGGGCTCCTTTTCTTTCTTCCTTTCAAGGGAGCCTGGGTTTGAGGAACAGGCTTAAGGAAGTGCTTCCAAATTAGAAAGGAAGAAGCAGTGCCCAGCAGCCATGTGGGTCGTTTAGGGCGAAAAAAAGCATGGCAGTTGAGCCCTTGCTTTTATGGCCATTTGGAGAAGCCGAACGAGCTGAAGAAGCTGATGGAAAACAGCTAAAATGGATCTGTGCACTATTCTACTATATACCTTAACATCTTAGTTAAATATATTGCATTTGTTCATTCTAAAAAGGAAAGGAAAGTTTGCAAAAGTTAGGTGGGATTGACTACAGCTCACAGAATATGGAAGCTAGTCTCTTTCACACAGCCATATAACCCAGAATATGAAGGCTGATGATCCACAATATCTGCTTTGAACTGGGTTATCTGAGTCCACACTGTCATATAACTCAGTTCAATGTGGATTTTATACAGTTGTGTGGAAGGGACCCGCCCTGTCAGTTTTGTGTTTAGATTCACCTGTATTGTTGTGTTTTCACAGATGTATTTTATTGTGTTCATTGCTTTTATTATGTTTATTGTTTTTTATTTTTTATGTTGTTGATATTTTATGATGTGTTGTTCGGGCACGGCCCCATGTAAGTCGCTCTGAGTCCCCTCTGGGGAGATCGATGCGGGTTAGAAATAAAGTTTTATTATTATATTATTATTATTATTATTATAGATTGCTACAAAGTTCAAAGTGCAAAAGTAGCTCCCACTCAGCTAAGTTTACAAGGAGGAGAGGAGAGAAAGGAGCAGAATTTTGCCCTCCCTGGTAGCCCCTCCTAGCTTTTTTCTTCATTAATAGCACATTCAATAACAGGAGATAAGTTTGTTAAAAGTTTCTTTTGTGGGAGGGCAGGTAGTAGAGTGTTCTTAGGAAAGTGCAGCAGGGAAAAAAGAACAGACTGTCTCATTTCTTCCCCATTCCCTTTTCCTTCTTCAAAAAAAATCTATTCAGACTTGCAGGCTGTGCACCCAAATCCCTCTGGAATTTAAGACTTATTTATAGGCAATTCTTCAACATTGTGAAAAGTGCTGTCTTTTTGTAAGAATATGATTTGGTTACAGCCTTGTGAAGTTGGTCGCTATAAATATTTAAAGTGGCAAATGGACATAGGGCCTGTGTTGACTCCTAATAGTTAAAAAAAACCTTCAAGATAATTCCCTTGAGGCGAGGTCTCACCCAGACTATAACACCCAATGTCCCTCCATCTGGCTGAACAGAAGCAAGGATGTTTTCAGCTCTCCCATTTAATTAATAGGAGCACAATTCCAGAGTTCATTTGCAGCTTGGTACTAATGAGTTTGTATCAACAACAACAAAAATAAAACAGACAGTTTTAAACATATTAATGATTTATTTTATTCTTTTCCAAATGATTGGCAGTTAAAACCATAGGGTGTAGAAAAAGTCAATACGCAGTCTGCCTGGAAAAGATTCTTTCACACTGCCTGGAAAAAAAACAACTTCCTACTTTAAAAGTTAAGACCACAAAAACAATAGGGAAATCCACAATAAATTTCAGTCAAGCCCCCATATCTGTGGGGCTGGTGTCTGTTGTTTCCTTTATCCACATCCAACAAAATATGTCCTCTCTAGAAATTTTCTAGGCCATCCAGTGTGGTTCCATTATATTCTTTGGTCACCCATCCTTCATTTCAATAGGGATTGCTGTAACTTTGTGCAACCATGTAAAATACAAGAATGTATCCCCCACAAATATGAGGGTCATATTATATCCTTTTTGCCAACTAGTAACTGTAACTGTTCATGAAATACCAAATTAATCTTATCGTCCCAAAGTGTGTGAGAAAAAGCAGTTGATCAAATCCCATTCTTGCTTATGAGGAAGTTGTGAAAAAAGATCCTGAGTGCATCAGTACTAGAATGAATACAGTCCGACACTCCATTAACTGCCATGACGCAATGCTATGGAATTTTTGAATTTGTATTTTGGTAAGGCACCAAAACTCAGACAGAAAAGACAAAAGACCTTGTAAAACTCTAATGTCCATTATTCCATAGTAATGAGTAATGACAGTTAAAGTGGTGTCAAACTGTATTTATTCCATAATGTAGACTCGGAACCTAAAGGGAACTCATGGGCACTATATTTCTACCTTCACAAAAAATGCCGGTTGGGCAGGTTAGTCAGAGAAATTGTGGCCAGGCCAACATTACCCAGCAAGCTTCTTTGTTGATTGAGAATTCAAGCATGGACATTCCTGGTTCTAGCAAGCCAATCTTCCTGCATTTTAATTGGAGAGCTGGAGATCTATGGATACCAAAAAGTGTTAAAAAGAGAAATGAACGGGTCTTAGAGCAAGCCACACCTTAAATCTATCTAAAAGCCCAGGTGGCTACACTGAGACTGTTGTACTTTGTCCATATCAAGAGATGACACCAAGAAGGTGGAATGAATTAGAATAATAGAGTAATGGAGTTGGAAGAGACCACATGGGCCATCTAGTCCAGTCCCCTGCCATGCAGGAAAAACACAATCAATGTACCTCTGACAGATTTCCTTTCAGCCTCAGTTTAAAAGCCTCCAAGGTAGGTGCTTCCACCACACTTCGAAGCAGAGAGTTCCACTGCAGAACAGTCAGGAAGTTCTTCCTAATGTTCAGATGGAATCTCCTTTTTTCTGTAATTTGAACCCATTGTTCTGAGTCCTAGTTGCAAGGGAAACAGAAAACAAGCTTGCTCTCTCTTTCTTATGGCATCCTTTCACATATTTATACATGTCTCCTCTCAACCTTCTTTTCTGATGGCTAAATGTAACCAGCTCTTTAAAATGCTCCTCATAGGGCATGGTCTCCAGACCTTTAATCATTTTAGTTGCCCTCCTCTGGACACCTTCCAGCTTGTCAATATCACTTTTGAACCATGATGCCCAGAATTGGACAAAATATTCCAAGTGAGGTCTAACTAAAGCCTAATAGAGAGGAACCATTACTTCTCTCGATTTAGACACTACACTCCTTTTTGATGCTGCCCAAACTCCCATTGGCTCCCAGAGGAAGACTGTGAAGTCTTCCAGACAGGGTGAAGGGGAGCCAAGAGTGATCCCCTGCCCCCCCCACCCCCTGTGCCTCCTGGTGTGTTATTTCTATGCACCAGGCGTAGAGGCCTAATGGTGGCCTGATATGTTTTTTATTTATTTTAAGATTTTGGGGGCGGCATGGGGACACCCACCCGGGAAAACCCAGATGGGGACTGGGATGCAGGCAACAATGGGTTACTTTAACCCGTTTTTGTCCACAATAAATGCCTATCTGGTAGCTCCCCATGATACAAATTGATAAACTTAATCAAACAATCCACAGGGAGAAATTGAGGTCATTTTTCATAATGTCACCATAGATCGAAGTTGACTTGGCAGCAGTTAACACACCAAAGCCACTCTAATCACTACACCACCCTGACTTTGTTGCAATAGGTTGAACATCTAAAGGAAGAAATGCTATATCTGATCATCATTCCCAGCCTTTCCTGCAAAAGTAGCCAATCTCTTTAAATTCAAGTGACATGCTCTTCTTGCGAGCATGTTGAATATGTGGCATTCCTAGAATGTTTCCCTAGTACACTACAATCCAGAGTGGAATTGGATATAAGTAATTTTTATATAAATATTTCATTAAAATAAATACGTACTTAAAACACATTTGCTAACAATTACAATCAAATGAGACATACTTAGTTTTGCAGTTTGTACAATGCTTGCAGCATTTACATTTTCTAAATCATTACATTCACAAATATTACAAGTATAGTTGTGATATTTCTTCACCGTTTTTCTTTCTTCTTTGGTTTCAATTATAAATACAGTTATAGTTACAAACACCATTGCAAATTCACGTATACATCTCAGTTAATATACAGTAAATCAAACTTTTCTTTTTTTATTAATTATATCTATCTATATAAAATGGAATTGGAAGTGGAGTAGGAGGGTTTACCTGGTGTTTCTCATTTACAAGCCAGCTTGGAATAAAAAGAGCAATTTATGTTTTGTTGGAAAAAGAAGATCAAACGGAACACAAATGTGTATAATAATATAATCTACTAATTCTCATACATTTCGTTTATGTTACAATTGAATTAAGAGTGTAATGCCATGAACGGCAGGGATAATTATTGAGGACAAAATAGCAAATTGAAAAAAATCCTTAAAACTCTGTTTATTGGAGGAATGGGAAAAATTATTTAAAGAGCCATAATCTGGAAGTTATCAGCAATAACTTTCCATCTGACAATGTATACATGCACATATGTTGGGACACAATTAATTGTTTTTCCAATTTCAGCTTATAAGCACTGCTACTGTGGAATCCATGGTTTACAGAGCCATAAGGTATCACACTAGGGAGGCTATAGCAATGTTATCTTCATACAAAATGTGCAGACCTACAGATTTCAGTGACAGCCGCTGTATTTGTAGATGTCTAGCTCAACCCAACCCACACAAATATTTTTTTAAAACTAAAACAGGGGCTCATTGATATACTTCCTTGAAATCAACATGGGTTGAGATGAGTGCACTATGGTGTATGTATTCTGCAATGTCATATAATGACACCAATATATCAACTCATATTATATGTATATATATATATATATATATACACACACACACACACACACATACACATACACACACACACAGCATTTTGTCACCACTTAAACTGCTGTGGCTCAATGCTATGGAATCATGGGAATTGTAATTTGGAGAAGCGTCAGTACTCTAAAGACCTTGTAAATCTACAGTTCCCATAATTGTATTGCATTGAACCATGATAATTAAAGTGGTATCAAATTATATTAATTCTACAGTGTAGATGCACTCTTAATCATCCATTTCAGACCATGCCACCTAAGGAAGTTTAAGGACTTCATCCTATAGGATAAGTAAAATGTTTGCAATTGTTAGTTTTCCCATAAGCTTCACCATGCCCCATTTTGGAATGAAATGAAAGATTTTACTACTCCAATCACACCTAATTCTTTTCTCTGCTTTCGTTAAGATTCATCCATTTGATTTGCCATCACATGGGAGACATATGTCTCCATCCACTGTCTCCTCCCTGTCACTTGCCCTCAAAATCCTTCAACTACAGAAGAGTTAAGGCATCAATTTTAAGGAACCACTTTTCTGGAGTTATTTGCCCTTAAAATCCTTCCACTATAGCAGAGTTAAGGCATCAGTCTTAAGACACCACTTTTCTGGGGTTGTTTGCCCTAAAAAATCCTTCCACTGCAGCAGAGTTAAGGCATCAGTCTTAAGGCACCAGTTTTCTGAGGTCATTTACCCTCAACACACTTCCGATGAAGCTGAGTTAAAGCACTCTTTTTAAGCCATTTGTTAACAAAAATATAAATTGCCTCCTCAGTTCTAAAGATAAAGGCAGAAGAAAGTATTCTATATTGCCCTTTTCAGCTTCTCCCCCATGACAATGTCATCATTTTAGTTACAAATGGGCAAGGGGGAATTCCCATCACATGTTAAATTGGGTGTTTTCACATGTCTTTTTGCGGGGAATCGAAAAATAAGACAATTGCAAATTGACTTAGGAATCGTGGGAAAAAACCCACTCTCTAGAAACAGTGAAATAACTGGAACCCATAGTTGTGACTTGCGTCATGTAATGGGCTTCGTGGATTTCTGATTCTTGAATGTGTAGAAACACTTTTTATTGTGTGTGATGAAGTCATAAGAGGTATGGAACATGATAGCATTCTTGTAAAACAGGAAGTCCAAGGTGCATCTACACTGTAGAAGTAATGTGTTGCTACTAATTTAACTGCCCTGGCTCAGTAGTATGAAATCATTTGAGTTGTCATTTTACAAGATCTTTAACCTCCTCTGCCAAATAGCCTCATCAAATTATAAATCCCAGGATTCCATAGCACTGAGCCATGGCAATTATTAAAGTGGTGTCAAACTAAATTAATTCTACATGATAGATGCAACCCTACTGTCTCCACCTTGCAGGCCATGGTTTCACCACACTCTTTTCCAAGCTCAATGTTTGCTGCCTCCCATGTTTAATGAGAAATGTTTAGGTGAGAAAACCAGAATGTCAAGATGGATCCTTTTAATATAGAATAAGCATTATAGGAAATGAGGGAAAGGGAAATGAAAGATGTTTTATACAGAAAGGATTGTTAAAGTGCTGGGTCACAGACATGTCCAATTTCTCATCCATTGCTTTGTTAAAAACATATATGATCACTTTTTAATATGTGTGTGCATGCTCCAGTATTATTCCTTGGCATCTCACAGATTCAGGAGGAAAGCATTGCACTTCTTGTTTCCCTAACCACAGACATTTCATTTGTAAAGCAGCTGTCCACCAAATATTTATCATTCTAAATATTTTATTAAAAATATTCTGAGTAAATTGATCAAAGAAAAATTAATCTTCTACACCATGTGCTTCGCTCCTCTCCCTCTCCCTCTCTCTCTTCGCATGTGAACATTTTATCCTGTCATATAAAATGCTAGCACATTTACAAGATTATAAGTGGAAGAAACAGCCCTGGTGAAAGCTGCGGTTTGTAATTGCAAAGTTAATTATCTTCCCTAAACCATCAGTTGTCACTTAGATAGACCAGATTCTAGCAGGTTCTCCAGGGACTGACTTTATTTCATTCGTAATGGCTTGGGACCCACCATTTTGCTGTCTCTGAACATTTGGTCACTGAATGCACCATTTATGGAGTATTGTTTAATTAAGGACAAATTAAGAGAACTGTGCATAGAATTTAATTTCATATACTGTGTAAATTCTTTTAAAGAGGGTGCTAACTACAGGCATTATAACTTTTCATTAGCTATTGCTTCGACAATGTGTTGAGAGTGTATTGTTTGCAACAGTTAGACTTTGTTTACTCTTTGGGGATTCTCCAGGCACTGAAGAATCTGTGTCTTGTGATTTACTAACCCGTTAGCTGCCATATAGTTCAATATCAAGCCACATTTGGGGGGTGGGGGGATCCCAGCAGGCTACACAGCATATGTCTGTAAGGATATAGGAGAAAATGCACCACACAGCAGAGTGTAAACACATTTATCTAAGTATCCTAGGAGGAAAAAATGCATAACCAGAATAAAGTATAATAAATAATTCAGAATGACTAGATAGATGGGTGTTCAACTTAAATACAGTTCTATTGATATCAGTTATAGCTATCATCCCAAATCAGACTTGGCCACTCTATTTCTAGAAATAAACTGTATGCATGGAATTTCAGTGCATGGGATATGCACAAAGGTTTGCCTCCTCTACTGAATTTGTTTGCATGTGAGACCTTTCCATATTCTTCAGTCTCCACCATGCAACAGGTAATGCATTGGGTAGATTAAAGTCAGAACACTCCACCACCACCATCAAAGAAAAAGAGAGAACCAGGCAGATATGGAAACTTCTTGTAGAAGAAACCAGAGGACCATTCACTCTGTGGAACTATAGTCCTATTATTACATTTTAACTGCTAAAGTCTTGCAGTTTTATGTACTGGTTTTGACATTCTGGCTAAGAATTCTAAATGTTCCTCCCTAAATTGCCAGTTCCAGGATTCCATAGAATGGAATCATGACTTTTAGAAGGGAATATAATAGCACTATGTAAGGACTCACCTGCCTTAAGCAGGGCCGAGGCCTGCTTAGAAGAGGTTTAGAAATCCTGTTTTGGTTGTGCTGGCATCCATCTTGGAGAGGTGGCTGCAGCCAGCAACCATTAAGGGAAGGGAAGCCAGAGCAAGGGGGCGTGGCCTTGCAGGCTTGTGCCTAGTGAAGAGGCTGTGATTGGCTAGAGTATAGAAGGGGAGGAGTTGGAGCTGACAGAGTAGAAAGTCCTGTCAGAGAATGTTTCAGTCTGGAGTTTGGAGTTTAGAGCGAGGCTGTGCAGACGCACATCTCCAGCCTCTGCTGTTTAGAGTCAGGCTGTAGATTCAGCATCTACGCCTGAGGCAGTCTTGAGGAAGGTTTCTGGGGGAGTATCACCAGAGCCTTGGCAACAGAGACTGACAGTCTGTCCTAAGCAATTCACCACGTAGGAATAGGCTGGACTAGTGGGAGTCACGACTCAGTTCTGACCGCCCTTAGTGCCAGTAGTCATTCTAGTGGGAACGCTTGTAGAAGAGTGCCATTTAGAACTGTTCTTGTGATAGGCAGTTGGGATACCTGGTCATCTCTGGTGATAGAGTGACAGGTAGTTGGACTCTTAGACTGTGTGGGTTACGAGTAACCCAGTAGTAGCCAGACTCAGGGAACGATCTAAGTGATTAGATGTTCCAGAAGTTTAGTACAACAACCATCTAGTGGAACTATTAGTTGGGAGTTGGGAGACAAGTCTCAGTACTGTCTGTGGAACTGAACGTACCATCTGAAGAAGTTATAATAGCCTTTTTAGTCAGTAACCTCTACGCTCTAGCACATATAGTGAATCTTGTTAACCATCACGCTGTTCTTAGTTTATCATTGCTGTAACCGTACGCCAGTTGCCTCTCAGTAGAACCAATACGATCTGTGCCTATTTGATAGCCTTGTTGTAGTTAATAAATACGTTTGTTATTAACTTTTAAAAGAAGCCTCAGTCATCTTTCGGTCTCCTCAGTTTACATTCTTGGTGGTGGGTTGTTGTAAAGGTCAAACGCTACAGACACTTCATTTAATTAGAGTTTTAATCAGAAGTAAATCCTAATGACCCATTAGGTTGGTGGCAGTCTACCGGGAGTGTCAATTAGTCAATTTTGGTGACCGAGATCGTCACACACTACAATTCTATAGTGTGAATGTGCCCAGAAATCCTGGTTGAGAGCCAAAAGGTACACATCTGATATTATGTAGCTACACCTCTATAGCACTTTCTCTTTGTGCTTTCTCTTTGTGCTTTCTCTTTGTACTACCATCTTTGAAGCACTCTCCCAACACTGAAATTTCCTTGTCATTGGAAGAGGGGACAGTAGAAAGACATTTGGATGCTTTTCTATAGTGGAACATGCTGCAATGACTATCTGCAGGGACCACCGAGACTATGTCTTGCAGGACATCCAGGAAAATAACTGGATGCAACTGCATTGATGTCCTGCTTTCCAACAACATGAAAATGAATGTATAAAGAAACAACAGCATGTAAAAGATGAGTTGAGGGGAGATTTGGATCATTGACTGGTGGGTAAAGGCTTCTTCAAGTCTCCTGTTGATTTATGGAGACTCCACATATTTTTCATGGTGTTTTCTTAGGTAAAGAATACTCAAAGGTGGTAGTTGCTTCCTCTGAAATATAGCTTACAGCAATTGGTACTCTCCAGCTGTCTCCCATCCAATTACAAACCAGGGCTGATCCTATCTAGCTTACAAAATCAGACAGGATCTGGTACCTTTATGGTATTTAGGTTCCAGAAACAGAAATAGCTGGCAAGAAAAACTGGAGATTTCTACTCCCTGAATATACTGTAGTGCTATCTCTGTTCCTGACCTCAAAAAGTGTCCATGGAGTGGTTCAACAATTACTCATCTATGCATTCAAACTCTAGTGCTGTACATAGGCTTACTAGGCACTGGGGTTTGGCACCAACTGTTGAGAACTGAGCTGTTTGTCGGTTATTAAAGTTAATGGCTCAGAAATTATAGCACTGGCATCTACACAGAAACTTGCCATGTCTAATTGGGCAGTGGAGCTGCTTTTGAATTCCAAATGGTAGCTATAAATGCATAGGCATTAGCCAACACAAAAACGGCTTCTTCCATGCACAGACCTATTTTGCTAAGGCTCCTTACTTCTGCTCTAAGTTTAAACTTCTGGTTCTTCTGTTTAAGCTTCTATCATGCAAATAACATGGAAAATTGGCCAGAAAGCAAATAAATTTGAGAAATAGTTCCTTTTCTTTATTGGTCTCTCTCTTGCAGGCTCAGTGGCTAGTGATGCTCCATTTCTCTGATAACCACACATAGACAGTTCATATTTGGCATTAAAAACCAGTCACAACTTTATTGGTTCCAGCTGCAGGAGGTTTGGCATGAACATGGATCTTGATCCAGGCATAGACCAACCCTCCTGCTGGTCAGTGAACCACCATGAGCCCAGCTGGGTTGCTAGGCAAGGTCCAGGATGACAGATTCTACATGCCAGACACCACTGAGTTGTTCCCCTGCCACCTGGAAGTGAAGTAAAGCCACACACCTCAACCCAGGCATGATCCCTGCTACTCCCATTCCGAGTGTCCCCTAAGAGAACCCTTTTGCAATTCCTAATGGGTTTGCCAGACCCATTTCCATCCCAACTGAGTCTGGATCCCATGGCAAGCCATCTCAAAGTTGTGGCAAATTACGAGAAAACAATGTTCAAAAGTTATGCGACAATGAGCAAAACAACAGAAGGAAGGATGGAGTAAAGACTGAGGTGGAGAATGCTGAAGTCTGGCTTCTAGAGCATAGACTTTGACTAGAGGAAACCCTACATATTGAAACCTCTGGTCCTGCCAACCAACAATCATGCTACATACAGTTAGCTGTTTGTTCCTTACTCTTTTCCAGAGCTCATGCAAACTGCACATGCGGTTGAAAGGGAATCTGGCTATACCATAGATAATGGTGCCCACTCTAGTATGACCCATAAACAGAACCACTCCTTCTAGTAAGCCATGGAGTACTCCTCTCACTGACATCTCATTATTAATATTAATTAAACTATGCTCAGTAATCTGTACTCAATGCAACCAGAGGAAGTTTGCAAACCTGCTATATTTCTGTCCTTTGCATATGGCATTCCTTATCTGAAATGAAATCTCCTGCAGGTTTTACAAAACACCGGTCTCTTTTACAAGTATCTGAATTTAAATTTGTGGCAACAGAATTGTCAATGACAATAGGAAAATACTAGGATTAGTTAAAAAAGATACTATTATGAAAAAATAAGAGGAAAACTTGGATCCTGAGCTTGCTGGGCAAGGTCTTTCTTCAATGTTTTGAGTGGGTTTGATGCATGGGGATGGACCACTGGAGTTGCCTGTGAGTTGGAGAGAAGGGATAATTTTTCATATCTTCTGTAAATGCCAAAGTATTGTCCAGGTGTCATTGGAGGAAACAGATAGGTAAAGCAATACAGATTTGTGTATAAACCTATGCATGCCAACATATAATTTACAACAGAGGAAAACAGCACATCCTTCTTAATAAGAAAGAATTAAAATGTCTATACCAAAGTAATTATAAACCAAAATTGAAGTCGTGAATAAAAGAATCACATAAATAGTTACAGCAGCATTAGAAGCAGTGATATTGAAATTGCCCAAATTCAAAACCTGTCAAAAAAGATTTAGGAATATAGTCCAGAATCTCATTGGAGAACTGTCTATAATGCCAATATAAATGCTTCTAAATGTTCACATTAGAATGTCTATATGCTAAGGGCAACATATCACTACAGAGTTGTCATTTTTAATTTCCATTTTATTTATCCCCATGTAAGTCTTCTCAAGCTTGCATTTCAAACCACAGTGTAATTACTTATGAAGAAACAATGGAGTTGGAAGAACATTAGTTTAAACAAAACAAAACAAAAAAACTGAGAGGAGTCGACCAAGCTGTCAAATGGCTGAATGGCTCCTGGTTAGTTTTGCTAACCTTCATTGTCTGCTTCTAATAGTGAATTTTGCATGCAGAAGGGATTTTTCTTACAATAATATGACTATTGTTAGAGCGTTATACTTACTTAAACCAATTCCATTTCATCCCAGCTATCTTGATTTGGCAGGGGCAGTCCTAAGTAGACCTTTGTCATCCTTTTTTCATCTGCTCTTACAATGCCCCAGGGCAATACTACACAAACATAATGCAGCCCCAATCAGTATGAAAAATAATGGTTTGGAGCTGCATTTTGGCTACAAAGAGATGTTGTCAACTGTTTTGGAGGCGGGACAGTGACTCCACAGCCCAACTGTGCTGAATACAGTTTCAGTGCAGTTGAAAATGAGTCAAGATTTCAACCCAACCCAGCACCCTAATTCCCCCAACAAATGAACAAAAAAATTCAACACTTACCTTGATCTGCCAGCTCTCTACTTCCTGGTTTGTCCCCTGTGAATGAGCAAAGCAGCATTGGAAGAGCGAACCCCTTCCTTTCTTCTCAAACTGTCGGGCTTAGATATATGGGATCAATCCAGGAAGTAAAGAGTCAGCAGATCAAGATAAGTGCCAATTTTCAGTCTTGGATTGCGGAATTGGGGTACTGGGGTCAGGGGTCAGCTGCCTACCTCCCTAGACTGCTTGAACCTGTGGAGCATGCAATGACTGTGGGGACATGATCCTATATTCTGCATAGGGATCTGGGATGGCTGTCTCCACTGCCGCAACACAAGGGAATCATAAAGCAGGATCTGTGCCATGCCATGTGTTTTTTAAACCTGGGGTGCAGCTGCATTAAGCAATTTTCTCCAGGTTAACTCACATCAGCCCGAGTACATTGTATGAATGCATGCAAGGTAATACATCTCTACACCACATTGTTTGGCAATGTAGAACCACTTCAAGTTTCATGCTCCTCCACCCACATGCCCCCTTGGTCTTCCATTTGCTTTAGTTACAGCAAATTGAGTTTGCAGTAATTTATATTCAATTAATTCATCATGAGGGAGAAAAGAAGAGGCCAAAGACTCTACAACTTCTCATAGCTTGTCTGTTCTTACACTCACCCTCCACATTTTCAGTTTTGACCTTTGTGGTTTTGATTATTTTTAGATTTCATTAAAAAGGTTCCCTCTAATAATCTCAAAGTCCTCCAGTGTGGACTCTTTTGTCAGCTCTCTCTAGACATTACTAGAGAAAACACAATGCAACTCTATGGCCAGCTTCTAGTGGATATTGAACATAGAATCATACTGGAACACCTAGAAATACATAGAGAGGTGTTCTCTCAGGTAAAAAACATATCCATTTCTTTATTCACAGGTCCTGTTCCCCTACCCCTAGGACCTCAGCATACTGAGGTACACATGGCAGGTGATAGTGAAGTAATTCACCATGAATCGTGGTGAATCTGGCAGGTGGCAGGGGAACCCAATGTCCTGTGCCCTGCATTGTCCACATTGTCCACTTACCCATGCAATGGGGAAAAGCATTGCCATCCAGCTTCCCCTCATTATAGTCCCATTTGTCTCTTCTAGGATACTTGGATGATGCTGGAAGGATGGAGCCCCGCCAGAAGTAACTGTGTGCCATTTGATAGCATCCTCGCATCCTCCAAGCATCCTAGTACACTAAAGTTCCCTAATGTGATTGGGTCCCTAGTGCAGTGTTTCTCAACCAGTGTGCCGTGGCACACTAGTGTGCCATGAGCGATCATCAGGTGTGCCGCGAGAAAAGCCCCCCTTCCTTCCCCCCTCCTCCTGCTGAACCCCTGCTGCTTGGGAGAGGAGGAGGAAGGGATGGGCGGCCGCAAAAAAAAAGAAGAAGGGGTCGGGGCACCACCTCCTTCGTCCGTTTCCCCAACCAGCCTCCAATCTACCATGACTCCCGCCCCTTGCTTGTTGAAGCCACGCGGAGGAGGAACCCCGCCTACTGAAGCCCGTCCACCGCTCATGCTCCTCCTCTGTGAGAGAGCTGAAGCCAGGGGGAGGAGGGGCAGGACGCAGCCTGGCTCCGCCCCCTCCCCCTGGCTTCAGCACTCCCACAGCTTTGCCAGCCTTGAGGGGGCAGTGCCAAGCCAGCGATGGCAGAGCCAGCACTGTAATGACGCTCCAATTTCGGTAAGGATCACGCGTAGATAGAAGCACGGTCCAACATGATTTTATTGCAGGTACAACACTTGTAAAGCTAAAGCACCGGCCCGCCACCCAAACACACCTTATATACCCGAACCCCTCCCTTGCCTATGCAATGTCCAGGCGGGGTTGCACCTTATCCGGGTGAATCAGCAAATCCCACAGTCCAAAGGGATATGACCTCATTAGTCTCTGAGTCAGCACTAATAGTCCAATGTCCAATGTCCGAGTCCAGAAGAGGTTGCCTCACTTCCTGGAGACACCTGGAAGTTACATCACTCCCAGACTGACTCAGCATAGTCCTTCAGTAACTAGAGCAAAGGTCACTTCCCGGAGAACTGGGACAAAGGTCAGCACCACCTCATGGCAGGCTGGAAACCTGAACTTCTTCCAAGCTCAGATTTCCCAGATCTGACACAGCACAATGCTGGCTTGCCCCCTCAAAGCTGGTGAAGCTGTGGGAGAACTGAAGCCGGGCGGAGGGGCGGGGCATGGTGTGGCCTGGCTCCGCCCCCTCCCCAGCTTAAGCACCCTCACAGCTTTGCCAGCCTTGAGGGGGCAGTGCCATGCCAGCGGTGGCAGAGCCAGCATAATGCTGGCTTGGCACTGCCCCCTCCAGGCTGGTGAAACTGTGGGAGAACTGAAGCCAGGGGGAGGGGGCGGGGCATGGTGTGGCCTGGCTCCTCCCCTGGCTTCGGCACTCCCAGCAGCTGCTCCCAGCAGCTCACCATCCCCCAGACGTTCTTTACTGTGTTACAGTGTCATTTTGTGTCATTTTGGTTGGTGGTGTGCCCCTGGATTTTTTTAATGTTGAAAGTGTGCCGCGGCTCAAAAAAGGTTGGGAAACACTGCCCTAGTGAATGTGTAGCTCTGGAGAGCTAACTGTGATATCTTTTGCCATCTTGACCATCCTGGTGTTGCTTAGCCGCACATGTCTCTGTTTTCATCTGTGAAATGTTGAAATTACATAATTCCCGGATTGAGTCCGTCTCTTCTGCCCCAAGACACTTTTAAATCACACCTCCCCACATACATATTTCAGCAGACTAGCTTGCTATATTTTGCAAATAATGTGTTTCTTTGTATGTGCCAATAGCGTACCTTTAGCACTAAATATTTCCTGAAGTAAAACAGCATTACAGTACTTTACTTTCAGTATAGGGTCACATCCACAATTGGACAAACCAACTGGGAAAGTGGGTGAGAGAGTTGGAACAAAGCCACTGAAATGTTCTCTCTCTGCTTGTGAATCCCTACATTCATATCTTATGCATGAAACACATCATGAAATGTATCTGTCCCTGTGTGGATGTGCACTCACAACACCATGCATTATATTATATTTCAGTATTACACCACCAACAGCAAGCAAAAGATGTATGAAGAGACGTTCACTACATTTAGAAGCCAAAGTGATGATCCAAAAGCAGATTGAAGAGTGTGAGGACATTTTATAGTGTTTAAAGAGTGAGAATAAGCAAAGCTGTGAATATCAGTTTTACTCTTTTTTATTTTCATTTTCATACTTTACATTTATTTGAGCCTGTTCACATCAGTTGCTATTTTAAAAAAACTCATAAAAAGGAACAGTACAAATGATACCTATGATTCGACATTGAATAGGTGACTATGGTAACATCCAGTAAAAGCTGTTCATTTCATAACAATTTGCTATTATCTATAGTTCCTTATATTCTCAGGTAGAGACAGACAGATAGATAAACAAATAGATGTTTCTGAACAGTTCTCCATTATATACTGTATGTATTTTTTAAATGGAAAACCCCTGGAAAACTAAAGTAAAGGTAAAGGTTTTCCCATGACATTAAGTCTAGTAGTGTCTGGCTCTGGGAGTTGGTGCTCATCTCCATTTCTAAGCTAGAGAGCTGGCATTGTCCGTAGACACCTCCAAGGTCATGTGGCTGGCATGACTACATGGAGCGACATTACCTTCCCGCCAGAGTGGCACCTATTGATCTACTCACATTTGCATGTTTTCAAACTGCTAGGTTGGCAGAAGCTGGGGCTAAGAGCTGGAGCTCACACCGCTCCCTAGATTTAGAGCTGTGACCTTTCGGTCAGCAAGTTCAGCAGCTCAGTGCTTTAACCCACTATGCCACCGGGAGCTCCTTGGTATTAATCTACTTTAATGCGTTTATTTCAGTTTCCCAAAGTAACCTCAACTTTGTCATTACTTTTCAAAAAATCTGAACAGTGGTACAAAACATACCATATTCTCCTCCTGCTCATCACTTTAGGACCTACCACATTATATTATATGGATTGTGCTGTATTCCTCCTTTATCATTTATTTATTTATTTATTTATTATTCGATCTTATATTCCGCTCCTCCCTGCAGGCTCGGGGCGGATCACAAACAACTATAAAAGATGCTGCGCGTAGGACTTGCAGCTTTACATAGTATAAAACGCAACATATAAACCGGTATACATTAAAATCAGAAATTGGGTTTCTAAAACTCCAGGCATAACCCCTCAGGCGAGATTTGTTTGTCTGTTAATCAAAGGCCATTTTAAACAAAACAGTCTTACAAGCTCTTCGAAAAGGGCCGAGCTCTGAAATTGCTCTGAGGTATCAGGCAGCGAGTTCCACCATACTGGGGCCACCACAGAGAAGGCCCTCTGCCTAGTTGTGGATAGATGGCAGGAGCGGATTGGTGGAACCACTAGCAGATTTTGCTCTTCTGAACGTAGTGATCTCGGGGGTCCGGACGGGGCAAGGCGGTCCCTCAGATCCGCAGGCCCGAGACCGGCAAGGCCTTAAAGGTAAGTACCAGCACCTTGAAGACAATTCGGTACTCTATAGGAAGCCAGTGCAGTTGCCGGAGGATGGGAGTAATATGCTCCTTACTGATGCTCCCACCAGCAAGCGAGCAGCGGCATTCTGCACCAGCTTGAGTCTCCGGATTGTCGACAAGGGAAGGCCAACGTAGAGGGCGTTACAGTAGTCCAATCTCGAGATGACCGTCGCTTGGATCACCGTGGCCAGGTCATCCCTGGACAGGTAGGGTGCCAGTCGCCTAGCCTGACGGAGATGGTAAAACGCTGTTTTGCTGACCGTGGAGACCTGGGTCTCCATGGTCAGCAAGGGGTCCAGTTTGACACCCAAGCTCTTGACAAGGGATGACGAGCTTAGTTGCTCGCCATCTAGGGTAGGCAACCGGCACTCATCCAGCCCAGGGCGACCGGGCCACAAGATCTCCGTCTTCGACGGATTCACCTTCAGCCGGCTGGAACGCAGCCAGCCAGTCACGGCTTCAAGGCATCGGTGGAAATAATCGGGTACGGTATCCGGCCTGCCGTCCATTCTCAGCAGAAGCTGGGTGTCATCCGCATACTGATAACACTCCAGACCAAAGTCGCGAACCAGCTGTGCCAGGGGGCGCATATATACGTTGAATAATAAGGGGGGAGAGAATGGCCCCCTGGGGGACCCCACAGCTTAATGGGAGTCTCCCAGAGGCCTCCCCGCCCCCCTCCACACGTTGTCCCCGATCCCGGAGGAAGGAGGCCACCCACTTAAGGGCAGTCCCCCTTACCCCAGTTACGGCTAAACGGTGGGTCAACAAAGCGTGATCTACTGTATCGAACGCTGCTGTTAGATCTAACAAAACAAGCAGTGCTGATCCACCTGATTAGGCTAAACCCTGTAACTACAAATGTAACTAAAGGGGTACAATTACACCACAAAAGTGTGATATTCTGTGTAAAATTACAACTTTTAGCAAATAGAAACCAATTTTATATAACATCAAAACATTGGTAAATTGTAGTGCAAAATTCAAAAAATGGCAAAGATTGAAGTATAACTGTGTTCATTACTTCATTACTTCATTACTATTGTTTTCAGTAAAGAAGACATAGGTAAATTTCATTAAAATATGATCCAAATCAGTGGTTCCCAAACTTTTTGCCCTACCGCCCCCTTTCCAGAAAAAAAATTACTCACCGCCCCGCTAGAAATTTTTATTATTTTAAATGTAATAGCAATTAAACAGAAAGATATATGTATTAATGCAGTGGTTCTCAACCTTTCTAATGCTGTGAGCCCTAAATAAGGTTCCTCATGTTGTGGTGACCCCATCCATATTTTCGTTGCTACCTCATAAATAATTTTTCTATTCTTACAAATTCTAATGAAAATATCTAATATGCAGGATGTATTTTCATTGTCACAAATTGAACATAATTAAAACCTAGTGATTGATCACAAAAACAATATGTTTGGGGGAGTATGGACAACAGATGATGGGATTTGCAGTACCTTTGACCAATTCAGCTCTGACTTCCACAGCCAAGACCCCATGAAGGGAGGAATTGACAGTGATTTAGGGGAGATGTAGTTCACCTACATTTGGAAAGCACTCTGAACCCAAACAACCCTGGATCTGGACCAAATTTGGCACAAATACTCAATATACCCAAAGTTGAACACTGGTAGAGAGGTGGGGGATTGATTTTGTCATTTGGGAGTTGTAGCTGCTGGGATTTATAGTTCACCTATAATCAAAGAACATTTTGAACTCCCAACAGTAATGGAATTGAACTAAACTTGAGCAATAGAAAATACTGGACCTTGGAAATTGGGAGCTGCTTGCATTTTCCTTCGTGCCACGGCCATCTCCCAGGAGGCACCTGCAAACACCACAGCGACTCAGGGGGCGTTTGCAGATGCGGAGGCTTTCCTTCTCTGCTGGACCAACTGGCAGGGACACACTCGCAAGCGCGCAACTGTCTCAGCCTGCCAGTTGGAATCCCTGGGCAGGCGTTGCCTGGAAACCACAGCGCGCGCACCCTTCCTTTCCTCAACTCCACCCACGGCGCAGTCCCATATTGCCCCTTCCTTCCAAGGGTCCCATTGGATTGGAAGGGGCGATACAGGACTGCGCTGTGGGTGGAGTTGAGGAGAGGAAGGGGGAACGCGCTGCGGTTTCCAGGCAGCGCCTGCACGGGGTTTCCAACTGGTAGTCGCACACTCGCAGGCTTGCGAGTTGGAATCCCGCCACTGCCCCCTTCCAGGGCTTCAGTGCCCCCCCCAAGATTCTCCTGAGCCTCCCACCGCCCCCTTGGATCACCTCACCGCCCACTAGGGGGCAGTACTGCCCAATTTGGGAACCACGGATCCAAATAAATACACTAAACATTTGAAAACTGGAAACTTCCAGAAGAAGAGGTATTATTTAAGTTTTCCACACTTTATTACAGAGTGTAGAAAAAAGGAACATCAAGACCAACTCTTAAGGGGAAGAACTTCATGCAAGACATATTAGTCTGCGGACAGCCTTTAGGAGAGCTATGGATATTTCATTGATTAGAAAATTTAGAACAACTCTGAACAAAGCAATTAGAAATATGCCTGTGCTAGCTAGTCTACTTATTCTAATAGGCCATATTCATCATTAAACTCTGTATCATTATCCCTTTTTGGTTATATACATTATTTACTAGGGGCAGTCTGGCTTTGATAGTGGGAGCCAAACACCGAGGCTCAGAGGATATTAATGAAAACATCAAGGTCCAGATTTGAAGTCGTGTACTGGGTGGAGATGCTATAGAAGCATGTTTAGAATCTCCAACTACCCCAAAGGGGAGCTCCATGGGCATTAGCCCTGCTTAGACATTAACAGCTTCGAGTTTCAGTATTAAAGGAGAACAGTAATTTTAAAGTTAAGGCCAAATTAGACAGAATGCATCAATGCATGTCATTTATGCTATTGAAAAAAATCGAGACTGGGGCTGTAATATACAAGGAGGTTATTTTATTTATTTATTTATTTCCATTCAAGCAACAAGTCTGAATGAAATTTAAATCAACTCCCCTTTCATCATGCGCCACAGTCTTGGTTCTGATCCCACACATATATGTTGCAACAAGAGGTTTTAGGACAAACTGAAATGCAAACTTCATTAATACTTTTTATTACATAAGGTTGCATCTATATAGTAGAATACCGTTTGACACCACTATAATTCATTCCTCAATGTGATGTAATGATGGGAGTTGTAACTTTATTTGTCAAAATGCACTAGTGTCTCACCAAACCACAACTCTCATGATCCCATGGCATTGAACCATGGCAGTTAAAGTGGTGTCAAGCTTTATTGATTCTGCAGTTCAGATTGACCCTGATTTGACCTTCATTTTCCTTGCTTAGTTCAAAGTACTAGTATAGGCTATAGAGACCTAAATGTACTCATATGTAGAAGGCTTTGGTTCCTCATCCTCTAAGTATAGGATGAGACACAAATACATATCAGCTTGTGTCAATGACCAACAGCATTTCACTGGCCTTAAACTATTATATCCCAAGATATTGAGCCTATGAATCTCTGCAGATTGGCTCAATATCTTGGGATACCTACTGTGTCTGATTCTAGGTCAGGGGTAGCCCCGTATCTCCTGCTCCCAATGTGAGAATAAACCCCTTCCTCTCCTCTCCTGAGAAACATATAGTTGTGACAATGTCTGCTGCTCCTTGACACTAAGGAAGAGTTTACACTGACATGAAAACCTGGATTCACCCTGAGTTGACTCCTAGTTCTTTTCAACATTCCTATACTTCCAGTTAGTATTGCAATATATTCTGGATTAAATTGGTTTTGCCCTCTTTCAGGCAAAAGTTAGGGGATTCTCTGGAGTTTGCTTGAAATTCCATAATATCTGCGGTTTCAGGGCAGTTTGGATAGCTGGATTAGATTCAATTCAGATTGGGCCACTGTCCACGTGGGTCACTGCCATCATCACATTTTCCCTCCCTGAGCTCCTACTCATTGTGGATACCCCATTATGACACCAACGGAGATGTCTGTATGACCAGGAAGAGGGTAGGGAGACCAGTACCATTGTGGATAATGGAAAGGGAAGTGAAGGTTCAGCAAGGCTGGAGGGATTTTGGCCCAGATAAACCATATAGACACCAACATGCTGCTGATGCAAATTCAGGAGAGTGCATCTTCCTTCTGGGGCCAGTCCAAAGCATTTCTGCTCTGGACTGGCCCTGGATTTATTGGCCACCCTTAGTATTAGGGTAACCAGATCTAATGTCTAGGCTTGAGCAATGATTCAGCAGTGAAGTATTCATTCCCACAGGGCCATCATCTTTCAATCAATTTTTGGTTTTGTAAGGAAAGCCCACCAAGCATTGCAGTCTGAGTAAAGATTCTCTTTATTGTTTCTGTTAATGTTTTTCTCTTCATAGTACTAACAGGATATGTTGGGTGTGGTAATCCATTTGGATGGTTTATGATTTTTCCACATGGCTTATTAATATGTACAAACACACACAATTATAAACCCTTTAGGGAATCTTTGGGTGTAAATTATCATTCTACATGTGGTTTTCTTAACCATCTGGTCTGAAGTTAATTTTATTCCTTTTTCAGGTGAATGCAGAACTTACAGAAAAGTCAGAAGTATTCTGCTGAAAATTAAACCTTGGTCACTGAGTGCATTTCAATGCCTTGCTTCAAAGCTTCCATTAGTGGAGGATTTTGCTTGTGAATTTTCAACTGTTTCCCCAAGGGTTGCAGTGACATGGAAGAGGGGTGAAAACTATCTAAATCAGAATTCAGACATGCTTATTTCCAGAAATAAATGCATCTTGCTAAAAATAAAGAATTTAACACAATATTCATATCAAAGTGGAAATGACATAAAACTGCATTTCATCATAATTCTGCTCAAAACCACCACATACACATATACAAAACTCTATGAGATGATTTGGAAAAAATGTTCCAATATGGAGTTTTCAAATTTACTGCTCCAAGTAATTCAGCTCTTTTGCAAAATATCCTATTTTTCCTCCTGAACAGTCATCATGTCATGGCTATTGTATACATTTAGACCATACTACAGTTCTGGGATTTCCTTACTCACCTTGCCTTCTTTTCCCGCCTCTTAAGATAGTCACTACTTCAGAAAGCGTAAGACAGTTGTCATTGTTTTCCTGTCGAATTAATGCAGACATTAAAGACTAAGATCATTCCTACTGGCCTGTCTCCCAATCTCTACAGGACATTTGAATGGATGAGAGAGACCAGTTTCAGTAGCTTAGGGATGGATGCAAGCCTTCATAAAATGGCATTCTACATAACAAAAACTTTATTGTTTTCATCTTTGCTACAACAAAATAATTAAAAAGTGTCCTCTCTTTTAAAGATGGTGTAGTGATTTGAGCATTGGACTACATTTTTAGAGACCAGGCTTTGAAGCCCTAGTCAGGCATGGAAACCCTCTGAGTGACCTTGGATAAGCCAATAGAAAATGTATTTTGAATAAACCTTGTGATGTGTTCATCTTAAAGTAGCCATGAGTTGAAAATGACGTAAAGGCACAACAACAAAAACAACCACAGCAACACCATTTGTAGTTCAGGACAGTAAGTAATGGCATGGGAAACAGCATAGTGTGATGCTTTGAGTGTGAGACTACAAATCTGGAGACCAGGATTCAAATCCTCACTTGGCTACAGGGTGACAATGGATGGCAATGGCAAATGTCCTTTGAACAAATCTTGGTAAGTAAACCCTGTTACACATTTGCTTTATGTCACCATAGGTCAGAAACAACTTGAAGGTACAAAACAACAACAATATGGAGGGTGTAAGGACTCACCTGCCTTAAGCAGGACCGAGGCCTGCTTGGAAGGGGTTTTGAAATCCTGTTTTGGTTGTGCTGGCATCCATCTTGGAGAGGTGGCTGCAGCCAGCAACCATAAAGGGAAGGGAAGCCAGAGCAAGGGGGCGTGGCCTTGCAGGCTTGTGCCTAGTTACAGTGAAGAGGCTGTGATTGGCTAGAGTATAGAGGGGAGGAGTTGAGCTGACAGAGTAGAAGATCCTGTCAGAGAATGTTTCAGTCTGGAGTTTGGAATTTAGAGCGAGGCTGTGCAGACGCACATCTCCAGCCTCTGCTGTTTAGAGTCAGGCTGTAGATTCAGCATCTACGCCTGAGGCAGTCTTGAGCAAGGTTTCTGGGGGAGTATCACCAGAGCCTTGGCAACAGAGACTGACAGTCTGTCCTAAGCAATTCACCACGTAGGAATAGGCTGGACTAGTGGGAGTCACGACTCAGTTCTGACCGCCCTTAGGGCCAGTAGTCATTCTAGTGGGAACGCTTGTGGAAGAGTGCCATTTAGAACTGTTCTTGTGATAGGCAGTTGGGATACCTGGTCATCTCTGGTGATAGAGTGACAGGTAGTTGGACTCTTAGACTGTGTGGGTTACGAGTAACCCAGTAGTAGCCAGACTCAGGGAACGATCTAAGTGATTAGATGTTCCAGAAGTTTAGTACTGTAGCAGTACAACAACCATCTAGTGGAACTATTAGTTGGGAGTTGGGAGACAAGTCTCAGTACTGTCTGTGGAACTGAACATACCATCTGAAGAAGTTATAATAGCCTTTTTAGTCAGTAACCTCTACGCTCTAGCACATATAGTGAATCTTGTTAACCATCACGCTGTTCTAAGACTATCATTGCTGTAACCGTACGCTAGTTGCCTCTTAGTAGAACCAATACGATCTGTGCCTATTTGATAGCCTCGTTGTAGTTAATAAATACGTTTGTTATTAACTTTTAAAAGAAGCCTCAGTCATCTTTCAGTCTCCTCAGTTACATTCTTGGTTGGTGGGTTGTTGTTGTAAGGCCAAACGCTACAGACACTTCATATAATTAGAGTTTAATTGAAAAGTAAATCCTAATGACCCATTAGGTTGGTGGCAGACTACCGGGAGTGTCAATTAGTCAATTTTGGTGACCGAGATCGTCACAGAGGGTTAATAGAAAACAGTATTTTCTATGTATAAAACAACAGTGTTTTATGCACAGAAAATAACATTTTTGTGCAGAAAACAAATGTTATGGTTTTGGCCAGGGTTTTTCTTTAAACTTGAAATAGTTTTAATCATCTCTCCAAATATTTTCAATCATTCTTCCCTACTGTAACTACACTCAGTTTATAGAATGCCTTTCCCATTGGTCTTCTACCTGTCTTGCATGATATGAGTTGTGCATCTTTACCAGATCACTGATACATGCATCTTGCACATGCAGACTGTGTCTATACTTGCATTTTAATGCATAAAATATTGGAGTCGTATACGTGATCCTGATCTTGTTTCATTATTTGTGAGTTGATTCTATCTGGTTTCCTAATCTAAAAAATACATGCTAAAATGAAAAGAAAGTCTCACTTTGAAGTTATATTATGCTAAAAGTTGTAATATCTCAAGATATTATAAAGGTTCAATTGGGGGAATTTTTTTTATTATGTCAAAAGTGACTTGAAAAACTGCAAGTCGCTTCTGGTTTGAGAGAATTGGCCGTCTGCAGAGACACTGCAGGGAGGCCTAGATGTGTTACCATCCTGTGGGAGGCTTCTCTCATGTCTCCTCATGGGAAGCTGAAGCTGACAGATGGGAGCTCACCCTGTCTCATAGATTCAAACCACCAACATTCAGGTCAACAGTTCAGTTGGCAAAATAGTTTAACCCATTGCACCATGGTGGCTCCTGCAATTGGAGGGATCAGAAAATGCAATGATTTTTTTAAAGCTTATAGAAGTCCCGATTTGTCATTTCCAGTAACTAATGCTGGATTTCTAAATGACAAATAATACAATACTTCTTTGATGTGATGGAAGAATGAAGCTGGAAATGAATAATCAGAGGTTATATTGAAGACTGCTAAGTCAATATATAATTAGCAGCCCACTGATCTACACAGTCATTACCACACTAGAGGAGAAACAATGTAGGAAAAACCAACACTTTTCTTCTTTGCAATTAATTATTGTTAATTAAATAGGCTTGGACAATATTTCAGACTGTACTAAAAGTTGACATACTGACCTCACATTTCAGCATTCAATAAGTGTTTATTCATTATTCTGGTTGAAGTTCTACTGTGCATTTGATCAAAAGATCTGTCTGCAAAGCTGTTTAAACTCTGAATGTAAGTAGTGTGCTTTAGTGGAAGATGAAGATTGAAATAAATCAGTCTAGGAAAGTGTTAATGACCCATTTTGGAGTTCCCTAAGAAGCGTTGGTCTTTGGGAAGTTTTAAAAGGCCAATGGTTACATTTCGAGTGTAACATTTTGAAGCTATTCTCTTACTTCAATGAGAACAAATTGTTCACACTGGCAGTCATTAGTCAACGGATTGAGTGGTCTTCCAATGGTGGATAAATATGAGATTCTGTTCGGTCTCTCCTAAGTGGCTAGGGAATTCTATCTATTTGACACATTTATTTGAGAAAGATATATATTATTCTTCATGTTAGAACATTCCTTTGAAGTTCCTTCGCTCCAGAACAATCATGTTAAAATCAGTAATAGGGTAACCTGCAGGGTTTCCTATCTTTCTCAGGTATTTCTCAATGAGGCAGAAGTAATCACAACAGTTTCTTTTGAGAAATGAGAAAGTAGAGGATTCCCCTTTTCTTATTTTTAAAGTAACTAGTACTATAGTAACTAACTATATGGGCTGAGGGTCTGGAAACTGTAAGTGCAACTAATGATTATAAAAGTAATTTCTCAAGCTCTACTTATGCATATGCCTTTTCCATAATCACATGAATTCTTGCAGCCTCGGTTTGAAAACAAAGAATCACTTCAAGTATAGATTAAAAAGATCCAAACCAAGCAACGTTTTCTTCAGAGACATTTAAACATCAAGATCAAAGACATTGCTTAGTATAGTTATTAAATTATAGGGAGGCTAGACGGTTTTTCGAGTGTGGTATTCACAATGGAATTTCAAACGTTTCTTGCCTTGATTTGATGTGCTAAGAAGTTGTGTATTCATATCTTTTAACTTCAGACACATTATCCTGAGTAACCTGCTGATTATAAAGGGGGGAGTGGGAGGCTCATAAGGAAGATATCTCCATACTTACTTGCAAGGTAATTGTAATGTGAAATAAACAACAGCCATAATGCTTTTTTTGTGTTTGACATGTGTTTTCCATAGACTGGAGCAGAGGAAGGGGAGGTAAGTAAAAGACTTATGGATTAAATAGCCTTCTAAATATCATGAACATTTTGTTTTAAAGGCGAGAACACAAAAACTTCTAACAGTATCTCCTTTGATTCCACAGCCAAAGAGAGCTAGTTTTGGTGATGTAGATATAAGCACTATACAATGATATCCCCTGGTTGTTGTTTTTAAAGTTTGCAAATCACCCGTTTCACTAATCCTGTGGGATAAATTTTCCAGAAGAAGACAGAAGGATGTTCAATACTTTTGTAACAACTGATTCAATTAGAAGTAAGACTGCAAAACACATACATATATATATGCAAACCTCTAAAGTATAACACAGAATTAAAAAATCCTGAAGTGAATGGCATTCTGGATATGTCTAATTCTGAGACAACCTTTGCAAAAAGACTTTGCTTTCTATATATCACCCTCTAACCTGAGATGACTAAAACTACTTCCATAAAATTAAATACATATAGATATATTCTCCATAATAGTCCTTTGGCCATTGCACCCTATTTCATGGCACGACAGCAGCCATCTTTGTTTAGAGCAGTGGTTCCCAACCTGTGGTCCATGAACCACCAGTGGTCTGCAAGAATGAAAATATGGTCCACAGCCTCACTGTTCCTACACTGTTACAACGAGAACGACTGATCTCGCAAAACCGTCTTATAGTGCTGAAGCTTATTAAACATGGTTTTCTGTGGCCAAGTAGATGGTGACTACTGGATGGTATATGTTCTGCATCAGAAACTAGAGCTGATGTGGTCTATCCAATGCAATTTTCTGAATCAGCACACCCAATTAACCAAACTGAATCTGAAGTTGACCAAAAACTGATTCGTAACCCTTTTGGAAAGTAATCCCTGGTAAAGTGGTCACCGGTCAAAAAAAATATGGGAACCATAGATTTAGAGGAAAGGCTCTTCGCACAATATTCAAATGTAGTTCAGAAGCAGTTCCATCAAATACCTTTATACATGTAATGAAGTCACACACTTCTGTGCGTTGTTCACTTCCACCACCTCTAAATGGAGAACAACTTGACCTCCGTAGATCTTTACTGGTCACAAATTCTAAAAGTTTTTGTGGGCTAATTGGTTTGAAATGAAATGTCAGATTTGATTTTCCCTGTTCTTTTTTTTTAACAGCTTGTGGTAGCCTAGCAAAGATTATATCTTCAATATAATGTCTCCTGGGAATGCAGAAGACAGCATTCCCGTGAGACATTCTTTGGAGGATGTGCTTGTCTCAAAGTTACTGCAGAGCAACAGCTCAGTTTTTCCAAGAAAAAAATAAAATTATAAAATATACTCAGCAACTCTTTTTTGGTTTAAATTAGAGAAGACTCATATTCCATCAAATATTCCTCTTCAAAGATGAACCAAATATCAGGGAGTCATTCTTACTTCACTTCAACCCCCAAACTGAATGGGTTGTAATGAATGTACAATGGATTGCCACAAAACTAGGAAGGGAAGTATTCAGTTATCCCTTTGATTTAAAACATGTATTTAAGGGAGCAAAGAGGGTTACATTATGTGTGAAAGCAGCCGTACAAAGGAAAATCACATGGAAATCTTTGAACTGCTATCACCAGTTCTTTTTCAATTGAAGTGTTTGAAATATTGTATGATTACAGTGCTGAAAAATTAAATGCTCCCGGCTGAATTTCATACAGTTTGAACAAATCATCTAGTATTTAGTAACTTTAGAGAAGCTGTATTGGCTACTGTCTTTAATTTTGTGCAGAATCCATGGTTAATGAGTTAGATAAAGTAAGATTCAGATTCAGCCAGGGCCGTAGCCAGGATTTTGATTTGGGTAGGGCTGAGTTTGATTCGGGAGGGGCTGAGTCTGAGTAAGAGGAGGGCTACCCTACCAAATCTTTTGTATTGTTATCTCAATAACCCCATGAATGTGGGATATAATGAGCGTGGTGATCAGATCATGATATAAATAAACATAAGAGTTTAAATAATGTACCAGTAAGGCCTTCACGCTGACCACCCTGAGAATTTGGGGGGGGCTGAAACCCCCTAAGTCCCCCCGGCTACATGCCTGGATTTAGCATCTCTGGATATGTAGCATCCCACTTTCAAAATAAATTCTATCTTTTAAAAAGGTTTACAAGTGAGAAAAAGCTACATGTTTAATAGTTTAATAGTTATGTCCATTGGGAAGTTTTTCACATAGGACCTCCTCACAAGTGGCTTCAGCTCTGTCCTAGGATGCTGCCAGGATGTAAGCTGCTGGAGCAGGGCTACTTCCAATGCGACTCCATTCTGTCTCTGTCCTGACAGCATCATAGGACAGAGCCCTGAGATCATGGGTGGCTACTACCCGTGAACTCTTTAGCTAAATCAAGGACAGTGCAGGGGGGAGCAGGGCAGCGATGTTTCCCCCCGTGTAATGGGGAAGGGGGCAATGCAGGGTGCTTAAGGATGTTTTCCCCACTACCCAATGGATTTCCCCCACTGCCCAATAGATTCCCCCACTGTCCTCCAGCTTAAGTACCTCAATGTGATGAGGTCCTCAAATTGTTAATTGTTGGAGTGAGATGTCAGGATATATGAGATGGTACAGTTATAAGGCAATGCATACAGGTCCACTGTCTCACCACACCATTCTCAACAGAGTCCCCCGTGTTGCTGCTGAATGCCACTCAGACAAAAAAGAAATGGTGAGAAAGAAGAGAAAATGATAGTTTTATAGGGGTAATGAGGTGGGAGTATTTCTCACCTCTGCCTATGGTCACTGCCTTCATGTTGGTCCCCTGTGCCAGCATTGATCCATATATAGGTTGACCTAAACTTTTTAATTGTTTTTTTTGTTAAAAAACCAATTTATACACAAGTACTCATGGCAACTAAATATGGTTCTAAGAAAGTAGTCAAAGGAATAACGTCAAATTAAATCATGATTAAAATTGACAATATAATGTTGATTTCATTAGACATGCCTTATTTTCTTGAGTTATTTGTAAAGGTGATGGCACTGAATTGAAATATTTAATAAACCAGATTGACCAGAAGCCTAAGCTATGTAAAAAAAGAGATAGAGAGAAATTTAACTTGACCCCAACTAGAAATACAGAAAATATTGCTTTGCCATATTGCTGCTAACTTTTGGTATCCTAATAATATATTGTAATGTCACTATAATACATAATGATTTAAAATTGCCAGTTGTAAGAACTACAATTATAATCAGTTCAGATTTGCTTTGCTTTGGCAACAACTCTTGTTCAAAAAAATATAAAATAATGGGTTGTAAATACAGTTTTAGTGTTAACCAGAAATGGTTTAACAGCTTGATAAAGTTCATTGTGACTACATTTTTTCATAGCTGTAAATGTATGAACCATGAATAAAGGACGCTACCAAGTGATACAAATCTAATTCTATTTGAGGGTCAACACACCACAAAGAGGCTGCAATGATAACAGCCAACCTGCCCTTTCTGCATCAATTCTGCAGATAAGGCTACTGTACTCATATGGTCACCTTGAATCACTCATCATAAAATTGAAACTCAAATAGTATTAAAACCACATGTAGAAGGGTTGTCCTGGAGGGAATGCATCCATGTTTTTTCCTGAAAATTTAGTAGAGAAAATGTAAGACTCTGCAAATGCTTTAGATTCCTACAATCTCTTGACATTGGTTACCCAACAAGAAGAACCTAGAAATTAATTCACAGCAAACAGGATGGTTCCAGAAATGCTGCCTTCCTCTATATTCATTTATTCAAAACCATCCAGATGGCCCTACTAATTTGGTGTTGCTGTTATTGATGAATTGTCATTGCTACATGATTTTAAGCTATTGTATTGTTTTTTGTCTGATGGTTCCCAAATTTATCTGAGCTTTTAAAGGCAGCAAAAAAAGAAGCACAAAAATTGGTAGAAACTTACACATACAACTATACTCTTCTGCTGGACTATTGTTATTTCTTTCTTTGAAATACTCTTATGACCCGACTTTTCAGACAGCCTACTGCTAGTTTCCTTATTATTATTTATTTACTTATGAGGGTTGAATGAAAAGTACTGCCTCCATCTTCGTTACTTAGGTTTGGATGGGAATATTTTAATAAATCAAATGCAGAAATAATCCTTAGAATGTTCCCTTTAACTACCACTATTCACTTTTCCACATAAGCACCAGACAATTGGATACATTTCTGCCAACAATGAACAAGTTTTCTGAAGCCATCATAGAAGAAGTCGACACTCAATGTCGACTTCTTTTCGCCACCAGTGTCTCACAGTTCTCTCAACGTCTTCATCAGAAGCATAATGATGTCCCTGCAGATCTTTCATTATCGGGAACAGATGGAAGTCAGACAGTGCTAAATCTGTACTGTATGGAGGAGGCCGTACGATGGTGAGATCCAGTCTCTGAAGTTCTGCTGTGGTTGCATGTGAATTGTGTGGTCTGGCACTGTCATGTTGCAGGAAGAGAGAGAAGGCCCTTTCCAGTCATTTGTAAATGTCTACTAGGTCCATAGAAAGAGATATATAATGTCTGCAGGGTGGAAGATATAACATAAGCAGCTGTAGATGCCAAGGTAGTACTGATATCAACATCTCAACTGCAGATGACAATGCCAATATATACAAAACCTCAGAGTAAGGCAAATCACCATAGACTAGAGTTGCCAATACAGCATCTTCCCTTTCCTTGAGATTTCAATGCCAAAATGTGAATCCAAGAACTAGGTTCTTTTGAAGTCATAGGAGTGCAACAATTACAAGATAATGTGTACTTATATGTTTTACATTAAAGATTGGGACTGAAAATGTATATTTCCTTCACTGGCTCCTAAACAAATATTAAATACGGAGTGCATCTTATCAGAGGGGCCTATTCGTTTATTTCATTTCATTTATATTATGCCTCCTTTCTGGCATAGGACCCAAAGGGAATTATAATAAGGCCAAAATGAAATATAGCTTCTTTTAAAAAAACACTGATGGTAAAAAAGTTAAAATGCAATTAAAAAAGATATATTATAATGTCATTGATTTTAGAAGATGTAAAATCATTTTTAAAAGCTCACAACATTAAAAATATGTAGCATACACTGTAAAAGAGACCCTTTCAAAATCACATAACCATAAAGTACATGTTTAAATAAAATGATATTTGTTTGCTGCCAAAAAGAAAGCAGAGGGAGCCAGTCTAGCCTCCTATGGAAAGGAATTCCAGAGGTCAGGGGTAGCCACCAAGAAGGCTTTTTCCCATGTATTTCATCTAACAGGTGGAAATAAGGCAGGGATCTTAAAGGTTGGGTAGATTAATATGGAAAAATAATGATATTTCAGATGGGTTGGACCTAAGCCATATAATGCTTTAGTGGTCTTATCTAGGCTAGTGCCCGGAAGACTAGTTGTTATCTTGTGCCTTCTAGTTATTTCTGACTTACGGTGACCTAAGGCCAAGATGACTAAAGTGAGATTGCCATACTTTAGACATATCACAAGCAGGCATGACTCACTACAAAAGAGAATATTTTGGTAAGGCATACGAAAAAGGAAGACCACATTACAGATGGAAGCCACAGCCGTGAATCGGCAAGACCTGAACAGAGAAGATGATGCAGTTTCTCATTCACGAGTTGCCAATAATCAAAGTGCACTTGATGGCACTTAACACACAAAAAGCAAAACTATCTTAACAGGTTTTGTTTGGAGGGGGTTGCCATTTCCCTTCTCTGAGGATGAGAGACTGAGACTTGCCCAGTGCTACCCAGTGGGTGTCCATAGCCAAACCAAAGTCCTAGTCTAACACTCAAGCCACTATACCACATAGTCTAAAGTGATACTTATACATACTTATTCCCCCCGCCCCCCCAAGATGTGCATCTGATATATTGAACACCAGGTATATTTCTTACATACTTTAACCTATTAAAGTTGACTACTGGCTATGTATTGCTGTTTTTATTGAATTTTGTGGTATGTTTTTACTGTGCATTTTATTCTTGTTGTGATCATTTCGATCTTTTGGGACTCGGTTTTTAATCAGAGCCTGCAGGGAGGAGCGGAATATAAGATTGAATAATAAATAAATAAATAATTATTAATAATAATACACTTTATTTATATACCACCCTTCTCCCCAATCATTTACATACATAGGCAAACATTCAATGTGTTTACAATCAAATACAATGAGGCACACAGAAACAAACAAGGGCAGAGGCTTCTTCTTTCATTTCCAGCTTCTGGAGGTGGTGGTCATCTCTGGGAAGGTGCTTTCTCCATTTTCAAGCTGAAGAGCCTGTGCTGTCACCTGGTTGTGTAGCTGGTAAGATTGCTTGGAGAATCTCATTGCCTTTTTCAATCAATCAAAAACTTTATTACAGTCACAGACCAGCACAAAGCGGGCACAAGCGCCCTAAGAGGAGAAGGACAACTCCCCAGTAAACTCCCCATTGCCTTTTTCTGCCGAAGCGGTACTTATTTATCTACTCACATTTGTACGTTTTCGAATTGCTGGATTGCTGGATTGGCAAGAGCTGGAGCTGACAGACAGGAGCTCACCTTGTCTTGCAGATTCAAACTACTAATCCTTGGGTCAGGAATTCAGCCAACCTTTAGGCCAGCAGTTCAGCAGCACAATGGTTCAACCCATTGCACTCAATTTATTATTGAGCACTTACACGGTTCCAGCAGATACTAGATGCTTTTCTCTCCCTCAGAGACCAGAAGGATGGGAATTAGAACATGGGGAAAGGGCTTATCACTAGCTGCTGAGGTCAAGGCATGAATGAGCTGCACCCAGTTGTTCTTCTCTCCCTTAGAGGCCATAGCAGAACATACATATTGGTATTCTCCTTATGCACTTCTATAATGGGCACTATCACACAATAAAAGCAGACCCTCTCATCTTGCAGTGTCACTTGCACTAAAGCGTGTGCCCTCACCTGGAGAAACTTAATAATGTCCTGAGACTTCAACAAGGACCTTGAGGCCTGGCAAACTAGGTATGGAGGAACTGCTTGCCTGGGTTGTATTTCTGAAGAGCAGAATTGCCCAAAATAACACTATTGCAGATCAACTATATTCTGATGTTATAAATGTACAAAACTGCAAACAATGCAGCAACACACTGATATAACCTCTTGATAATTTGTGATGAGGAAATCAAATTAATGTAGTGCTGCCTCCATGAAAAATATATGAAGGAACATGAGGTATATTGCTGCAGAAGCGAAGAGGAAAGAGACAGCCAGGACTTTTCCATTGGCCTACATTTCATAACTGTCAGCCAAATTGTCCTCTCTTGGAGTTGTTCAGTAACCAGCCACTCTGCAGAAAACTGTGGGAAAGGGAAATGCCTTCGACTGAACTGCTTTAATTCATTGGTATTATCTTTTTATTATGCATCCTGTCATTTTCCTTAGAAAATAAATGGCACAGCTTAAATATAACTCACAAATATTATTAAAGTGTGATAATATTAGCATTTAGGATGTCCATATCTTTGAAGATCTGTAAAACCTGAGAAATCTTCCAAGTTTTGCCCAATACTGCAACTTTACCTATGAAAAGTTTCTGGAGATATTCTTTAGCATTTTGGCTGTCTGGTTAATTATCAAATCTGTTTTTGATCAAAACAGCTCCTACCTTCCCATGATGTTGTGAAGCCAAAGATAGTTGCAGCTTGCTGTGAGTTTTTGAACACTGAGATGACTTCAGTAGGTTTTGCATCATGGTTGTTTTATTTATCTCAGTCGTCACTTTCCCGAATGTGCTTTCCTTAGTGGAAATTGGAAGGAAGTTGATGACAGTTTCTTCAAGTCAATTGTCATGGATAGAAAAGAAAAAGGAGAAAGAGTGAGGATTTCACCTTAGCTTACTTTCTCAGATCTTTGATACACAATAGGGTTATACTGCTGTCCAGCAGATGGAGACACAGTATTCATCTTGAAGGTGAGTTTGAAGTACAGGTGAAATTTTCTCCTTAGCTTCTCTAGTTTCTATAAATATCCAACAGGTCAGACAAGTACATCTGATTCTTCCTTGAGTTCTTCATCATCAATACTTCAGACTTCTTGACTTCAGAATTCTATTTTAGCTTTTTATTTATGACTCACTAGAGAGAGAGGGAGGGTAGGTTTTTATTGTTGTGCTTTTCAAACATTTTTTTTTCAGTGACCCATGCATTTTCTTACATGATGGTTAGAGCTGAACAAGACAAACAATGCCTAGGAAAGTACTGGATTGCTTCAGGGGAAGTTGACAATTAATGTTGTCTCCAAAGTATGATATGCAATTCAGCAACTTTCCAAATGATTCCCACACTGAATCAGGTCACAGATTAGCTCATACAAGTGTAAATATTAATAATGTAAAGTCTCCTTTTCTCGATAGAGTGTGTTTCTGTACTAGATGACTATAAAGACTACATTTTGGCCTCTCCTATGGTAGTTTTTCCTTTTCAGGACATTCCCACAAATGATCTTATATGACGAAGTTCATGAACTATATAGTTCCCATGACAACAGATTGCCAGTATTTGCCTAACAAAGGAGCCTACATAGGCATTTGGAAGTGTGTAGGGTATATAATAGAGGAAAGGGAACTGGCACAAAGATGCTAGCTTCATTACTTCTCTCCTGGTCTTTGCCAGTTTTCAGCATTAAAAGACAACCGCCTAAGGAAGAACTTTCTGTATCTATAGAGGCTCTCTATATGATTTACAGTGCTGGAGGTCTTTAACGGATACAGAAGGCTCTCTTTTACAAAAGGGAGAATGAGGAAACTGAAAAGAATCAGAGCTACTATATTCGTTCCCATTCTCCCACATCATATGCACATTCTATCCATGTTGAAATGTATGAACAGGACAAGAGATATGTCAGATTTAACTGAGTTTAAGCCATTCTTTTGATCAACTGTCATCCAGCACTGTTCAAATATATTGCAATATTTCCAAAATCTAGAATATTGGAACTGTAAGCAGTCATAAGAAGTGGTGAACAACAGAAGACTAGGTGGCTATATTAGTCCTCCAGGACTATAGAGGACTGCATCTCTACACTCTGCCTGTTTCCACAATAAAATTAAAAGGGTTAGCCCCCAAACTCCATGTAGGGGCATAAAGGCATTTTCACCATGCTCTGGGACATTCCTGGCTAAAAGCTGATATATATATTCCCCTTGCCTGAATAGAATAGATACTGCCTTTGTCATTTAGGCACAGAATATATTTAATTACATTTGTTAAACCACTGAGCTGCTGAAGTTGCTGACCGAAAGGTTGGTGGTTCGAATCCAGGGAGTGGGTGAGCTCCAGCTGTTAGGCCCAGTTTCTCCCAACATATCAGTTTGAAATCATGCAAGTGTTAGTAGATCAATAGGTACCGGTTCTGTGGGAAGATAACAGTGCTCTATGCCAGTCTTTCTCAACCGCTGTGCCCCGGCACACTCGCGTGCCATGAGCAATCAGCTGGTGTGCCGCAAAAAAACCCTCTTCCCCCCGCCTTTCTCCCCCCACCAAGGTTTTCCCATGGCACACCAACTGATTGTGGAACCGTGGTTGGGGAACATGATCCTCTCTAGGACCTAGACCTAGAGAGGCAGGGGAGGCTCAGGAGGGGAGGGGCCAGGTGACGCTCTCCTCCTCCTCCAGAAGTGAGCCCACACCACAGGATAGAGTCCGGAGAAAGAGGAGGCGGGAACGTGGGCACCTCGGGGGAAGAAGAGGAGGCGGCCAGGGAAGGAGGGGGCAAGCAGCACCGCCAAGCATGCCTCTTTCCCCTGCCAGCAAGTGCGCGCACAGCTCCTTCCTCCTCCAATCATGAGCGCAATGTCGGCGCCGCATGCGAGGTGAGGGGCGCGCGCTCGTAATTGGAGGAGGAAGGAGCTGTGCAGACTCCGGCGAGCCCCAGCGCCAGAAGGTGAAGCCTCTCCTGGGTCCGTGCGTGGGGGCAAGGAGGGAAGGCTGGGGCTCACCTCCTTTTCTCAGCCAAAGAGCTGGTGTTCCCTGGAGGCGCCTGCAGAGAAGGCCGGCTCTTCGGCTGAGAAAAGGAGGCAAGCCCCAGCCTTCCCTCCTTGCCCCAGGCACGGAGGAAGGCTTCCCCTTCCGGCACTGGGGCTCGCCTCCTTTTCCTCAGCCGAGCCGGCGTTCTCTGCAGGCGCCTCCAGAGTCATGGGGCCATGTGACTCTGAGGCGCCTGCAGAGAACGCCGGCTCTTTGGCTGAGAAAAGGAGGTGAGCACCAGTGCTGGAAGGGAAGCCTTTCCCTCCTGGTTCCGTGCGCCTGCCTGTCTGTGCCCCGGGGGCCCGCCTGCCTCCGCCTGCCGGAGTCCGCCCTGGGTGAGTCCCCGCGGGGAGGGTTCCCTGACATGCTTCCCTGTGGTGTTTGCTTTTCTGCCTGCACTGTTGTGTGCGCGCTCTCTCTCTCTCTATATATATAAATATAAATGTAATGTTCATTTGTGGGATAAACAGAACTCAAAAACCACTGGACAAATTGCTGCCAATTTGGCCACAAAACATATTAATACTAACCCAAGGTGGGACCATCAGTCAAAAAATGATTTTGTCATTTGGCAGTTACAGTTTTTGGGATTTATAGTTAACACACAAACAAAAAGCATCCTGAACTCTTGCAACAATGGAATTGAACCAAACTTGTAATATTGAACTCTCATTACCAACAGAAAGTACTGAAAGGGGTTGCTTGGTAATGAGAGTTCAATATTACAAGTTTGGTTCAATTCCATTGTTGCAAGAGTTCAGGATGCTTTATGCATATATATTAACTATATGTATTACTGTGTTAGAGTGTCATTTTGTGTCATTTTGGTTGGTGGTGTGCCCCAGGATTTTGCAAATGTAAAAAGTGTGCCGCGGCTCAAAAAAGGTTGAGAAACACTGCTCTATTCAGTTATGCTGCCCACATGAGTTTGGGGGTGTTTACGGACAATGCCAGTTCTTCAGCTTAGAAATGGAGATGAGCACCACCCTGAAGAGTTGGACACAACTAGATGTAATGTCAGGGGCAAAATTTAGCTTTACCTTACTCTTGCAGGATCAAACCATGGCCCTCAAATACATTTGGGAGAATTTGGGGTCATTCTGGTGAAAAATAAAAGTAATCATCCCTAGAGGCTACAAAAACTCTCCTGGGAATGAGGATGGGTATGTCATCTCTATTAATACATTCAAATGAAGACCAGCCAAATGAAATGTCTACATCATTTTTGAAGAGTTGGTTACCAGGCATGGTTTAGAACCCAAAAATGGCGATTCTAAAATCAAATGGGGGATTTTTTTTGATTAGTAATAGAAAGACTTACAAAAAAATTTCCAAAAAGTTCTAAAATGTAACGTAATTAGTAACGAAATTCTTAATTAGTTCTAAAGTAGGCAAAGCAGGGAAACAGGACTGACACTGTTTTAAGCACAGGCAAATCAAGGGGCAACATTTCCCTTGGTTTCCTTGCAGGGAGATATAATGCATTAATATATTATTATTATTATTATTATTAAAAGCCAGGGTTTCTTTGCAGGGACATATCATGCACTAATATATTATTATTAAATAAAATAGTTGCCCACCTCTGGTCAAGGCTTGCTTCTCCAGAGCATTTATTAGAATTAAATGCCCAGGGCCCTTCTTCCAGGAAATTAGAAGGAGTAAATATTATTAATATATTTATTATTTTTATTAGAATTAAATGCCCAGGGCCTTTCTTCCAGGAAATGAGAAGGAGTAAATATTATTAATATATTATTTTTATTAGAATTAAAAGGGCCCTCATTCCAGGAAATTAGAAATAAATATTATTAATATATTTATTATATTTATTAGAATTAAATGCCCAGGGCCCTCATTCCAGGAAATTAGAAGGAGTAAATATTATTAATATATTATTATTATTATTATTAGAATTAAATGCCCAGGGCCCTTCCAGGAAATTAGAAGGAGTAAATATTATTAATATATTTATTATTAATCATAAAATAGTTGCCTACCTTCTCCAGAGCTCTTTTCACTGCAGCTTTCCCCCCATTCAGTTTCTCATAGCTCTCTAGAAGGTTTGAACTCTATGGCTTTTCCTTGATTCTGCACTTTTCCTGCTCCTCTCTGGGCTGTTTTCAACCCCTTCTGCCATTGTTTCAGCCTTCCTCATGTCCTTCTTGCCTGCCCTCCTATCTAGGCTCCTTTCCCTGCAGTTTAAACCACTTTTTTGATGAGTCCTCCAGCCGCTCTAGGACTGCCGCTCTGGATCTCTCTATGGTCCGGCTCCTTTTCCACTTCCTGGAGGAAAGGCCTTTCAGTTAAAGTAGGCCTCGAGCATGGAAAGGCCCCATCTGACTGTGAGTAATGTCTGGGAAGCTATTTTGGAGGGGATAATAGGGAGCCTTCCGAAATATTTAGAAATCTAACGAAAATTTGGGCCCAGGGAGTGCGGAAAAGAAAGTCCACTTCCGGGATTGGCCCTGCGATGCGTATAAACTTGAAAGTCCCATACATACGAATCCCTTCCGATTTCTTTCAATTTTCATAATTTTTTTCTCATGCCTATTGGTTACATTACCACAGCAGACTAATCAGCAACCATTCTATATTAATGAAATAACATAATAATAATAATAATATTTATTTATACCCCACCACCATCTCCCCAAAGGAGACTCGGGGCAGCTAACGTAAGGCCAAACCCTTCTAAAATACAACAAGTAAAATACAAGATACAAAGCAAAATACATCAGAAATAATAATTAATTAAAAAGAAAAGAAAAAAATCACTTACAATAACAAATGAAATGATACAGGAAATTCACACACAAGAGCTAAATAGGATGGGCAGGCCAAGTGGGCACAATAAAATGATAAAAACCCTGGGGGAGATAGGAGTAGGGGATAGCAAATGAGGGGGCCCAAGAAAATAAAAAAGTGGAGACAGACTTTCATTTTAAGATGGGGGAAAAGTGCGCCACAGGGGAATACTATAGATCAGGGGTGCTCATTAGGTAGCTCAGGAGCTACTAGTAGATCTTCAGCCCTCTTCCAGGTGATCTTCAAGCCTCACCAGCCGGGTGGGGCGCTCCTGCCATGCGCGCACACACCCTGCGCGCACGCGCACTCCTGCTGCTGGCTTCTTTTCTCGCGGTGCTTCTTTCGCCTGCGGGGCATTGCCTCTCTCTCGTCCAGAAGCAGCTGTGTAGCCTTCATTGCCAGCGAGACAGGCAGGGCAGAGCGCTCCCTCTGGATGCCCCGCCTCGTGCTTTCTCCTTCCTGCAATACCCTGCAGGCGGAAGAAGCGCTGCGCAGGCAGAAAACAGCAGGAGCACACGCGGTGACAAGAGCGTGCAGCAACGGGAGCGCGCGGGAGCGCACGGCGGTGGGGGCAGGTAGATCTTTTGGACTTGGTTGATTTAAGAGTAGCTCGCATGCTGAAAAAGTGTGAGCACCCCAGCTATAGATGGAGCAACACAACTGGAGAGGAAGGTCATTCTTCAAAGGCACAATGGAAAAGACAGGTCTTCAGATTTTTCTTAAAGTCTGCTAAGGAGGGGGATTGCCTGATCTCACCAGGTAGTGAGTTCCAAAAGTTAAAAGCCAGTCTAAACTTAGAGAATGATTACTCTCTGTCATCTTCTAACACTTGGACCCATTTATTTCAGCCTTCCAAATAAGTTCCCCAAAGTTAGTAGCCTATAAAAACAATTATTAGCTTGTGAAGGGCTGGCAAAGACTTGCCTTAGGCTCTACCATATTTACTTTGTGTTCATTTCAACACAGTTTACATTGACCTCAGTATACTGTGAATTCTTCCTTCCCATTTCTTACAGCAACTGCCCCCTTTCAAACCCATTTTAGTTCATTCCACTCAAGCCATCGGGTTTAGAGATATAGCACCATTTGCATTTTAGTACTAAAAAGGCCACTTTTACTATAATCTAGCATTTGTGCCATTGGTTGCTACAAATGTAGCATTCGAAAGCTCTACTTCTAATAAAACATTTATGATTATTAAGAATGCTTTTAGGCAGGAGATGTGTTGGCCCATCAGGTAAGCAGACATAAGACACCCATCACAACTTTCAGAACACATATTATTAATCTAGTAATATCTGATGAAGCCATTATAGGCATGTAAATTCTCTTTTGCTCATTGATTAGTGACCCTTTAAATGCCATTAGAGGACATCACATTACATCTACATTAACTATCTAAGAATTCATACAGTTTATTAATGGAATATGATAGTGGGCATTTATAAAACTACCATCCTATTGCCTTATGGAAAAGATACTCTGCTGTCCCCCCCCCCCCCAACATGATTTTGTGTTTAGTTTCTTTATTTCTGTGAGTATGTATTAAGCCGTTTATGAAGTGAAAACTCTTATATAGGTCTTGATTTAACTTTAGAATGGTTGAAAGCAAGCAACTGAGGTGACACCTTCTCATCAGTCCCACATTCAGCCTTGGACTGATATATGGAATAATAGTAAATAAGTTGAGAGTTAGCTGGAGTTTATATTCTTAGACAGACACTGCCATAAGTAATATTATTGATGTTAGAGTACACAATAGGTTATTGGTAATATACTCTTTGGCTACAATATGTCCTCTCTGTTGGTGCCCCCTTGTCCTGGGGGAGAGGCTTGCGTACCCTAATGAAGTTGTGAGCTATGTTGGCGGTGGCATAATAGCCACCGGTAGGGCCTCCCATGCCAGACAGGTCACAACTGAAATGTTTGACAAAGAGCGTCAATTGGTAGGATGGCCTCTCTAGCCTTTTGGCAACCACTCTAAGAGAAGGAAAACTCTAATTTCAAACCCAGTCAGATGGTGCTCATTAAACCCTGTAAGGTCAACCATCTAAGAAAAGGAAACTCAAACCAAACCTACGACCTGACGACCTCGCTGCCACCGTCCCAGCTTGCTAGGCCCTGGCAGATGAACCTTTGGTTTAAAGAGTGAGGCCAGTTCTGTGCATGCTTCTCCCCACCATAAAAATCAATTGCACAGGCTCGAAGAACACATCCAACCTCTAAATCATCAATGCGCTTGTAGAAAGCGTGGGATGAGTCCTTCCTGAATCTTTGTTCGTGAAGAAAAGCCAAGAGAAGAGACAATATGTCACCTAAAGACTGTCAAAACCAGTACTTTGTACTTTGCCCTCTATATCCTGTTCCTGCTATTGTAATTTGCTACATCCTAGGTAGAAGGGTCTGATGCTATTTGTTGGCAATCTTAGTCTTAGTCACATGTTATACAATCCCAGTCTTTTGATCCATTTCAGGGATCATGTTCAAAACACCAGCAATGTTTTTAATCAGCATGGTGGCACCAACTCGATCCAAATGATTGTGGCATCATTTTCACCGTTGGAAATGTCTTTTGAACAGAAGAGCTGGTGAAGAATTAACTTGATTACTAGCACCGCCTCCGTGGGTATTGGTGCATTAAAACAACAAAGGAGCTTGACCTTTATGAGGCTTCCATCATTGTCAACCTTCTAGTTCCACAGCTGCAGTTTAGTTACAATGAAACATGCATATGGAACGCAGAGTGGAACTCACATAGCCAAAAACTTGTTGTCGTCAATTATTTAGCATTCCCATAAACCATTAGGGGTCGTCAAAAATATCTTTAATTGATTCCATCTCTACCTACACTACTTATTATTTATTACTATAACAAACTTCTCCATGGGAACAGCTAATTGTACCTCCCCAGTGGCCACTTCAAGTGGAATAAGCATTGCGCACGGCTTCCTAAGATACTGTTGAAAGGTCTTCAGCATTTGGGATTTGATTAAAACTGGATTACATGTTCACATCAGCAAGCTCTGCCAAAACAAAACAGTGAAGGGGTGTTTTTCTTTTAAAAAATCATTTTGCCATAAAGCTTAATACATTTTTAAAGCCTTGTATGTCTTAAAAAGAGAGAGAGGTTTTTTTAATTTCCTCCAGGGAAAAGTTCTATAATAGGAATAATATGGTATTTTCTTGCACAATAAGTAGGCAAAGTGTGAACTCCACCAGCTGCATTGCACATCCTCCCCCCACCCACCCGACATGCGTGTACCACTACAAACAATCTATGGCTGTGTGTGTGTGTGTGTGTGTGTGTGTGTGTTGGTGTGTTGCCTTTAAAAAGTAATTGTTAATCTGTTCTATAATAGAAAAAGACAGATGTTATGTAAATAGTCAGCCACAGTCAGAGTGAATTGTTTTGTGGGGGAGAAAAGATTCTACAGGCAATGCATCAGAAAGGATGATAGGGAGAATAAAGCATCCATGTTTATGTTTGCTACAGCACCATTGAGTTCAATGAGTAGAAAAAAGAATCAGTAGAATATTTATTTCACTATTTTCACACTCTAAATGAAGGTGATTGTTTCAATACCAGCAAAATATCAAATGATAAATTGTTGTTCATATGTTTGTGATCTGTTTAAACATGAAATAATCCCTTGTTAATACACAAGGAAATATGGCTCGTATAAGATTGTCCAGTAGCCTTTAAATCTCATTTTAAATGCATATACAGAAAGAAGAAACACAGTGCGTTACTTTTGCAAAATACTTGGAGACACTTATGAAATATGACAGGATGTCTGTTAATATCAGCAACAGCCTGTGTTCTGTGATCGCTCTCATGTTTAATATGCAGGTGCAGCCTCAAAAACAGCACCTTTTCGAGAGTTGAAGCTTTTGAATACCAGCTTTTAGATTCCATTTAATCAATGGTTCCTATCATCACAATCACATAAATCCCATCTTAAGTTTACATGAACTGAAATAAAAGTACATATAAAGACATAAGTTTAAAAAGCACCCACTAAATGTTATTGTTAAAATTCGATTAAACTATAAAGTTAAAACCCCTTTAAACCAATCTTTTTAAAAGACATGCATGCAAACTATGGCAGAAATATTTTTCCTGCTTTAACTTGAAGTTTGCTCATAGAATCATAGAATCACAGAGTTGGAAGAGACCTCATGGGCCATCCAGTCCAATCCCCTACCAAGAAGCAGGAAAATCACACTCAAACCCCCCTTGACAGATGGTCATCCAGTGTCTGTTTAAAAGCCTCCAAAGAAGGAGCCTCCACCACACTCCGGGGCAAAGAGTTCAATCTGTCTAGTTTAGGAAAAGCCCGAGGAAGAGTTCAAGCTTTATGGGGAAGATCAATATACCATTTTAATTAATTAATTAATATGCCGCTTTTCTCCCAGTATGAGATCCAAAGGATGGGATGCTAGGTTTTACAGAATTAAGAAACTGACTGCATTAATATCACATTCCTCTTACTCTTGTTAAAAAGTTCACTTAAACTAGACAATTTACAACCAAATTGTAAAAATAATTTGAAATGCAATTGACCCACCATATCCACAGATTTTGTATCCACAGATTCAACTATCCATGGCTTGAAAAGAGTCTTTTAAGATTTTTAAAAGCAAATTTTGATTTGGCTATTTTATATAAGGAATGCCATTTTACTGTTCCATTGCATATTATGAGATTTGAATATCCACAAATTTTGGTATCCATGGGGGCACGGCGGAGGAGTCCTGAAGCTAAACTATAGTGAATACCAAGGGCATATAATGTCAGTCAACCATGATGTACTGTATATGCAATCAGATACAATAAATTATGGCAGAAAGGAATTAATAGAAAGCTATGTTTTGATTTGATGCAAGAATAACACCAGCATAACTGCTGGTCAAGTCTGTGAAGGAAGGGCACTTATTGACTGAGAGGCCTCAGCAGAAGAGAACCTGCCACACTGTATTGCCTCAATAAGTGGAACACAGAGGAGGATCTAAAGTTTTAGGCAAGTATACATAGGGAGAGATGCTCTTTCAAATACAGCTTGACTATCCCTTATTCAAGATGCTTGGGGCCAGAAGCATGTTGGATTTCAGATTTTTTCAGGTTTTCATTGGAAAGAACTAATTAAATTGAATAGAAATGTAAGAAAACTAGTTACAGCAACAGGAAATAAAACTCAAAAATATAAACAAATAAGCTTGTAAAAAGTAAATGTTAAAGACCCCTATATAAATATTTTATTCCCCTCCCCAATTGTTCCATTTCTAGACTGAAAATCAAAATAGGTAAACATTTGGCACTTCCCTATTATTAGGAGTTGCATAAATAAGGTGCGAGGTACATTATCCAAAACAACCCTCTGTTATACAATCTTTTAAAAGCAAAAGCATACCATCTCGTTTCCACCTTCGTTTTTATGGTGGCTGTGCGTGAGAAAAAAATTATCAACATTTTTTCCATAAGTCTTAATAATTTATTTATTTATTATTTATTACTTTGACTTATTAGTCGCTCTTTCCCGTAGGCTCAGGGCGACTCACATTTGCTGAAGTCGTAAAAACAGTTATGGAGTTTATTTATGTTATGGAGTGCTGTCCTTGCGTTCAGATTTATCATTTGATCTTAAATGGCATACAGCCGAAACCCCACAAAACAAGTGGATATAGTATTTCAACAGCTCTCCTGCAAAACTGTGGGATTAGAAAGGCCTGGTAGAATAATTCATAGTGATAGTAGTCAAAACTGACCCATGAAATTATACCTTGCTGCTGTCCATCCAGAGAATTTATGTCCATTAAAAAAATCCAAATAAAAATTGGTAGTGAATCAGAAGTGTTATGATTGGGATTTAATTGAGTTTTGTAGGAACTCCAGTTCTCTTCACTCTGAAACCTGTCTGAATCAGTCGAATGTTTTTCTGTGATTTAGAAAACTATTCCACCTCCATAACATGTGTGTGTTTAAGGGAGGTTAACATTCATCAACATTTGCAAACCTTTGATCTCCATTGTTAATGGACACCTTAGGCACATCCATACTATAGAATTAATGTAGTTTGACACTGCCTTAACTGCCATGACACAATCCTAGGGAATCCTGCATGTTGTGATTTTAAAAGATCTATAGTCTTCTCTGCCAAAATGAGCAGAGCAAAGTGCCTCAGTAAATTACAAATACCAGAATTATTATTATTATTGTTATTATTATTACCCAGTTTTTCTTTCCACGGGAAACTCAAAAAGGCATTGCACCATGATAGTTAAAGTGGTGTCACACTGCACTAATTCTACAACAACTAATCCACACTGCACTAATTCTTTGCATCTGAAAAATTGGATATAAAAATAGAAAATAAAGAAGCAAACATTCAGTCATTTGCTATTCTGAATTAATGTGTGGAGCAGAAATGTTACTTGTTGTTGTTGTTGCTGTTGTTGTTGTTGTGTGACATCAAATTATTCCTGACTAATGGTGATCCTATCATGGAGTTTTCTGAGTTGAATTTGTTCATTCAGTGGGTTTTCATGGCAAAGCAGGGATTCAAAACTGATTTTTCATAGTCCTCGTCCAACACTAAAACTCACTGGCTCTCTAGCAGAGATATATATGAAAACTAATTTAGTGGTGGTTAGAAAGCAAATAACGGAAGATATTTGCTCTGAGATAAATGTCTAGAAGATAAGGATATAGAATAAAATTTTATATTTGGCATGAGGGATGTCCAAAATATTCGGGCATCAGATAGTCACACAGTGAGCAGCCTATTAGTGATTAAGTTTAGGGACAAGTACAGTATGTACACTGACTCTTTAGCTTATGATATATTGACTTTTACATGTTTGCCATCCTACTGCAATGTATGCATATTCCAGGTAGGTTGTAGCCCATTCAGTCTGATGCTTCACAGGTTTACCAAAAAACTTGTCTAATAATATTCAATAGGAGTTTCATCCAAGCCAAAGAACAGGCATTTTGGAACCTCAGTCATTGGCCATTTGCTCCGCAATCACATTTCTCTCTAAATTTCATCCATCTGTTATAATACTATAGTTAGGTTTCTCAAGTAAATAAATAGGATTTGTGAGAATCCACTAGTTTTGTGTTTTTCTCTTACCGCCTTCCTTTTTTTCATTTGGCATTATTCTGTGATTCCAAAGACTGCTGAGAATAAAAGAAAGTGTTACACTACTTTGTTTATCACAGCTACCGGTGTACTTGTCTCTTTGTAATTTCCTGTGCTAACAGAAAGGAAGCTTACTATTAATAGACAGAAAATGCATGTTTTGACTTTGCTATTTGTTTTGAACAAATGAAGTTGCCATATACTTAGCTGGAAGACAAGTACTAGAAAATCGAGATGTAAGAATGTGACAACATTTGTCATTAATCCTAAACCTTTCTTACATGTCTTCTATTACACTTTGTCCACAAACCAAAATGTGCTTACAATTTGTATATAACTTAAATAATTAACTTTTTATGTATGTAATGTCATATCTGATTTTATATATGAATATCTATTTCATCTTTAGTTATCATTGCAAGTATCAACAATATTGAATGAGTGTGTATATGCACATAATCAATCAAATAATCAATCAATCTATAAAGAAATTGATATTACAGTATAAAGTAATCCATGGGTGGGGATAGATAAAGCCTGTCCTTAGTTTTCAGTTCTCTATCTTTGGTCAATGTAGTCAAGGGATTTGCTCCCTTTTTACTTGCAGGTATCACTTTCCTCTTCTCTCATTAACTTAATTAGTCACTTTTTCCTTTGAGAATGATCACCCATACATTTTCAACCCCAATATTGAATGCTAGCAGACACCCACATAGAAAGGGTAACTTTTAAGAGATTCCTGTAACCAAGTACAGCTGAACTTCTGTCGTCTATCTTCTTTACTATCCTAAAATGGATTTCCCGAGACAAAAAATGAAAGTTTTCTCTTTCTTTATTTTACAGATAACAACTAATGTTTCCTACTCCTACCCTTGCTGCACTCTATTTAATAAAGATATCAAATATTCCTAAATGCTTGACTATACAGCACAATGTGTTGTCATGGGTGATTAATATATCTGCCAAGCAGACCATGTAACTCTAGAAAATCCCTGGTGTTTGTGATCATATAGACATTTTCCTTTCCTCTTCTCTCTTCTTTCCTCTTCCCAATGAGAGGAGTTGGGATATAGACTTAGGGCGGTTCCACACATACACATACATTAAACCCACTTTGGAGTGGGCTTAAGAAACCCACTCCAAATTCACACAGGCGGGGGGGAAATGGACTTTTCCCTTTGACTGTCCACATGCCATCCTGAATCCTTCTGGGATGACATGTGGCCACACAACCCCCCCCCCCCCCCAAAAGAACCCCTTAAAAAACCGGGAGCCATTTTGCTTCTCTTCCTACCTGAGGGACCATACCAATGATGCCCAAAACATAGAGGAGCCAGGAGCAATTTGCCCCGTCCCCCCAGTCATTGGTATGCTCCATCAGATAGGAGGAGAAGCCAAATGGCTCCTGGTGAGTTTCCTTTATTTAAAGGGTTTTGTGGACAGTTTTGAGGATGGGGTTGGTGCCTGAATAAGCCTGGAAAACATGGGACTACTGTCTGGACTGCCCCCTCAAAAGTCCAGAACTTTTGAGGGAGGAGTCCAGACAGCGGAAATAGTGGGTTTATCCTGTGCCTTCCAAGAAGGTGCAGAATAAACCCACTAACAATTAAATTCATAAAAAAAACCACTGTTTTCCTAGTTTGTGGTGAATGAATTCGTGTTTCTCTGGGACATCATCTGAAAGGTCCCCTTTTAATTGCGGGAACTCCCGCATTAAAGGGGCTGTATGAATGCACTCTTAGAGATCAGTTTATAAAAAGCAGATAACACCAGAAGAACAACTAGCAGAAAAACCGGAAGAATATATCCCTAGCTGGCTGAACAAATTTCAAATAGTCATATTTGCCTCAAGATTATATAGGAACACATGATATACTAATTCCACTTTGCCAGAGGCGAAATATTTGAATACACTTTCAATAGTACATGGCATCGGTTTATAATATATATGACACATGGAAATTCTAAAAATGAAAGCTCTTATGATAACCACTTTTGAGCACTATTTTCATAGTATTGTCTGATTATACTTTGAATCAAGCAATGTTTGTGGTGGGATAGCAGACAATTTACTGCTTGCTATGCAATCTTGTAAGAAAAATCATTTTAGAAAAAACACAAGGAATAACAGCTCAATAAAGCTCTTCCTCCATTTGAAACTTTATTTGAGTTAATCAGGGCTCGAGCAACCAAAAATACATTTAGAATTTATATTTTAAGCAATTAGTAATTTTGTTCAGCTATATATCTTGCACGTTTCTTACTTGCCTTATATTTTACTGAAATGGCCTCAAAGGAATATGCAAGCTATTCAGTTCATTTTTCAGCAGACTCTACTAAGGAGTTCTTCCTATTCTGCCATTGACTTCGATTTATGGTGACCTTTCAACATCATCATTAATCAAGTGTCCCAATCAAAGTTTACAAACCCAGGGTCCTAGATTCTTTGATTCAATCTGCCTGTATGTTCCAAGCTGAAACCTGCATCAAGGGTGTGACTTGCTGAGGTTGCAGGTCCTGAAACCAATTTGAATAGACCCATATTTGTCATTGATAACGTGAACTCCTGAGCTGCACCTGACAAACTGGCCTCCAGTGGTATGTTAAAGTCATTTAGCAGAAAAAGTCTGGGTAACTCCAACACCTCTACGCACAATTCCATGAACTCAGCTATGGTGGACAATACATTAAAAGAAACCCCAGTCTATCCCTGGTTTTCAGACTCAGGTTCTACACGCTCAATGTGATTCATCTCTCTAGTAGAATTTATCTGCATTTCTACTGGTCCAGATACAATTAGCAACAACAAGGCAGGGTGGAAAATCCCCCTGGTCACTGGGTTTCTCCTCCAGAAGCACATACAAACCCTCCCAGGACTCATGGACTGCTGTCTCCTCAGAGATTGCTGAATCACACCCAGCCTGGGACTGCAGTTCTACTTACAAGTAAGTCCAGAACCAATCAACAGCAGAGCTGGGTGGAAATGCTCTCAATTCTGGGCTCTCCTCCATCAGCTAACTTAATATAACCTTCAAATGTTAGTGTGATAGATAACCTGTCATCAGGTCTAGACACACAGGTCCACAAATTAGGCCAGAAGTCTAAGGACCACATCAAATGGGGCTGTCCCCCCATGCTAGGATGCTGCTGAGATGCAGCCAGGATGGAGTCTGGTTGAGCCCATCGTAAGATGCAGGGCTACTTCCAGCAGGACTCAACAACAACAAAACTTTATTACGGTCACTGACCAGCACAAAACGGGCACAAGCACCCTAAGAAGAGAAGGACAACTCCCCAGTAAACAGTTATTTAAAATTAGATTACAAATCAGTATAAAATATATTTCAAAAGACAGGATATTGTTGCCTATCCTGGTAGCATGTTGAAAGGTTGCCCTAAGAACATGGGTGACTACCAGGCATGGTTTAGGAACCCAAAAATGGCAATTCTAAAATCAAATGGGGGGGGGGGATTTTTTTTTATTAGTAATAGAAAGACTTACAAAAAAATTTCCAAAAAAGTTGTAAAATGTAACGTAATTACTAACAAAATTATTAATTAGTTCTAAATTGGGCAAAGCAGGGAAAAGGGACTGACACTGTTTTAAGCACAGGCAAATCAAGGGGCAACATTTCCCTTGGTTTCCTTGCAGGGAGATATAATGCATTAATATATTATTATTATTATTATTATTATAAAAAGCCAGGGTTCTTTGCAGGGACATATCATGCACTAATATATTATTATTATTAAATAAAATAGTTGCCCACCTCTGGTCAAGGCTTGCTTCTCCAGAGCATTTATTAGAATTAAATGCCCAGGGCCCTCATTCCAGGAAATTAGAAGGAGTAAATATTATTAACATATTTATTATTTTTATTAGAATTAAATGCCCAGGGCCCTCATTCCAGGAAATTAGAAGGAGTAAATATTATTAATATATTTATTATTTTTATTAGAATTAAATGCCCAGGGCCCTCCTTCCAGGAAATTAGAAGGAGTAAATATTATTAATATATTTATTATTAATTATAAAATAGTTGCCTATCTTCTCCAGAGCTCTTTTCACTGCAGCTTTCCCCCCATTCAGTTTCCCATAGCTCTCTAGGACAGTGGTTCTCAACCTTTCTAAAGCCGTGACCCCTAAATACAGTTCCTCATGTTGTGGTGACCCCCAATCATAAAATTATTTTCATTGCTACTTTAGAACTGTATTTTTGCTACTGTTATGAATGGTAATGTAAATATCTGATATGCAGGATGTATATAATTAAAGCATAGTGATTAATCACAAAAACAATATGTTTGAGGGAGTATGGAGAACGGATGATGGGATTTGCAGTACCTTCAATTGATTCAGCTCTGACTTCCACAGACCACTTAGACCCCCACAAATTACAGAACTGGACCAAACTTGGCCCAGAGAACCCACATGACCAACAGAAAATACTGGAGGGGTTTGGGAGGAATTGGCAGTGATTTAGGGAAGATGTAGTTCACCTACATCCGAGAGAACTGAGAACCCAAACAACTATGGATCTGGACCAAACTTGACACGAATACTAATTATGCCTAATGAGGGCAAACCAAAGAGAACATTATACATTAAAAAGTATGGAGTGGATCTCATCAGATACACACATGCTGCCAACACTGTGGTGTACAGTTCCAATAAAATTGATGATAGGAAAATAGACCATGACATTTGGGAGTTGCAGTTACTTGGAAGTTATAGTTCACCTGCCATCAAATAGCATTCTGAACACCAACAACAATGGAATTGAACCAAATTTGGGATATAGAACTCCCATGACCAACAGAAAATACTAGAGAGGTTTGGGAGGAATTGACAGTGATTTAGGAGAGCGCTGTGAAAATACCTGATATGTAGGTTGTGGTGGATTCGTCAAAAGGTGGAGGGTAAAGCATAGTGTGGGGCAGCAGCAGCTCCTGGAGGCGCTGGTGCAAGAGACCAGAGAGGAGGAGGAAGAAGAGCACAGAGGAAAAGGAGGAGGGCAGGCCACACTGCTGCTGCTGCTGCCCTGTGCTCCTCTTGTCACTCTTCGAGGCTCTGGGGCCTCAAAGAGCTGTGACAAAAGCACAATGGGGCACAGCAGTGGGGCCTGCCCTCTTCCTCCTCCAGGGTCCTCCTCCCTACGCTCCGTTTGGAAGTGCCCAAGTTGAGGGAGGAGGGGAAGAGCCCAGAGAAGAAGGACAAGGGCAGGCTTTGCTGCTGCTACTACCCCACACTCCTTTCCCCACTCTGAGCCTTCCAGGCGAAGCGGAGGCCTCAAAGGGCAGAGAGAAGAGCACGGAGTGGGGCAGCAGCAGCAAGATCTTCCCTCCTCCTCCAGGGTCTTCCTCCTCCTCCATTACGTTTGGAGGTCCCCAAAGGGAGAGGAGGAGGAGGAGGAAGAGCCCAGAGGAGGAGGAGATGGGCAAGCATCACTGCTGCTGCCCCATGCTGCTCTCGCCGCTTTGCAAGGCGAGGCCTCAAAGGGGGGCGAGGGTGGCATAGGGTAGCAGCAGCAGCGAGGTCTTCCCTCCTTCTCCTCCAGGGTCCTCTTCCTCCTCTCCATTTGGAGGTCCCCAAACAGAGAGGAGGAGGATCCCAGAGGAGAAGGAGATGGGCAAGCCTCGCTGCTGCTGCCCCACGCTGCTCTCGCCACTTTTTGAGGTGAGGCCTCGAAGGGGGCGAGAAGCGGGTGGCACAGAGCAGCAGCAGCAGCAGCGAGGTCTTCCTTCCTTCTCCTCCGAGGTCTTCCTCCTCCACTCCGTTTGGTGGTCCCCAAAGGGAGAGGAGAAAGAGGAAGTAGAGCCCAAAGGAGAAGGAGATGGACAAGCCTTGCTGCTGCCGCCGCCCCGCACTCCTCTCGCCACTCTGCAGGCCTTCATTGAGAAGCAGAAAGAACATGGCGCAGGGCAGCAGCAACGAGGCCTGCCCTCGTCCAGGCTCTTCTTCCTCCTCTTCTCCCTTCTCATCTGGCAGCGCCTCCAAATTGAGGTGCAGGCCTTGAGGCGGGGTGCGGCTGCTTCCTCCTTCTCGCTGTCATCTCCTTCGGCCTCACCCCTCCGCCTCCCAGGAATGGCTGTGGGGACCTTGAGGCCGAGGGAGGCATCGTGAGAGGCCCTCAGCTGGGTCCCGGCGTTGTCGGCTGGCGAGACCGTGTTCCAGCCGAGGGGGCATCGCAAGAGGCTCTCAGCTGGGTCCCGGCCTTGCCAGCTGGCAAGACCGCATCCCAGCCGAGGGAGGCATTGCGGGAGGCCCTTAGCTGGGTTGCAGCCTTGCCGGCTGGCGAAACCACATCCCAGCCGAGGGAGGCTTCGTGGCCTTGGGGGCGGGGCCTAAGGAGGTGGCCTCGCGACCCCTCTGAAATGGCCATGCGACCCCCCTGGGGGTCGCGACCCCCAGGTTGAGAACCACTGCTCTAGGAGGTTTGAACTCTATGGCTTTTCCTTGATTCTGCACTTTTCCTGCTCCTCTCCGGGCTGTTTTCACCCCCTTCTGCCATTGTTTCAGCCTTCCTCATGTCCTTCTCACCTGCCCTCCTATCTAGGCTCCTTTTCCTGCAGTTTAAACCGCTTTTTTGATGAGTCCTCCAGCCGCTCTAGGACTGCCGCTCTGGATCTCTCTATGGTCCGGCTCCTTTTCCACTTCCTGGAGGAAAGGCCTTTCAGTTAAAGTAGGCCTCAAGCATGGAAAGGCCCCATCTGACTGTGAGTAATGTCTGGGAAGCTATTTTGGAGGGGATAATAGGGAGCCTTCCGAAATATTTAGAAATCTAATGAAAATTTGGGCCCAGGGAGTGCGGAAAAGAAAGTCCACTTCCGGGATTGGCCCTGCGATGCGTATAAACTTGAAAGTCCCATACATACGAATCCCTTCCGATTTCTTTCAATTTTCATAACTTTTTTCTCATGCCTAGTGACTACCAGTCACCCATGAGTAAGCCAGGCACAGCATGGGATGAAGCCAGGAGCAGATGGGAAACTTTGTGGAATGGTAATTCGGGACGCCACCCAACAGTTTCCCTCACTGCCCCACCAATTCACCCCGCTGCCCCACAGATTCTCCTGCTGCCCTCCGACTTATGGACATCCATGTGATGAGGTACTTAAATCACATGTAATCAAGGGGATTTGCATATACTCACTAGAATTCTCACCAGATGACTACATTGATGCTGTCACACTATTTTGCTAAAGGCAAGGTATTATTTCAGGATGAAGGAAAATAACCACATCTCTGGCAAAACAGTGAGACAGCATCAGTGTAGTCATCTGGAGAAAATTCTAGTGAGTAGTCTGGTTTGATTTGTATTAGTACCCATTACTTTTGGCAGTCCAGGGTCTCCATGGGACTCTCCTCCAGCACCAGTTGATTTTCTTCCTATCCATTTTCCTACTAACTGTCCAGCTTTCATAACCACAAACAGAAAATAAACCACTTTCCATCCTTATCAATGCACCTTAGGAAACAACATAAAGGCAATAATTTATTAATTTTCTGAGTAAATAAAATGACATTGAGATTAAAACATAATCCAGAGAATTCCCCAAATATTATTAGTATGCATTGCTCATAGACTGAACAACATTAATGAAGTAGGGTGACCAGGCAGTGAAGGGGCGGGGGTAATTATAGCTAGAAACAACAAATCCTGTGCCTAGTAGAGTACTGGAGATCATATATAGATAGTTGGGAGGAGGGGAAGCCACCTGCATTTGTCATATTTCTTAAAACTTTCCACTACAAAGCAATATTCGATGCTTAGAGCAACAGGGAGTGTCTCACACTGCCCTGAGAGGCACAGAAGCCTTATTTTCCAAAATCTGTGGGTGTTAAAGTCCCACTGTAAACAATGACATAGTACAATAGGTAAAGGCAAAGGGGTATAATAGGGGATTAAACTGGGACTTTCCCTGTCAGATGGGGCTGCTGGAGGCTATGCACTTTATTTCCTAAAGTATAGTAAAGGTAAAGGTTTTCCCCTGACATGAAGTCCAGTCGTGTCCAACTCTGGGGTATGGTGCTCATCTCAATTTCTAAGCTAAGGAGCCGGCATCATCCGTAGACACCTCCAAGGTCATGTGGCTGTCATGACTGCATGGAGCGCCGTTACCTACTCGCCGGAGCGGTACTTATTGATCTACTCACATTTGCATGTTTTCAAACTGCTAGGTTGGCAGAAGCTGGGGCTGACAGCGGAAGCTCACACCGCTCCCCGGATTCGAACCTGCAACCTTTCAGTCAACAAGCTCAGCAGCTCAGCACTTTAACCCACCATGCCACCGAGGGCTCCTATGTACAATGGTGTCCTTTATAGATATATATAAAAAAATCAAAGTCTGCTTTTTTTGGGAATATTTTCAAACTATGGTTGGTTGATAATGTGTTAATATGGAGGACTGGCTGTATCTGGAAACCTGGTGGTGGGGGCAGAAGAATAATCCACAATGCCCTAATAATTAAAAACACAAATTATTTTGAAAAGCAACATACCAAACTTTGTCCATTCTGTTAAACCAAACTATGAATTAGATCAGTAATTTATTATATTGATGACTGACTGTGGATGGGAAACAACAATGGTGTTTGGTGCCAACATTTGTCTCATGGTGGACTCCAGTTACATATCCTCTAACTGTCACAATTTGGTGGGGACAATTCCAATTAGTCATAGGTCCCCCCCCCCCTGCTGCTTTTATAGTACTGCAGATTGTCTTTTTTCATACTACTTTTTTCCTTCATTCTTGATTTACTTCAGTTGCTACAAACTGAGTTCAAATTGAGCAAAGTACTTTGCTCTCACTCAACCCAATAGAAATGATATTATTATTTCACTTTTATAGCTGTGATTGAGATGCAAAGCAGAGAGGAAGTGCAGGTGGGGTGGAGTCTCCCCTTCCCAAAAGGATCAGGTGAAAACAAATTGTTGACCCCTTCTACAGTGCCTGATAATCCAGGTTATCAAAGCAGAAAATCCACATTATCTGTGGATTATCTTAGTCTACACCGTCATATAATCCACTTCAAAGTAGGTAATGTGGATTTTATATTGCAGTGTAGAACAGGCCCCTGTTTGTATGTTATTTCTCACTAATAAATTTCCGCCATCTTGCCACATTCATATGTTGTTTGGTCACACATTTCCCATTTTTTACAGGTGAAATGTTGGAAAATATGCAACCATAGGGGGTTTGGGGGGGGGGGGGTAGAAGAGAAACAGTCATCTGAAAAATATGATCCACAATGACTGGACTTGAGGAGAAGCCATTCCTAGTTTGTGCCTCTGGGTTTTCAATCTGTGTTCAGCCAATATTCCTCACTTAAGACAACTTTGAGGAGTTGTGAGGAAGATGTTTTGGTGCACATCACGGCTCCAGGTAGGGTCATTTTGTGGGCAACAAAATCCGCATGCAATGCTTCAGACGAATTCACTCAATTGTTCTTGTACATAGTCAATTATGCAAAAAAAACCCAGCAATAATATTGATATATTTTATTTTAGCCTGGTAGCTTTCTAACCTTCTGACCTATTCCATTTTATTTACAGTTTAATTTAATCCAGATTTTTTTTCTCTCCCAAAGAGTGCCTATGGCATTCGGAGAAAATTTCCCAGCTGGTTTCACAGACCCAGATGGTTCAAACGAGAATCCATATGTCCAAGTGTTAATTCAGACTGGACAAGCTATCTCTAAGGCTCTCTGGGCTCATCAGTGATTAAGAAACATGCCACTAATGTGCAGTTAGTTCAATCACTCTATAAATTGCCAGCTCAACATTAGAAATGAAGCAACAACAGGGAACAATAGACCACTGGCATCTATTCTATTGACTTCAGTAGCACTATGCCTGGATCTACACACTGCCATATAATCCAGTTTCAGAATGCATATTAACTGCATTGAACTGGATTATATGACAGTGTAAACCCATATAATCCAGTTCAATGCCATTAATCTACATTCTGAAACTGGATTATATGGCTGTGTAGATTCAGCCTATACAGTGCGCTGGACTGAAGTACACAAATTATGGCCCCAAGTACACTGCCTTACAATGCATTTTGAAACTGCATTATATGGTCCCTGTGCAGACTCTTATAATGCAGTTCAATATAGTTAAACTGCATTATACGAGTCTACACTGATTATATAATTCATTTTCAAAATGCATTATATGGCAATGTAGAAGGACCCTATATTCTGTGGAACTATCATGTTCTGGAGGCTAGGGCAACAGGGATAAGACAATGTTCTCTAAAGTAAGGGATATCTGGCATTCCATGCTGCCTCAGCCTATGCACTTGTGTTTAACATGGAACCCTGCAGCTAATGGTTGTAATAGTGTTGCTCCCAATACAACATTCTCATGAATTCTGTCTTTCCTTCACTATGCTTGAGTTAGTGCTTGTGGTAGGAAGGAGGAAAGAAATTAAAAAGCCCAGCTGCTTCTATTTTTGTTACTTGGTGAAGTTTTTATTGGCATACGTAAAAGAACATGGATTTCCAAGCAATATTTTAGGAGAGAGAAATGTCTATGTTATGTAACTAAAATAGCTAAAAAGGGAAACAGATTTTAGTTATTAATACAGATTTTTTGGAGCATGAAACAAATGAAAGCCATCATGCATGAATCACCATGAGCTACTGTACATACCTTTTATTCATTTCTGCCTAAACACTACGTGTCTGATTGCAACTAGCAAAGGATTTGAAAAAGAGAATCCAAAAATCCTCACCGAATCTGATATATTGGACTATCTCTATTTCAATGCCTGGTGAACAGCTACAGAGTTTCACTCTGCAAATATGTGTACTCTCTGTATATAACAAATATAACACATTTGGGTTGTTGTAGGTTTTTCGAGCTGTATGGCCATGTTCTCGAAGCATTTTCCCCTGATGTTTCACCTGCTTAAGTGGAAGGCATCCTAAGAGAACTCACAACCTCTGAGGATACCTGCCATAGATGCAGGTGAAACATCAGCAGAAAATGCTTCTAGAACATGGCTATACAGCCCGAAAAACCTACAACAACCCAGTGATTCTGGCCATGAAAGTCTTCAACAATACATAACACTAGGCTTGTTTGATAAAAAAAAAGTTCAAAAGTCGTTTCGGATGTCCCACAATTCTATAAGAATTTGCGTGGTAATCAACATTCTAGATTTATGTAGGGTGAATGAGCCATGTGTGTTTTTCTCCATAAAATATTTCCTCCACAACAAAATTCTCTTTGATCTATTTTTCCTCCTGACAAACGTTCCCATCTGTTGGGAAACCTATTTTCTGACCCAAGAATGAATATTTATTTATCTACTACACTTATATTCTGCAAAGGCAATAATTCGATGCTGTGTGTACACAATTAATCAATAAATAAACAAACCAGTTAAATCACATTAAAACAAAAATTTAAAATCTCATAATCCATGACATAATCCAGTGCCAATCTAAGTCATCAATGGCCTCTTATTCTACTGCTCCCATTGCTGATCCCAGAGCTATGCATTTAGTTTTTTCCGTAAGGTCAGGAGGGAGGGGATGATCTAATTGCACTGGGGGACCACCACTGAGAAGGCTCTGTCTCTTGTCCCCACCAGTCACACTTGTAAGGGGGATGGGACCGAGAGCAGGACCTCCCCTGGCAATCTTAGCTGAATAATTGTGAATATTCTTTTGATCTCTAGTTTTCTGTACCCTGCTTTCACTTTTTATCAACTATTGTTTGCCTCGTTCTTTTTAATAGTACAATTGCATCATTCTACTCAGTCCAAGACATAGGGTGCACCTACACCAGGGGTGCTCAGAACGGTGATCGCGATCACCAGGGTGATCTTCGGGCCTCATCCTGGTGATCTTCAGGCCCCTGACCAGGTTTTTTTTGCTGTTGGTCCTTTTCACGCGCCCCTGCATGCTGCAAAGAAGTCCTCCGTCGTTGCTCCTCCCTACTCGCGTGCCGCCTCCAAAAGCTCCAGAGTCCAAGAGGCAGAATGGGCCCCCTCTTTTGGATTCCTCCTCCTCCCTCCATTCTTCTCCAGCCACTCAGAGTCGTAGGAGACCAAAGGGGGCGGGCCTGGATGACGCGATGCATGGCTGGCCCTGCGCGCATGCACAGAAGCATCCATTTTGCCCCTTGGACTTCTCGTGAGCTCTTGGAGGCGGCACGCATGCTGGCGGCATGGAAATAGGAGCAACGACGGAGGAGGAGAAAGACGCTTTGGGGTAATTTCCTTACCGCATCTCAAAGGTCGGTCTTTTTACTTTGGGGTGGGTGCTTGATTGTTCTGTGGCATGTATCTTTGTTTATTTTTCATGTTTAAAAATGGCCTTTTAGGTCCAAAGCCTCTCTGCTTGCTTTGTTCCTTGAGAAATATATGTTGTGGAATATGGAAATGTGGGAGAAATGGGGTGGGTGCTTGATTGTACTTTGGCATGTCTCTTTGTTTCCTTTTTATTTTTAAAAATGGCCTTTTAGGTCCAAAGCCTCTCTGCTTGCTTTGACATTGAGAAATATATGTTGGGGGATATGGAAATGTGGGAGAAATGGGGTGGTTGGATGTATTTTTGCATGCCCCTTTGTTTATCTTGCTGAGTATTAAATGACCTTGCAGTTCAAAAGCCCTCTTCTTACTTTCTGGCTGATAATATGTGTGGTAATATGGCAGTGTGGGAGAAATGGGGTGGTTGGATGTATTTTTGCATGCCCCTTTGTTTACCTTGCTGAGTATTAAATGGCCTTGCAGTTCAAAAGCCCCTCTTCTTACTTTCTGGCTGATAAATATGTGTGGTAATATGGCAGTGTGGGAGAAATGGGGAGGTTGGATGTATTTTCATGCTCTGTTTTATATTGTTGTTATTAAATTGAAATGTTGATGTTTTATAACTTCATTTTATGTAAACTGCCCCGAGCCTGCTGGAAGGAGCGGTACATAAAAATGAATAATAAATATAAATAAATAAATAAATAGTTATACGTTTTACATTTTTGCGTAGGTGATCTTTGGGACTTGGTCTTTTAATCAGTAGCTCCCATGCTGAAAAAGTGTGAGCACCCCTGACCTACACTGTAGAATTAATGCAGTTTGACACCACTTTAACTGCCGTAGAACATTGCTATGGAATCCTGGCATTTGTAGTTTGGTGAAAAGTTTAGAAAAGGTTAAAAACATAGAAACCTATGATTCCTGTGATTCCATAGACTTGAGTCATGACAGCTAAAGTAGTGTCAAACTGCATTAATACTAGAGTGCAGACAGAGGCGGATTTAACGGTAAGCGAAGGGAAGCCGCCGCTTATGGGTGCCACGTGGCCAGGGGCGCATCTGGCCACGGCCGCCAGGTTCAGTGCATGGAGCGCTATGGAGGCGGCCGGAGGCGGCCAGAGGTGGAGCGTGCCCCCGGCTGCAAAAAGTTCCTCCCCGGCCCCGCGTTGGAGGGCGACCAGTGGCTCCGGGCAGCCAGGCCCAGCCCACAGCAATGCCGCATGCGTGGAAGCCAGCTAGTTTCACGCATGCGCCGTTGCAGGGGGGAGGAGCTTTTTGCAGCCTCTCTTTTGGCCCCGCATAGGGCGCATGCACGAAACTAGCTGGCTGTGTGCATGCATGCTCCAGTGCGCACATGCACAATTTCCACCAGGATGGAGAGCCAGGGGGCGCCAAAATAATGTTTGCTTACTACTTTTTATTAGCTTCGTCCGGTCCTGAGTGCAGATGGACTCTGTGTGTATGTGTGTGTGTGAGAGAGAGGAAAGGTGGGAGGGAGAGGGATCTGATTTTGACTGCAGGCAAGTCAACTGACAGGTTCAAAATTGTACACTGACAGGTTCAAAATTGTGATTACTCTTCAGTCAAGTGATAGAAACTGTCCCTTTAGAATTGAGATCACATCCTTAAATGCACAGACTTGGTATGCAGACCATGGGATGATTCCTGGATCCCGAGGTGCAAGTTTGCTCCATTACATTTGCACTTGCCAGAAGGTTCAGACAACACCTTCCTTGTGATTAAAATCAGGGAACTGCTGATCAAATCCCCACCCACAGAGACAGTCTCACAGATAACTAAAGACCAAAGTTGTGTAGGGCTTTATAATTAATGCCAACACCTTGGATCACGGCACAGTATAATTAGCAACTGGTCCAGCTGCACATTTGGAGACTGCAAATACACGGAAGAAGAAAAAACCAAAAGTTACATCAGATGTATCCTCCGGTTGTGCTTTTAAAAACCAAATATTTCAAAATAATGATTTCTAGGATGAACAAAAATGGGAAGTATAATATGAAATAACAATTGCTCTGAGATATACCCCATGATAACGTTTTAATTAGTTCAAAAAGTGGTGATTAGGGAAGAGAGCATTCTGTGTGTGTGTTTGTGTGTGTGTGTGTGTGTGTGTGTGTGTGTCAAGGTCTTCATTCCTTCCGCGTTGGGCAGACTGATATGAAGAAAACCACGAATAGGGATAGTTTAGAAACTGTCTAGCCTCTCTCATAGGGTGCATCTTTATAGTAGAATTAATGCAGTTTGAGACAATTTTAACTGCTGTGTCTCAATGCTATGGAATCATGGAGCCTTTTGCTATGGACGAATATGCATATAGAAGCCTGAATCTATTGGTTGTCAAATTAGACTAGGGACCATTGCACCAGCAATCACCAGCGAAAGGGAAGGTGTGCTCGTGGCACCTTGCACATCCTTCCTCCTCTCCTCATCACATGGTGGGGGCAGCAAAGGGTGCTTTGACACCCTTCCCCCCCCCCCATCTGATGGCAGAAAGGTGGTAATGCGCATTGCCCCGCCTCCCTTTCTGCCCCCATATAGCAAAATGGGGAGAAAAATGCGGGTAGCTTCATAAGAGCTAGCCAAACTACACTTTCCCCTCCGTAGTGGAAGAGAAAGCATAGTTTGGCTCTTCCCCTCCACTTTGGGAGGAATGGGGGGAGGGCTGCCCTGAGGTCCTAGATTTGTTGAATAGTGAGTCAACATTTGCATAATTCTTATTTATTTACTGGGTTTACTCTAGTTGGGATTACCCATAAATGCAGAAAGGTATTTTCCCACCTAACTTCTGATACAGCTGGAAATGTGTATGCAGATACATAATAAAAGGTCACTCTAGCTTTCAGAGCTTCACTAGGATTGTCTCACCCAAGTTCACTTTTGGGTGGGAAAAAAAGGATGCGTTTGGCTCCGCATTTACAGGAATGTCTGGTATCACCCAATCATGAACCTAAGTATTGTTAGATCCCATCCATTGATGTATTTAGGCTGTAACTTGCCTAGTTTTAACACGCATAATAATGGCACACAATGATGTCAGAATGACTGAATCAGACAGCAAAAAATAGCAAGATGTTAAAATCTCCCAGACTGGTTCATGTCAATAACACTGTTATTATCTCCTATTTAATCAAGGAAGAAATTCTTTATCCGTGAGCAAAAACTGTTCCAATAATTTTGTTTTACCAGACAAAGGCGTGAATGAACAGATTCCAGTAAATGTAACCAATTATTAAATTCTTGCTGGATCAATCCTGTCATGAACAAATGTTTTCATAGATTTATAATATTCCTTGAATCCTTTTCAGTTCTTGTGATTTTTGTTCTTACTTGCGGCTGTTGTTTGTGATGAATGAAAATGTTGCTTCTTATATATGTATTTATTTACTTACAAATAAAAACAAGTGAATGCTCATTTATAGATATTATGCATGTGGGGAGTGGGCAGAAATAAAACCAAGGATGGGGTGAAAGTGAGGCATGCTGATTTTGCCTAACTTAGGGCCATAAAGGTTGTTTTGGTCTACAACCATAATACGCTTCAGCCACTACATCAATTGTAGTAGTACAGCATATCTGAAAGTCATCCACTGTTTCCATTATGTCAGAAACTAGGACACAAAGCCATAGATCCAAATTAGATTTTTTAAATGATATAAAGACCTTTTTGAAAGAAGCACAAGAAATTTCAGCTAAAAATAGGCTAAAATCAAGCTCCAGCAGGAAACATTGATAAATGTTCCCTGAGCGGTGTGCCAAAGTTTATGTATCCTTTTTTTCTTGCTTTGAAGCACCTCCACTTTTTCATCCCTGGACACTGGTGAGTACAAATCATTGAACATCTTGAGGAACAAAATTATCTGGAAAAAAGTCTACTAATCTTGTATTCTATCACCCAGATACTTAACTAGGAAGAATGTTTCATTGTTTATCTTAGCAGAAGTCTAAAAGAGGAAAGATTTTATAAGTACACTTCTTGGAATCAAGGAAATAGTACAGTAGAGTCTCGCTTATCCAACATAAATGGGCCAGCAGAACGTTGGATAAACCAAAATGTTGGATAATAAGGAGGGATTAAGGAAAAGCCTATTGAATGTCAAATTACGTTACGATTTTACAAATTAAGCACCAAAACATAATGATCTACAACAAATCGACAGAAAAAGCAGTTCAATACATGGAAACGTTATGTAGTAATTACTGTATTTACAAATTTATCACTAAAACATCACAATGTATTGAAACAGCTATGGATCCGGGCGGAAGGCAAACTGCGTTGGATAACACAGAACATTGGATGAACAAAGGTTGGATAAGTGAGACTCTACTGTATTAACATTATTCTGGCAGCATATTTGGAACATTGATAGCATTGCCTTCTGGGCCCAAGAGCATTTCTTCAAGTGTGTTTATCAGTCAGTGAACTTGGCAATCAAAATATATTTCAAATACACAGTTCACAGGGCTGCCGTTTGCTTGCTCATTTGCTTGTTTCATCCAGGCAATTTAACAACCTCAAGGATTGCAAGGCAGCTGCACCAATTGTTAAACAATTTAGTTCTTCAGGAAACTTCTGGGTAAAACATGCAAGTAGTTCATGCTTTTGTAGTAGGACAGACCCTTATGACCACTCACAAGGGAGAGGTGGAGAAACGGATTGATGACCCTAAGGTAATAGTTGGTTGTCTGAATGGACACCCAGTCCTTCAGTTTGGGCACCCAGAGGAGACAAATCGATACGCACAATTTAATCTGTGGATCAATACATTCAGGTGAGATGCTACTAAAACACTTACTTGAGGAAGATACCTACGTGTAGCTGTCCCAGCTGATCGGTGACTGTTGACATCTGTTCAACTGCAAAGAGATAGCTCTTGCAAAAAGATGTTGTTTGCAGAAACTCTTTTGCATGGCTCTTTTCCTACAAAACATAAAAATGAATAACATTTTCTAGTCTGGTCTAACTCTACATATACATGCACAATCTTGATGTTCTATGTATGTACATGTTTGCAATAATATATAATGGTATATATATTCTGAACTGCAAGATTCGATATGATATCCTAATGTTCTGTAAAGAAAAAAAATCCTGAACTGCAAATTCCAGTATCCCACTCCATTAGCTATTGCTGACTAAATTTGCTTGGATTTGCAGTTTTAATATCCAGAGGTCTATCTGATCCACACTCATTTTTGATGCAAAAGAAAAAAACCTCCTTAAACATATTTTTGCAATCTTAAAACAAGTGACCATTAGCATTACTTTTTCTCAAGTTTGAAATAATTTTATATTACTATTATTATATTTGCTTTTTATATATCTCTGCTTATATATATCTTTGCTTATTATATATCTTATACAGTACAGATGGTCAAACACTAATTACTGATAAAACCTCCATCCTGAACCGATGGGCTGAACATTTTCAGGGTCTCTTTAATGCCAGCCGAGTAGTCCAAGGTTCAGCTATCCAACACATGATACAACAACCAATGAAAAATGAACTGACACAGCTCCCACTCTGGAAGAGACCATTGAGGCCATACAGCAGTTGAAAAATGGCAAGGCAGCCGGGATCGATGGAATCCCACCTGAAGCTTGGAAACAGGGAGGTCATGTACTGCATGCTAAATTCCACGAGCTCCTTGTGAGTTGCTGGGAAAAAGGTGAACTGCCATCAGATCTCCGAGATGCAGTTATCATCACCCTGTATAAGAAAAAGGGAACAAAATCCGATTGCTCAAACTATCGAGGTATAACACTGCTCTCCATTGCTGGAAAAATCCTTGCAAGGATACTCCTGAACAGATTAGTTCCGGCTATTGCAAAAGAACTCTCCCTGAAAGCCAATGCGGCTTCAGAGCAAATAGGAGCACCACAGATATGGTTTTTGCCCTTAGACAACTGCAAGAGAAATGTAGAGAGCAGAACAAAGGACTCTATGTAACATTTGTCGACCTCACCAAAGCCTTCGACACTGTGAGCAGGAAAGGTCTGTGGCAGATCCTGGAACGTCTAGGATGTCCCCCCAAGTTCCTCAAAATGATTGTCCTGTTACATGAGGGCCAGCACGGTCAAGTCAGATATGGCGATGCTCTCTCGAGCCCTTTCTCATAACTAATGGAGTGAAACAAGGTTGTGTTCTTGCACCAACCCTATTTACAATCTTCTTCAGCATGATGCTCCAAAGGGCTATGGCAGACCTACAAGAAGAAGACGGCATATATATACGCTATCGTACTGATGGTAGCTTGTTCAACTTAAGCCGTCTGAGGGCTCGCACTAAGACTCTAAACTATCTAGTCCGTGAGCTGCTTTTTGCTGACGATGCTGCCCTTGTCGCCCATTCAGAAGCAGCCCTGCAGCGCCTCACATCCTGCTTTGCAACAGCTGCAGAGCTGTTTGGGCTGGAAGTCAGCCTGAAGAAAACAGAAGTCCTCTACCAGCCCGCACCACAGGAAGAACACCACCATCCTCACGTCAGCATAGGCACATCTGTGCTTAAGTCCGTTCAGCAGTTCACCTACCTGGGAAGCATCATCTCTTCAGACGCCAAGATTGACAAAGAGATAGATCACAGATTATCAAAGGCATATAGTGCATTCGGAAGGCTTCACAAAAGAGTCTGGAGCAACAAGCACCTGAGACAAAGCACCAAAATCAGTGTGTACAGAGCTATCATACTGTCCATTCTCCTCTATGGGTCTGAAACATGGGTCACCTATCGCCAACACCTACGACTCCGAGCGCTTTCATCAGCGCTGTCTTCGCACAATCCTAAATATACACTGGACCGACTATGTGACGAATGTTGCTGTCCTTGAGCAAGCAGGGATCACCAGCATTGAGGCCATGCTATTGAGAACACAGCTGCGCTGGGCAGGACACGTCTCTAGGATGGAGGACCACCGCCTCCCAAAGATACTACTCTACGGTGAACTCGCCACGGGTCAGCGCAAGAGAGGCGCCCCCCAAAGAGATATAAGGACTCCCTGAAACAACATCTCAGGCTTGGCCAGATTGATCACCAACAATGGTCCACCCTGGCCTCACATCGGGAGGCATGGAGAAGCACTATCCACAATGCTGCGGCCTCTTTCGAGAAGACACGCCGAATGGGTCTCGAAGAGAAACGACAACGCAGAAAGAACCGCAACTTGGAAAAAACATCACCCAAGGAGACTTTCTGCTGCGCTTTCTGCAACCGAACTTGCCTATCTCAGATTGGCCTTTTTAGTCATCAACGCGCTTGTAAAAAGCGTGGGATGAGTCCTTCCTGAATCTTCGTTCGCGAAGTAATGCCGAGAGAGAGATATATCTCTGTGTGTAGATTAATAAAAATGGCTAGGATAATGATATGTGTAAATATATATGGGAATTTCTATTCATTGCATTTTTTAAAAAACCAATAACTTCTCAGCATACGGTAATCTAAATATCAGAATGTTATGTAATAAAGATGTTTATGCTTACAAACCATTTGAATAGGATAATGAATTCCTAGTAACAATTTGTTTTTAAAATATTCAACATAAGCTTAGTGTGCAATATATGCATTATTATGTAAAGGGTTGGGACTCTTTTTTAAAGATTGTAATCCTGCTGCAAAACTTTTGGGAGCTGGTTTAAGGGGGAAGTTTGAAGTTTAGATCACCAAAAAAGGGAATCCTTAAAAGTTTTATTAAAAAGTTTTGGCATTAAAAGCAACTTGTTAAAAAGACAAAACGTTATCATTCTGTTTCATGGCTGAATTGGTAAAAGGAAATGACCAGACACACTGCTTTTTCTAAATGGAAACAAATATGAACATATTATTTTGTGTGTACATCTTTAAAGGCCATCAGATGATTTTCTTTCAGTCCTTAGACTTATCTTTCTTTCCTTTTCTAAGAGGAGTCACAGCAACAACCAGAAAAACAACAACAAAGGTTTAAATATGGTTCTACCACACACACCTACAAAAGAGCTGTGTTATTTTAAACATCAGAAACTGGTAGATGATATTTAAAAGAAAAAAGTGAGTCAGAAAAGTAATTGCTAAAGCTAATGCCATGAAGTGTAACATAAAATCAGAGATAGCAAAGCAGTTAATGGCTTTGTAATACGGCCCACACAAAAGAATCACCCATGGTTGAGAGATTATCCTACCGGAAAAAAGAAAGGGGGGAAATCAAAATGCAAGAGAGTGCTAAATACATACACTTGTTATACACGGCTACTGCAAGAGCAATTACCAAATAAGATGTTTATACAAAATCACAATTTCTAATAATCGACATCAAGTAAATACTAAATACTAGTCTTGTGCATTCGTATGGAATCGCTATCCATTTCTGTTTGTCCCATTTGTATGGCCCCTTTTCTGTCCTCTGCTTCCAAAAACGGCCACCTATACAAATGAAGATTTTCGGACCTTGGGCAGCAAAGCGCCACGGCCTGGCAGGGCCTACAGCTGAGTGTGCCAGCTGGGCCTACGACCGTTGAGCACTTAACGCTTGGCAGTAGGGCCTGCCAGGCCCTGCCAGGTGGGACTACGAGTATCAAGTGCTCAATGCTAGGCTGTAGGCCCTGCCAGCCAGGCCTATGGTTGTCGAGTGCTTAGCTGTAGGCCCTGGCTGGCAGAGCCTACATCTGACCAGGCCCGGCACTCGGCTGTAGGCCCTGCTAGCCAGGCCTATGAGTGTCAAGCCAGGGCCTACATCTGAGCGGATCCAAGCAGGTCCGAGGAGGTTGTACCATTCCTTGCCATCTCATGGATAGAACAACGTGAAAACACTAAATAAACAAATGAAACAGTAACCGGGCCCATGACTAGTAAATACATTCGTCATGCAGTTAATATATCATTACTTCTTTTTAGTGATCAATTGTCTTGCACTACCAGCTTCTCACACTGAACCTTAATATGTTTTTGAGAATGTTGGGCTTTATGTGTTACATTATATTTCATGTTTGTAATGTATTATAACTGGAGAACTGAGAGATGAACACTTTAAATCTCCTCCAAAATGTTTCTGCCACAGTAAATTTCTCAACTAAGCTGTGACACTTCCTCGGCGTTGTTACGTAGGAAGTTCAGTACATTTACTTCCCTCTCTCCCTGTTAGCTTAACTATTTTACTAAGAGTATAATTACTTTATGTCAGAGGCACTGTTGCTTTTATCTTACTTGGTTTTAAACCTGTCCTACTAGGCACGTGCCAATCTTTCTTCCAGCTAAATTACAAAACTTTATACAATGTTGTATTTCAGCTTTTCTATTGGCTTCTGGTATTTAGTGCATACCAACCAATTAGTAATGAGATCTGCTTGGAAAGTCTAGTGGTCTTTTCTGTAACCTTGTAGCCTCGGGACTACTCAAAGTGTAAGCATGACAGTTTGACGTGCTTACTCTCATCATTTCTTTGTGTGGAAATGAATGAGGGATTAGTAGTGCTTAACATAAGAACTGTGTCTTGCTTTCTTTATCCTTGAAGATAGTAAGAACTTCAGTGGCTCCAAGAGCAAAGAAGCAACCATTCTAAGGAAAATACAAAGGATCTGGAAAATATGTATTAATCTTTAATTGTAGAACAAACCACTTGTGCGATGGAGGATGAGGCCATGGTGTTCTGCCATTGTTACGGCTTCATTCTACCACTGCAACTCTAGTGACTAAGCAAAATAAATTTATGTTTTCCCAAAGCACATTTTCTCATTGAAACCTGGACTCCGAGGAGAGGATGTCTTGTTGTATAGAAAAGCTTGTTCCCAGAAACCTCTGGGAACAGTTATTCATCTGTATAGCAATGCGTGACAACCAGAGCACTTTTGGTTTTGGTATTGTTCTTCTGCTATGGCTTGCCAATGTGGCAATGTCTTTAGAGGCAAGGGCTCCAAACACCTGTGATATTGGCTTAAATGTGGTTAATTTTGTTTTCTGGAGATAAATTTTTGGAGAAAATGTACATGGTACAATATATCTACCAGAAGGAGGACGATGGTGAAAAATATGTGCAACTGGAAGTGAGCAAACATTTCAGGCAATTTTGATAATAAATAGAAGACAGCAGCATATGAAATGTCTTTGTGTGATTAAAGCACAGGAAACACACTTAAAGGAGAACTAGTAAATTAGGCAAAGCTTTTGACTTTCAAAAAATGAAAAACACATCTGAAATTCACTGAACTTTGAATTGACTCACAGTGTAGTATATTAATGTGAACAGTCATTGCTGATTCCCAGGATCTGCTGATAGACTGGATGTAGGTCAATAAAATGAAATTTATCACCACAGGCAGTTCATTTAGTCAAGAGCGAGTGTTAAACCTGCTCTGTATCAAATTGCACCCCCCTGTAAGATCAGTGCCATAATTTAGAGAAAGATTTTAGATCTACATCATTGTTTTAATGCTCAAATAACCTCAGTAGCATGAAAACATCTTAGGTTCAGTCTACACTAACTAAAAACACCATACTCACTTCATAGACACTCTTGGTACACTCCATCTGTGATAACTTGTTTGAAATGTGGTTCTTGTGGGTTGAAACTATTTTTATTACCTTTTAGTCCAAGGTTTTGCAGAATATCTGAACTTTTAGGCATGTGGCCAGCTCTCAAGAAAGCATTGTTTCACACAGTAAAAAATCACACCACAAAAAAGACAGCATTGTTTCAGTGTGCCATTGGGGAGAGAAGTTAGTGGCAAACAGAACTGGTGGGAGGTGATCATTCCTGCCAGGAAGTAGTTCTTTTCCAGGTTGATTTTTTAAAGAAGGTTCATTTGTACATATACAGTATGTATCAGTATATCAGTATTAGTGGTTCACAGAAAATACATTTATTCACATGGAGGACAAAGGGAAAAAAGAGTGTCAATAGCCAGGTGGATAAAATAACGCAAAAGACTGTAAAAGCAAACAGTCCCCTAACAGAGAGTTGAGTTCACCAGAGGGAAATGTATGACCAGTTTTGGTGATCTCACCACAATGTATGTAATATGTGTGGTATGCAACCTGTGGTCCTCCACATATTTTGGACTTCAGCTCCCAGAAGTCCTGATTATTTGGCAAACCGGCTAGGGCTTCTGAGAGTTCAAGTCCCAAACACCAGGAAGGCCACAGATTGTGTACTGCTGCATTAATGTATCACTGCAGAACCAATGCAAACTGGGAAAATACAGTGCCAAACAAATCTTTTTTCCTCAATGTAGACAAGCAAAAAAGACATCATATGTGACAAATTTTGGTGGCAACTCCAGTTGGGCCACAGCTTTGCCATGGAATCCACCAGCTCTCACTACATATGGGGAAAGTACTTCCAGGGCAGCTCCAGGACAAAACTGTGGTGGAACCAAAGTCGCTGCCACAAAAAAAAACCTCTCCAGTGACAACATGAGATGCTTTCCATGTTGCATTGCCCTCCATGGGGCAAGCCAGCCGACAGATACTTCCATGTGATGAGGGAGGGAGAAAGTTGGAATGGTGCAAGGCACAGGATGATAGGTCCCCATGCCTCCTGGGCAGGGGCTGCCTGGATTGCCATGACGTGCGGCGATCCACAATGATTATGGCAGCACATGTGACAAGGTAGTTAGACTCAAGCTTCAGTAGAAAAGTCCTTAGAGCTTCAATCTCTCCTAGATTGGTCCAGTGACAGTTATTAATATTCTGGCAGTTCCCCACAAGACAGGTAGGGCTGCCTTCGAAGACTGTTCAAATGTTATATTGAAGACGGAGCCAGCTTGTTTCCACTGCTCCAGAGTTTATCAAGTCCATTAGGACATGGAACAATGGAGTCAAACTTGAAAAAAAAGCATTCCACCTGAAAGTTTGGAAAAACTTCTTAACAGTAATACTGTTCAATAGTGGAATATGTTGCTCCCAAGTGTGGCTGAGTCTTCTTCTCTGAGGTATTAAAACAGAGGCTGGATGACAATCTATTTGTTAGCAAAATGGGTTGGATTTGATAGTTCTTGTGGTCTTTTCCAGTTCTACATTTCTGTGATTCTATGATGTTGTCCCTGACAAATGAAGGACATTGAGACTATGAATGTTTAAGTTTTCATTTTGAAATTGATTACTTCATTTTGAGACAAAAAAACGCAGATGAATGCCAAAGAAAGGTTTTCATTAAGAAGGATGGTTTAATCTCTCGCCAAACTGCACGTAAGGTGTTAATAGTGCTAAAATGAAATAGTGCCTAAAACAAAACCTCCTCATTTTTCTCACAGTTCATAGATATTTGATTAAGATGTATCATCTTTTCCAAATATTTGCTTTGCTGCAATTGGAGACACTGCAGATTATGTGAGATGGGACTGAACTCTAATCTTCCATACTTGTCTTTGAATCTTTGCCTTCTCTTCCAGTTCATTTTTGGAAGGATCAAAGGATTTTTTAAATAAAAAATTAGTAATTTCACCCCTCTGTAAGGTCTGGAGTTTTCTTCAGACGTAAAAACCTGAATTCTACGTTTAAAATTCAATTACATCATGATTAAAAGGGGGGGGGGGAGAGGAATCTAGCATTCATGGCCTCATTATAGGCACAAAAAAGGGGATGTTCATAGAGGCCATAGAGAATATAAAAGATTTATTTATGATGTATTACTGTAATTTTTAATTTAGACATGCAAATTTTTTAATTTGCACTGACTGCTTTGCCTTAATGGTTTTGATTAATACTTGGAGGTAGTGTTTGTGAAAGAGATTTATACTGTGATTCATCTGCAAAATAATCAAATCATTACCAGCTAATGACAAAGCTGTGAAAAATGATATAGATATTGTGTAACTCGCAGCTATTGCAGTTCATGCGAATGTACCCCAATCCTTCCAGCAAACACGGTCTTGTGTTAATAACTGCTGGGAAGTTCGCTCTAGGTCCACTCTAATTTGGCAACCCAAAACATTGATCTTAATAAAGCTGTCTGATAAAAGGAGTCATGATTAACATCCCTGAACCCTATATTCAATTGAGCATGCCAAAATACTTTCCTTCTACTCAAAAAAGATACCACAGCATTTCTTTATTATACTGTCATCTCATATACTGTAAGTCTTTGTGAAACAGAACATTCTTTATCACACCAACTCACTGTCCCTTACAGTCAAGTTAGTGTAGATAGTGGATACATACATACCACGTTGAGCACCTTCAGTATCATATATCTATTCATTAGTGTAATTGAATGGATTTGCCAATCCGTGCTCTGGCAATCATACTGCAGCACAATGTTATAACCATGTCTTCCTGCGTTATAGCCATTTCTTTTATTATTTTGTTTATTTTTAGCACAATTGTGCAATTCCGACATTTAAAAACAGAAAGAAAGGAATATAAATATCAGATTAAAGGAAAATGGCCAACTTAATAATAGCAAGGAGAGGAAGCAAATCCTGCCCCCAGTGTCATGATCAATTACACCAAGATAGGTGATAGGAACATTACAAGACTTGGAGTAGTGGGATTCTTGTTGTGCTGTGCAATGCCAATTTGGCTGCCTTGTATACTAAAGTTCAAGTCTTCTAATAGAGGATCTTCTATTAATGTCAGTTAATATCTAATTTCATTTTCAAAAAGAATAAAAAAGAGAACGTTTAGCTGTTCATTGTCCATACATGACCAGCCCACTACCAATTCAAACTTAATTATCTCCAGGTGTTAATCTTGCCTATTATGTTTTGAACAGCAGTTGGAAAACATTTTGTTTTGGGGGTTTTGGGGGTTTTTTTTACTTGCAATTTCTAGGACATGTTAGCTAGCATGGCTAATATCTCTGGGGGTTGTGAGATTATGGAAGGTATAGTCGAAAAAGTAAAATTTCCAGTCACTGATTTTGTTATTGTCAGACCCCAGCCTGGTCCCATAGGCAAACCAGACCGAAGCCATGTTAATTCCAAGACCTCAGTTAGGCTTGAGAGCACATCTCTGCAGAAGTCTCCGTGTCAACCAGCCGTCAAGGGCAGGCACATCCTTTCCTATTCCCAGGCCAATAAGAATAGCTGGTATGGCAAGGCCTTGTTGCCTCCCCGGCTCCCAGGTGCAAGCGCTAATGAGCGGACATTCTTCCCCTCCTCAGAGGGCAAGGGAGGGCCAGGCTCACAGACTATCCATGGGAAAGAGTTACGACCCAGTGAGCGTCTTCAGGAGAGAAACCAGGGAAAACTTATTTAAGCTGCTTCCCGTTGGCACTTGGGATCTTGCGCCAATGTTAAGCTTTCCTCGCCAAGATCCACGTACTCTAGTTCCAGCCCGGGCCAATGGGCCTTCAAGTCATCGTACTCAAGTGTTGCTGAGCCTTTGATTGCCAAGACTTATCCAGGATTTAGCCCATTGGGGCATCAGGACTATTTTGCATTCATTGAACCTTTTTTACTCTTTGGACGATTGCATTGCAATATTAGATGCTGAGAACATCAAAGGACTATATTTTATCTCTTTACTTCTTTTCACTTATTCTAAATAAAGCATTTAATCACAGCTGGTCTAAAGTGGTTTACTGAGGGATCCTTCAGGTCTAAGGTGCAACAGTTATGAACATTTAGGTGGCCATTGCTTGAATTCCATAGTTATTTCAAACTTTGATCCTTTTTGCATGTTACTTTCATGGCCAAAATAGCCATGATGCCAGTTTATGGGAAAGTCAGTGATGGCCTGTTTACAGATACAAATAGCAGCTGGGTGTGGTTTTTTTGTCCAAGACACAACTAGGAAACAATTACTGCCCTACCTGTTATGGTCACATTGTTACTCAGGTGCTACTTACATTTGAAAGGGTGAACATTAATTTTGCTCATGCAATTAACATCACAGCTAATTTCTCCATTAACTTTGGCAATATTTTAAATCTTATCTGATGACAATGTAAAATCTGGAATGACTGGGATGTACAGCTGATCTTTCAACTTCTCTTCTACATTATTAACATTTATGCATTCCAGAAAAGGGAGGTTCAAACAAATTCTTCACAATGAGCTAGGTGTGGCTGTGCCTATTGAAATAAACAGATCAGCTGTTAACCACCATTGTTGGGGGTACTTATTGTTTTAAAATTTATATCTGTGCATCATGTCATGCCATTTGTTTGAAAACATGGGGAACTATCTTGTATCTTATATCTTTAGACTATTTTAAACCGATTTTTCCATATAACCCAGGGTGGCAAAGTATGTTCCTTGAAATGTTACCAGAGGTCCTCTATAGTAACAGCTTGGCCAATACTTAGGAACATTGGGAGTTGCAGCAACATCTGGAGGACCATACTTTGCGTGGCCTTTCTATATCTTATACTTTCAACTTTGCTTGTCATTGTTTAGGAATAAAACCAATACCTTAGAACAGGACTTCTTAATTTTTTCTACTCACTACCCTTTTCAGCTTGAGAAATTTTTACATGACCTCAGGTATATTGGTATTTAAAATAGGTGTAAAAAGCAAACATTTACTGATAATAATTCAGCATTTCCAAGGCTTACAGAGTGACTTTTCTCTCATAAAGTACAGCTGAAGCATCTTCTGCAGAATCCACTGTAAACATGGCACAATAAATTCATGCAAATGTTTAAAACTGACACTAGGGACTTCATCACATGATGGGCTACAAGCCTCCTAGGACGTTTGCAGCACATTTGATTGACAAAGCCCCACACCACCCATCACACAATGTAGACTAAGCCCCTTGAACTGACGAATTCATTAATCTAATCCCAGGGTTTTGTGTACCATTTCTATTAAATTTGGAGCAATGGGGAAAAAATTCAGTTCCGTTTATTGTTGGTAGATTTTTTTTTAGGGAGAAAAGAGCCTGAGATATTTAAAATATATGTTGAAGAAAGTAAAATTGACATATTTCCAGTTCTACTTGGGAGTAGTTTAATGACCTAAGTAAAAAAATACATATAAGCAAATGTGCCTAGGTTCACACTGTCAATTTGGAAAAAGGTATTTCTAATATTTCAGTTAATTCCTTATATATTTTCAAAAATGGCAGTTGTTGAGAAAGTTCTTTTATTGTGTCTACCCAAAGAATAATCCATACTTTTGTGCTGAAAAAGCAAAAAAAATCATCTTAAAATGTAGTTTTAATACAGATGATGAACAAAAACATTTTGCTAACTAACAAATATAATATAGCCTCTGTACCTACAGTACATGTTCTGTACCTTACCCAACTGCATCAAAAAATGTCCTCTCTATGAATTTTCTAGGCACTCCAGGGCAATTCTATGCCCACTTCCAGTAGAAATCACTCCAATACTCACTATTATTTACAGTTTCCACAGTAAATTTAGGAGCATATCACTGCAGATAGTTGGGTCACACTGTATGTAGAACTAATAAAAATATTTCCTCCTCAGATCATCTTTAAAAATAGCTTTTCCTAAATACTCAACTGAAGATGCATCTACACTGTAGGATTAATGCACTTTGACACCACTCTAATTGCAATGGCTCAATGCTACAGAATCATGAGAGCTGTAGTTTGTTAAGGCACCAGCACTCTGTGACAGAAAATGCTAAAGGCCTTGTAAAACTCACATGGTTCAATGAACACATACTTTTTTCATGCACAATATTATTACAAAATATATTATATAAAACTACCTCCAAACTAAATATATAAGGAATATATGAAACATAAATTAACATCATGTTTAGATTTTGGTCCCATCCCCATATCCATATATTGAAATGCAGGTGTTCTAAAAACTGAAAAAATCCAGAATCCAATGGACATTTATTCCCGAGGGATAATCAACCTGCAATTCCATAAATGAAGATCTTCTAGTAAAGAGCATATAAAATATCCACATATTAGAAGAAATGCATATAAAGGTATGTTAACTGATTTTTAACCAAGTAATCTGCAAACATGTGTAGAAACTGGAGGGATTGATGTCTTCCTCCTGTCCCGCCCCCCCGCCCCCCCACAAATTAGAATGGCAAGGAGTCAGACTTGTCAATCACTACCTGAATTGCAGTCTCTGCCTGCTTCCTTTTTATGCTGACTTATACACTTATCCTCGGTTCTGTTTTATGCTCTTTTTAGAACAAAAGCATAAAATAAACAAGCGAAGAAGGGCAATATATTACAATTATGCACTCTGGTATTATTTATTGCAAAAGCAACAGACAAGAAACCTCTGTCAGTCATATATTAATAGCTGTTGCTAGACAAATAAATTAAGGAAAGCTTCCAAAAAGGCAATTCAGAGATGTTCCACCCCTCCCTATGGACACAGAGCCTGCTCACCAGACCCACCTTGGTTCATCAGGGTTGGCTGTCTTCCATATCGCCATGAGGGAGTTATATACTTATCTCAGTTTCTACTGCAGTAGTTTGACAGGAGATGGGGGTAGCGAAAAGGTTGGTGTATGAGTAACTTAATTAATCATGTCTAAATATCCTAAATGGGTGCCAACTTTTAAAAGCTTGCAAGCCTTCTATAAGAAACATTCATGGAGTTCTAGCAAGTTAGTATCTCTGTGAGAGTGCATCCGAGTCCAGAAAACATATTAGATGGTTCTCAAAGCTTGCTATTTGTAGTCTAAGGGTGAATCTACACTACAGAATTAATGCAATTTGGCACCACTGTACCTGTTATGGTTCAGTGCTCTGGCATTACGGCAATGTTTTAGCCTTCTCTGTCAATGTTTTAGCCTTCTCTGTCATCTGATGTCTCACCAAACTACAGCTCCCAGAACTCCATAGCATGGAGCCATGTTGGTTAAAGTGATGTCAAGCTGCATCAATTCTACAGTGTGGCTGCACCCATAGATGCAAATACCCTTAAAAACAATTCTTTATGTAGTTTACAAGACAGAACACTAGTTGGAATGCTTACATACATTCATCCCATTTTTCTCCTTTGATTGTTTCAATTTTTTTAAAGTGAACAGAAACTAGAACAGGTCTAACAAACTATATGTATACTTTAGGATGTAAGGTGCATAGCCTCCAGCAGTCCCAGCTGACAAGAAAAGTCCCAGTTTAATCCTCTATTATCCCACTTTTTCTCTTGCTTTAAAATTTGTCCTCAGCTTACTTCAGTTGTTGCAAACTGATTTAAAAATACAAAAGTAATTTGCACTTAATTAATTCTGCAGGGGGTAAGGAAAGAAGATAGACAGAATCTTGTTCTTCCCTGTAGGCTGAAGCAGAAGCAAACTTCTGCAACCTCTCCCAGCTTGACTATTCTTCCTCATTAATAAACTTTGGCAGCTTGATCATACTTTGTTGTTTCTTGACTCCACATGTCCAGGTTTCCATCTGTGAAATGTTGGATCTCGGAAAAAGTATCTGTCAAACACAAGAAATGAAGGGACTGCATTTTCATGTGAAGCTAAAGTGCTGAGCAACTGCCAATAACCCATAACTAAAGCAAGATCCACTAAGGCTGACATCTATACCACCAGTAAAGGATGGTATTCCAGTTCCACTGTGTAGCATCCTTGTCCTGATTTGACCCCTTTACTGCCACACACAAATCATCTTGGAGAATCACATAGTAGACCATGGACAGGTACTACTTTGTAATCTATTACTTGACAGTCAGTGGCAGATTAAAATGAAATCATGCAAATATAATAGAGCATGAATATCCGTCTCCGGCATTGGGGACAAATTGTTGACCCACCATATCAGATGATTTGAGAAGTTCTTGCCCACATTTCATCAATTTACCCACAAATCTTGTCAAAGACTTTCAGAAACTAGCATGTGCTGCATTCACAGCATTCTCTTGCTCTAAGAAGCTTTTTTCTTGCTGTTGTGTGCCTTCAAGTCATTTCCAATTTATGCTGACCCCATCACAGCGTTTTCTTGGCAAGATTTATTCAGAGAGAGTCTGCCTTTGGCTTCCTTTGGGGCTAACTTGCTCAAGGTTATCATGTGGATTTCCATGTAACTCCAAAATAAGATATTAAATTATACTAGTGTAACTTGTTTTTAAGTAACATATACAACTTCTTTGTTATCACACCATTCTTACCTAAATGGAAGCAGACTGTTTAATTATCTTCTCTAGAAACTTACTTGGTATAACAACAACACATTGATCAGAAGGTACCAAGGTGCTCTTTTCTACCCATTTTTAAAGATAGGGACATTTGTCCTCCTCCGGTCTGGAAGAACCCATTTTTATAAGGACATAAAGATTATAAACAATGGTTTTGAGATTATATCTATTAGTTCCTTTAATATTCTTGGTTTGGCCTTGTATACTTCAATTTATTAGGTAAGTATTCTTATAGCACTTCTTTAGCCTTATCATATCCTGATTTACTCCATTTTCACCAGACTGAGGATCATTTGGGGAGAAGACAGGAGTAAAGTTGATGTGGAACAATTCTCTTTCTTTCTGCCATCTATTAGTATTTTTTCCCTGCTGGAATGAGCTCAGCAGAACTCAAGCATGTGGTAGAGGCCAATTTTGGTTTCTTGCAACCCACCATGAGATGCCTCCAGAACTCAAAGATATGACAAGAAGGCTACTTCCAAGCTTTGTCACCTCCTTTTGGGGTAGTGAAATAAAGCTGATGAGTTTTCCCCTGCCTTAAAAGAAAATCAGCACTCACAAAAGCTCTTGGGAATGATTTTTCTTCTCAATTTCTTTTAAGCTGAAGGATTGTGAATGTTCTAGAGACCACTCATATGGGTAAGGGACACATGAAACCTCAGTTTACAATATTTTCTGCCTTTGACTGGGAATTTTCTCGAAACTCAAAGGTCACAGCACCCAAAAATCACCAGATAGGATTGCCCTGCCCATCTGTTAAAAGTTTTTTAGCTTTATTTTTTGCTTGTGCACTATAACTACAAGCCACCCCTGCTGAAGCAGATGTTTTTGATTTCAGAATAAGCCTCTGTACTTTACTAAAAGTGAATGAGTTAATTTTTCCCAATAATGTATGTATTTTATGCCCGCTACCATTTTTTGTATGGCAGGGTTTGGAGGACGTTTTTCTTAAAGGTTTTATGTAACAACTTGCTGGCATCTATTCAGAAAACACTTAGAAACTGAAGTGCAAAATATTCTTCTAATGGCCTGAGATCTCCTTCCACAGATGCACAAATCCAACACATTTTTATATGATGAAGGTCAGGATGATCTTTTATTAATCTGAGAAAAGAGCCCATCTGCAATTTTCTTATACACCAATATATGAGTACACAACAACAAAGCTGCCAGCATGTCAGTTAGATGCAATTGCCAAGGAGCCAGATGCTAGTGTCAGAAGAACATGTTCCATAGTTTGGCATCTGGGTTGTCTTGTTGCCCTCCAAGAAGTAAGACAAGGAGGAGTGATAAGATATGCAAAAATGAATAGAATGACAAGCAGTTTCTACCTTTCCTGCCAGGACACAAATGTATAGACATATCACTATTTCCCTTTAAAAAATATTCAGGCAGAAGTTCAGCAGCATCTTTCTAACAAAAAATGAAAGGGCTTCTTCCAAAATAGTGTTTAAATCTTTTTATTAAAATATCCACTATATTGAAAACAACAATCTGTTGCAATCTTAATTGGAAATCTTAATGAGTGTGATTTATCATTACAACAGCCTATAAGAAAGAATGGCTTCTAAGTAGTGTCATTTAAAGAAAGTAAGATTTGCCTTAACAGGAGAAGAATATAAGAATATATTTGTTTCACTGAATAAAAGGGTTGCCAGAATAAAAACTCCTGCTCCTGTATTTTAATGGTTATTGGGAAGGGGGAATTTCAGCAGGGGCTGTTTATCATATAACCAGGTAAAAAGCAACACCTGTTGAAATTGCCTCTTCTACAACCATTAAAGGTACAGGAGCCCCTATAATCCTAGGGTGAATGGTTAGAGAGATCATAAGCATTTGCTTCTCTGTACAACACTGAATAATAATAACAATAATAATAACTTTATTTTTGTATCCCGCCTCCATCTCCACGGAGGGACTCAACCTGGCTTACTTGGGGCCAAGTCCAACCAAATTAGTTTAAAATGTCACACATTATAAAACAAAATAAAACAACATTATAACAATATAATGCATCAAAACCAACAACCAATAAAATTGAATTTATCATCATGGGTAGGTGGACTAATGCAACAAGAATTTAAAGGATAGAGTAGTGAAATGATATATCTAACTGTATTTCCCTTTCAAAGCCTCTGGACTAAATCTTATTGTCAGTCCCAAGAAGAATAAACTCACTGAAAAACTGGGATCTAGTAAATCAGTAAATCTAGTATAGTTGGAGCTAATAGCTTGATACAGTCCTAATTTTTCCTTTAAAGCATTATAGTATTTTGTCATAAAACATGTAAATTTAATGAATGAAGCCAACTCCCTAAGGGATTGAAGTGTTGTTTAGTATAAAGTATAGTTCTGGTTGAGGTGTGAATAACAAAGACTTTAGGAGGAAGTTAGGTCTTGGCAAGTGTGTCAGGGATTAGGTGAAACAAAGGAGGTGTGCCCTCCCAGGTCCTGCAGCTGTAGCATGAAGCTTCTGTGACTTGCAGTTCCTCAAGTCACTCCTAACATGAAAAAAATCCATCTCGGCAGAAATATATACTCACACAGTTGTCCCAGGAATCTCAATATGGTGGTTCCTACTGCACAACTGCAGGGAGCACATTGTAATTGAGTTTCTGATGCATGCAAACTTACAGAAAATGCAACTCTTGAACTCTTAGAGAAGCAAAAAAGGCCCATTTGTACATAGACCCCCTCTACCAGGACAGTAAAAGGCAGTAACTAACACAGTAGGAAGTGTGCCAATGTAATTACACTGCAGGGTTCCAGCCAAATAATTTGAATGATTCTCCAAAGCCCAAAGAAAGACAAATAGACTAATATAGTATGACCACCTTACCCATGGATTTGGATATTCACAGCTTCAGTCACCCATGCTAAAAAAAAAATATTCTCCCTGGAAATCTTTGTAAACCTTTTTGGGGTTTCCAGTGCTATGCTTCTGGCCCACAGTCAAAATATAGATTCCATTATTATCCATGGTTTCAGGTATCGTGGAGAAGTTATTTAACATATTACAGGAACTATACCATAATTTTAAAATGCTTAAATGGGAAAATCCCTAGCCATATATCTTTCCTCTTTTCCCCCCTTCCACCTGAAAGCTACCATTAGAACAGATATTTGGACTGCATTGGATTCTCATTAAGAAGAAAGAGGTTACTGTGTATATGGACCCTTCCAGATAGGCCCGATATCTCAGGATCTGATCCCATGTTTTCTGCTTTAACTTGGATTATATTGGTTCACACTGCCAGATAATCTGGGATAAAGAGAAAACTTAAGATCAGATCCTGGGATATAGGGCCTCTCTATAAGCGCCCTTTGTCTCCTGATAATTGTTTGACACCAGCATTTGTACGACGCTGTTTATATTCCATTTTAAAGCAACTTTGAATATGCATTGAATACTGTGATGAGGCATCCTGAAAATACAGGCGCCTTCTTAATTCACTGGTTGTGTCTACTAGAAGATCAGATTTATTGGGAATCTCACATCAGAACAACAAGACCCAAAAATAACATATGAAACAGTTCTGTATTTAAGCAAAGCAATACATCCGAGAACCACATATGTGGGGGTGATTAGGGTAAATTGTAGGGGTGACAAGGAAACATTATGTATACAGTATATTCAGTTTTGGCATATTTATTCACTGAATTATTGTAAGTGTTTAACTTAACTTACTAGAGTGTAATCAAGTTTTACTAAGCCTTTTTGTTTGGTTTGGTATTGTGATATAGCCTAAGGGCTAATGAATAAAATTTACTACTACTACTAGAAAGTCAACTGACCCAAAGATGAGAAAACCATGACCCTTCTGTTTCTGTTGTACTGCAAGTCTTCACTATTGCCTATGCCATTTAGAATGAGTAGAGTAACAATTCAACAATATCTAGCGTTCCATGTTTCCCACTCACCCTTTTACCAGAATTGCGGGTTTCCTGAGCCCATCTTCATCCCCACCATCAAAAGCCATAGTGCATCAATTTCTGGGTACAGGTCATGGTAGATGCAAAGAATATTGTCCTCAACGTATCTCAAAAATGCAAAACAATGTTCCACCAATAAGTCTACCATTTCATCATTATGGGAAGATTAAAGAAGGTACTGTGCTGTATGGGAAAGCTATTTTGCATGTCACTTTCATCTCTGTCAAAGAATAATAATGATAATGGCCAAAACTTACGTTATACCAGAGGCTCCCACCATTCTAGTCATGTTTATGCTGGTTTCATTGTCACTTAAAAGTATGGGCTTTATTCAACAGAAAAAGATCTTAGAGGCCAGTATGCCACCTGGTTGCATTATTGGTCCATTCCAGAAAATAGTTGGACACCAAAGGCATCACAAATAATAAAATCTCTCCAAATCCCTAGGAATCCATCTGTTTTAGCAGGCATACCTTTTTAAGGGGTCACAAATTGCAGGAAAACAGCAAATTCCTGTGTGCTCTTCATATGAGAAGAAACTTAGGAATGTTGAGATGCAAGGATGCCTGAAATCCTTGCACTCTTAAATCAACATGAATGATTATGGTTTCTTAATCATTCATTTTCCTTCAAACACATATGCACAAATCCCAACAATGAAATATCTTTTCAGTAGAATATTTGTTTAGCTATTAGTTAAGCTATCTACCTATTTTGTCATTACCATTACCTTGGTCAAATAAAATTAAACATATGGAAAGCCATCTTATTGGGATTTTATTTTTTATAAAATCACGGATTGATTAAAAAAAATTTTTAAAGAAAATTGAAGTGACACTCAGTTTTTCTAAACATTACCATAATACTAATTATTATTTTCAGATGCCTTTTACCCAAGAAGAGAAATGAAGTATTGTGTCTTGTTAGGGACCTTACATACTCTCTTGCCAATCCTATCCACATTGAGAAATGTGCTTGAGGAAACATGCACAGTTGTATCGTCTCAGACAGGTTGGGTCCAAACAGTACGGTCTAGGCAGTCTGGTGTCAGAAAGTAGGTATTCCTTGTTGAAAAGAGACAAATAGAGATTTACAATGCATCCCATGTGCCTGGTCAGAAGGGTATAGCCAGAATAAAGATATCCTAGGAAGCATGATCCCAAGGCAGAGACAAAATGCAGTCAAAGGTCATTATGTACATTACCACTAAAATAGCTGAATGAAGGGCTCAGAAAGGAGCTAGGAAGGACTAGCTCCTGTGTAAGATACCATTTCATGCAACCCCAAAGACAGTTGCATCTGTCAGGTAAGGAATTAAGGTACCACTTAGTGGAGAGGCTAAATTTAATTGATTTATGAAGCCATAAAAAGATCTCCAGAAAACACGCTGAGGAATGAAGGAGTGTGACAGCTCCCCCTGGTGGCCAGATGTTAAATTGCCTCTGTCTGTCTTGTGTGTTTGTGTGTCTAAATGTAATGTGTACATTGTAATCCGCCCTGAGTCCCCTGCAGGGTGAGAAGGGTGGAATAGAAATAAAGTAAATAAATAAATAAATAAACCTTCCTTGTCTAAAGTGAGACTTATAAATGCAAGCTTCCAATGCCACACCTAGCTGTCCTGTACAGTGCCCTCTTGGTATCTACTGGGGTATGGATCCAGGGGCCCTGTGGATTCCAAAATCCTTGGATACATTTCAAGCCATGAATTATTGAATCTGTGAATTCAGAGGGTTGACTGTAAAGTTTTTTTTAATGCTCACAAGAATCCTTTATTTTTAAGAAGCACTCCTTTCAAAGGCACAAACTTTGTGTGAGTTTTCAACCACTCCTGCTCTTTTATGCTAGATAAAATGAATCTCTGGAGCTCCTTGACTGAAGTTCCCTCAACCCTTTTTCACAAAGACGAACATTCAACCTGAGGGTTGGATTAAGCTTTCCCATGCTATCTGCATCTAGAGACTTTGGTTCCTCTGTGAAGAAGAATCCCACCGGTGGGAGTATGACAACATCATGACAGTACAAATAGTTGGGTATGTATACATCTACAGATCTGTGTTCAAGTAGCTCTAGTCACAGTTTGACAAGGTGTTAATACATGTCCAGTTGTGAATGGAGATTTTCAATTAAGGTAGGTTAGATTGTCTGTGCTATTGATAGCAGTATATAGTGTGGATAAATGATATATGTATTTAAATGTAGATCTGGATGATGAACCACTCTGTGCCCATTCTCCTTGAGTTGCACCAACCTTAGCTGGATAGGAGCAAAAATGTTTAAAATACCAACAATACTTGCAGTCAATGTTTATTGCTCAGACACTTCACGATGACAGGATTCAAATGCAGCTACCAAATCCTCTCCATACCTATGGCTATGAATGGGTGGAACCCAGATATACCTATGTGTGGTCAAGCTCATCGAAGTGGGCTTCTCCACTATTCTCCTAGAACCCTATCCAGGCCCCAAAATGATGTACAGCACATCAAAGAATCCTATTAAATAGTGTGGGATGAGAGAAAGGAGAATATATGTCAGAAGTGGCTTTTGTGAAATGAATTTTGATTTCTCTTCCATTAGTGCCTCCCAAGCAGAAAGTTCCCCTGACTTAATGGTAGCCCTGTGAAAAGAGCTGTGGAGGCTGGCTATTGAAGGAAGGGAATTGGGACATCCATTTTTGCCAATCTGGCTGCATATACCTAAATTTGGACTCACCCAAAGGATTTGCATCTTGCTAAAACAGCAAACTGGAGTCAAACAAATACATTTCTCAGCCATCAAATCTTAAAATGGTAGCACAATATTAGTGCTACCTCACATGCAAATCTTCTTTCCATGTGCAAAACTGGGTGGAGTTAGATATTTTCAGAGCTTTGAAAGTATTGATGGACAAAACCTGTTAATACTTCATAATCCCACAGTCAATCTTGTGTTCTGGCAAACCTCTGTCAAATAAATCTTGTAAAGAAACTCTGGAATAAGACCGCCATACATCCTTTTCGGCCTGAAAACACTTAAAAACTAGAATCATGTTGGCTAGGGGATTCTGGTAGTTGTTGTCTAGAAAAAACAACTTTTCCAAGCTCTGACATTTTCTAAATGGGTCAGTAATCTGAGGTCACCATCATGAAATTTGCAATGGAAAATGAAGTATTTATAGGGTGGGAAGGAAATTAAACAATAGTATTTAGTTTCACCTACAATGAAACAAGTAATGAATACATCGGGCAAGCTTTGCAGTTCCTCAGGCAATCAAGATGTTAATCTCTAATGGCTGGATTTCAGCATTTCACACTAGTTTTTCATGCTGGCTGGAAGGAGCCTGATTCTTGCAATAGCGCAACACACAACACAACCACTCCTCCACTGCATTCATTTGGTGATAAAATGAAAGGCCGTGTATTGCATCATATTTATGCTTCACTGCTCTGGAAGAAGAGCCTTACCCATGGCTTTATTAGTGAATGAGACATCCATATTAAACAGATTACTAGAAACACCTCATATATGCCATAGGTTACACCTGTCTGCAGTAAATCTATTGAAATTTAATAAAGGCACCAAAGATTTTCAATAGCACCACACCTTAACTCAGATTCCTGAGTCAAATATTTTAGAACATCTTGACATGAAAGCGACGGCTGTCTTACCAGGAACTGCTATATTTTCCCATGGGCACAAAACATTGTCAGGCATTGTTTTATGCCTCTTCACCCTGACATCTCGTTAGGTTCATTGGGACTCAAGTAACTTGATTTGGGATTATAGTCTTAAAAACAATGCTTGATTTTAGGCACAAGGCCAAGTAAACTACAATTTAAGACCTACGATTATGACATATTCCTAACGACCATAGCAGTAGCAGCAACTGTATTAAAAACAACATTTTAGCAGTCTTTGGGGGGGATACATAGCTCTTAGAATAAGAATCTTTTATTACTAATGCTATGGGGTCCCTTTGCAGGAAGTTAATGAAATGTAGCCCATGGCAATATGCATGTGGCTTTCTTATTCCCTGGTCATTCTTGTATGTCTTACCAATCTATTCAATGTCCTAAAAATGTGCTAAAATGTGCTAAAAATCATGGGGTTCTTTTTTAAAAAAATGCCCTTCTGTTAATAGTAGGGTGTTTTTGCAAGGTTACCCAAAGTCCCATAGTGAATTTCTATGGCTAAGTAGGGATTTGAACCCTAATTTCCCACAGTCCTATTACAATGCTCAAACCACCATACTTCTTCTTGGTTTTTCTTCGCGAACAAAGATTCAGGAAGGACTCATTCCACGCTTTCTACAAGTAATCCGAGATAGGCAAGTCTGGTTGCAGAAAGACCAGCAGAAAGTCTTTTTGGTGATATTGTATCCAGGTTGTGTTTCTTTCTGCGTTGTCATTTCTCTTCGAGACTCATTCAGCATGACTTCTCAAAAGAGGCATTGTGGATAGTGTGTCTCTATGCCTCTCAATGTGAGGCCAGGGTGGACCATTGTTGGTAATCAATCTGCCGGAGCCTGAGATGTTGTTTCAGGGAGTTTTTATATCCCCTCTTGCGCTGACCTGTGGCGAGTTCACCATAGAGTAGTATCTTTGGGAGACGATGGTCTTCCATCACATAGTCGATCCAGTGTATATTTAGGATTGTGCGAAGACAGCGCTGATGAAAGTGTTCGAGAGAGTCTTAGGTGTTGGCGATAGGTGACCCATGTTTCAGACTCATATAGAAGAATAGACAGTACGATAGCTCTGTACACACTGATTTTTGTGCTTTGCCTCAGGTGTTTGTTACTCCAGACCTGTGGTTCCCAAAGTGAGCAGTACTGCCCCCTAGTGGGCGGTGAGGTGATCCAAGGGAGCGCTGGGAGACTCAGGAGAATTTGGGGGGCACTGAAGCCCTGTAAGGGGGTGGTGGTGGGATTCCAACTTGTCTCCTGGGAGATGGCCGTGGCATGAAGGAAAATGCAAGCGGCTCCCAATTTCCAAGGTCCAGTATTCTCTATTGCTCAAGTTTAGTTCAATTCCATTGCTGTTGGGAGTTCAAAATGCTCTTTGATTATAGGGGAGCTATAAATCCCAGCAGCTACAACTCCCAAATGACAAAATCAATCCCATGTATTGCACTAAATACATTTTGGATACTATATAAACCTCCAGATATTAGACTACAATTGTCATCGGATTTAGCAAGCATAACCAGTCGTGGTATTCATACTCCAACAGGATCTGGAGGGCTATGTATGGCCAGTGCCTACCTATAATACCAATGCCTTATATTGTAAGTACTGGGACAAAGTGTAGTTTCTTTGTGGTGCTCATTTGAAGATTTTAAAGCTGATGAGCCAATCAGACAAAACTACTAGTTAGCAGATTACATACATTTTGTAAAAGAGCCAGTGATGGGTGAAACTCTGAATCCTATTTTTGCTAGTTATATATTCCTGATTCAGATCAAGCATAGTTGTGATAGATTAAGGTGAGCTCCAGTTGTTCACATCTTTATTGAAAGCAGCAGCAAAATAATAATAGTAGTCTCAGCATCAACTTTCAAATATTCTATTAATTAAGTTCACAGTTTGCCTAAGAGCAGTCATTAATTCAAATGGAATAATGAAGCTGAAACTCTTTTGTAAAGGTTCTCCATCTTCTATCCACTGCCATCAGCAAAACTAACACCTTTGACCCAGCCAGAATTGATTAAAGCTTAACACTGCCCTCATGTCATACTTAGCATTACTTATTCCATTAAGTGTCAGATTAACCAGTGATTAGTTCAATAGACTTTTTAATATTATTGCTTGGCAAAAAAAAATGACCCATAACATTTCTATACATCAAGCCATGTGATTTACCCCCAAATCATTATATGCCAATAGTCCCAGTCACCGGCGTGAAATCAAAATGGCATCTATAGAGAAATGTGACTGTGCGAGTTCATTCTTCTTCTTCTCCTCCAAGTCAATCTCATAGTCAGAAGCTAAGAACATAAAGGAAACAGGCAGATTCATCTTTAAAAATTGAGACCCATAAACCCCAACTTTCCCTTGCCCTCTATTGACTGCATTGGGATTTTTACAACAGATCTAACATCTGGGGGGGGGGGGATGAGCCACAGTCAAGACAATGGGAGCAGTGATGCAGGGCAGGAAAAATCTTTGACAATAGTAAAATTGTGCAGAAATAATCAAACTAAATTGTTGAATTTCATGAAAGCCCTATGAGCATTTAATGTATTTTAGGTCAGGGTTTCTTCCACAATGTCTTTCTTTGGAGAAATAGTGCATTTTAAAGAAATCTGTGCTTGACTTCTATGTCATTTGTGTATTGTCATTCCAGGTTTGAGCTGGTAACATAGTTTGTGGGTTGCTGACATGAAAACTAACTGCCACTCCCCCTTTTTTCAATGCATTTCTTTTTAAAGAATACTTTTACAGTAATCTTGCTCGCTCCCACAAACCCCTTCTTTGAGAAAGAGCTACGTTGAGTGGTTAAAATAGGTAGGTTTTCATCAGGGTTTCTCCCAATATGAGTATCACCACATTACTCATTTCCCCTTTTCTAAAAATCCCTTTTTGTTGTTTAATTCAGTCCTGAGCAAAATTTGGAAAGTTACTTCTTTTAAAAAGGAATGATGGTGTCCCTCTTTCGAAGTGTGACACTTTCACCTTTTTTTAAAGAAACGAACTACAACCTAGGATGCATCTACAATATAGAATTAATGTACCATAGTTTGTCCACACTTTAACTGCCATGGCTCAATCCTATGGAATCAGGGGAGTTGTCATTTGGTGGAGCATTAACACTATTTGTAGAAAATGCTAAAGATCTTGTAAAACTTCAAGTAAAGCTAAACTGCATTCATTTTAGTGCATTCTATGTTACAGCTTTTGTTGTTTGAACAAAGAAAAGAGTTCCAAGTAACTTGTTATTTACAACTGAATGCATCCAAATTTTGCAATTACATTTTAGAGTACCTTTTCCAAGTTCTCATCTTAAGCAAAGTACCTCTTGAAGAGATTAGGGCCATCACGTGTGCACCAGTCCCTTGCTCTTCCTGGCTTATAAAAGCAGCTAAGGGGAAGTTGGCTAAGTGGATAATGGGAACAGTGCATGTCTTATTATAATAATGCAGTGCTGTATCTTGTCTAAAAGATAAGGTGGTGAAGTTTCTACTACTACCAAAAAAAAACATTTCCTTCTACCCAGAATAAGAACTGGCCAGTGTCTAATACCCCCATTATGGAACATGTGGTGTTACCTCAGTTCCATAAATCCCTGGAAGAAATTAATTATCTGGAGACATTTCATTCTGGCTTCAGTCCTGACTAATGGACAGAGACAGATCCAGTCTCTTTAATGAATGGCCTATGCAGCGAACTGGACAGAGGAAGTGTGTCTCTGTTAGTTCTGCTGCACCTTTCAATGGCATCCAACACCATTATAATTGACTGAATGCCAAGAGATATATGGTAAATGTTTGGAAAATGCTTTCCATCTGAGCTTCTTATCCCTAAATTTATAAATCTGTGTTGGATTGTGACAACTGATGTCCTAAATTATGGAGGAAGAATATGTGAAAATGCTAAGAAGTCTATTAGTTTTTGTGAGTCCTGTTCCAGATTTATAAAAGCTAACAGCAAGCTTCCTATCATTTTCAACTTTCCCCATCTCCATTGGTTGTCACAATCCATTGTCACAATCCAACATAGATTCATAGAAACGTTTTAAATCTTGGTTATCTCAACTAGAATAAATCAATTGAAGCAACTTTTAAACAGTGAGTTCCACTGATTCCATTGATTGATTGGTTTGACTCCAGTGGAACTATTAATAGGCTTCAGGCCTAAAATCTCTTGTCTTAGTATTCCTGGCCATGGTTGCTTTACCTCAGTGGTGCCCTTTCTTTTATTGACTAGGGACTACTCTGCAACATTAGCACCAAAAGGGTTACCAATCAGTTTTTGGCCAACTTTAGATTTGATTTAATTATTTGTGGTGTTGAGTCAGAAAATTACATTTGATAGACCACACTAGCCTTAGTTTCTTATACAGAACATATGCCATCCAGTAGTTGCCATCTGCTCGCCCAGAGAAAACCATATTTAATCCGTCTGGGCAGTATAAGAGGTTTTCGTGAGACCAGTCGCTCTCGTTGCAACAGTGCAGTGACGGTGAGGCCACAGACTATATTTTAGGTTTTGTGGACCACTGGTTGAGAACCACTGCTTTACCTTGACAGCCTTTTCCCCCTCATCAAAAAAATTATTTAAAACGAGAAGGCAAGCTGGATCAGACTAACTGCTTCCATTTGAAACTGTCACTATCATGTAAAACAGGAAATCTCTGATTCAAAGTATGCTTTGGCTGTCATGGATGTCCAACAGCAATGGTGCCATGTTTAGTAAGATTCTCCTAAATTTTCATGTTCTTTTGGAGGTCAAAATAACAAATCCAATAAAATACCAGGAAGTTTGGAAAAGATGGGGCTGTGAAAGTACCATAGGAATGGACGCACGGTAATACAAAGATCAGTGCAGTGCAAATTTTATTCTGATCTCTTAACCTGAAGGTGAATTGGATTTTATTTATCATGGGAATCTAGAGTCCCTGAGCAATGCTACTTCCTATGAAGAAGCCTCCATTATTTTAAGCCCAAAACATAATGGCTCAATAGTTCTCCAGCATTTGCTCTTCATTGCCTAGCTGCTGTCAGTTAAAGTCAGATTTTTAACGTTAATCATAATTTCCTATGAAAATATTGCATGGAGGTAAATATAAATTATTAAAACCAAATGCACACCAAGTGATTCATACTTTCTATTAAATAAATATTTTGTATATGATGCATTAGCAACAATATAAAATATTTATTTCAGGAGAATATAGATATATAAATTTTCATAAAATAAAAAAAGGATTGTTAACTTCCCTTAAAGATAAATAAAACAGTAAATGTAGTGAAATATATATGATGAATACATTAAGCTAATACTGCTATTGCCCCATAAGTTGATGTGATTTTTATGGACAACTCTCATAAAAGTGCTAAACATATTTAGAAATGAAATATATTAAATAAAAATAAAATCTACTATGGGAAGTAATTGTAAATATTTAATGATATAATTAACTCTTATTAATGTAACGTTCTTTATTTTTCAGATGAAAAATTCACAAGAACTCTATCCCTTCTCATTTTAATGAGGTGGTGTGTTTGTCATAATTATTATGTATTTTCATTATCATTTGATGAATATTAATAATTTACAAGAGTGCAATGGGCCTTATCCTGCTGCCAACAAAGTAATCATAGGAAAGGGCCAAAAATGGAACACAGAGTGAAATGAATTGAAGCCGCTTCAACAATGCAACATGAATAACAAGGAAACCAGAAACAGTTGGTATCAGCGAAGCCCACAGTTTGGTAGGGACGATTCCAATTGACCTGTTGTCCCATTCTTCAGCTGCTTTTAAAATATTGCTCATTTTCTCTTGTTCTCCTTCTTTCCTTATTTGTCTTCATCTTTTCAATTGCTGAGGACCAAGGTCAAGGGCTCTTCTACACTGCTCTATATAACAGGATCTGATCACTTTGATCTGCTCTGGCCTGGACCCCATGTTAACGGCAGTCTCTGAGGATGTAACATGAGCATCTGCTTGTCTGGTTTTAATGGATTTGTTTCAATTGGTGCAGCTCGAAGATGTGGACAAGATCCTTGAAAAAATGAGAGCGACCACATGCATCTTAGACCCTTGCCCATCCTGGCTGATAAAGGAAGCCAGAGGGAGTTTGGCAGCGTGGGTGAAGGTGGTGGTTAATACCTTTTTACAGGAAGGCAAGATTGCAGCCAGCCTAAAAGAGGCTGTTATAGAACCGCTGTTGAAGAAACCATCACTGGACCCCATCCAATTGAACAACTTTTGGCCAGTTTCCAATCTCCCCTTTTGGGGCAAAGCCCTGGAATGTGTGGTGGCCTTGAAGCTCCAGGGATTCTTGGTAGACACTGGTTATCTAAATCTGACACAATCTTGGACGTCTCAGGGACATGGGACTTGGAGGTACTGTTTTGCAGTGGCTCTGGTCCTTCCTTGAGGATTGTTCTCAGAAGGTGTTACTGGGAGACAACTGCTCGCCCTCACAACCATTGACTTGTGGAGTCCCACAGGGATCAGTTTTGTCCCCCATGTTGTTCAACATTTACATGAAACTGCTGGGAGAGATCACCTGGAATTTTAGGTTCAGATGTCATCTGTACACAGATAATGTTCAGCTCTATCACTCTTTCCATCTATCGCTAAGGAGGCTGTGCAGGTCCTGAACCAGTGCTTGGCTGCTGTGTCGGTCTGGATCCACACTCTGGTTACATCCCATATAAACTACTGCAACACACTCTATGTGGGGTTGGCTCTAAAGATTGCCCAGAAGCTTCAATTAGTCCAATGATCGGCAACCAGTAGCGTACAGGGAGCACACAACCCCTCTGTTATGCCAACTCCATTGGCTGCCAGTCTGCTTCCGAGCACAATTCAAAGTGCTGGTTTTTACCTTTAAAGTCCTAAACGGTTCTGACTCAGGTTACCTGTCTGAACATTTCTCCTATTATGAACCATCATGAAATCTAAGATCACCTGGAGAGGCCCTGCTCTCGATCCCACCGCCATCGCAAACACGATTGGTGGGAATGAGGGACAGGGCCTTCTCAGCAGTGCCCCCATCTGTGGAATTCCCTTCACAGGGGCATCAGACTGGCCACCTCCCTCCTGAGTTTAGAAGAAAACTCAAGACTTGGCAATGGGACCAAGCATTCGACCATTGAATAGCAGCAATGTGAGAAGAAGATTTAAGTAACTCGCAATAATGAATTGACCTGGACCTAGATTTGTATTTTAATTGGCGTGTTTTAATTGACAGTTTTTTATTAACTGTTTTTTAACTAACTGTTTTAATTGTTTGATGTTTTTAATTGTATTGCTGAATGTTTATAATTGTGACAGCCCCGGATGGTGCTTGCTGTGAGGCCACTCTGAGTCCTCCCTCGGGGGTGAGAAGGGCGGGTTACAAATGCAGGAAATAATAATAATAATATCTACTTTAAACTGGATTTTATGAGTCCCCACATCCAGATAATATGGGATAAAAAGATAATCTGGACTAAGAAAATAATCTGGGATCAGATCCTGGGATATAGGGGCAGTATGGAAGGGACCTAAGGTACACCTAAGGGTCTGCATTCAGTTAACTCAGCAGGTGAAGAGTAGAGTGGGGGTGGAGTCTTGCTCTTCTCAACAGAGGTGCTTGCCATCAAGGGTCCTAATCTGGGGACGAAGGTATATCAACCAGTATATACCCTCCCCCCCCCCCCCCCGAAAGACTGTGTTCACAGCTTGGGAGTACTCCTGAAAACTCCAGTTGGTTCAAAATACAGCAGCTAGATTGGTTACAGGAACACCCAGGAACGAACATATTACCCCTATACTAAAGTCACTCCACTGGCTTCCAATTAGTTTCCAGGCAAAGTGTTGCTTTTGACCTTTAAATCCCTACATGGTTTGGGTCCAAGTTAGGTATAGGATTGCCTTCTCTCATAAAATCCACCTTGAACATTGAGGTCCTCTGAGGAGTGGCCACTCCAGTCTATCAGAATGCAAATGGCAACCACCACCCAGAGGACATTTTCAGTAAACACCACATGACTCTGAATGCCCTCCAGAAGAGCTCTAAAAGTTCGATCAGCTATCTGAATTTAAAACACATTTGAAGACCTGATCCTGTATGAAGATGCTGACCTGGCTTGTATTACAGAAACTTAGTTAAATGAAGCCAGGGGAGTAAATATCTCCTGGCTCTGCCCCCCAGGATTCTCTATATAGTAGCAGACTAGACCTGGGGGATGGGGAGGTAGGGTTGTGGTGGTCTTTCAGGATTCCATCACCCTGACCCAGTGCCCTATCCTATAATCTACAGGATTCAAATGTGTCTATCTGAGGGTGGGTTGCCAGGACAGAATAGGGATTCTGTTAGTGTACTGCCCACCCCACTGCACTCTTTACCTGAGCAGACTGGGGTGGTCTCTGGTTTGTCGTTGGGAGCCCCAGTGGCTTATTGTGCAGGAGGACTTTCATGCCAAGACCACACTATCGGGAGCAGCTCAAGACTTCATGGTGGCCATGGCAACCATGGGGCTGTCCCAAAGAGTATCTGGTCCCAGTCATTTGTACTTCCATTCTTCTCCATAATGGTATTGTAAAGTTCAGTATTGTCCTTTATTCTCTTTCTACATTCTGCTTTCCATATGTTGGTATCTTCGGACTTCTGTTTTCTTCTTTTTTAGATTAATGTTTTTATTTTATTTTATTTCAGCCATTCTGTAAAAGGAGTCCAATCTGTTGTTTTGATATGTCTGCTTTGCCATTTGGAAACTAATAAAGTCACTTTGTCCATACTCATGATCTCTAACATTTTATCTATCTAATCTTCTATTAATAGTGTTTTACATAATGTTTTAGATGACTATGTTTCAGTGGTGTTGTAACCTGCCTCAAGCCAAGAGGAAAATTGGGTAAGAAATAAAATAATAATAATAATAATCTTTGTGGGTTTTTATTGATTCTCAGCTCTGCCTACCAGGATTCTCTGTGCTGCAGTAGGCGAGGCCTGGGTGTGTGAGGAGGTGGCGTTGCAGTGATCCATTGTGATTCCATCCCCTGACCAAGTTCCCCGTTCCATAGTCAACAGTGTTTCAGTGTATAATGTGGGTAACTGGAACAGAGGAGGGATTCTGTTGGCATACCGCCCACCCTGCTACTCAACATTCTTCATTCCTAAGATAGCTGGGGTGGTCTTGGAGTTGGCATTGGAGTCTCGGTGGCTAATAGTGCTGGGAGACTTCAACATCCATGCTGAGACTTCATGGCCTCCATTACAACCATGGGTCTGTCCCAAGTGGTATCTTGTCCTAACCATGCTGCCAGACACATTTTGGACCTTGTTTTCTGTGCAGGATGGGGAGATGGTGATTGCGGTGTGGAGGAACTTGTCACAGTTCCATTGTCCAGGCCCTGATTAAGGAAATTTGCTGCCCTAGGCCAGCTTGTGCGGCGGGAGGCGCCTCTTTCTCCTCCTCTGCCCGCCCTTCTTCCTTCAATCAAGGGAGGAGGGCGGGGAGAGGAGGAGAAAGAGGTGGAGGGACGCCTGCCACGCATGCGCGTGTGGCGGGAGGGCGCTTCTTTCTCCTCCTCGCCCCTCTTTAGGCACTCCCTCTTTAGGCACTGCACCCAATGTGCTGATCACCACTGGGACCACCTTGACTGGCTTGTGCCAGAGTCTTTGCAGTTTGATCTATTACTATTATTATTTCTTACCCGCTTCTCCTTGTGCTCAAAGCAGGTTAAGACATAGCTAGAAACACATGATCATAGACATTATATAAAATACACATATCAAAATGTATCCCTACTAAAACATATATTAAAATACATAAAATAAAGATTAAAATATAGTGAACACAAGACATGCATTTAAAATTCATGGTTATTAGCACAGACCTATGCTCAATTTCTGCTGGATAGGGAGCTTTATGATCACAGTTAGTTATCTCGATATCATTTGGTCAACAGATGATAGAAGTCAATTGGGATTGCATATTAAACAGGAGCATTTTATTCTTATATACTTCAGTTTTTCCAAGCAAATTCATATTTTTATTTGAAATGAAATATGGATTATTATCTTATGATTCTTTTTATTCAAATACTTTGTAAACATTCCTCTGAATGCCTAAACATTGTATATGAAAATATTGGCAGATGAATGAGTTGCACAATTGGTTAGGAAGGGTTTTAGGAATTTGATCCCAGTAGTTCTGTAGTAAGCTCAAAGGATCATGTTTGAACAAGCTTCGTGGAGGATTTATTTTAGCCATGACCCCTGAACCTGACCTTTCACAATACTGTGACAACAGTGCAGATAAGGGAGGTGCAGATAAGGAAGAAATGTAGCCTATCCCACTTAGTATTGAATTTTAATAATTCTCCATCCAACACTGATGCTTACAGAATCAAATAAGGTCTTTAGGAGAACACAGCCAATCAGCTGCAAGAAGGCAGAGTCAACCATAGTGCACGACAATGTAATGCCAGTGCTCTATTGAAAGGATCCATTGAGAACTGTCAGGACCTTGATTTCATGTTTAGAGAGATCTGACAGGCTTTACTGGACTTGATTTGATTTTGCCTAACTTCACTATACTGTGGCTGATACACCATGACTTGAAGCTTTATTACATGAATAGGTTATTACACTACTGTTGAGCTATCATTGATACTTGGTACATACTGGATTGAGCACTTGTGATATGGCACTTTTGTTCATTTGCACAATTACACCAATTTGGCAATTTATGATCCTGTGATTATACTTCTGTATTCCCTGGTAATCCTGCCTTCCTGTATTACTGCCATTTTGTAATTACTATTACTATTAGTATTATATTTAATTTTAGAACTATTTCATGATTTCATCTTTGAAAAACAAAAACAAATATAGCATAGGAAATTAATGGAAATTAAACAGTTTGGGAATAGCAAGGAAGGAGGGGGCAAGAGGAGAATCCCACTCCCTGATTTCATTTTACTGCTGACATGCTGACATAAAAATGGTAGAAACCCATCACAACAAAGTAGGCAATTGAAATATTGTGGGATAGGGAGCTATTGATGGGTTCTTCCCATCAATGGTTGCAAATAGGAGGATCACGTGCAGGAGGCACACTCACAACAGGATGTGCACAGTAGTGTGTTAGGAACAATTGCCAAAGATGACCATCCAACTTCAATACCAGTTTGGCTCCTTCATGCTATGAATTCCTTAGTGAAGTTTCAGCAGAAGAGGATCATTTCAACATTTTTATATTCAGGTATCTAAAGGAATCCATGCAAAAGACTGAACTGGCCCTTTCTGAAAACAAATAATAATGTTAATGTATTATATTCCTTTCCACAGAAAAGTTATAAATAGGATAGATCTAATTTCAATATCTGCAATAACCTGCTTCCGCACTCTCTCTAACAACACTATGCATGATTTGTTGCTGAAGTCATGCTGTCTGCCAGGTGTCCTGAGATTGCTTTTCTCTCACCCTCTTTTTGTACCACGTTTGGCTTTATCACACAAGACTGGAAACAGCAACTACAGCATGATAGTACTATCATTGACTAGTAGTTTTCACACGACTTTGTGTCTCTCCTGTTGCTGATTTGCATTTCAATTATTAATTAAGCACATCTCTTCATTGATGAAAAAAACCATCATTTGTTCCCAGTATCACTGTTGTTCCAATACTGCCTCTGATGCAATCAATCCCTGGGGCGATAAAGCTCTTACTTGATGAAGAAATCTGAAGATTTTGAAAGTTTACACACAAGTGGGGGAATTTTGCTTGCCCTATGATTTCTTATTGTGTATTTGGCATTCTCTTGTTTTTGTATTAGATCTAGATTATCTGGTTTCAGTCATTCTGACTAAACTTCTTGGAGCAGTAGCACTCATCAGGTTTTAGTAGTTAGTGATTCTTCACTTGACTCAAATAGTTGCTTGATGGTCGAACCATGGATTGTATTGCCCTTTTAATACTGTTCAGGATTATTTAGCCACTAAACTAAACAGTTGCTTGTAACAGCAATCTTTTCAGATTTAATAATATGAATATCTCAACAAATCGTAGAAATAAAGAAGCCAGCTAAAGAAATCCATAGTCAATAAGCAATCACAGAGACAGTCAATATTATATTCAGTCTGATTTGTTTGTACAAAATAGTGGCATCAGATCACTTCAAAGACTTGACTTTGCTTCTTTTTAATTAGGCAGAATAAAAATAAAATTGAGTGACTGAGGTGAATAAATAGATAATGAAGTATCCAGAATTTACATAGAGGTTTCTTATTAATAAGACTGTCTCCTTTCCCTATTTAATATAATTTCTGTAAGGCAGGTTTACACTTGTTCTCATATAAATGCCCAGGTATTAGATATAGTAATATGACATACTTTGAATCACATCCAGAGAATGAAGAATGACTTTAATATATTTTGTGCTTTAAGTGTATATTTTAGACTCTCTCCCACAATAAGCCCTATGTCTTTATGTAAAGTAGGACATCCCAGCTCTCTCATTTGAGCCTAGCTTGTTCAGTTGTCCATTACTATTTATTTCTGAAACTCTCTGCCAAAACACTTTAAAACTCTATGGCTACTACCATAGAGTTTTAAAGTAAGGTCAGCCACTGCTTTCAAGACTTCAGTGTGGTTGGCTACTGTCAAAAGCAAGACATTGAAGAGCCTTCAGTCAGATATAACCAACAGACCTCTTACTGCATTTGCAATTACTGTGCAGGTTTTCTTGCCCTTATATTGTGTTTATGGTCTCCCTCCACACTTCCATTTCTGTTCAGTATTCATGTTATTAGCTAGATCACTGCTTCTGAAACTGTTGGAAAATTGTTTCAAATTCTACATAATTCCATACCTTGTTAATAATGGCTGCAACTGATCATGGTGTCTCCAGAAAAGGCAGTCCATCCCTGGTTGCTGGGGGTGGGGGCATTGCCTCTGAAAGTCAAAATGTCACAGAGGCTGCCTTGGCTCATATACGTTTTTGAGACCTGCCACTGAAACCAAATTAGTACTTATTGAACAGTTTTTAAACTCCTATTAAATAAAACTCTTGCTCCAAGTAAATTATGACCTTATTTCACAGTCTTGATATCCAAGGCTGTCTCTTCTTAGGCCAGGGGTTCTTAACCTGTGGGTCCCCAGGTGTTTTGGCCCACGACTTCCAGAAATCCTAGCCAATTTACCAGCAGTTAGGATTTCTGGGAGCTGAAAGCCAAAACATCTGGGGACCCACTATCTTAGAGTCTTATCACATCCCAGCTGGATAACAGCACCTGCTATTGGGGGTTACCACATGAAATTGTCACTGTTTTGAGTTATCCGTGGGAAACTGTTTTAAAAGCTATCTAACAGAAAATAATCTGTTGTTGACCTTCTTTCTGTTACATTAGGATTTCCTCTGCAAAATTTCAGTTACACTATTATACTGATTTTGGGTTGTCTGGGTTTGTGTGCTTTGTAGTGGGAGATCCAGCCCTTTTCTGGATTCTCTTGTTTTGATGGTACAATGCTATGGCATGGTAAAACCTCTCTCTCTCTCTCTCTCTCTCTCTCTCTCTCTCTCTCTCTCTCTCTCTCTCTCTCACGCACACACACACACACACACACCTGTGGATTGTGTACATAGGGTCAGAATTGAAGAGAAATGCAATGCAGAGGACTAGTGTTCTTAACTTTTAATTTCTGCTTGTCCCTTGCTGTGAAGGCATAGTGACTGAACTTCCTTTCACAACACCATGACTGCAGAATGTGGAGAGGAAGGAGGGGAAGTGGGAAAACTCCAATTTGCTCTTAATTTGTGGTTTGTACAGATGGTATTTATTTATTTATTTACTGTATTTACATCCCGCCCTTCTCACCCCAAAGGGGACTCAGGACAGCTCATAACAAACACACAATTCAATGCCATGAATACATATATAGAATAAAACAACATATAATTTAAAATCACATAATTAAAACATGTGAAACTTAAATCAATTACTTAAAATCACACAATCCAAAAGCATATTCCAGGAGCCATTCCGGTTGTTACTTGCATAATTCATTGTTGCATCGAGAGATCATTATTGCACTGGGAATCATTGTCCAAAGGCTTGGCCTCACAACCATGTCTTCACTTTCTTCCTGAAGGTTAGGAGGGAGAGAATACAAGCTGGTTGCTTGTACTCTTTACTTCCTCCCTCCTCACCCCCCCCCCTAACAAACATTTCTCAGAAAAGAACCAATGAAAAGGTTTGGGATAATGTTGTAGGAGGTAGTGGGTAGGCAGTTTGTGCGCAATAAGATTTTAGTGTTAACAGGTGCTGTAATCTTGGAATGGATCTGAATGTGCATAAGACAACACAGCTGTGGCAGGAGTGGGGTCCTACTTGATAAGATACTTAGGCCCCTTCTACACTGTCATATTAAATGCAGATTATCTGGTTTGAATTGGGTTATATGGAAGTGCCGACTCAGTGGGAGGGGCTTCAGCCTCCAGTTCTTTCCTAATGTGCAAAGGCATACACAGAAGACCGGAGGGATGATGAGACGGGAAGACAGGCGGGGATGTACGAATTCACAGATGATAACTCAGGGAACTATGGTTACAGGTAAGCAACCCATATTTACCCTGTCTTGGTCACTGTGAATATATACATGTGATAGATTAGTGAGCTACTGACCTTGGCAGGTGGGAGTCATGCCATCGCAGAAAAGAGGACTGCCCTTCCGAAAGCCGTGTCCTTTTTGGAGGCCACATCCAGCTTATCATGCAAGATGAAAGTGAGAGGTGAAGACCAAGTGGCCGCACGGCACACTGCATCCAGTGAAACGTCCCTCAGAAGGCTACTGATGTTGACACAGATCTCGTAGAGTGGGCCTTCAGTTGTTTGGGAGGATCTTTCCCAGCCATCTGATACACCAAGCGGATCGTTAGGACGATCCAGGAAGAAAGGCGCTGAGAAGACACAGGAAGTCCACTGGCATTCTTCCTGTACTTTATGAATAGTCTCAGAGACTGCCTAAACAGAGCAGTCCTATTGACGTAAAAAGCCAACGCTCTATGAATGTCAAGGAGATGTAGGGACCTCTCCAGTTCAAAGCAGATAATGTGAATTATCTGCTTTGATGATCTAGACATGGCCTGCTCAACAGGCGTCCCCCGGGCCGAAATGGAGAGAAGCAGAAATGGACGCCCTGCCCCCGGAGCGATGCTGGGCATGCGCAGCAGAGCCCAGGGGCGGGGCGTCCCTTTCTGCTTCTCTCCGTGACTGATCACAGAGAGAAGCAGAAAGGGATGACCCGCCCCCGGAGCGATGCTGGGCATGCTTCCCTTCCTCCTCCTCGTCGCCGCGACTGCCTTCCTGGTTCGGCGACGAGGAGCAGGAGGAAGGGAAGCTCCCACGGGGCATGCCCAGCAGCACCCCGTGGGCGGAGCTTCTCCTCCTCCTCCTCGTCGCCAAACCAGGAAGGATTGGAAGGAGGGCGCGAGGAACGTTTTCACACTGCGGCCCCCCAGGTGATCAGTGACTGGAATTCCGGCCCTTGGGCCGGTAGAAGTTGGACAGCCCTGATCTAGATTATATGGCAGAGTAGAAGGGGCCCTAGTTCCTCTTCCAAAAACATAGAAGCAGTAATTAAATCTTAATGAAACCAGTACCTCCCATTGAGGCCCCAGTAACTAAAAGTATTGAACCAATGGTAATAATGGTAGGTGATACAAAATCTTGCTTACAGTCATTGATCATCATGGCCAGTGCCCTCATGAATAGACCCATTTTCTCTTTCTCTAGATATTATGTACAGATATGCTACAGAAGTGTGTAGCAATTTTATTCAAAGATTGCCAAATGGAGGCAATTACCTTATAGCTCTCTGTTATCCTCTCAGTCAATGTCAACATAAACATCAGAAGTATAGCTAGCTATTAACACAGAATGGAGCAAGCTAGAGTTTCTTTCTACCTCCCTACCTCTCCCTTTTCCAATTGGTACCATATCTATTAAGAATCTTTGAAGAAATGGGAACTTTTGAATGTTCTATTGAAAATTGGATTGAATGATTATACATGGACCTAACAAAGGTTGCAAAACCAGATCCTTAAACCCATTTCAGTTGCTTTTTTGTGCATAGATTAGAGTTTTATTTATTTCTGCTGGCTCCAGAATTTTGGAAGCTGCAGGACAGAAATCCTCTTTCTCTCTCAATCCCCCCTCTCTCTTGCACACACACACACACACACACACACACACACACACACAAGCATGCAACACATGATCTAGTAATTGGGATGCTCCATCTCCCAAAACCTATTTCCATTCAGACATCATCTTCTCTTTAATTGTACTAAATTTTATCAGAGCCAAGCAAATTTCTAAGTCTAAGGGAAAATGAGGTGTGATGAGAAAATTGGTGAGAAGATCCCAAAGCAAACAATTTAAATTTGCATGTACTGAAGTGTGAAATAGTTTAACGATACAATGACATAATAATTACTACAGCCAGGTTAATTGCCCCTGCCTCTGGCATTGAAAGAGTTACTAGGTGCTAGTCAGAAAAGCATTTTATTGTGACATTCAGTGGTTTAATAATAACCTTTTAGCATGTCTGGTCTGACCAGTTTTTAAAGAAATATAATTAATCTCATATAAAACAGAAAAGATATAGACATCAAGAGCAAAACATGTCAAATAAAGTCGATTGTTTCATTTGTTCCATATCATAGAAATGAAAGTTAGTCATATTTTGTAGTAAAAACACATTTTTCACTGTATATTATCATAGTTGGCAAAATTGTGGAGCATGAGATGCTAGCTCTTTATATGATCTGTCTGATGTTACAACTAAGGAAAATGACAAATCAGGTAATCCATTTGACCCAAATAAACATATTGTCAACTAGTACTGGAAATACCATAGGGGATGACTGAGTCATAATGCAAAACATTGTTTGTGTCTTCTGCCAGCATGACTCAGCATGACACAGAACAAAATATCTATTTTCTGGTCTTTGGGTAAAAAGGGCTGATTTAGTTAACTCATTTCCAGGATTGCTTATTTGTATTTTTCAAAAAGTGTTATTGTATAATCTATTGGGGAGTACTTTGATTGTGTGTGGCAGGGGACTGGACTGGATGGCATTGTAGTCTCTTCCTACGCTGTGATTCTCTAAAATTATACAATAGTAAGTCTGGCAAACTTTAGATCTATTTCATAATACCCATGTTTGAATATCAGCATTAAAAGGGCAGTAGGGGTGATCCTGCAAGTTAGCAGATTCCTGGGCGTTGGACGCATCTTTACTAGGCCTGGTAAACATGCATCCTCTCTCCACTGAAGACGTGGTTTTGGAACCAGGCTTTTGGCTAGCGGACACAAAGGCACTTGAACATAGAATCGGACCATACAATTGTTATAATGAAAATGGCTTTACGATTGTATAACTAACGTTTGTTTTTAATCTATTGTATTGTATCATTTTATCTTATAATTGTAATTATTTGCGGCATCTAATTGTTGCCATTTTTAGCCGCTCTGAGTCCCCCTGCGGGGGTGGGAAGAGCGAGGTAGAAATGTTGTAAATAAATAATAAATAAATTAAAGTTTGGCTTGAAATGCAAAGTAGATTGATTGTCTCATTGATACCAAAGCTACAAGACACAATAGTTGAGCCATTGTGGACCATAGATAGTTGTTGGCTCATTTTTAATCACTGATTTATCTATCTCAGTATTGATTACACCAAAGTTGAAATTTTGGGGAGAGTGGTTTCTATCTCTAGATCCTCCAGAGGAAAAAACCCCCCAAATAATTACAATCCATCTATATATCCATTGAGCTCACTGGGTTTTTTGTGTTGTTAACTGGCAATCAAGTTATGGAAATACCATGAATAAGAGTCCTCCAAGTCACTCTATCATAGACATCCTGCTTCAGATCTTCCAGTCCAAGGTTTCCTTGATTGAATCTATCCATTAGGCCTGGGTAGGCTCATCGGAATGCTCATAATATTGGAATGAATTTGGATTAAATCCACTTTTGAAGCTGTATCGAAGCAATGTAAGCAACCTGGAAGTAAATTTGCCATTTCGAAGCCACCGCCGCCATTTTTTCCAATCCAGGAAAAGAGGGATGAGGTGGGTGTGGCTAAGCACAGCTATTCTTGAAGGTCACACCCCCAGAAGACCACCGTAGAGATTGCAAAAGGTCCTGTAGTTTAACAGCAGTTAAAAACTCTTGGTTCCCCTTCCCTGGCAAGTGGCAATGCAAAGAGGGATGAGATGGGTGTGGCTAAGCACAGCTATTCTTGAAGGCCACACCCCCAGTGGTAGAGATTGCAAAAGGTCCTGCTGTTAAACTAAATATAAATATAAAATAAATTGAATCTACAAAGGTGTCTAAAGAGAAGGCAGCAAAGCCTTTCCCTGCAATAAACCCTTTTCCTGCAATAAAGATAGCACGTGTCCACCACAAAAGTGGAGCCTCCATGAGTCTCCACACCTTCCTTTTCAGCAAAACGTGTGTCTTGGCTCCCCATGCCCTGTCTTTTGCTGTTTGCCATTATTTGCCACAATTTTTTTTCTTTTTTGCCATTTTCTCCTGGCAGGGATTGTACCCGGTTCTCCTGCTTATGAGGCCGGCACATTCTCCCTGAGCCACGCTAGCCCTGTAGTAAAACCAAGTCAGAATTTATACTTCAGTGGGAAGCCAGTTATTCTTTTTCCTGTAGTGGGGTCAGTCTAGCCCCAATTCTCCCAAAACTTAAAGAGATTCCTTCCTTCATCCATCCCTTTAGAGTCCCATGGGATTGCTGCACCAGGGAGTCTGGCTTGCTAAGGTACTTTGGGAAACACATCTCTCATGTATATAAAACTGTCTCAAAAGCTTCACATGTTTTCTGTTGTCTCATAGTCTTGTGTTCCTGAGACCCCATTACCTTCCCTTTGGTGAGAAACCGTGTTCTTGCTCACAAAGAAGGGGGTCAGTCTAGATTTCCTTTGATGGAGTCTGCTCTGTATATGATTTCTGTTCTTGCCCAAATTAACACAGTTTGTGCCACACAAAATTTCTGGAGTAGAACAACTACTTTCAAAGTAAAGACCATGCAAAGAAACAGGGAAAAAACATTTTCAAAATTGAAACCAGGAACATATTTCTTTTATTATTTTAAAAAATACTTAAAAAAATAAAAAAATTCCCCTGGCAGGGATCGAACTCACGGTCCTGGTCATTCTGCTTATTAGGCTGGCGCGCTACCCCCGAGCCACACTAGCCCTGTAGTAGAACAAGGACAGAACTGTATTTAAGCTGGGTCAGTCTATAAAAACTTTTAAATTTTTTTTTAAAATTTGCCAAAAATCTATGGATAAGTCAAAAGTTATGAAATTTGGTGAGCTAGCAGTGATCTATTTATTTATTTATTTATTTATTATTGGAACTTCTCAACCGCCGACTCCCGAGGGCTCGCGGCGGCTCACAGGAACCAATGGCACAGTGCCGTGGGTTAAAAACATAAAACATTTAAAAATACAATTAAAACAATGCAGTACAATTAAAACAATAGAGCAGCAGCAAATATAACCGAGTGAATATACACATGGGCCTACTCTCCGAAGGCCTGCCTAAACAAAAAAGTTTTGCTCTACCATTTCATCATGATTGCTCTAAAAAGAGGGAGGGACAATCCCCAGAAATTTCCCCAATGCCAGTGCTGTTTCTTTCCTACTGCACATGCATGTCCACCATTAACGAAGAAATTCTGAAATTTCTGAAATTTAGAGCTTTTTTCCCCAGATAATTTTGGAAATAATTTCAAAACAAATTGCCAGTGCCCCTGACATCCACAACGAGTTTTGCACCATTTTTTCCTTGATCAAACAGGCCTACTATCCAGCTGTAATTGGTCTTCTTCTTTTCCTACAGTCTCCTACTTCAGCAAGCATTTTTGTCTTTTCTGGTGAGTTATGTATTCTCACAATATGCCCAAAGAACAACAGTCTTCATTTAGTTATCTTTGCTTCCAGAGGTCAGGATTGATTTGCTCTAGGATTCATTTATTTGTCTTTTTGCAGTCCACAATCTTTTCCATCACCATGTTTCCAATGAATTGATTTTGTTCCTGTTGGCTTTGTTCACTGTCCAACTTTCCCAACCATATATAGAAGTGGGAAATATGATGGCATAGTATTCAATTATGTATCTTTATATTTCAGGATCTTGTCTCCTTCCTTCATGGTTACCCTTCCAAACAGTAGAGATATTCTAATGTATTGACTGCAGTCTCAATTCTGACAAATGACTGAGTCATGTTATGGAAATTCTTGAACCATTTAAATGTCTCCAATTGCCAGATGAAATAGCTTGTTTCCTTCCTGGCCAAATAGCAGATAAAATTTCTCCAGCTCCTTGGGACTCAGCTTGGGACTCAGAGGGAGTACAGGAAGGAAAGCAACACTTGGAGATGCTTGGATCAGAACAGCTTCAATTATCCTCTGTTGACAACATGATTGATTTTACATTCCGTCATTCCTCCACATATTCTGGGCAATATGGATGTGGATTACTATTCCTTTATTTATAGCTTGTGGCATGAGAACTGTTCTGTTGCTTAAGAGAATACTGACAGTTAAACCAATATTTATGCAGAACAGAAAAAAATAGTCACATTTGGTATGTCATGCACATCTTGATTCAAATGCAGTTTTTCACTCTCTTATTTGAAAGTTTTTAGTTAAAGTAAGAGAGCTGCCCTTAACAGGACAGTTCTAGGTTTCTATTGAATTCTATTCTCTTTACACATGGTTGGCTTAGACCTTCTTAAATTCCAAGATGGAATAATATCAAGTATTTTCAACCCAGTTTCATATTCTGACATGAAGCTACTCAGTCAAGCTTCCAGCATTGCATTAGGCAAGGTGTATCAAGTAGTGTCAAGTTTTGAACTCAAATCTCCCAAGGGCTAGGACAATAAGGAGGCCTAAAAAGCCATTGCAATATTGGAAAGATTTTCTAGGTCAACGAACCATCCCCTCCCAATTCACTTGTGAGTTCATGCTCCAGTGGCTGCAATGTGAAAGCCTGTTCCCTGCTACTGACATCCCAAACAACCTGTATCCCAAGTAAAGGAAACTGTAATTTTTCTATTAACATATTTAATACTGGAAGCCCTTTTCAGCTGCCTCTTTTTAAAGACCTCTGTCGAGCTGCCTTGTGGTGCTGAATTATTTTGTAAACATGTTTTTAAATATCCCATTTCCAGTCCCTCACCACCTTCTCTTCCCCACTCCTGGGACCAAAGGATCTTTTCCCTGACATTTGAAAGCATTAAACAGCTCCAGGGCTGAAGGAAACATTTTTTGCCTGTAATCTTTGAAAAGTTTAGTTGTCAAGGAGACACAGTTTGACGATCAGATATGGAGGCCTAGGCAGAGCACTAAAAGAGTTGTGAAAAGGCAGGGCCAAAGATGCCAGTTGTACCTGGAGGCAAACCTGTTCAATGTTCCAGAGCACCTTGCTTTCTGGCATCTCTTTTGCTACACAATTATTCAACCTTTCTTTGAATAGTGCCATCTTTGGAGGGAAGCATCATTAAAGCACCTTGCTCTGATGATGTATTACCCTAATAAATTATCAGTTTGAGATGCGCTCTGGAAATGTCACTCACAAGATTGCTGCTTTCCTGGGAAGACAAGGTCCAAGAGTAGATTAGATGTAATTACGAAATAAATGACATCCAACAAGAAACACAGTGAAGTTGCTCTCTTCACTTCAGGGAAAAAATGGAGAGATGGTTAAATCAGTCTCTTTCAGTTATCATTGATGGGAATAGGGAGCTCATTTTTTAAAAAATACTAGTGGAATGAGGCATTTGTGTTTTCAATATATCTTGAACTCAAAATCTAGCTGCAGATAAATCAATTTGCGGTATGATAAGATTATAGAAATCCACCATAATGCATTAAAAGAACATAAAGCATGTTCTCACACTCACTATTAAAGGAGATTCATTATTAATTCAGACCTAACCCATGCATTGTATATATTGTATTTTAGGTAGACTGGAAAATAGCCAAGAATGCTACTTCTACAATTCCCGCCATCTTCATTAAACTAACTAGGAGTTAAAGCCTTCTTGGGGCCACTTTGTTGACCACTGGAAAACACTGGAGTAGAGCAGCTGTTATGTGTTATCAGCTTCCTCTTTTGTCCTACCATCCCTCACCTAGAACTATATCTATTTCTTCTGTCTGTAGAATTCCCACCCACTTTGAAGGATCCTCTAGTGGTGCAATGGGTTAAACTTGTGTGCTGGTAGGATTGTTGACCAACAGTTTGAATCTAGGGATAGAAAGTTGAGCTCCCTCTGTCCATCCTCCCCCAAACTTCACCAGGACATAAAGGGGGCCATGGGGGTTATGTGTGCCACGTTTGGTCTAGATCAGTCATTGGATGAGGGTTGCAGCAGTCTCAGGAAGTGAATGGGGGTACTTCAAGTCCCATCATCCATGGTCTGCCCTCCTCCAAACTGCAGTAGGATGTAGAGTGGGTCATGGGTCATGGAGGCTCTGTGTGCCAAGTTTTGTCTTTATCGGTCTTTGTTGGGGGCCACAGTGGTTTGTGGGAACCAAAGCGTTTGAAAAACTACAAATCCTATAATCCGTGGTCCACCTCCTCCAAACCACACCAGGATGTAAAGGGGGTCATGGGGGTTATGTGTGCGAAGTTTGGTCCAGGTCCATCACCCGTGCTACTCACAGTGGCCTGTGAAAGTGGCAGCCAATCAGAAAGCTGCCACATACATACCTACAAACATTTACTTTTATTATATAAATAGAGATAGATAGATAGATAGATATAGATATAGATTTGACTTTATTTCTTTGGAATGCAGCACTCAGATTTGCCTAGCCCACTGGCCATACTGTCTGTGGGTTTCTGCCTTTGAGTCTCAGCAGCAGAGCAAATGGTGAGGGACAGTGGACGCTTACAGTCTAGGATTTGTAAGATCACAGGTTGCTCACTCCTGGTTCAAAGAATTAAACTCCTTTTTCTCAAAGTGGAAGTGAACTTTATAGCCACCCTCATAACCACATAGCATTATGGGTCAAAGCTGATACTTTCAGGAGTTGGAGCACCAACCTTCAGCACTTTGCCCTTTCTGCAGAGAGAGAGAGAGAGAGAGAGAGAGAGAGAGAGAGATTTTAAGTGCCTGCAGGCTTGTTCTTGTGTTCAGTCTTAGAGGTTTGTCACCTTTTCATCTAGCAAATTAAGGATACTTAAGTCATTTACTATGTCAGTGGAAAGGGAAGACATTGAACATCAAAGAGCTTATTGAAAATACAGAATAATCATGGGAACTAGACATATTTTATTTTTACATCTGTGGATAAGTAAAACATTCTGAAATTTGGTGGACTAAGAGTGGTAAATGTGTTCTACCATTGTAGCAAGTTCCACCCCAATAGCTGTAGAAATGAGGGGGAAAGGAGCCTATATTTCCTAATTATTATAATGAAATAGTAACAAAATTTATTTATTATTTATTATTTCAACTTATATATCACTCTTCCCAATAGGCTCAGGGTGGTTCACAGCACAGGCATGAAACATAATCACAAAACAGCATTTAAAACACAATAAAAGCAATTTATACTAAAACAGAGAATATGCATTAAGCGGGGCCTCTAAAGGTTGAACACCTGCAAGACTAACCTCTTCCAAGCCCTCCGGAAGGAGGACAAGTCTGTTATTGCTCGGACCTCCTCTGACAAAGCATTCCATAAGTTAGGCTCTGCTACCGAGAAGGCACGCTGTCTCGTAGATGACAAGCGACAGGTTCTGACCGACGGGACTTCCAAAAGATTTTGGTCCTCGGACCGTAGCGATCTCTGGGGGATATGCGGGGAAAGGCGGGCCTTCAAGTACGCTGGCCCCAGACCATGCAAGGCCTTTGTCATTACTCTAGTTATAGTAACAACATTTTCAACAAGTACACTTTAGAAACACTTTAGAAACAAAGCACCAGCACTCCCATTTTGTAATGACTTTTGAAATGTATTTTTATTGATCTCACATCCCTAGTAGTAATACTTACCAATATTATTTTTAACATGTATTTTGTTTACTCATAACTTTAAAAAATTCAGATAGCTAATATTTGACAATATCAAACATTAGAATATATTCATTGTGCCATAATCAATTTAAAATATTTCAAGCTAAACCAACCTACTGAATTGAAATAGTTTATGAATCTGCATTTATGATGAAGGTAACAGTGGCAACAATAGAAAGAAGATAGCCATGTTATGTATTTTTAAATGGCACCATCAAGTCACATGATATAGGCTATTTTTAGATATTTTCATTCTATTGTTAACAACCAGACTTAGAGACTTTAAAATCTTTTTGCTTGTCACATTGATTTCTGCCTATGTATGTTAAATGGAGTTGAAATCAACATGACCACTTTTGTTTAACAACTAAAAATGCAACTTGCAAAGTGCATTAACATGCCCAAGCCCCTCTGTTTGTTCACAGCCATCAGTTGATAAAAGCATGCATCTATATGTGAAGATATTTTTGTAGTAGTTATGGGTGAAAGAAAATGGATAAACCTAAATACCAAAACTCTGACAACAATAGCTTCGTAAGTTGGGTGCTTTGAAGAAATTACTTATCAAATGAACTGAATACATAGAATAAATATGCCAGCTACACTTTACGTTATAGCTAAATGCAGGTTTATTTATAGTTAAAGCAAAAATATAAGGCAATTCTAACCATATTTTAACTTTAACTGAATAAATGTTTTCAAACGGAAGATTAAATATTGTGGTTCCTTCTGTTTCTGTCCAAGATAGGGATGGACAGATGTTCCTAATTGTGCCAACTGGAATGCATCATAGTACAGTTATAGATGTGGTAGTGGCCCCTCACCTGTGGAACTCGCTCCCCAGGGAAATACGATCAACTTCTTCCCTCCTTTACTTTAGAAAAAAAACTAAAGGCGTGGCTTTGGGACCGGCCGTTTGGTTGATGTGGAGCAGCGGACGGAAAATTGAGTAATGACAATGTTGTGGAGGTGGACTGCGGATTGACTTGGACAACCTATGAATGTGGGACGGGGATTATGTAGTTGTTCTGATATTTAATTGATTTTAATCTGTTGTTGTATTTGATGTGTTGTAGTTTTGTACTTATGTATACGGCATCAAATTGTTGCCTTTTGTCAGCCGCCCTGAGTCTCCCTTTGGGGGTAGAGAAGGGCGGGTTATAAATGAAATAATAAATAAATAAACCTCTCGTAATGATTGGCCACATTTGGTACGACTAATAAATCTTAAGGCTTTCCCTCCAGCTGTGAACTTTTTCATGATTTAAAGTTAAGAAACTACAAGATAGAATAGCATCTCAGAAGAGATGTTTAGTGTATTGCTAGATATAAAAAGTTGCTAGCACCAGCTCCAGCCCCTTAGTCCATTCCTTATTTAAACAGGAAGATAAATATATTGAATTTAAGTGATGGAATGAAAGAGGAATATACAGATTTATGTATGTATGTATTTATTTATTTCCACATCCTAGGAATGGCAATTGCAGGATTAGGATTCTCGGCCACAGAAATTGAGCGCCACACTAAACCCCAGGATTCCATAGGATGTTGCCATGACAGTTCAAGTTGAATAAAGCACTACAATTTTGTGGTATGAATGTGTCATAATATGTCCAGGTTGACTTATAATTTGATAACAGCATCATATGAGAACACTAAATGCTAGGACTTGTGCTTTGTTGTATTTCCCCAGATTACACTGTGAAGACAAAAACCTTTTGTCTTCACCCGAGAGTCTTGTTTCTTTCAGGTGAAATTCTGAAGTTTCCATTATGAGATTCTTAGCCAGTCACATTTATTTATTTAGCCAATCAAGAACTGGAGTGCAATATGATGGCATTAAGTGATGTGACAGAGCTACTGTTAAAGAAAATGAAAACTAAAAAGCAGAGTCTGGACTGTGTGTAGAAAATCAATTTTAAAATCGGCCAATGTAGAAAATAACTATAGTAAAATAAGTGTATGGATGTCAATCAATGGCACAATGAATATTTTAAATATCAAGTGAGTACGTAACAAAACAAAAATGTCCTGTTCTCATATTTTTATCACTTTCTAATGATTTTCTTTAAACATCTCTAACTTTTCTTTTCCCTGTATACAGCAGCTCAAAACGTGTTGGCTTCTGGTTCTTAATTGTTCTCTTATTTCTGATCTAAATGAACTGAAGCCTCAGAGCATGTGTAAAATTAATTCTTAGATCTTCTCCTGACTCAATTTAGACACCTACATTAGAAATCTGATTGATATATTAACATCATTAATTACTTATTTGACCCATTCATTTAGCATATCTGCATAGACCTAATTGAAGCAGCCTACACTGAATCCTAAATCCTACTTAATGAATCAAAAATTAATTTTTGAAAAACTCATTTACTGACCTTGGCTAATGGTGAATTGTACTGTTCATACTTTGTGTCCTTGTGTGGTGTTCCCAGCCCAATCACAATACATATAAATAGCTAAGCATTCTTCCAGGCCTCGTCATACATTTAAGTCAACAATCCCTTAAATATTATTTTTATTTTTCCTGATTTGCAAGGCTAAACATATAAGAACACAGCAATCACATTAGGAATCATAATCAAAATCATGGCATGGACAGAATAAGACATAAGCAGGAAAAGGTTTCATTCTTGCTGATCATAAAAATTAATAAATATGAAATCATTAATGGCCAAGACCTAAATAGAAACATACTACTGAGTTAAATCATTGTGGACCAAATAGCAATAATAGCTATGTACAGAAAACTGATTCGAAAATTCAGATAGCTATCTAATCACATTGGGTATTTCCTCATCCTAGGATGATGCCAAGACACAGACAGGATGGGGCCCATCGGAGCCCATCTCATAATGTAAGGCTACTTCCATCAGGGCTCCATCCCAGCTCCATCCTGGCAGCATGTTCAGAGGCTGCCCTCAAAAGGCAGGTGACTACCCATGTTCTCATTGATTAAGCATGGACAGCGTGGGACAAAGCCAGGGGCAGACAAGAATTGCCATGGGATGTTAAGGGGGTGATGCGTGGCACTGCCCAATGGTTTCCCCCACTGCCCCACAGATTCCCCTGTTTTCCCCTGGATTATGGGCCTCCGTTTGATGAGATCTTAAGATGGATTTTGTATTTTTATATTCAACATTATACGTTTATATGATTTTACATATTTTATGATTAATGATGTTGTGGTGTAGTTTGAACATTGAACGATGACATTTAGCCATGGAAACACATTGACCTTGAGCAAATCACACTGTCTCAGAAGAAGGAAAACGTAGTCCCTCTCTGGCCAAATATTCCCCACAAAAAGTATGATAGGGTCCACTTAGGGTTGCTATAAATTGGGAATCTTATATAACAGCAATACAAAACTATATGTACTTACATTTTCTATTTTCCACTTTTTAGCTTTATCTTGTTTCAGTCTTGTTGTACAGTATCTTGGTTCCCATGTTGAGAGAAAGGCATGCTATTTATTTAATTTAATATGTATGAATTAAAGCACAAAATTTGAGTGAAAGGTAAAAAGAACTATGAATGAGTGAGTTTCCATGATATTCTATGTCATGCCAGGTGAATGTGGTCAGGGAAGGCGACAATAAGAGCTTCCACCATTTACAACAATGCTTTCCCCCTTCCCGTAACATTAAGGGATCCTTTTGATGGGTTCCAAGGGAATAAGAAGCTGATATCACAAAAGTGTAAATGTTAATTGTCCAAAATTGAAGACTAAATACACGAAACCTGATACATCCCAAATAAATGTAGTTTTGAAAGCAGGAATGGGTAACATATGGTTCAGAGGTTGCAGTCATGCTTCTACCTCTGCTCGCTGTCTCTGAATTTGCTGCTGCAGGGATGGAAAGAGTAATTCCTTTAATAGTGCGTGTGTTTTGTTTGGCTTGCTTGGAAGGAATTTCACACTTTTTTAACACGACTCCCACTAGCAAGACAAAGTAAATTGAAGTGTATAGTCTTTTAAGGAATCTGTAATTCCTAATATTTTAAATATTTGCTGTATTTTGGTATTTTTATTGTATGTTGTGTGATCCGCCCAGAGCCTGCAGGGAGGAGCGGAATATAAAATTGAATAAATAAATAAATAAATAAATTTAAGAGGTTTAGACACTGCCCACAGAATTTGTAATATTTAATATAGAAATGAATGTAGTAAGGGACATGGTTCAGTTAATCTGTTTAGCTTGATTCTATATTAGATAGAACATTTATTTTAGCTATATAATGATTTCCAGGCTTCACATATTTTGAAAGCTGAAAATCTTGTGCAACTTTCCCAAAACAAGTTAGTTCAATAAAGACTACCACCATGCTCACTTTGTCTCTTACACATTTAATGCTATTGTATATAAATCAAAGTCAAACTTGCTGCTGTATTGCTTTTTCGTTTTTTTAAAAAAAATCCTCTAGTGCTGTGGATTTTATCAATAAATCAGTGAAGCTTGCAGTAGAATTAAGGCTTTGTAGGTACAGGAAAATACTGAAAGGATTTGTAGGCCCAGATACATATTCCAATTATCTAGTGAGTCTGGTTGCACCATATCTATATCTGTATTATCTATCTCTATATCTATATTCTTGCAAAATGTCCTCATAAGCACTTTAATTACCTGTTGGGTCATCTGCCCCACATTATCCTTTAAAACCTTTCCTGTTACATACATTCTACCTCTGTTCGTATCCAGTGTTATTTATTTTAAAATTTTAATATTTCACATTTGGCTCACCCAGAATGGTTTTAAACTGTCTGTTGCTTGTGTGTAAGTATATTGATTATTGTTGTTATTATTTGCTGTTATGTTGTTATTATGTGTCATTGGGCTTGGCCTCATGTAAGCCGCCCCTTGGGAAGATGATGGCGGGGTATAAAATAAATAAATAAATAATATGTACATATTACTTGCTACACTTGGATATTATCGTAACAAAAAAGGAACAAGTTGATGCCTATCTCCCAAGTTTCCACTTATCCATAGGATATTTTTTGGAATTTGGGGTTTTTCATTACATTTTTCACTACTTTTTAATATAGATTGAGTATCCCTTATCCAAAATGCTTGAGACCAAAAGTATACTGTATTTTGGTTCCCCCACCCACTAAAATCTGGAATCCGTACATGCAATAATGATCTGGAAGATGGGAGCCAAGTCTACACACAACATTAATTTATGTTTCATATGCCATGAAACCTTGAGTTACAAGAGAACCAGCTTATGAGATGCGAGCTGTCACTCGATTGATTTTTTGCTTTGACATGCGAGCCAAGATGTGAGTTGTGAGCTAGCACAAGAGCTAGGATGAGAGTACGCCATCCACCATCTTAAGCAGGGCTTTAAGGTAGCAACCAGGAAAGTTCCTTGCTCTTGTCCTTGCTGTTATTTCTGCAATCCCAGGGCTTTGGGAGACTGTAGGAAAGCTAAGGGACCAGGAGTCTATTATCAGTAAACCTATATCCTGATTAAAATAGGCAAGTTACACAATACCTGTTGGTCTAATTTATCATTGCAAAAGAATTTTACTGAAGTTTCCCATTCAGAGCAGGAAAATGAAACTTATGTTATTGGCTTATAGCCTTCCAATCCTGCTCCCTCCTCCAATTCATGAAAATACATCCTGAAGTAAAGGCATTGAACCAAGTACCTTTTGGGATTCAAGCACATCCCTTGAAGCTTATTTAAGTGTCACACCATAAGAAGAAGTTAAGTGAAGTCTGATCTTGAAAGAAAATACATACTCTACACAAAATAAATCTAGTTTATTTCTTGACATTCTCTTTTCTATGTATGATTATTTTATACATTATTTGTTATTTATAAAATACATTTTTCTTATTTAAAAGAATGTGTTTCTTTTTCTGGTAAACTATAAAAGTACATAATGCGATTGTTAGATAATTTCTTAAAATTTTATGCAAGTTTTTATGAGTGGGGTGGAATTAGGTTGATCTGGAGGAGTTCAAGTTTCCTTGGCTGCCAGCCAGTCAGGGTCTCTGGCCACTACCTGCCCTGTCCTATGTTCCATTCCACAGAAGTAGGGAAGCAGGGTAGGGACTATCTCCATCAGCCCTGCCCTATTGAGAGAGAAAAAGCTACATTAAAAATATTGCCTGGGTATTTATTTGAATGCCTGCTGCAGCAAAGAAACTGGAAGTGAAGCTGTGCTCCAGTACAGGTACATAATTTCCTCAGCTCCCCTCCTACAGCTTAGTTCCAGTAGGCATTCACAACAATAGCTGTTATGATGCCCCTTGAGTCCTCCTCTTTTGGTGGTGAGTGAGAAGCACTGCTAGAGAAGATTGGTAGTCTACATAAGCAACATTACTCAAATTGGGCCAGGGGTTGTTCCTGGACATCTAGACGATCTTCGGGGACTTCTAGACCCATATTAGCAGAAGTTTGGGGGATGCTCTGGAGCTTTCCTGAAAGAAGCAGCTCCACACTTAGGGTTGGTGTGAATAGCTGGGCTCATTTTAATTTGAATTGGCCCAGCTGTTCATGTGGGTCAGTGCTGCCATGTTACTTTTTAAAAATGAACAAGTGTCATAGCAAACCTTCACTGGCATTCTTTACCCCCAAGCACATACACAACTTTTTTTGGCTGCACCCTCTTTGCCAAGAGGGAGGAGAAAACAGAAATGACTAAGAGCCAATCTACATGGGCCACAAAATCTGCAACTGTTCCTGAACGGGAATATTTCACATTGACCTTGGGGGTTGGGTACAACCCAACCTGTCCATCCAGAAATCCTGTCCATCCAGTAGAGCCAAATCCAATTAATCCCCATTGAATGGTCACACATATGGCTAGCATTTACTGCAGAGAGATTAGATCAAAAATGGGGAATCTGCAGCATTTTAGAAGTTGTAAAACTGTATCATACTTTACCCTGGGCCATGCAGACTGAGAACCACAGGCTCCCCACCTCTAGGTTAGATAGAACCATGAAAAATATAGAAGCTAATTGACAGGATCACACAGGGAAAATTAAAACCAAACACTGCAGCCTAGAGTTAAGGGCTTTTAATAATTATAGGTAGAAAGTTTATCTGGCTAATATAAATCAGTTAATCACAGCTAGCATTTCTATGACAATCATTTTCCAATAATTGACTTTGTTAGCTTGTAGTCCATAGGCTTCACTACAAGCAATACTTAAGATTTTATCTAAGTGAAAGGAAAAGGATGTGGCAGGAATGCCATAAACAACAACTGATTCACAACTCAGGCCAGGATGTTGACAGAACATTCAACAATTATGTCTTGTTCAATACGTTTAAATTGTAACCTTCTTTCTCAGTCACCAGCACATAGAAAGATCAATAGATGTAATTCTGCATATTAGTCTATTAGTCAGATAGGTATTGTCAGAGTCTGTCAGATATTTTCCACCAGCTACTTTGGAGAAGAGCCTGCCACAGTAGCAGAACATGCTGAACATGCACAGGTGGGCGTTTAAACTTGTTTCCGCTTGAAGTTACTCTTTGCATATTTTATTCTACCTTTTCACCTTGACAAAACAGGTTGTGAAACATGAACTCTGCATGTTTCCTTGCTGGCAATATTTCAGAGGTAATAAAATTACTAACATCATATACATTTCAGCATGAGCCTTGCTTTCACCTCTTTGCAATTTTTTATTAATTATTACAGACGTGCTTAAACTAAGAATCACCATCTCAACCTGTGTTATTTCTTAAGTTTGAACACACAAGAAACTGTATTGTTGATGTCATTGTGGGGTTACCAAATTCTTCATATTAATGCCCCCCCCAAAAGGACTGGAAATACAATAATTCTGTGTCTTGGAATAGTGCTTCCAAAATTATCTGCATAACATTTGTTTCCTTCAGGATATGATCTGAAAACTTATAATGTTTTACTTTAGAAAGGCCTTCAAGTTTTAAAAGTGGTTTCAAAATCAGAGTAGGTATTTCGAGCAAATAAAAAGAGTCAGTAACTTTTGTAGGCTACCCTAAGCAACAGGATCAACATTTCAGATCAACATGAGCCTGCTTAGCATAACTGACTACATGCCTTGATTATTTATTTATTTGTTTATTTATTTATTTATGTATTTGGACGATCTATCTATACTTTGCCTTTTAGCCAAAGGGGCTCATAGAGAGGCTAAAATTATGAAGTACAATAGCCTTTGCCTACAAGCCTACAATTTAATGCATGAAATACAAGGAAAAAAAGAAGATGATGGGGGAAATTAATTTAAAGGTTTGTAATTAACTAGATGAAAATAGCCTGATGACATATCTCTGCTAGTTGTCAAGTGTGGGAGAAACATTTTCTGCCTAAGGTTTTCAAATCAGGACTATTTCTGGATCTGAAATTCAGCTCCTTACATGAGAGCTAGGGCAGACCCTATGTCATGTCAAAGGAGATGGTTGCTGGTGATGTCATTAAGCAGAGTACATTAAACGTTGATAGTCGCAACACAACAGGCATTTAAAGAAAGCCAAGACTAGCAAATGTGGAACACACATACACACATTTCAAAATAGCACTCTCACTCTGAGAATCATCTCCTTCATCCTGAGAGTTGGAGAACAGGTTTCAAATCCAGACACTCTTCTACACTTCTACAAAGGTTTCAAATCCACCCTTCTACACTGTTCTTATATCCCAGTATATGATCCCAGATTATGGTCGAATCAGGAAACCCCAAACCCAGGAGATCTAACTGCAGAGAGTCCCCAGTATTCCTCTTGGCCCATGGCCTAAGTTGCACCAGCACCAGACCTTTTTTTGCCCCATCAATTTCCCATACTCACTGCACCAACTTCGTCCCTCCCAAAAAGCCTAGCCACCATTGCCTCCCATTGCCCCTTCTGCACCACATTTACACAGAAAATCACCAAACAGCACATTAGCAATAAACCAGGACATTTCCCCCAGCACCCACCAGAACCTTACACACTACAACAACACAGTGAACTCCATAAGCTGCCCACAGCAAGACAAAAGCCAAATACATTTTTCCCTCCCATTCAGTCCCCAGAGCACCAAAGCATACATTAGAAATACTTCACATAACATTGCAAAAACAATAGAAAAGAACATTTCTCCCAGCGCCCACACAGCCCCACACATTGCCATAACCCTCACAACCACATAAGCAAGCCCCTGCTTGATAATAACAAACCCATAACCCTCCCGCCAAGCCACAACAGCCTCCACCCAGGCCTGTGCAAGGCCGCTGCAGTACCACCACCCACCACTAGGGCCGAAACGCCCGTCCCTCCCTCAACCGCTTAAAGAAAAAACCCATAACAAACAAAAAACACTTTAAAAACAGTAAACAAGCCCCCCAAAGTCAACCCACTGCCCCCTACCGTATCTTCCATCCTTCTATGACCGGTCCGACTCTTCAGGCAATCAGCGGCTTGACTCTACTGCTGGCGCGCTCAGTTCATCTGAGGACAATTGGCCCCCACCTTTTCTCGCATTGAAGTTCCATCAACTCTGCAGCAATGGTGAGTCCAAAACCGGCAGCAAGTCAACGATTTTGGACTATAAGGATCCTGAAGGGGGAAACGGGTCCCCAAGCCTTCTGCCAACAAAGGGGGCTTGGAGCTCAAGTACCAGAACTCATTTTTCTCTGCTTTTGGCCACCTCTTTCCTGAATGAACTCAAGGTCCCTTTCTCTGGCTGGAAACTGTCAGAGGGGCCCAAAAGAACACCCATGGACTTTGGGGGGAGGGAAGATGCCTTTGCCTCGGTAGATCGCCTTCAGGAGGTTTATGGGAAGGGATCTGTGCGAGTAGGGAGGCCTCGAACTCACAACCCGGGTCTGTGCGAGCTGGGACCTGAAGTTCGCCCAAGGACACTGATCATGGACTCTTCACTGCTACTTCCACTGCTTTGAGCTCAGCCCCATACAAGCGGGCACACCCAGGATCACTACCCCCAGACTCTCTCCCCTGATCACGAACTTTATAGTTTCCCCAAGGACGTTTCTTCAGCTGGACATTTCCTGTTTCTCCCCTTTACACCATGGACCCTCAATGACTTTGCTACTCCTTTGCACCCCAAACCCCAAAGGCTCTGCAGTTCCCAAGGACAGTGGTTACATCAAGGAGGACTACAACTCCCAGGAGGAAAGCAGCATTGTGCTGCCTGTTTTGAAGATCATTCCTCTGGGAGCAAGAGCTGCATGGGAAATGTAATTGGGATGATTGCTGGGGGGACATCTGGGTTGTCTTGTCTACACTGTACCCCTATGTGTTCCCTTTTGTGTCCCTGCAATGTTCAAGATAATGCCCTCAGCAGAGAGTTCCAGAGTTTAACAGAGCACAATAACCCACTTTTCTATCCATTTTGCCTTGCACAAATAATAACTCTGGGAGGGACGTTGGGTTTCTTCGTGGGTTAAGGCCCACACTCTTTATGCCCAGGACTCCACACATATGCCTCTGTCATTTTCGGAGCTTGGCCAATGATAGGGAATATGTACGGTCATATAATCAGAACCCAAAACATGGTTGTTTCATGCGAGCTTCGGACCCTCGCAGCCAGCCCCAATAGCTATCTTTCAGGACCACTTTTAACTAAGCAACCATGCTTCCAAGCTCAGCCAGGGCTCCCTTTGCGGAGAGTTCCCCTGGTAAACAAATGATACATTTTTCTGGCCATATGATGCTTTGCACCAATAATTGGGTGAAGGTCAGGTGTTCTGTGGAACATAGATTCCGCCATTATGGGCCTGGATCCACCCGCTCGTGTCTTCCCTTGACTTCGGAGCTTGACCCCCAAGGGACCCATGGGCTCTGGCAACCCCAAGTCACTCAGCCACCCCATAGCCGGACCAAAGTGGGCTTCGGACCGCCGCTTACCGGCTGCAATAAGTTATGATTTAGCCATTTTGAACTGAGAAACCATATTTTCCCGCTAGACCGAAACCCTCAACACAAAGGAGTTTCGGCCAGGACAAAAGACTGACATTAAGGTATTCAAAGACAAACAATAAACAGGAAGGTGAGCCCCACATCGGAAGCTCACCGGCCACAGGGCATTCTTTAGCCACCGGTTACTTCCTCCACGCAGCCGTTTTCCTTTGTGTCCTTTCCCGCCTTGCATAGCCGGCCAGGATTGGCTCGTTCAAATCTTGGCGCGTCTTTTTCTATTGGTTAAAGCGTGCCGGCCGCCTCCTGGCCCAGCTGACTTTGACAGCTCGGCCAATCAGCTGGAGCTACATGTGGGAGGGGAGGGCGCCCGATTCAAATGTAAATGACTGCTTTTCTATATATTTGACTGCCTTCCCATTAAAGACTATGTTTTGCCTTTGGAACCTTGGCGTGGCATTTCATCCTATTCAGCTGAATTAGACTCTTCTCTCGGTATTGGCGTTCTTCCAAATCTGGGTGAGCATTGATCTGGGTTACCTTGGGATTTTTAGTTCTGGGAAGATCATCCAGATTTGGGCCTCGATCCTCGCATTTTAGGGGTGGCCTGGGCCAGTCCCCCTATGGGAAGGGTCCCTTAAATTCAGCCGTTCGACAACAAGATTAGCTTCTTATCCCAGATTATATGACAGTGGAGACTCATATAATCCAGTCCATAGCAGATAAACTGGGATCAGATACAGACCCATACATAATTTGTAATTATTCAATATATAAGGATATAACATGCCTCATGAAAGCCTTTCATTGATATTTTTTAAAATATATGATATTGTTTATTTCACATACACTCAGAGATTGCTCACCCTGTTTGTGTGATATATTTATATACTGCAGACTGCACACTAATGTGTTATGACACACAGTTTGGAAAGCTCTGATCTAGATGTTGCTGGATTGCAACTTTTAGCATAACCATAATCAGAACTGTATACCAGTCTGAACACACTAGATTGTCTCATTTTGGTAGGTATCCAAGGTTAGATCTATTGATGGGAGACCACTGAGGGTTTTGATTTTTCTGGTAAGGCTAAGAAAAGAATCCTACATGAAACCTTGGAAAGCCATTGCTAATCAAAGTTGATGATATTGTGTTAGATCAGGGGTGCTCACACTTTTTCAGCATGCGAGCTACTTATAAAACAAAATGATCTATCTACCTACCCACTACAAAAATGCGAAACATATAACACAATATCTGCTTTGAACTGGGTTTTTTGAGTCAACACTGCCATATAATTTGATTCAAAGCAGATAACATGGGATTTTATTCAACTGTGTGGAAAGGACCTCAGATAACCCAGGGCCCTTCCACACATCCTATTTTACAGTTGACACATGCAAACTGATTTCTTACTACTGGACGAATTGCTGCTAAATTTGGCCACAAGACACCTACAAGGAGTGACCATCACTAAAAAAAAGTAATTTTGTCATTTGGGAGTTGTAGTTGCTGGGATTTATAGTTCACCTACAATCAAAGAGCATTCTGAACCCCACCAACAACAGAATTCGGGCAAACTTTCCACACAGAACCCCCACAACCAACAGCAAATGTTCAAGGCAGAGAGGAAGGAAGAAAGGAATGAGGGAGGGAGGAAACAGGAAGGAAAGAAGGCAAGGCAAGAAGGAGGGGAGAAAGGAAGGAAAGGAAGAAAGGAAGCAAAGGAAGAAAGGAGATGAGGAAAGAAGGAAGGAAGGGAAAGGAGGGAGAGAGAGGAAGGAAGGAAGAACAGAAGGGAGGGAGGGAAAGAAGGGAAGGAAGAAAGGGTGGGAATTAGGGAAGGAAGGATAGAGAGAAGGAAGAAAGGGAAGAATGAAGGAAGGAAAGAGAGTGAGGGGGAGGGACAGGGAGGGAGAAAAGAGGAAGCCTCTTCACCAGCTTACCAACAGGCAGCTCCGAGTCCCATTCCATGCTGCTGCAGCCGCAGTTGGAGCCTCCTCTGGCCACACCCCTCCCCCGCGCCGTTCTTCTGGCGAGACCACGAGGCAGCCGGGGGAGGCCTTGGGGGCGGGGCCTACACCCCATCTCGTTCCCGCCAAAATGGTAGGGAAAACGGTGCGCGTGACGTCATGGCAGCAGCGGAAATGGCATGGGAGCCATACACACCATGTATGGCTCCCATATGGGCCATAGCGACGCTGGTCATGCCGCCGCCATGCTGACTGGTTGGCAGCACCTGGGTGGTGTTGGGAGCCTGCGGGGCGGGACTGAGCCTTCCTCCCGCCCTGCCTGCAATCGTCCAGTACGCCCTACGCGATCAACCAGTAGATCGCAATCAACCTAATGAGCACCCCTGTGTTAGATGGACCAATGGTCTGACTCAGTATAAACAATATCTTCCTGTGTTCTATTGCTTGACAATTGGCTGGCCATTCTGGCTTGATCTAATGAAAGTTAGAATTCAAGGTAATCCAGTACCTCCATATTAGATATGAATGAATAAAGTATACAGAAGTTTATACACCTAATAACTATAACAATGAAATGTCATTTCAAGAAGTGCGCACTCTGTAGCTGTACATTTGCAGTGTATAACTTGGGGGGGGTTGCAAAATCCTTTCATTCTGTGAGGTGCTTTGGTTTTTTCCCTCCTTGAAAATCTAAAGTATTCTTTAAAGTGTCATGGTAGAAAATTGACTCCATTAAAAGCATACCTATTAATCTACTTTCTTAGGAATTAGAAAAAAAACCCCCAGTCTCTTTCTAACACTATCAGCTGTTTATGGCTTTGACAAACAATGAAGAGATTTGAAACCTGAACAAAACATACTTAAAGAACTGCACTGCTGTAGATTAATGCATTTGTAACAGATTTATTTCTGTTCCTAGTTTATACTGTAATTCTATCCTCTCTGTCCCCCTCCCCACCAAACAACAATGCAGATAAAAGTGAAACTATTACAGTTTGTGTTAAAGTGGTAAGCACAGAAAAACAAGCATCTATTCTTAGAAAGAATAAAACATCCCAAGAAACAAAGAGTGGGGTTTGATGTGTCCTTTCGTTGCTTAGGGTAGCCTACAAAAGGACACATACACATCAAACTGTAAGGAAGAAATAGTCTTTGTGGTTATTGTTATATGACTTCAAGTCAATTCTGATTTAAGATGATCCTAGCTTAGGGATTTATTCAAGATTTATTCGGAGGAGGAATTGCCTTCTTCTATAGCTGCAAGAAGGTGACTTAACCAATGATTACATAGCTAAACAGGGATCCAAAATCTGGTTTCCGAGACTGTTAATTAATCCAAAACTATAGTATGCTGATTCTCTTGCAGACATGTATTATTTCTAGGTACTGAGGAGAACCTTGAGATGATGTCTCCCATCATCTCAGAACTGACCTTTGATTAGGGTTGATGGAAACTGCAGTTCAACAGTAACTGTATAAATGAAGTTATGTACACATGACTAATTATCCCTTTAATAGACAAAAGTCATATATAATATTTTATTGGTTTATTTTACTTAACAAGCATCTACTCAAGAGGTTATTCATTGTGCACTAAGAAGTCTATGGATGGGTCTCGGTAATCCATGAATTATGGATAAAATAATAATTTTCCTCTTTTAATATCTTCCCTGCTCCTATGCATTTTACCTGTCACTAACCATAATTAAGTTTTATCTACAATTTGGAAGGCAGGACCTGTAGTTACTCCAGTATGAGTATTTTTTATCCTGAATTCTGAAATTCGAGATGTTCCAAAATCCAGAATTCATTCATTCATTCAATTTAATATTTGTTAATCGCCCTTCATCCCAGATGCTCCCGGCAATTTACATAAAGATACAGCATTAAAACAGACAAGTATTAAAATCAGAATTATAAAACAAAAGCTCTATTCAAAAGCCAGGTCTTAAGAATTGTCCACTTTCTGATGCTTCAATGTACATAAACTTGTTTCATGCACAACATTATTTAAAACATTGCAGATAAGAACCTTTCACCCCAGCTTGCTGGGGGGAGAGGCATTTGCCCCCCGACTCCGAGGGGAGATGGAAGGTTCCATGGAACCTTCAAGGCGGGGCATGGCCTCTAGGAGGCCAAGTCCCGTCAGGCCATTCTGAGCCTGATTGCCTTCCCACCACTCCCGCCCATTGTAGTAGTTGATGCTGCCCTACGGAGCGGGGTATGGAATTTTACTTCCCATGCTGCGGTTAAGCATGGTCGGGTTTTTGCTAACCCTCTTCTGCTGCTTAGGGGCTACTGGGGGTGATGGTTATTAAATAGATTAGCGGTAATTAGAGAGGGAAATGCCATATTCGGTGTACACCAAGGCACCCCCATCAGGGGTGAGGGCCAGTTAGTTATGTATGCACCCAAAGTTATGGTTAGTGGGTGAAGTTGAGTTTATGGCCCTGGGATGAGAAGAGGCTCTTCTCCGCTGTGGGAGAATGGGCCTCTTACTCATTTCCCTCATTAAGTTGTCCTGGTTGATTAATCAGGCAATATTGGTGTTCGCCCCCAAATTTGATCAGTTGTGGTTGCTGTTGATGAAATTGGATCCCTGACACCCTTTCAGGCTAGTGAGGTGAATTAAATAGGCAAATAAAATTTTGCCCAATTTGACCCAAAGAATTGTTGTCGTGTGGTTATTGTCTCAAGTCTCCTTCATTCGGGGGATGGGAGGGCAAAATTACTTTCAGGCTATGTGCATAAGATATACAGTGATACCTTGACTTACAAGTTTAATTTATTCTGTGACTGAGTTCTTAACTCTTATGTCAAATTGTTTTTCTCCTTTAATATGAATTTAAATGCTATTCATCCATTCCAGCCCCCCAAAAACAAAACCAATTTTGTTATGTGTTTTTAACTAGATTTTGAAAGACTTCATTTACTTTTATGTATAAATTTCCCATAATTCTGTTTTCCAAGCAATATTTATTTTTATATTTTTATTATAATTTGAGAGACCTCTAAGTGTAGAAAGGGCAGCTATTAGAATTATTAATGTTTGAATATACATTATTAAACAGACACTTGGAATGGTAGCAGTGGTTTCTGCCATTTGGGGGATTCATTTGATTATTTAAATTAGAATCAGGCTGGGGATGCAAACCAAGGCTATTAATTAAAAAGAAAAAAGAAGTCATAAGAAGACTTCATTTTTCAAAACAACTTTCAAATCTGTTCTTGTTAACATCATCACTATTCATTCATTTATGTTCCACCTTTTGGGCAATACTGGGATTCAAGGTACCTTACAAACAGATAAGCACATATAATGATGACCTAAGTAAAAACATATCAAATGTTATTACTAAAAAGCAATGAAACTGTCCATATAATTAAAACAAATAATAGCAATATCATAAAATCTACAGGCTTGCTTTCCAGAAGTCCCATTGTATATCAGCAAAGACCTTGTAAATCATCTTTGATAACCAGAAAGTCCAAAAATATTTCATAAAGATTTCTGTTTTTAGTATTCACAATATCTGTTTAAAGCTGAAGGACCCAAATTTATTCGGGACTATCACTTTTTTTCACTATTCAAAAAGCAGTGGGAAATTCAAGATTGCTCTTCTGATCTGCAGAACTTTGTGCTAGAGTATTTGAATTTAAGTTGACTTAGTTCTGTTGAAATAAATTGCCTTAATTCAATGGCTACAATACACAGACCTGTAGATTACTCCTAAGCTCAACAAATAAGATTGTCTTCTCTATGCATTCATTGCTCACATGTTCAATTGGGATTTTCTACTATAGTGTTAAGTGCTCCAATTTCATGCAGGTTTGTGTGTATATTAGACCACCGTGCAGCTTTGAGTTGTCAAGTAATTTCAGCTACCGCAAGAACTGTGAGTTTGGGGGCCTGCCATGTCTAGCTTTCCAGAAAGCCAAATCAGAAACAGATGGGTCAAAGACAAAAGCAGAGATTTATTCTCATGGCTAAAGACAATGTCAGCAGAGAAAGTACTCCAGAGTACTAACATACTGCAACTACAAATGTAGAACATTTTTATTTCATTTGACAACTATTCAAGAAACCTGCACTTGCTCCTGATTGGCTCAGAAGCTGTCCAGCTAGGATCCATGCCTTGATTGGCTCAGGACTCCATGTGACAGCATTGTTGGTTGACTCTTCCTTCATGGTGGGAAATTTAATAAACTGTCATTGGAGCGTTTGAAGTCTTAGTCAATCTATAGAGCCAATTTCGAGAGGTGTGTGATTGGAAAGGAATGCAGTGTGGCATTGAGTAATGGGCTCATGGTGAGCTTAGTGATTGGGCTCTGGTGGAAACAACGGGGTTAGTCCAAGGTACACAATGGGTGCTTTAAGAAGACCATTTCAATGGGTGAGGCTGGCTTGGGTTATGGGAGACAGATCATCCCCACAAATAGCCTCGATCTTATCAAGGGAAGGAGGAGAGGGACCCAGGAACTTTGACATCAATTCACTATGTGCCCCCTTCATTTCGCCCAGTTCATTGCAAGGAGATTATGGAAATTGAAAGGAGTTTGGATGTGTTCAGAGAAAAGGTTACTGTAAGGCAAGGGGACATATGCTCTCTGTGATTCCTAATGGAGACATGTTTCATAATTCATTTTTATATACAACAACAAAACTTTATTATGGTCACTGACCAGCACAAAGTGGGGCACAAGCACCCCAGTGAAGCAGTTATTTAAAGGTAGATTAGAAAACTGTTTAAAATCACATTTTGAAACACAAGTTATTATAACCAGTAGGCCTGGTTAGGTTCATCGGAATGCTTTGGAATTCGGAATAAATTCGTATTAAAAATCACTTTAGATAAAATCACTTTCTCTCGGCCCTGGGAAAGCCGGCTATTTCTCCAGTTCTCTCAGCCCAGGGAATCAATCAGTGTTAGTTTTAACTTGGCTTGCTTCCCTGTGCCGAGAGAACTAGGGGGAAAGCCGGATATCTCCCTAGTTCTCTCGTCCCAGGGAAGCGATCCGTGTTAGTTGAAGATAGTGGAGGTGATGTGATGGGAAGAAGCGGAGCCCTAAAGGGAAGAAGGGTTGCCCGCACCTCCCTTCCTCGGCATCCACGCCCACCGCATCTGTGTCCCTGGAAGGCAGCCTTGTGGCAGAGTCCCCACGATTTCCCCTTTGGTGTGAGAATCCAGGCAGGCTTCCACTGCATGATCTCTCCATTGGAGCTGAAGCGGATGGTGACAGTGGCAGCCAGTTGAAAGGCAGCCAGATCCCCTGGGCAGAGTACTGCCTGTTCCCCGGCTCCACTCAACAGCCCACGAGAGTGGCTTTCTTCCACATCTGAGGATGGAACCAGCTGTCAGAGAGGAAGCTCGCGGTGAGTCTGATATTTTTTTCATTTGATGCCCCTCCACGGAAAGAAGGGAAGAAATCTATGTCCAAACTGGGTTAAACATGTGTGCCCGCCATTAACGAATTAATTCCTGAACCAATTTTGAATGTATTTGGAAAATTTTCGGAAGGCTTTCAGATTCGAAGCCCCAGCGCCTCCTACATCCAGAACGGGTTTAGAAACTTTTTTGTGGATCGATCAGGCCTAGTAACCAGTATGGAACTGAGGGAAGGGGGGAGATTGATAGGAGGGATCAAAAGCACTTGGGGGAACTAAAGGGGAAGGGAGGGGCATATTGGAAGTCTAGTAGTATTTTAGCTGTAACATGTTGCTCTAACTACATTCCCAACAGGGTGTTGCCTTGTGGGGGTCAATTTGGGTTCTGATTTTTCAATATTAAGGTCATAATTCAGACACCAAGAACTTAACTAAATAGAAAACTATATTCTTGAGTTGTAGTTAAGGCTTCATCTTCAACTTTTAAAAAATGGTAGCCATTGTCTTTGACTATATTGAGAGAGTATCTGAAGATCCATCAGCTTTTACTGATGTCTTAAGAAGGACTGAAGAGAGAAATGTCTGCAGACTAAACTTTCAGTAAATAAAGCCATTGAAGTAGAAAGTCCAAATGTGATTGCCACAAGCAAGGAGACAAACATCTGATAATGATCACAAGAGTAGTTCCCTAACATTTCTCTCTCACAGTTAGCTCAAGATTAAAAAAGAGAAAAAAATCTTTACCTTATTAGGCAAATCTTATTAAGATATTGATAAATATCCATATGTCTTGAATGCATTTCTTTTTAAATTCCAAGAGTCTTGATTCCTGTTTTCTATTTACATGGCAATTATACTGGACTGGAATTAATTACATTGGAAGAAAGAGAACAAAGGTGGTACTTGAGAAACTCCTAGAATATAAACAGAATGATGTTTTTGGTATCTTTAAACTCTGCTTGTGTGTGAGTGTGCCTTCAAATCGCCTCATGGTGATGCCATGTACTTTTCATGGGATTTTCTTAAGCAAGGAATATTCAGAGATGGTTTTGCCAGTTCCTTTCCCTGAAATATATCCTCCAGCATCTCACATTTGTTTATAGTCTCCCATTCAAGTACTAGCTTGGACAATCTTAGTTAGGGTTCCATCCCCCAATACTGTTTAACATATACATGAAACCACTAGGAGAGGTCGTCTGGAATTTTGGAGTACAGCGTCACCTATATGCAGATGACACCCAATTTCTAACTCCTTTCCACCTAAAGCCAAAGAAGCTGTCCTGACCCTAAACCAGTGTCTGTCAACAGTAATGGACTGAGTAAGGGCAAACAATTTGAAACCTAATCTAGAAAAGAGAGAGGTACTCCTAATCAGTCAGTAGATCAGGGAATAGCGATTCAGCCAGTGCTCAATGGGGTTACACTCCCTCTGAAGACACAGGTCCTCAGTTTGGCCATTCAGCCTCTGTTTAAGACTCCAAAGGAGATCTTCCACCATACTCCAAGGCACTGAGCTCCACTGTTGAACAGCTCTTACTGTCAGAAAGTTCTTCCTAATGTTCAAGTGGAATCACATTTCCTGTAATTTCAACCCATTGCTCTGAGTCCTAGTCTCCATGTCATTAATAAAGAAGAGAACTGGGCCCAGGATCAAACCCTGTGGCACTCCACTAGACACTTCTTTCCAGGATGGAGAGGAGCCATTGGTGAGTACCCTTTGGATTCAGTCACTCAACCAATTATAAATTCACTTAACAGTAGTATTGTCCAGCCACATGTTACTAGTTTGTTTGAAAGAAGATCATGGGGGACCTTGTCAAAGGCCTTACTTTGCTACATTCACAGCATTTCTCATCGCTGAGCCTGGAACCCCAGATTTCGGCGGTGACCAGGGGAGCATTTGCACAGTTAAAACTTGTGCGCCAGCTGCGCCCGTACCTTGGGAAGTCTGACTTGGCCACGCTCTGGTTACATCCTGTATAGATTACTGCAACGCTCTCTACGTGGGGTTGCCTTTGAAGACTGTTCGGAAGCTGCAACTAGTCCAACTGACAACAGCCAGGTTGATAACAGGAGTGACATTCAGAGAGCATGCAACTCCCCTGTTGTGCCAGCTCCACTGGCTGCCAGTTTGCTACCGGGCACAATTCAAAGTGCTGGCTTTAGCCTTTAAAGCCCTAAACAGTTCTGGTCCAACTTGCCTGTTCGAACGCATCTCTCCCTATGAACCATCGAGATCATCCGGAGAGGCCCTGCTCTCGGTCCCGCCTTCTTCGCAGGGGACGAGAGACAGGGCCTTTTCAGTGGTGGGTCCTCGGCATTGGAACACCCTCCCTAGTGACATCAGATTGGCCTCCTCCATCCTGACATTTCGCAAGAAAGTCAAGACCTGGCTGTTTAAGCAGGCATTTGCTGATAAAATATAATGCTTTAATTAGATATATGGAATGACAACGATGTGACGGAAAGTGATTTCAACGTGATTCTGAGACTGTAATTGTATGTTTTAAGTGCTAATTGTCATGTTATATGGTTATTGTTTGGTTTGTTTTGCTTGTGTTTTGATTGGAGGGCAGAGATTGCCTTGTGTAAACCACCGCGAGTCGCCTTCGGGCTGAGAGGGACGGTATAGAAATGTGATAAATAAAATAAATAAATAATTTCTTGCATCTACCAAGCCCTATAAAAAAGATAAGACTAGTCTGACATGACTTGTTTTTGAGAAATCCAAGTTGACTTTTAGTGATCACAGCATCCTTTTTAAAGCAATTACAGATTGGCTCCTTAACGATCTGCTCCAGAATCTTTCCTGGTATTGATGTCAAGCTGAATGGATGGTAATTGTTTGGGCCCTCTTTGTTTCCCCTTCTGGGAGAAAACCTTGCAGAAATCCTTGCAAACCACCTTCTACCAATTCCAGAAGACATCCTTCCTGAATCCCAGAATGTCTTCTGCCCCTCCAGAGGAACAATGGATATGAACTTCACTGCATGACAGCTCCAAAATAATTCAGATAATAAAATCAACCTCTGTGCATGGTATTCATGAACCTTGCAAAGGCCTTCAACACAGTGAATTGCAATGCTTTCTGCACCACCCTCCTGAAAAATCAGATGCCCAAATAAATTTGTGAATATCTTGAAGTCCGACATGGTGACATGGTGGCAACAGTCATGACAGCAACCACTCCCAAAGTGACCCATTTAAGTTGGAATCGGGTGTCAAACAGGGATGCGTTATTGCTCCAACCTTATTTTCCATATTCACAGTTATGAGTCTACACCTTGTTGGTGGAAAGCTTCCCACCAATGTGGAAATCACATATTGGACAGATGGCAAGCTCTTTAACCTCAGCAGGCTGAAAGCCAAAAGTAAGGTCACAACCACTCCTGTTATAGAACTCCAATATGCTGATGGTAATGTAGTCTGTGCTCATTCAGAGGAAGACTTACAAGCTACTTTAAACACCTTTGCAGAAGCATATGAAAAGCTTGGCCTCTCACTGAACATCGGGAAAACTAAAGTGTTCTACCAGAAGGCACCAACTAATCTCTCTGCAATACCAGAAATAGTGTTATAGTGTAAATGTTGTGTTACAGTAAGTTGACCATTTCCGCTACCTAGGCAGCCATCTCTCCACAAAAGTTAACACTGACACCAAAATGAGCACTGACTGGAGCTGATGCAACAGCGGGGAGCTGATGCAACAGCGGGGTTGTATGCTCCCTGAGTGCAGCTCCTCTTAGCAATCTGGCTGCCACACGCTGGACCATTTGAAGCTTCCGAGCAGTTGTCAAAGGCAACCCCATGTAGAGTGCGTTGCAGTAATCTATACGGGATGTAACCAGAACGTGGACCACCGTGGCCAAGTCAGACTTCCCAAGATATGGGCACAACATTTTACTATGGTCCAAATACCTTTTTTCCTGAGACATATCAAGATGCTTATTTTTAAAGCTATTGTCCTTCCAACTCTATTGTACGTCAGTGGAGCATGGGTCTACAAATATCACTCTTGGGACTATTCTATTAGTGTTGCCTTTGAAAAATCCTGAAAATCTCTGGGGAAGTCTGGCAGACAAATTTCAGCATTCTGGAAAAAGCAAAGACCACCAGTATAGACACAATGATTCTCCGCCATCAACTTCGCTAGCTTGGTCACCTTATCCAAATGCCCAATTACCATATCCCAAAGCAATTACTTTACTTCTAGCTCAAGAACAGAAAATGGAATGTTACATAAGAACATAAGAAGAGCCATGCTGAATCGGGCCTCAGCCCATCTAGTCCAGCATTCTGTGTCACACAGTGGCCCACTAGTTGTACACAGGGATCTCTAGCAGAAAGGAGGGCAAAACCCTCACCTGCTCCCGACCCCCACAACCAGTACCCGGGGAAAATCCTGCCTGCCTCCATCAACACAGAGGTGGCACTTGGATGTCCATTTCAGTAGCTACTGATTCCCTTGGTATCCATGAATCTGTCTAATCCTGCCTTGAAGCTGTCCAGGCTGACAGCTGTCACAACCTCCTCTGGAAGTGAGTTCCATAACCCAATGACCCTCTGGGTGAAGAAATATTTCCCTTTATTAGTCCTAACTTACCTGCCTTGGAGCTTTAGGGAGTGCCCCCTAGTCCTTGTGTTGTGTGACAGAGAAAATATTTTTTCTTTATTCACCTTTTCTATCCCATGCATGATTTTATACACTTCGATCAAGTCACCTCTTAAACGCCGTCTTTCAAGGCTGAAAGACCAAGGCGTTGCAACCTGATTTCATAAGGGAGCTGCTCCATCCCTTGGATCATTTTTGTCGCCCTTCTTTGTACTTTTTCCAGTTCCGTTATATCCTTCTTAAGGTGCGGAGACCAGAATTGTACACAGTACTCCAAATGTGGCCTTACCATCGATTTGTAGAGAGGCAATACAACATTTGCCGACCTATTTTCAATTCCCTTCCTGATCATGCCAAGCATAGAATTTGCTTTTTTCACTGCTGCAGCGCACTGGGTTGACATCTTCATTGAGCTGTCCACCAAGACCCCAAGATCCCTTTCCTGGTTTGTCTCGGGAAAGCTTTGACCCCATCAATTGGTAGGTGTAGTTGGGGTTCTTTGCCCCGATGTGCATGACTTTACACTTGTTTAGGTTAAAATGCATTTGCCACTTTGTTGCCCATTCACTCAATTTTGAGAGATCTTTCTGGAGCTCTTTACAATCAGTTTCATTTTTAACTACCCTGAACAATTTAGTGTCATCTGCAAACTTTGCTACCTCAGAATTTACTCCTACATTCAGGTCATTAATGAATAAATTAAAAAGTAACGGACCCAAAACTGAACCTTGGGGTACGCCACTTCTCACCTCTTTCCACCCAGAGAAATGTCCGTTTATTACCACCCTTTGTTTCCTACAGTTTAGCCAGGTTCCAATCCAGGACAAGACCTGTCCTCTGATTCCATGGCTGAAGAGCTTATTTAGGAGCCTTTGGTGAGGGACTTTGTCAAAAGCCTTTTGAAAGTCAAGGTAAACTATATCGACTGGGTCCCCTTTATCTATGTGTTTATTTACACCCTCAAAGAATTCTAACAAGTTAGTAAGACATGATTTGCCTTTGCAGAAACCATGTTGATTTTCCTTCAGCAATGCCTGTTCTTCTATGTGCTTAGTAATTTTTTCTTTAATAATGGTTTCCATCACTTTGCCTGGAACTGAGGTTAGACTAACTGGCCTATAATTTCCTGGATCACCCCTGGATCCTTTCTTGAAGATCGGAGTTACATTTGCCTCCCTCCAGTCCTCGGTACAGTGCCTGATCTTAGAGAAAGGTTGTATATTTTGGCTAGAATTTCAGCAATTTCACACTTGAGTTCCTTAAGAACTCTGGGGTGGATGCCATCTGGCTCTGGTGATTTGTTGACATTTAGTTTGGTAAGGCATGTGAGAACATCTTCCTTGTTTTATCTCTATCTGGTTTAATTCATTTAATTCCCTCCCTGAAAAAACTGACTCAGCTGCAGGCATATGTTGTCTGTCCTCCTGTGTGAAAACGGAGGCAAAGAAGTCGTTTAGCCGCTCGGCAATCTCCTTGTCTTCACTTATTGTCCCTTTCTTACCATTTTCGTCAAGTGGCCCAACTGCTTTTCTAGTTGGGCTTCTACTTCTGATGTACTTAAAGAAGTTTTTGCTAATTTTTTTTAAATATTCTTAGCTATATGTGCCTCAAAATCTCTCTTGGCTTTCCTGACGGTTGCTTTGCATTTAGTTTGCCAGAGCTTGTGTTCCTTTCTGTTCTCCTCAGTAGGAAGAGCCTTCCATTTCTTAAATGAGTTTTTCTTCTTTCCAATCACATCTTTTACTTCATTTGTAAGCCATACCGATGTCCTCTTGGACTTTCCCGGCCTCTTTCTTATTTTAGGAATGCATTTTAGTTCGGCTTGTTTTAAAGTATTTTTAAACAGTTTCCAAGCATTCTGGAGGGATTTGATTTTTTTACTGTTCCTTTTAGTTTGTTCTTTACTATTTTTTCTCATTTTGGTGAAATTCCCTTTGTGAAAATTTAAGGTCTCTGTGTTAGTTTTCACTGACAGTTTGCTATCCAAACTTAAGTTGAAGGTTATTGTGTTGTGGTCACTGGTACCTATGGGCTCAGTTACAAGGACATCTTGAACGAGATCTTGTTCATTTGTTAGCACCAAGTCCAGGATCCCCTTTCCCTGGTTGGTTCCATGACCATCTGCTCAAGGGAATAATCAGCTAGCATGTCGAGGAACCTTGTCTCTCTTTCATGCGTAGAACAAGAATTTAGCCAATCTATTCGGGGATAGTTGAAGTCCCCCATTATGACTAATTTATTCCTTTTTGAGGCCTGTTTAATTTCATTTTCCAGCTAGCAGTCTGCCTCTGGAGTTTGGTTGGGAGGGCGATAGCAGATCCCTAATGCTAGATTAGTTTTTTGTCCTGGGATTTTTACCCACAATGTTTCTGTAGGTGAGTTTGAATTTTCTTGAAATTCTAATTTATGAGATTCTAGCTCTTCATTTATGTACAAGGCCACACCGCCACCGTTTTTCCCTCTTCTGTCTTTCCTGTACAGTTGGTAGACAGCAAAAGATATTTAAAGATGGGGTATCCTAAAAATATGGAATAAACACTGAGAACTGGAAAGCCTTTGCACTTGAACATTCTATCTTCCGGCAGAAGCGCTAGCTACAGTAATCCATGCCACGGTTACATCAAGGCTGGATTACTGTAACGCTTTGTATGTAGGTCTACCCCGGTCACTAACCCGCAGGCTCCAGATTGTGTAGAATGCGGCTGCCAGGCTTCTCACAGGAACATCGATGAGATGCCACATTACACCATCTCTGCAGCGCCTGCACTGGCTGCCCGTTGAGTATAGAGCCTTACACAAGACCTTGACCTTGGCTTTCAAAGCCCTACGGGGCCGGGGCCCAACATACCTAAAAGACCGCTTGCTGATGCCTGCTTACTCAAGGACCCCGCGGCCAGCAAACAAGAACCTTCTTCACGTACCAGGCTTGAAAGAGGCCCACCTGGAGACCACGAGATGGAGATCGTTCTCCGTTGTGGCCCCGTTCTTTGGAACTCGATGCCACCGGACCAGAGAGCCTCCCTCGACCTGCCCCAGTTCCTGACCGCTCTGAAGACCTGGCTATTTAGGAAAGCCCATGGTTAATGCAGAACCAGGAACTCAAATACCGAGCCTGGCCCCTGCATTTAACCACTGAATATTTTAATCTAGTTTTAAATACTCTATTTTAATTGTGGAATTTGTTGTGTGTAAGTCGCCCGGAGCACTAACGTGGAGGGCGACTCAGAAATAATAAAGTCAGTCAGTCAGTCAGTAACTGGAGGTCAGCTGTTACCAACAGTGCTATGGATTTTGAAGAGACATGAATAGAGGGAGAAAGGCAGAAACATGCCAAGAGGAAGCTGTGTCAAGCAGACCTTTGTCATCACCACCTTTCATTTGGAGATCTATGACACCACTGCAAAAGTTCATGCAGATCCAGAATAGGTCTCTACAGTCACACTTACATACCCACTGCCAAGATTCTACCCTTGGAAGACCATCATACTCAGGCATGAATGATAGCCTATGATGATGATGATGCTCCAGGCAAGATTAACAACAAGATTTAGGTCTGTGTGTATTCATGTTTCTTCTGTCTTTATTAACTTCATGGCAGGCAAAAATCCACAAGTCATATTTTCCCCATCATTTCCACTCATTGGAAAAATACATATTTTCCTTCTTGTGCTGCTATTTAAAAGCTTGACATAGAATTGCCACTCTAAAATAGAATTTAACTAACCTTGTGATTTAACTTTAGTGCTTTGTTGTTATTCTTGTTCTTGTTGAATGACTATGTATATATGGCATCCCCACTCATTGGATAATGATGTTGTAAATTAATGGGAGGCTCAAAGGAGAGCTTTTTAATAATCATTATTATTTTTAAATTCAAAGCCCATAGAGATCGGCTAAGACTCTCCTTGAATTCAAAGGTTGCTCATTCAGGTCCTTAGAGCAGATGGACTCTTCATTACATGATAATTTATCACATCATTTGCAATGCTGTCATGTACTTGATTTATAGGAAAAGACTGACCTTACAGTCATTAATTCTTACAGCAATGCTCTCAAATGCCGTGAATGTAGTCCAAATTGGTGCAACACAGGAGGAAATTTGGGGTCATTTAATGGCATGTAAATTCTGTAGAAACAAATGCAATCAAGATGATGTGTAGATGGAGCACTGAGTGACACATAGCTGCTGTCTTGTGTTTATAGATGTGCTATCAATTTGGTCCTGAGCACCTCAAGCTATAGGGAAGCTTCCATGGTATAAATTCATCCTGGGAAGGTGAGGTTATGTAGATTATAATCATAATACGCAGAGACTCGCTAGAGTAGATTAAAGTAAATTAGAGATACACCTAGATCCTCCGTATCCAATTTCTAACAGTTCCTGGCAAGACTCTTCTGGAAGGATTACAAGTAATGTATGAAATTGACCATGGACATGACAGAAACAGCAGGAACAGATTTATGAGAAGGAAGATATAAATATTTCCATGTGGAACAGCATCATTTTGAAATCAGGAGAATGATTTGTTTAAAAGTCAGTATATTTAGAGTTGTCCAAAGAACGTGGAGCTAAATTGTGCACAAGTAATGAGTTACATTTAGCATTCAAAAATAGCAAGATTGGTTCAGATATAGTTACAAATGGTTGAAAATTACTGTTTTCTGTTTTCTTAAAACAAAATGGATTGTTTTCGATGCCTTTTTAAAACAAAACATACCTTAAAGTTGCAGATTGCTGGCTGGTAGTACAAAGTATACTCTGGTAGTACAAATGTCACCCACCATCTCAACACTCACAAAAGATCACAAAACAGCAGCATGAGAAACAGTTTGAACCAGCAGTTGGACCATATGAAATTTCTCCTTCAGTACTTAAATCCATATCTCCATAACTCTAAAATTAAAGTAGTTACAATTACAATGTAAAATGCGCCTTTTATCAAGTAGTTTAGTTATAATATTATTACTGAAAATGAAATTTATTACAAGTAATTAATTATTTTTGGCTTTGGAGGATTACAATTTTTGCCAGTTCCTCCTTCTCCCACTCTTGCTACTATCTTACACATTGGTCTGGATGGTTTACACCTAAATACAATTGTCAAATGTATTACAAATAAATCCATGTGTTCACGGTTGGGGTATATCAGTATTTTTGAATGCATTTCTTTACTGACATCCTTTCCAGCTAGGAAGAATAAAAAACTTCTGCTTTTGCCTTCTACCCTGTCTGTGTCCTGATTTAGCCTTCTGGATTAGCTACACACTCCAGGCTCCCCAAACCCACCATTTTAGCGGAGCTGAAATTACACAGCCCCTTCTTCAAATTGTGCTTCAGGACTGTTTAGAACAGGGGTGCTCATTAGGTAGATCGCGATCTACTGGTAGATCGCGTAGGGCGTCCTGGTAGATCGCAGGCAGGGCGGGAGGAAGGCTCCGTCAGGAGCCTCAGATCGCAGGCTCCTGACACCTCCCAGGTGCTGCCGCCCAGGTTGGACTGGATGGCCCTTGGAGGTCTCCTCCTATCCTAGGAACCTGTTATTATTATTATTATTATTATCAGAGGCTGAATGGCCATCTATGAGGAATGCTTTGATTGTGTTTTTCCCTTATGGCAGAAGGAGATTGGACTGGATGGCCCTTTGAGGTCTCCTTGTATTCTAGGAACCCATTGTTGTTGTTATTATTATTATCAGAGGCTGAATGGCCATCTGTGAGGAATACTTTGCATTATTACCTTATGGCAGAATGAGGTTGGACTGGATGGCCCTTGGAGGTCTCCTCCTACTCTAGGTACCTGTTGTTGTTGTTGTTATTATTATTGGCAGAGGCTGAATGAATGTTATCATCATTATTATTATGAATAAATTCAGGGGCTTATTATACTCACATTTAGTTGAATTCAGTCTTAAAATATATTATATGGCTCTCACTGAAATAAATTTCCAAATATTTTGGTTTTATGGCTCTCTGAGTAGTGGGTAGGTAGATCATTTTGACTTGGTTGTTTTATAAGTAGCTCGCATGCTGAAAAAGTGTGAGCACCCCTGGTTTAGAAGTTTTAGGTAGGATTAAGTAACGGCCTTTACTGAATGAGACCTGCATTATTAGTCAGTCATGCAATGAAGGTGCCCAGAAATGTAAGGAAAGCAAAGGCATATTTGGAGATATTTAGAGAACGCACCAGAGTGACTATTAGAAGAAATGTACCTACTATATTATTATCTCTACCACTATTTTATGTGAAGGACACCTCAAAGACTGTATGCAGAATTTGAGATGGATATAAACATACAGATTGTTAAAATATCAATGCAAAACAGCACAGACGGCAAGGAACAAGACTTTAACAGTATTGTGCTTGCCAGTATTCTTGCATGGCTTTATTAAAGCCCATGTTAGTAACACTAAGCAGCCACTCTGCACAGGTGTAATTTTGAGCGTGGTTGCCACCAAGAGCTGTGAAGTTTTCTGATATTGGATACCATTATAAAAACACTTCTAAAAATACCCTCATGCTTATCCCCTGTGAAGTGTTTTTTAGCTTTTTAAATGGTCCACGGCATTACCTGAAGCCGGTGTAATGGCACATTTATTTATTAATTTTCCTCTCTCCCTTTTTATAAATATCCCAAAGGATACAAGGCAGTAAAAGTGATTTCAGGGTTGTTTTTCCCCTAAGAAGAAAATTCTTTTATTGTGTACCCACATATTTGTCTGGGCCTTTGTAGTTAACACATTTCAAAGTGAGCCAGATTAGCATGAAAATTAATATCCTGCTATTGCAAGAGAAACTAAGAACTGGCGCACTATGATCCATCCTGTTCCCAGACTCTGGCACACTCTAATTTAGCTGACGATAGGTTCTATTATTTTAATCTTATTTGGAATTTTGAAAGCAAATAATGGAATATATCTGTTGTGAAACAGAATTATAACAGGTCATTTATGCAACCATTCTAAGCTTCAATGGGGATACTATGCACTATCATAAATGAACATATAGCTCCTTCAATAAATTATTCTATATTTTCACATACTTCCTTCTCACAAGAGTTACTCTACAGACGAACCAGGGACAAAAAGATGAATAGAACAGTATACAGGAAGTAAACAATCATTAGGGTTGGTTTCCAAGGGTCCTTGAAAAAAGAATGTACTGTATGTATGTGCCCTTAAGTTGCCTTTCAGCTTATGGTGACCCTGTGCATTTCATAGGGTTTTTTGAGCAAGGGATACTCAAATGGGGTTTTGCTATTTCCTTTCTCTGAAATATAGCCCACGACACTTGTATTCATTGCTCATACCCTCCAAAATTTAACAAATGAAAACTGGGACATGTGTAACCAAACAACACCATAGTGTGATCAAGAAGACAAAACCTATTTATGAGAGAGAACAAACAAGTTCAAAAAGGCTGCAGAAATTTGCTTTTGCCTGAGCCTACTGAAAAGGGAAAGTTCCCCATTTATTTCCTGCCCTCTTCGACTGATTAAGTGAATGCAAATTACTTTTTCACTTTTCACCCAGTTTGCAGCAACTGAAGTAAGCTGAAAAAAAGGCCAAAATGAAAGGAGAGAAAAACTGAGACATTTTAAAAGCAGATGTAAAAGTGATATACTCAGCCTGTCCCTGTCAAATTTGGAAAGTTGGGGGTATGGTATGTATTTCTTTTACATATGTAGTTTGCTGCCCCATTAGTTTTCAACAGAAACAACAAATGTACAATATGGAAACATGTCTTCTGACTGCACCTATATATCAAAATGTAGACTGTGTTAATCATTTTCCTGACATTCTGTTCATTTAATATGATTCAGTTTTCATCGTTGCTTTTAATGTTAATATACTATATCTTAAAAACTGGAATTCTTCTGCATCATTTGCTAATAATAAAGTTTATGCTATAGCAGTGTGTCAGTGTTTAACAGTAGAAGAACTCTTGGGAGACCTGGAACATCACCTAGTCGGGCAAGAGGGGCATGGAGTGATGGATTCCCCATGCCCGCCAACAGACATCACCGTATTCACCACAATCAATGGCAATTCTGGCGGCCAGTATGATGAGTTCCCTAGTTCACTTACAGGTGACTTACAGAATAAAAATGAAACAACTGCATACAACTAAAACAAAGCAAAAACAAAGCTTAAAATAGTATTAATGGCTAAATCAAACAGCCCAAGAAATCCATTCCAATTTCTCATCATTCATGTCCCCATCGCTCCTATGTTTGCCACCACTAACTGGCAGAAATTAAATAGGTACGTATCCACCCATCACTGTCTCTACAAGCTGCAAACCTAAAGCTCCTACCTTCCTGTTACTACTTAACTGTCAGTAGTTCTAGAAATCCTGTCCAAAAAATAAGAAGGTTGCAATCATGTTTTTGATGAATGGGATTGTACCTGTATGAAATTCCTCTGCTAGGCTGCTATAGATTTAGCAGCCAAGAAAAGCTTTAAATGGTTGCAGAGGGGCTCTGGAGAAATCTAACATCCATTATTAGTATCAGTTGAAAACAAAGTGCAGCTGAGGATGACTGAAAGAAATGTAGAAAGGCAGGCGATCTAGCTGACTTGAAACTCTTCACATCTATCATTACAACATAGATTTAAAATGTCTAATTGTAAAAGTCAAGGATGCGCAAATGCCAGTTATAAATCAATCATTTTCTAAATGCATGTATCCGAATAGATTAGCAACATCCAAAATTTTCACCTCCTCCTTCTGGGCAATAAGTATATAAATAATTCCCCAGTGATTTGATAGCTTAATCTTGCTGGTCCACAGACTGTATCCATAACTGCTGCAGGTTCACTGCTAGGAATTACTCCTTGGATTATATGAAGCCATGTATTTTTCTTGCATGGACGTTCATACGGATTGATATATTTTTCTCGTGTCTTTATTCACAAATACTTTTCTAAATTATATATGCTTGACACATACACTGATCAATGTATTTTATGCATTTTTCCCAATCAGACACATTTTTGTTGCATTGGATGGATAGATTGATTGATAGCCCACATCCAACCCAAAGGTAAAACTCAAGATGACTTACAAAGTAATTATGAATTCCAAAATGATATTTTAAATGTTCATCAGTTGCAGGTTGGACAGAGAAATACCTAAGAGGAGGCAAAGAGTTCCGACCTTGTAGAACTCTTTGCCGGCCGAGACGTGGGCCCTGCAGGACCTGATGGCCTTTCGCAGAGCTTGCAAGACTTAGCTATTTCAGCAAGCATTTGGTGACTGACTAGCACCTGAACATCAAATCTCACCACCTAACCATGCCGCCTTTGTCTGTAAATTGGTCGTATTCCGATCTATGTGATGATTTATTTATTTATTTATTTATTTGGTTTTATATTCCGCTCCTCCCTGCAGGCTTGGGGCAGATCACAACATTCAATAAAAACATCAAGATACAACAATGTTAAGAAATTTTAAGTTTAAAAGATTCCTTAAAAACTCATGGACAAGACCATATGAAACATTTCCGAATTACCCGAAGGCGAGTCTGAAGAAGGCGGTCTTGCACGCCCTCCGGAAAGGGACCAGTTCTAGGAGCGCACGGGTGTCGGCTGGAAGTTAATTCCATAGCATGGGTGCCGCAGCAGAAAAAAAGCTCGCTGCCTAGTTGTGGACAAATGGCAGGCGCAGATCGATGGGACAGCTAACAAATTCTGCTCCTCTGAGCGCAGCGGTCTCGGGGGAACGTACGGGGTAAGGCGGTCCCTCAGGTACACAGGCCCTAGACCGTGCAAGGCCTTAAAGGTTAGAACCAACACTTTGAAGGCGATCCGGTACATATGTGATTGTTTTTAGGAATACTTTTATGATGTTTTTAGGCTGTTTGTGTAATTTATTGTGTTGGAAACCGCCCTGAGCCTTGGGGAGGGGCGGTCTAGTAAATCCGAATAATAAATAAATAAATAATAAATAAATAAATAATAGATGTTATATATGATAAAATGGGCAAAAAATATTGGGAAACCAATAAAATTTGAAGAATGGGAACAAATTTGGTGCAGAAAAATAAAATACACATATTCAACGGATTTAAAAGAGAACTGGTACAAGATCTTTTTAGGTGGTACATGACACCTGAAAAATTAGGATTAATGTATAAAAAAGCAAATAACAATCGTTGGAAGTGCAAGAGTGAGGTAGGAACATTCTACCATGCATGGTGGACATGCCGAAGAGTAGAAGAATACTGGAAGAAAGTACATGAAGGATGTGAAAAAATATTAAAGGCAAAGATTTTTATGAAACCAGAGTACATTCTTCAGGGTATAACAGACAATGAGATTGATCTAGACCAGAACCAAGAGATTTTATTTTTCTACCTAACTACAGCAACAAGAATGATACTTGTAAGAAAATGGAAATTAAAAGAATTAGCATCAATTGAAGAATGGATAGATAAAATAAAAGACATTTAAAAAATGGACAAATTGACATTTGCCCTAAAAGTATCATATGGTAGACCCATAACGAAAACGGACTGGAAGGCTTTTGACGAGTTCTTGAAGGACAGTGAAAAAATAGACAGAGAACCAAAGGAAGAATGTAAGAAGTGAAAGAAGAGAACAGGAGCGGAAAAAGGGACGTAGCGGCCAATATAGAGTGAATGGAGAAATAGGAAGTCAAGAATCCCCAACCTTTCCCTAACATACCTGACGCTTTACCTGCATGTCCCCACTCCCTAGAGGTCTAGATTACCCTAACCCAAAACTACCCTACAATCTTTCCCTTCCCACAAATTAGGTAGGAGATACCTTTTATTGTATGAAAAAATATGTTTAACCTTCAATAAAAATATACTTAAAAAATAATAGTAGATGTTAAGGATTATAATAATCTTTTTCGAAAATTACCAAACAAACTAAACAATACATCCAAGTGCTATGCATGACTATTCAGAAGAATGTTCCACTGAATATACAATGGATTGCACCCTGAGTCAGACTCAAAGGTGAGATTTCTTAATCAGAGATGGACGGGTGAATGTTTCAAGTCTATAAGTGCACCTCAGTTGAAACAAATCTTTCTACAAACTCCCTGCCTATGAATATCAAATTCCTGATCCTAATTTACTACTTTATCCACCAGCTGTTTTAACCGATTAGTCAAAAGCACACTCTTCTTGACATCAAATGTGCAGCAAAAACAAGTGTATAAATGAATAATTATTTCCAACACTTCCAATGAGATTAAGTACTTATTGGATTAAGAAAATAACAGGATTTAATGGGGTCATTTACGCCACTGCTCTGGTATAAAGATGCATAGTACATGCACGTGCTTCAGATAAGTATCTTCATTTTTAAAGTCTGATTGTTACACCCATGTCTACATGTCTTTTTAGAGTGTTATTGCACATTTAATAAACTGTATTTAAAACTGCTAATGATTAAGTAAAATGAAAAGCTTATTATATTGGAAATTAAGCCATTGTCACCACCAGGAAATGAGAAGGGTGGAAATTCCTTTTTTCTTTGTGGCCTGGCTAGAAAGGAGATTGGAGAAATCCTAGTGTGCCTTTTTGTCACATGCATATGGCTCTTATACATGGCTCTTTTATAGTATTTTCAATGGGCTTCTGATCTAGTGTACAATGTAAATGTTCCCCTTTATTTATTATTAAACATTCTTCCATTACTTGAGGGGGAAAAGCAGCAGGCCAAACCTCTATGCAGCCAGGAGTTAGGTAAGAAAGATACACCTGTCCCTCTGTAACCATTGATTTAACCATCCACGGCTTGAAAATATTTTTTAATAACATTGAAAAATGATTTTGGAATTGTATGCAAGGGACACAATTGTAGTAAGCTATTGTACATAATGAGAACTGAACACTCACAGATACTGGAATCCAGGGAGGTCCTGAAACCAAACCCTAGTGGATGCCAAGGGTAGCTTGTTCATCAGACTATTTGATCCAAGCCAATTTTGGACCAACGGGAAAAATGGAAAATTATGGATGAACCAACACAAAATTTAGAATTCTGGCTTTAAAAAGAATTCAACCCCTGGTGGTGGTGCTGTTGTCGTTTCTGCCACCACTGTTGTCTCTCTTCCTCCTCCTCCTGCAAAGTTGTTGTCTTTACTCTCATCTCTATCTCCTCCTTGTCTTCTTTCTGCTGCTAAAATTGCCATCAGAGTTTTTACAAAATCCTGTCCTAACTTGTGAGGCAACCAAGGTGGCCGTGTGAACTGCCTCAGCCTCATGTAACTCTCTTCCCTCATGTAGTATTGTGACTAGAACACTATGGGCGTGGTCAGAGAACACAGCTGAATAAAGAAGACACCATGGAGGAAACTGTGGTGTGAAAACTAGCTTGGTTGGTTTGAAGATTGGTTTGTCAATTCTAATCTGGGTTCGTAGGGCCTTTAACCAAGCTAAGAGGGAGAGATCAGTCTGGTGTTCTGAGGCCATATGAGGCTTATCTGTACATGAGAAGGTGAAACCTGCCAAAACATTTGCTTAGAAAAAACATGAAGATTAATAATTCTTTGGCTGACAGGCATATAAAGAACAGAAAAGTCTATACTTGCCTGCTGAAGCTGTCAATACCCATACTAAGCAATGCTCTTTGCAATTCCATCTGAAACTGGAGCAAAGGCAGTTTCTTCAATCCATTACTTTTGTTGTCTTCTCATTTGTCCATTCTTCTGCTTTCTTCTGAAGCCAGAATAAAAAGACCCAACTTTCCATAGATGAGAATGGAGAGATGTAAATACCAGGACTGCATATATATTTTTTCCCAATGCCTATAGAGATATTATAGAGCAATATCGGGTTTCTAAGACATTAGACAAAGTTTGGGAAAAAAATACTTTTTACTGCAATTCTTCACTGCGTGGGGAGCTCTGGAAATTGTAGTCCAAACAAAAATAATAGGTCAAATTTCTGTTGTTGCAATCTATCACACTCATGCAAATTAAAGCTTCTTTTGTCTATTTTCTTGTCACAATCCTATAACTTGAAGAAAATAATATACATATTTATTCACCATACCATATCTCACCCTTCTAAAGTGCTCATGGTAGTATTGATATGATGACTAGTACAACCTTTTTAAATATTATAAACTAAACCCACTAATTTAAAACAGTTTTGAAAAGGCAGTTAAAATATAAAAATAATGATAAAAGCCCAAATCCAAATCCAGCACAACTCACATTAAATGCTGTCTGCACAAGATACTCAAAAGTTTGGATTAACAGAGAAGTAGCAGAACATGTTGGTAGGAGGAAGGCAGAGAGTGAGCCAACTTGCTTCCTATGGCAGGGAATTCCACAATCTGGGAGTAGCCACTAAGAACGATCTCTCCTGTGTCCTCATCAAACATGATGCTGAGAGAAAGCCCCACTCCAATTATCTTTCCTCAGACAGATTCATATTACAAGATATAGTCTTTCAGATAGCCTGGATCCAGGCCATATAGACCTTTATAGGTTGTAACCAGCACTTTGAGATGCCTGGAAATAAACCCGTAGCAAGTTAAATTGTTACAAGGATCTCATATATTGGGCCCTAGGACACTTTCACCCTGTCTAATGGACAAACCCCCAAGCCATGATTTCTGGGGGAGACCCTGCCCCCCAACGGAGTGAAAGCATCACCAGACACTTTCACCTCAACACAGGAGGCAGGGCCGTAGCCAGGATTTTGATTCGGGGGGGGCTTAGTTTGGTTCAGGGGGGGCTGAGACTGGGTGGATGAGGGTCTACCCTAGCAAACCTTTTGTATTGTTATCCCAATAACCCCATGAATGTGGGATATAATGAGCATGGTGATCAGATCATGATATGAATAAACATAACAGTTTAAATAATGTACCAGTAAGGCCTTCCCGCGGACCACCCTGAGAATTGGGGGGGGCTGAAGCCCCCTAGGGGGGCCCCCCTGGCTACATGCCTGACAGGAGGCTTCCAATAGAGCCAGCATGGAGCCTCATCAGGAGGGCAACGCTTCGCCTAGCCTTTATGATGAGGCCCTTAGTCATTAATCAAAATGGAGATTGCAGTAAAGAAATCAGAGGAAAATGAGGACTTGGGAGGGTAGCTATAAAGGAACTAGGCAAGATCCTAAAGTATGAAATCATTCAATGCTAAGGTTAGATTTGTCTATGCCATATTTACAAATTCTATGTATGATTGTAAAAGCTGACTAGTGAATAAAACGGATAGAAAGAAAAATAATTCATTTGAAATGTGATGTTGGAGAATAGCATTGCAGAAACCATTGATTGCTAAGAAGACCAATAAATGGGTCCTAGGAGAAAATTAAGTCCAAATTCTCCCTAGAAGTCAAGGTGACTAAATGGGGACCTTCATACTTGGGGCATATCATGAGAAGGCATGGCTTACTAGAAAGACAAATATGCTTGGGAAGGTAAAGCAGTAGGGAAAGAAGAACATTTTAATAATATTTGTTATTTCTTGCTTGGCACTCCCTGGGGATCAAGATAGATTATATATATATATATATATATATATATGTATATATATATATATATATATAACACACACACACACACACTAGCTGAACCCAGCACTCATTGCTGTGCCCTATGTAGGAGAGGAGGGAAAGTCTTAGTATGTAATTTTTTGAAATGATGTGAGCATGTGTTGTGTGTGTGTATATATGTGTATGCTTGTGTGTATGTATGCGTGTATGTCTGTTTATATTTGTGTGTGTGTATGTATTTGTGTCTGTTTATATTTGGGGGTATGTGTGTGTTAATATATGTGTTTGTGGATGTATGTGTATGTATATATATGTGTGTATATATGTGTGTATGTGTGTATATTGGTGTATTTTGTGTGTGTGTATGTATTTGTTTGTGTGTGTGTATATATATATGTATGTGTGTTTATGTTTGTGTGTGTGTATGTATGTGTATTTATGTTTATGTATATATATATGTCTTTCTATATATGTGTATATGTGTGTATATGTGTGGGTTTGTGTTCTGTTGTGCAGGAGTTTGTTGTTTTCATTATTATTATGGGGTTTTTTTGGGTAACCTTGCCTGTCTCTTCCTTGTCCGTCTGTTCTGCTCCCTAATGGCCCTTCCTCGCCACCTCTGTGTTGAAGGGGGGGGGCGAAGGGGGACATTTGGTAGGTGAAGGGTCTCGTTCGCTGTCTTCGTGCTGTCCTCCGGCGCCTGCCTTCCGCTCCCAGAAAAGGAGGGGAAGGGGGAGAGAGCGCACAGGCCCCTTTCGCAGGAGGAGGTGGGGCTGACCAGAGCACCGGTCTCCACCGCAGCCGTCCTTCTTTGAAAGGTCCCCCTTCGGCCCACCCTGTGGCAGGGAAGTGGTGAAGGGGGAGCGATGGTGGCGGCGCTATGGCCGCCTCTTCCGCCCCCTTCTCGCTCTCCTTTGCCGCCTCCGTGTTGCTGTCTGAAGAGGAGGGCGAAAGGGGCCCGGGCGATCTCTCTCCCTTCTCCCTCCTCTTCTGGGAGCGGAAGAGAGGCGGCGGAGGAGAGTGAGAAGGGGGCGGAAGAGGCGCCCATGGCGCCGTCGCCATCGCTCCCCCTTCGCCACTTCCCTGCCACAGGGTGGGCCGAAGGGGGACTTTCGCAAGGAGGAGGGCTGCGGTGGAGACCGGTGCTGTGGTCGGGCCTCCTTAGCTTCCTCTGCCGCGCTTCGTTTGTGGACCTGGGGACGTTTGTGTACCCAGGCCACACGGGCGGCACCGTGGCCGCCTCCTCAATCTGCTCCTCCACCTCCTTCGTCGCTTTCCCGGCCCTGCCGTACCCGTCCTCGGCCCCGCTGCACCCGTCCTCCTTGCGAAGGTTCCTCTTCACCCGGTCCATGGGACAGGGGAAGGAGGGCAATGAGGCCTCTCTGGGAAGAGGAGGGTGAAGGGAGAGAGAGCGGACAGCCGGCGGAGGAGTGCGAGGAGGCGGTGGAAGTTGTGAAGGCCCCCGCACCGTTTTTGAGGTGGTCGGTGGTATGAAGAAGGAGGAGGTAGTGTTGAGGGAGGGTTGTTGTTGAGGGGCTTGGGTTGGGGGGGTGGCCTGTGTGAGTCGCCATCAGTGTCAAAGAGGGCTTTCCCTCTCTGCCGGCCTTGCGGGGGAAGGAGGCAATTGCTGTGCAGCATGCGCCGCTGTTTTCAATGGACGGTTTGTGGGGGTGGTTTTTGGGGGGGTTGAAAGGTAGGGAGGTGGGTTTTTTGTGCCACGAATGTTCCCTGTGGTCTGGGGGAATGTGTTGGGTGGGTTTTGTGGTTGGGGGGCCTATAGTTTTCCCGTGCATAAGCGTCAAAAATGGACCGTCTCTTTATATATATATATATGTGTGTGTGTGTGTGTGTGTGTGTGTGTGCAAATAAAACCAAATACATATTAAAATATATCAATAAGCTGTTTAAAACTGCAATTTAAAAATAATCTGGCTAAATCTGCAAGAAGAGACCGGTCTTTACTGCTGATTTGAACTCAGACAACATCTTGAGCTGATTAATCACTTCAGGCAGGCCATTCCACATTCTAGGATTGGCAGTAGAAAATGTCCTTTGGGTAACTGTCAGCCCAGTTTGGGCTGACTGAGGTAGATGTCTCCTTGAGGATCTGAGTGTATGGGGCAGATTATATGGGAGAAAGAAATCCTGCAGCTGGCCTTGACCTAAACTATGTAGGGCTTTAAAGGTAACAATCAACAATATTGACTTTGTCCAAAATTAATTGACAATCAGTGGGGTGATTTTAATATTGATGTAATAATAAATGTACCAGTAGCCAATCTGACAACAAAGTTTTGAACTATTCAAAGTTTCTGAACTTTGTACACATATAGTCCACTTGAATAGTTCAAAACATTGCTATCAGATTGGCTACTGGTACATTTATAAGTGACCATATTACCCCAATATTAAAACCAACCCACTGATTGTCATAGCTTGTAAGACAGGAGCAGGGCTGTTGATGGTAGGGTGATGTGAAGGTCTCTCATTCATATGGTAGCCATAAGGCTAAGTTGACTTGATTGCAGTTAAAAACAAATGCCACAAAATAGATGTAGGATGCCTGTGACACACACATACCCCAGGCAGTGGCAGATGGTGGTTTTCATATCAGCCAGGCAGTGAAACTCTGTCAGTTACCACTCAAAACTTTAAAGGAACTATCCAAGTCACTGAATTAGTTTAAGAGGATAAGGCTCAACATCTTGGATTTTTACACTTGTGCTAAAACAAGGATGGCTAACTCATTCTCATTGAGGTCCATATCAGTCCTATGGTTGCCTTCAAAGGATGGCAAATCCATGGATATAGAGAGCCAACTATATTTTTCCATAGTAGTTGGTGCGCTTTATTTTTTTTATCCAGTTTGGGTCCTCAGATGTTATTGCATGACAACTCCCATCACTTTTTATTATCCACCACATGGACTGGGGATAATAGGAATTGCAATCCAAAATCACTTGTGTCTCTGAGGTTGGGGAAAGGTTAAATGACATTTTTAAAGCCAGACATCATATCCACAACTTGGTATATAAATTAAAACCCCACTAATCCAACGAAACAGAACAAACTGCAGATGTTATCGTACCACAACTCACATGAGTTATAGTCATGAAGCTTAATGATGAGGAATGCAAGAGTTGTAGTCCAGTATCTGGAGGGCTACATAAAATGACATGGCAAGCTAAATTTAGCCCGCAGGCCTTGAGTTTCTACTAAAATGTAGAATACATTCACTATTCCATGGAAGCTTCTAGCTGACCCTATCTCCAGATATTGTTAGATAACAACTCCCATAATTCTTGACCAGATGATGGCAACTAGATAATCCTTAGTGAGCCAAAAATTCATCAACATATATAATTTAAAGAACTTTTGTTTTCAGTTTTCAGAATGATGGTCTGACACATGTTATGAGGACAAAAACCATACAGTAATTTTGCAATTCCTTGCTCAAAATCAACTGAATACAGGACACATTCCTGTATTAACTTTGGTGAGGAGAAATATACATGGGCTCTATGCCTAAATAGCCTGTGTCATATGAAGGAGGTTGTTGGAGGATGGAGTCTTTGTTATATCATATATTTGGCACTAAAATAGATTATGTATACATTTTCCAAAAATACAAAAGACAATTACACATTCATAAAAATACATGTTTGTTCATAACGTTCCCCACACCCACCCAATTATTTCTTTCCTGGAATAACTGCTAAAGTATTTCCACTTTAAAGATAATATCAGAAGGAGACCGGTACAGCTTTAAAATGTTCAAGCAGGCCCCTTAGTGTCTCATATGTCAATATTTCCCACACTCAAGACTGATTAAATCTAAAAACCTCAGTTTTAGCAAGACTGATAAACCTCATGTGAGAACACATGGCACTTGATCATCATTTTCACCAACAAGCCAAAGGAATTTGTATGTAAGGTTTTGAATAGAAATGGATAAGAAATGTGTTCAGTTCACTTCTGAATGTGAATTTACCGAGTCATGCTTCTTTAACCTACACACCAATCAAAAAATTGTTTTTGCCCCAAACATGGCTAAATTTTCCACAATACATTTTGAATTTTTTCCCAATGGATCATACATGAGTGTTTTCCGAATAAGTGGACATGCTGCTTGCTTGCTTGCTTGCGGATAGTGGGCTGCTGGCCTCTTCCGGTATGTTGTGAGGACAAGAAATGCAAAATCTTTGGAAGAAGTTGCTGTTGTTGTTGTTTTAATTAGTAAAGAAAGTATAATAATGGGCTGTGTGAGGTGGAAGTGCATTTTTGACATTTGGCAGGATGGAATGGTGACCTGCTGCTGCTCCTAGAGAAGTTACAGGGCACAGCCAGCATGGGATACCTTTTTGGAAATTTTTTAAGATTTTATTTCTAGAAAGAAAATAAATTCCTGAAAATCAGGGGATTACCCAACATTATGTAACTTGGTGGACCAACAGCGCTAGATGTGCCCTCCAAGTGTGGCTATTTTCATCCTGATTGCCATAAAAATGACAGGAAGGGGACCCCAGGAAGCCCCCCTCCATTGCCACCAATGGGCCAGCTCTAACCACATTTTCCAGCTGCGGACCGAAAATGGCCATTTGAATGGCCATCCATTTTCAGGAGGTGAGTAAAAATCAATCCGCGGATCCCCTGAAATTCAGATAGTAGAAATGGATCAAGGTTCAGCTGAAATGCACAAGCCTGGTATTTATGCATTTCTCAGAACGTGTGTGCTGTGGGACTGGAGAATGGGTGGAGAAACATCACACTGTTCAGATGATAAACAACAGAAACTGCCATGCCCTAGACACCATAGTTATATTAATGATGCAGACTGTAGACAAATATTACATCTTCCTCATATCAAAACTAGATGTGATGTTAATCGCATAAATGTAAACAGCAACATCAGACTACCTGGGTTGTTTTCAGACCATGAAGAATGAGGAAAAGCAATTTTGCATTTTCTCTCCTACTTATGTGAAAGTCGGTCACTTTCATTTTCATTGGGTCTTTCAGAATTTTATCAGAATTTGTATCCCATTTCCAGTTGAAAGATTGCCCCCTCTTCTTTCCTTTCTAGATATTAAGACATTCTTTTGCATACCCTTTTCCTAATGTGTACAGTTTAAATAAATGTATACTGTACCTTTATATAATTGATTAATGCATATTTGTGCATATTTTCCAAATGCAGGCTTTTCTAATCCTACAAGTGTTTTCTCACCCAAACGCATATAAGCTTCAGATAAGTTAAGGTTTTCAGTGTAAGGCATATTGTGTCCCTTGGCTAGTCTTGCAGCAAGGAGCAAAATGTATATTTTAAAAGGGAAATCCAAGAAATGTGTTTTTGTTACTTATTTTATTCTTGCCACAATCCAACCACATGCACACATCTCATTTCTGAAGCTGCTTTTTCTAGGAATACTTCCAACTTTCTTTGGGGCATAAACTTATTGGTTTCCAGAATTAGCCACATGGCCATGTCTGAATTGAGACTAAAAGTTATGATTCTGAAAAGCTTTATTTATAGATTTTAAGCAGAGAAATTTCATTCTGAGACTTGTGTTTTGAATGCAGTGTCTATTAGAATAAAAGTGAACAGGGCACAGTAACCTGCCACTCTGACAAACTTGCCAAAACTTACCATCCTAACAGGTTTGAGGAGATTTGTAGTGGTGTCAGCATTTCAAACAGATAATTCAGGTTTAGATGGTTTGCCAAGTATTTTACGAAGACTGGTAATTTAAAATCATTTCTTTTGTGAAATCCTGGCCTTGAATTTGTGCCTGTACTGCTTGGTTAAAGTGACTAGATGAAAAGCTACTTTTAAACACAACTGTATTTTAAAAAAATACTCTGTAGAATACTTCATTACATATTTAACCACTGAGAGGAGATATGGCAGGTTTTTAAATTTTTAAATAGGGTGACAAAGTTCATTTCAACTCCAGTGAAGCTGAAACCCCAAGGACACCCAAAGTCCACACCTTGACCAGAATGATCTTTGCACAAATATTTCTCTCAAAGGAGTGAGAAAATAGTTTGAATCCCACCTTTATAAAGTCCAAGACTTTTCAACCTTTCCTTCCCTTAACTATTATTAGCTTCCCTGACTTTCAGCTGCTGGCTAATTATACCTTAGTGCTAAGCCGCAAATAATATTGCCTGAAATTTGGCCATCAATTCTTGAGGATAAATTATAAACATGTAAGCAAAGAGCTGCCAAATTATCCAACCTAATAAAACTCTAGGGTAAGGTCCTATCCTCAGCCTTGGTTCTTCACAACTTGTTTTCCAAGAATACCACAACATATACTGCAAGGGTGTGTCCTTGGTCCTGGAACAAGGAGTGAGTAAGCGCCTATAAAATGTGACAGAACAAGAAACACCAATTTGTCTTCACACCTCACTCAGCCGCTGGGAATTCAGTTTGTGGTGTTTAAGCAGTTCTATACAGAGCCATCTGCCGGCATTTGAAAGGAAAAGCAGGTCTGAGTGCAATCTAATTGCAAAAGAAGCTAAACACACACACACACACACACACACACACAACTCTTCCCTTTACTTCTGCTTCTTTCTACAGCCTTTTTTGCCTGGAAGATGCTGTTTGTTCAAACTTTCCTCCCTCCCTTCACCGGCGTTAATCTTTCTCTTTTTAAATGCAGCATAAATGTCCTGTTTAATAATGACATATTTGGAGGTGCTTCTGAGGAAGTTAGATGCCAGTAACTCACTGTAATATTGTGTAACTGAATGCAAAAGGGAAGCCAAGGGAAGCTATTCTCCAGATGGTGTGAGATAAAACCGCTCTGTATTTAGACCACATGATATTGCAGCTAAACTCTGGGATGGAACAGTTCAGATCTCCCCTGAACATGACTGTATAACCCCTTTAAGCAGCTGCTATACTAACGTAAGTAATCTTCAACTGAGAATTAGTGCATAGGTATTACATATAGTAAAGCACAGGAGCTATGCTATGCACTCAGTGATATTAAGAGAGTGATTTTTACATTATTTTCACTGCTAATAATAGTAGAAGGAAATTACAGTAGAGTTTCGCTTATCCAACATAAACTGGCCGGCAGAATGGTGGATAAGCTGAAATGTTGGATAATAAGGAGAAATTAAGGAAAAGCATATTAAACATCAAATTACATTATGGTTTTACAAATTAAGCACCAAAAGATCGTGTTTTACAACAAATCTACAGAAAAGGTAGTTCAATACACAGTAACATTATGTAGTAATTACTTTTATGAATTTAGCACCAAAACATTGCAATGCATTGAAACAGATGTGGACCTGGCTGCGTTGGATAATACAGAACATTGGATAAGCGAAGGTTGGATAAGTGAGACTCTATTGTAAGACGATTTGGATTAGGTATGGGAGTTAGGTCACTTGCTGTGAACAGTACCTGAGGCCTCCAGGAGGTTCACATGTTTTTACCAGAATGGGTTGCACAATTTACCTCTGTAATGAAGCTATTGTCATATTTCTATCCACTTTTATTTTCTCCCAAATAGCAATGACACTGATGCAAAAATCATCAATCTAAGAAACATGAAGAAACAACTGGGGAAGCAGCAATATACAGCAATGAAATGCTTACAAGTTTTTTAAAAAGTGCTGTTAAGTACTACTCTCCTTGTTTTAATAAGTTGAACAAACTTTCTGGGACCATTCTCTTGCAGACATTCACATGAGGCAATTTAACTCATGTGAGTAAAGAGTCTGTAAGAAAGGTAACTAACCTGGAATGATTGTCAAAAGCACCAGAGCAATTAAAAACATCTAGGTTATTAAAAAGTTCTAATGAAGAACCTAAGTAAAAGGTCACACACTTCCTTACTAATGGAGCCCAACCCCTTCATTAATGAAATCTGAGAAGAAAGCAAACCATTATGAAAGATTGTTTTGTAGCAGAAGTCAGGTTTATGTACTGCCCTCTTTTACACTGAGTTCTTAATTCAGGAGTTCATTCTATCAACTTTTCCTAATCATTGAGTATTGCCAAGTGTCTTCCATTACTGTCAACTCTTGTGCTCTGTCAGCTCTTATATCATTTGGCTTTATCTTTCATCCTCCATGTTCAAGCTGAAGGCAAAGAGAAAAAAGAGAAAAAGAAACCCTGTTTTTTGTTGAACATTTTTATTCAATGTAAAATTCAGGAATTTATTTATTTACGGTATTTCAGTCTGAAGACAACTTGAGGCATCTTACAAATGGGCAGCCATTCAATACCACACTGTTCATAAAACACAATTAAAAACATTTAACAAAAATTATAAAAACCATGTAAAAATCATTAAAACATATAATCACCAATGGCATCCTGTTAACTCATTTTCCAAAAGATTGTCTAAGCCATTCCATGTTCATTTTTTCCCTAGTTCCATATTCAACTATTACGCTGCATTTCCAAAGGCTTGTTCAAACACCCAGGTTTTTACTTTTTTTCAAAATGTCAGGAGGAAGGGGGCCTATCTAATATCCCAAGGAATTGAGTTCCATAGCCGAGGGGCCACTACTGAGTAGGCCCTGTCTCTCATGCTTGCGACAAAGGTGGGATCGAGAGCAGAAGATCTTAAATTCCTAGCTGGTTGATAAGGAGAGATATGTTCAGACAGGGCTTTGTAGGCTAAATTGTGCCTGGTAGCAAACTGGCAGCCAGAGGAGCTAGCACAACAGAGGAGTTGTGTGCTCCCTGGCTGCTGCCCATTGGACCATTTGAAGCTTCCAAACAGTCTTCAAAGGCAACCCTACATAGAGAGCATTGCAGTAGTCTATATGGGATGTAACCAGAGTGTGGATTACCATGGCCAAGTCAGACTTCCCAAGCACAGCACAGCTGGCACGCAAGCTTTACCTGTGCAAATGCTCCCCGGTCACCACTGAGACCTGGGGTTCCAAGCTCAGCGATGAATCCAGGATCAAACCAAAGCTGCGAACCTGCATCTTCAGAGCGAGTGTAACGCCATCCAAAACACGCTGTAACCCTATGCCCTGTTAGGCCTTTCGGCTGACCAGAAGTACCTTTGTCTTGTCTGGATTCAGTTTCGATTTATTTGCCCTCATCCAGACCATCACAGCAGCCAAGCACTGGTTCAGGACCTGAACAGCCTCCTTAGTAACAAGTGAGAAGGAGTAACAGAGTTGATCTCCCACAGAGACTTCATGTAGTGTTTAACAACATGGGGGACAGTATTGATCCCTGCGGGACACCACAAAACAATTGTTGTGGGGTCGAGCAGGTGTTTCCCTTCCTCTAGGAAGGACCGGAGCCACTGTAGAGCCTCCAAGGTCAATTCCTGCAAGGTGTCCCAGAAGGGTACCATGGTCAATGGTATAGAAGGCTGCTGAGAGATCCAGCAGAACCAACAGAGACACACTTCCTGTTTAGCGCCCGGCATAGATCATCCACTAAGGCAACCACTAAGACTGTCTCGGTTTCATGTCCCGGCCTAAGGCCAGACTGTGCTGGATCCAGATAATCCGTGTCTTCCAAGAATATCTGGAGTTGTGAGGCCACCACAGGAAATCATAAACTTTGCATTATTTCAAGTAACTCTCTCCCCAGCCATCCCAGGATCCTTCCAGACAGGGCCCAAAATGCAGGACCTATCAGACTATTACTTGAGGCATCCAAATGATGTTCCCAAAGCTCATCTCATTTCTTTGTGCTCAACGAGTCCAGAGAACTGAGAAGGGCAGCCACCCCCTCCACACCCCCCATAAGCCCTCAAAAGAAGGGGAAACTTACCACATCGCCATTAGGCCTCTCTGGAGACCTCCTGGCGCATAAGTTTTCACTTCTTTTCAGGGTTTGGGAGGGGGTTGGTGTTCCCATGCCCTCCTGGAACTTACTGGGAGGACATGGGGACACCTAATGGAAAAAGCTTGTTTTTTTGGTGTGTGTGTGTGGGGGGGGGATTTGAACCCACTTCAGAGCAGGTTTCTTTAACCCACTCCAAAGTGGGTTACATTTAGTCTGGAAGTGCCCCCAGAAATATTTGTAGGATGTTCTTTACATGTACAGTAGCTATATGGCTACATTCAGTCCTCTGTCTTTACAGGTTCTTTATCCACCGAATCCACCATCCATATCTTGAAAATATCCCCCCAGCCACCCAAATAATTGGCATTTTGTATAAGATACACCATATTACTAAGCTATTGTATATAATAGGATTTTATCATCCATGGATTTTGGTATCTATAGGGAGAGCAGGTCCTAAAATCAAACCGCAGCAAATAGTCTTCGGTTTGAAAGAATGTCCCCTCTGTTTAAAAGAATGTCACATTCAAGTATAAGAAAAGGAACTGTAAGAAAGAAAAACACTGTTACTCGTCCACAGTTTGTTTAAAAGAAAGGTCAAGAACTTGATGAAAGAAGCTGTTTAAACTGTTTGTTTTAATCTCAATATATTTCAGACATTGTCCTTTCTCAGGGACACTGCTTACAAGTAAACATACATCTTCATTAATTGATTCATTTATAGAGCGATATGATGGTACATGGTACGTTACAAGAAAAATACACCCATATTTACTTGAGTATAATGGGCCATCAAATAAAATGTGTACCATAATTTTGAAGATTTTCATTATAAAATCAGGATTTGTTGTTGAATGTAATGCATTGCAGTGGTAGCTTTGAAATGGGTAGTAGGAAGCCGTACCTCTTTGTCAGACCTGGTACAAAGCCGGTAGTGGTCACAAAAAGGCTGATGGGAAGCCCTGTCCTTCCATCTGGCAACCCACCATGATTTTCATAGCCACTGCTGCCTCTCCCTCCTCTATCCCCAGCTGGGATCTCCCGCCCAATGGAACAGATGAGTTTAGGTGCACAATTCTAACACACCATTAAATCTAATGTCTACACTTTCTTCTTTCCCTCGAAGCAGGGATAGTGGCATTAGAACAGTATATAATAGAAACAAATCATATTGATCTACTACACTATCACTCTTTTCATCAGCATGCAGTTGTCACAAGGGTAAACATTCAAAATCAGTTGGCTACAAGTAAACCACACACAAAAAATCTCTCCATGTTTATGAAATCACATTAAAATATTTTCACCCCATTCTCACCACAACTCCAGAACACTTTATCATACCTTTAACAACAACCACAACAACAACTTTTATTTATATTCTGCCCTATCTCCTCAGGGGAACTCAGGGTGGATTCCAACATACTAAGGCATACGTCCATAGAACAAACAAGTACTGACATAATAATCTTAGAAAAACCCCACATATGAAGCATTACCTCTATTTACCTCTGCAACCAACTCAAAATAGGTGACCTTGCTGCTATTTTGGGAGCGATTGCAGAAGAATATGGAGGTATTTGGGCTTGCTCTGGGAGATGCAGCCTGCAAGAGGATCCCAGAGAAGAAATTGGCCCGAGATCCCACACAATTGCCCAGCCTCGGGCATTAGGAATACAGTCTAAGGACCTTATCACATGGGGGAGGATGCCGTTTTGCCAGCAAACATGGTGAAGCAGAAGGCGCCCCTGTGTGCCATTCCATGTGATGGAAGAAGTATCACCCATTGGAGCCAGCACAACACAGCAGCCAGTTGGGGGTGGCGCCTCCACCTGAAGTTGAAGGACATTGTGTAATGGGCTGCGTGCCCATCCATCTCTCAGCTGGTGTGTAAGCATCCTAGGATGCTCAAATTGGTATGTGTGATAAGGTCTCAAGTATCTAAAGATATTTACATCAAATTTACAATTTTTTAAAATATATTAAAAGTAAACCAGCACACAGATCATTTTTCAGAGTCTCCCTCTCTGTGGTGTGTTGTTTTCTATTTCTTCTTAAATGATAGCAATTATTTCCAAATTTTGCATTTATGTATATGAACACTTACATATAAAAACAGGCCTCCTTTTTGGTGATGCATAAGTGGCCAAACCAAATATTTGCAAGTGGTATGGGCAGTGATCCCATCTCATAATTTGGTATAACATTATCAACTTTTTATTTTAGATTGTCATTATAACCACTTGATGGGAAATTATTTTAATCTAAGTAAATATTGTTTTCTTCACAGATGCATCATCTATGATTTCTAAAGAATTATGCCATATTTCTTTGTCTCAAAATCTGAACTGCACCTTAATCGGCGGCAGAAATTATCACTGCTCAAAAATGAGAAAGTCTATGATAGAAAAGAAGATGATTAGAAAACACAGGATAATCAGTGACTTCTTCAAATTAGGGTAGTGATTGTTTAAAGAAACAGGATCCACATTCACGTACCTAATGGTGACTTATCTTTTAATTCCTATCTTGATTTTGAGGTTCATATTCTTTATATTTCACTAAAATTGCTGCAGCAACACTATAGTTTAAGGCTCAAGAAAGACACAGGTACAGATTCACACAAGAAAAACTAGACAATATTTGTATACCTCTAAAAGAGAGGTATACAAAGAAGTTATCAAATCCACAGGTTTATATAGTATTTCTTTTCCAAGGAAAGAGTAAATTCACATTACATATTAAGTTTAGAAAAATGCTTACTTACTCAGTAAAATGTGTGCATGCCGATTTACAGGGTACAACCACAAAAAGAATTTTGAAGATTCAAATTTATCAAATGAAAATGGAGGGGGCTTCTTTTCTGCAGCATTTTTTTCTGCAGCATGCTCCCAGCATGAACAAGGTTTAGTTAGCTTTTTTCAGCCAACGAAACTAGGACCCCCTGGAATTTCAATGGGTTAAACCGTTGTGCCGGCAGGACTGAAGATTGACAGCCGGAGGTTCGAATCCAGGGAGACCGTGTGTGACCTTCCTCTGTCAGTGCCAGCTCCCCATACGAAGCATGAGAGAAGCCTCCCTCAACATGGTAAAACATCAAAACATCCAGGTGTCCCCTGGACAATGTCCTTGCAGATGGCCAATTTTTTCAAACTGGAAGTTTCTCAAGTCACTCCTGACATGAAAAAAAAAGCCAATGGCACTATCATTGACATTTAACAATGTAAAAAACTATGGTTGCTTACCTGTAACCAGGTTTCTTCGAATGGTCATCTGTGGAATCCACACTAATGGTAGTTGATGCACCTGTGCAGCATTTCGGAAGATCCAACAGCTGTTTGGACTTGGCTGTAGCCCCACCTATCCTCCCCTGAGGGTATATAGCCCCAGTGGGGCTAGCAGCCAGTGTTCCCTGCTGCCGCAGCGGCAGAGGCCCAGGCATGACAAATGCGGGGAGGACGGGTGGGGCGTGTGGATTCCACAGACGACCATTCGAAGAAACCTGGTTACAGGTAAGCAACCATAGTTTGCTTCTTCATGGTCATCTGTGGAAACCACACTAATGGTAGAATCGCAAGCTACGCACCCTGGCTGGTGGGCGTCATGACACCGCTGAGAAGAGGACTGCTCTCCCAAAGGCCGCTTGGCGCTTCGACAGCAGGCCCACCTTGTAATGGGTGATGAAGGTCAGCGGCGTCGCCCAGGTTGCAGCTCAGCAGATATCCTCCAGAGGCACGCCCCGACAGAAAGCCGTGGAGGCCGCAACGGCCCTGGTGGAATGGCCCTTGAGGCCAGGCGGAGGCTCCTCCCCTGCCATCTGGTAGGCCAGGCGGATGGCGGCAACCACCCAGGCCGAAAACCTTTGAGAGGAGACTGAGGCACCCCTGGCGTCTGGCCGGTACTGCACAAACAGGCGAGGGGACTTCCTGCAGTCCCTGGTCCTGTCCAAATAATAGGCCAGCGCCCTGCGCACGTCCAGCATGTGGAGGGTGCACTCCAAGGGCGATGCTGGCTCTGGGGGAAAAAAAGCAGGCAGCACAATGTCCTGCGCCAGGTGGAACAAGGAAGCCACCTTGGGCAGGAAGGAGACGTCCGGCCTGAGGACGACCCTGTCCCTGTGAAAACACAAATAGGGTGCGTCCACGCAGAGGGTGCACTGCTCGCTAGCCCTCCGCGCCATGGTAACCGCGACCAGGAATGCCACCTTCCATGAAACAAAGAAAGATCCGCCGATGATAGTGGCTCAAACGGCGGCATGGTCATCGCTGAGAGCATCAGCTGGAGACGCCAAGTGGGCGGTGGAGGGGCTCAAGGCGGGAACTTGTTCTTGCAGCCCCTCAAGAACAGCTGCACCATAGGGTCCTGGAAGCAGGACGGTTGGCCCTGCCACCTACGATAGGCGGAGATGGCGGCCAGGTACACTTTCAGCGAGGACAGCACAAGACCCTTTCCCGCCAGGGTGGCAAGAAAGTCCAGCAGCAGCGGCGTTGCAGCAGTCACCAGGTCAGCGCCCCACTCCCTGGCGAAGTCGGTGAACTTGGCCCACTTACGGGCATAGGACTGCTGTGCGGACGGCCGATGCGCTGCCTCCAAGATGGCGAGGACGCCATCGGAGAACTACGGGGCCGGATGCGCCACGCTGCTAGGTGGAGCCACTGGATGTCGGGATGGCGAACAGTGCTCTGGTCGGTGGTGAGGAGGTCCGGGTGGCACGGGAGCACGTGGTGCAGCCCCCCGGACATCATCTCCAGGAGAGGGTACCAGGGCTGCCGAGGCCACCGCGGGGCTACCAGGATGGCATCAGCGCTGTCGTGGTACAGCTTGGCCACCACCCTGGACAGGAGCGGCACTGGCGGGAAGGCATACAGAAGGCGCCCCGTCCAGGCGAAGAGGAAGGCATCCCCCAGACAGGGCGGCTGACCCGGATGCGCTCCCCAGGAGCAGTACAGCTGGCACTTTGCGTTGTCCCTCGTGGCAAAAAGGTCGATCGCTGGCTGGCCCCAGCGCTGGAACAGTCTGTCCACCTCGCCCTGGTGGAGAGACCATTCGTGCCCGCTGCTCTGTGACCTGCTGAGCAGGCCGGCTTGTACATTGGAGAGACCAGGCACATGGATGGTGATGAGCCAGATGGAGTGATGGAGGCACCACTGCCAGATGGTGATGGTGAGGGCCAGGAGCGACCTGGACCGTGTGCTGCCCTGCTTGTTCAGGTACCACATGACTGTGGTGCTGTCGGTGCACACCTGCACCGTGTGGCCCTCCAGGGTGTCCTGGAACACGTGCAGCGCCTTGTACAGCGCCAGCAACTCCAAGCAATTGATGTGCCGGCGGCCCTCCGCAGGCGGCCCCTGTGGTGATGCGCCGCTATCGCCACATGAAAATACGCGTCCCGGAGGTCTATGGTGGCAAACCACGTGCCTTCTGGCAACAAAGGAAGAATGGAAGTCAATGTGACCAACCGAAACTTGGGCGTCCAGATGTGGAGGTTGAGGCCCCGGAGGTCCAGGATGGGGCGCTGGCCTCCGCCTTTCTTAGAAACTAAAAAATAACAAGAGAGAAAGGCGTACTGATACATGTCCGGGTGCAGGGGGACCACCGCCCCTTTTGCAACAACGTCTGGACCTCCTGCCACAGCACCGCAGACGGCTGTGTGGCCTTCACGCAGCCCATAACCGGCTGCGTGTGAAAAGAAATGGCATAGCCCTGCCGGATCACGCGCAAAACCCACCGGTCGGTGGTGATGGCCTGCCAGGCCGAAAAAAACTCAGAGAGGCGTGAGCCAAACGAAAAATGCACCCCGAGCATTGCCTGGTCTGCACACTGGCAGAGGCAGTCTACCGGCTCCTGGAGGAAGAGGCCCGTGGGGTGGTATGGCCATATGAGTGCGCAGCCTTGCGCACCTCCTGGCCCTCCTTAAGCTGAGTGTTGGCGTCCGGGTTGAAGAGCCCAGCATCATGGGCAGGCAGGGACTTGGCGAGCGCCCTGCCCTCCTCCAAGAGGGCTGACACCCTCAGCCAGGCATGGCGCCAGATGGCCATTGACACTGCAAGCCTGTGCAAAAGGCTGCTGGTCCCTGGGAAGGTTGGCACCATAGGCAGAGATCCGCTGCCACAGGAACTTCCAGTACGAAGCCATGTAGGCCGCGTAGTGGCCCAGACGTGCCACGAAGCTGGCCCCCGCATGGACCTTTTTGCCCAGGCCATCCACCTCCTGCCCCTCCTTGTCCGAAGGGGCGCTGGGAGCCTTGGCCGAGCGCTTGCCCGGAGTCATCTCTGCCACTAGGGCGCAGAAGAGAGATCGACCCTGTAGAGGAGGTCGTTGCATCGTGCCACAGAGGCGACCTGCGGCGGCACCACGTCAGACGCCCTGGTCAGCTGGAGGAGGTAAGGGATGGCAGGCAACAGTCGGGGGCAAAGCAGCCTGCTGCTGTTCACTGGAGGGAAACAAAAAGTCCTCCACAGGCTGCTTTGCTGTTGGCATCAGCACATTGAGGGAACAGGTCAGCCGTGCCAACATGGTCGCAAGCCCTGAGGCATCAGGGGCCGCCACAGGGTCCACCTGGCCAGGTTCAGCATGGTCTGACACAGAGCCAGAGGGGGTAGAGCCTGACTGCGAGGCGACATCCCCAGGCTGGGCGGGAGGCAGGTCCCTGGGAGGCAGCTGCAGCTGCTGTCCACATGCCTCAGGGACCAGGATGGGCCCAAACACATAGGCCCGTCCCCCTGGGGACCTAGGGATCACGTGCTCAGTATGGAGCACAGCTGGAGGAGGCAGGCCCTGGCCAGGCCCAAAAGCCTCATAATCCACACCGCGCCGTGGCGGCGAAAGAAACACAGGCCCCACCACTGGAGGCGGGCTGCGGCCACGCCGGGGCGGTGAGGGGGAGTGCTGCCTCAGAGGCAGAGAAAAACTCACTGACGAGCGCACCTGAGAGTCCTGGGCAGGCTGTGGCAGCTCCCAGCTGGGGCCGGCTCCAGATCCGGCACGAGCCTCCAGATCCACAGCCCCAGCAAGAGGGAGGATTGCCCAGGCCTCCGCGGCCATGCGCTGGCCTGCATCTCCCTCAGGGAGGAAGGCCCGGGGCGCACCCAGCTGCTTGCGCGCCACCCCCAGAGGGGTTGGGGCCTGCGCGGCTCCAACTTCCACCGCGGAAGGAGCAGCAGCTGGGACCGAAGGCAGCTATGCGCGCGCCACCGCCGGAGAGGTCAGGGCTTGCGCAGCTCCCACTCCCAGGATGGGAGGAGCAGCTGCGCCCAGCTGCTTGCGCCCCACCCCCAGAGGGGGCGGGGTGGGGCCTGCACGGCTCCAACTTCCACCGCGGAAGGAGCAGCAGCTGGGACTGAAGGCAGCTGTGCGCGCCCCACCGCCAGAGTGGGCGGGGCTTGCGCAGCTCCCACTCCCAGGACGGGAGGAGCAGCTGCGCCCAGCTGCTCGCGTGCCGCCCCCAGGGGGGCGGGGCCTACACGGCTCCAACTTCCACCGTGGCAGGAGCAGCAGCTGGGACCGAAAGGCAGCTGTGCGCGCGCCACCGCCAGAGTGGGCGGTGCTTGTGCAGCTCCCACAACCAGGACAGGAGGAGCAGCTGCACCCAGCTGCTTGCGCACCACCCCCAGAGGGGGCGGGGCCTGCGCGGCTCCAACTTCCACCGCGGAAGGAGCAGCAGCTGGGACCGAAGGCAGCTGTGTGCGCGCCACCGCCAGAGTGGGCGGGGCTTGCGCAGCTCCCACTCCCAGGACGGGAGGAGCAGCTGCGCCCAGCTGCTCGCGCACCACCCCCAGAGGGGGCGGGGCCTGCGCGGCTCCAACTTCCACCGTGGAAGGAGCAGCAGCTGGGACCGAAGGCAGCTGTGTGCGTGCCACCGCCAGAGTGGGCGGGGCTTGCGCAGCTCCCACTCCCAGGACAGGAGGAGCAGCTGCACCCAGCTGCTCGCGCACCACCCCCAGAGGAGGCGGGGGCTGCGCGGCTCCCACTTCCACCGTGGAAGGAGCAGCAGCTGGGACCGAAGGCAGCTGCGCGCGTACCACTGCCGGAGGGGGAAGGGCTTGCGCAGCTCCCACTCCCAGGATGGGAGGAGCAGCAGCTGAAACACGCTCCGCAGAGCAGCGTTTCTTTGCCTTCGCTGGCCGGGAGGGGGACCGTCGCTTCTTGTCAGAGCCGAAGAAACAGGCGACGTCTGGAGCGAAGGGAGGCAACCCGTTGCGTCCGCGGGGGTCCCTGGCGGCCGCGGCTCCTGCCGCGGCCGACGTCAAGGCACGCTCCAGGAGCAGTGCCTGCAGGGTGGCTCGCCCGTTCTTGCGAGCCCGAGGCGTAAACGCTTGGCAAGCCACACAAGTTTTGGTGGAGTGCGCCTCCCCCTAGCAGAAGAGGCACCTCGAATGCAGGTCCATTTCGGGGACATTGCCCCCACAGTCTGCACCCCTCTTGAAGGTGGCAGACATGGTCCTGCAAGAGTCTTTCCAAAAAAAGAAGAGAGAGAAAAAACCAAACAAAAGCCAATAATCCAAAGAAGGAGGGATAAGCAAAAAGACCCTCCAAAAACAGCAACAGCCAGAGAAGTGTTTCAAACTCACACCTTTCTGGCCCCACAAAAGCTGGAACTCCTTGCCAAGGAAGAAAGAGGGCAGAGGCCTGCAAAGGCCTCCCAAAAAAAAACCCTCAAACACAGCAAACTGCCAGAGAAGTGCAGCAAACTTACACCCCTCTGGCCACACAAACAGTGGAACTCCTTGCCAAGGAAGAAAGAGGGCAGAGGCCTGCAAAGGCCCAACCCCCAAACATAGCAAACAGGCAGAGAAGTGCACCAAACTTACACCTCTCTGGCCACACAAACACTGGAACTCCTTGCCAAGGAAGAAAGAGGGCAGAGGCCTGCAAAGGCACACCCCCCCCCCCCAAACATAGCAAACAGGCAGAGAAGTGCACCAAACTTACACCTCTCTGGCTACAGAAGCCAATAGTCCAAGGAGAAGGAGGGGAGGCCTCCAAGGCCCCCCCAAAAAATCCTCCAAACACAGCAAACAGCCAGGGAAGTGCACCAAACTTACACCCCTCTGTCCACACAAACACTGGAACTCCTCGCTGCGGCGGGGAAAAAAAGGAACACTGGCTGCTAGCCCCACTGGGGCTATATACCCTCAGGGGAGGATAGGTGGGGCTACAGCCAAGTCCAAACAGCTGTTGGATCTTCCGAAATGCTGCACAGGTGCATCAACTACCATTAGTGTGGTTTCCACAGATGACCATGAAGAAGCAATCCTGGTTGTATATATGGACTGCAAACTATGCATAACTTTGTTTGGGACCATAAGTAGACACACTTTTTTTATTTACATACAACCCAACATACTCAGATGTGTGTGTGTGTGTGTGTGTGTGTGTATATATATATATATATATATATTCAGAGATGGTGTGTATATTCAGTTATAGTACACATACATTCCAACAAATACATACACATGTGCACATTTTTCACATTTCCTGTTTAATAAACTAACTCGCCTCTTGAAAACATTTTATTTGATTGCAAAGAAACAGCTTCTATTATTTAATACACTCCTGAATTACACTATGCAACAAAATTTGAAAAGTTCCTGGTTTTAAATTATCATTCCTGTTTAATTATGTGGTACTCACTTTGAAAGTAGTTGTTATACTCCAAGAACTTTGTTTTTGTGGCTACCACAAGCTATGTTGAATATCAATGAGATATTCATTGAAAAACTATAGCAAAATATGCTGCAGGATGTCCAGCAAAAAATGTTTTGCAGTTTAATAAACATTTCCCCTGTTTTTATGATAGAGTCAATTAGGAAGTGACATTTATAATCCAGGAACAAAAATCATGTTACATGTTAGCTTTAGCCAAGTACAGGAGCTTCGTCCAAGCATGTCCAATGTTTGTGAGTTATGCCAATGCTTGGAACTATCTCAACTGCTTCCTCCCCCTCTAAAGCTTGAGTAGGAGATTATGTCAATTCAAATATTGTTGAACAGGAGTTCCCACCCAGCTCTGGACATCATAGCAAATGGTTCTCTACCTCTATTGTTTAGTTTCAAATCCTATCAAAACTCCCTCAACTTGAACCACAGAGCTTTCATCAGATAAAAGACTGCCTAGGCTTTATGACTAGATTTCTACACTAATTGCAATCATTTGGGTAATCACCACTGATTTTTCTATCTCCTACTGTCTACACCTTTTATTACTCTTCCCACACAGTGCATTCCTTGTAATTCTTCATTACTGTTTAAGGACATATGAAAAGCTCTTCTAGATTCAGGGAAAGGCCAGGGACAGGGACAGAAGATGTTTTCTTCTTCAGAGGTTTTGTTCCCATAATCCCTCACACTGGGAATCAAATGGGATTTCTGGTCATTGATGGTTCGTAAACTAATCATTCCCCATCCTTGACCAAGTTATCTTGCTTCCTATAGGTGCCAGTGGAAAGCCAACAAACAGGACCAAGAGGAAAAGTCTACTTTCAATTTTCCCCAGAATCTGTTGCTCTTGAGCCTGCAGGATAAGGTGTGACTGTCACATGACTGAAAGCCTTATCTTGCTAATAATTACTTTAGTTTCCATTAACTTCAGGTTTTATATATGTCAACCATTAAAGCAGAAAAATACAAAATACATCGTAGTGTGGTATCTAAAGCTAGGTATCATAAGTGTCAAATTACAGTGTTCTCTTACTTATCGCGGGTGTTACGTTCCAGGATCACTCACGATAAGTGAAAATCCACAAAGTAAGGATGCTATATATGTACTGCCTCCTCCCTTCTCTCTCTCTCTCCCTCTCACTTACTCAGTCATGGTAGTGGTGGTGGTAGTAGTAATGCTATGGCCCGCCTTCCTTGGGTGGCTTTTCTGCCTTCCAAGGGCTCCCTTTGGCAGGCAGTGGGGGTGGCAGAGGCCCAGGCAGTGATGAGAAGGCTCCTCTACCTGGGAGACCTTGAAAGGCCGGGCCAGCAGTGGCAACGCCAGCATACGGACTTCACGATTCTAGTGTAATACTGGCAGATATGGTGACTGGTGATTAGTACAGATAATTTTAATTTTGGTCCAGAGACCCTTATATGGTGATTAGAAATGACCAGAAGACTTCAGCTCCCACAATTCCTAGCAGGTAGTAAGATGGCTGGGATTTTTGGGAGTGAGAGCCGAAAAGACCTGGAGGAGCACAGTTTGAGGAACACTAGTCTAGTGGCAAAACTATTTTCTGTAGTTCAGGAGTGCTTCTATAGAATTTGACAGTGCTTTAACTGTCATTGCACAATGCTATGGAATCATGAAAGTTGCAGTTTTATAATGTTGTTTAGCCTTCTTTGACAAAGAGGGCTTGCGCCCCACCAAATTACAAATCCCAGTATTCCATAGCATTGAGCTATAGCAGTTAAAGTAGTGCACTAATTCTACAATGTACTTGCACCCAGGTCAGACATGTGCAAACCAACCATATCTGCTGGCAAATCATCATCATCATCATCTTTATTCATACCTCACCACCATCTCCCCAATGGGGACTCGGGGTGGCTTACATGAGTCCAAGCCCAACAACACAATACAACAAATGAAATCAAAACACAAAATCAACATGATAAATTACATAAAACATAAGAATACAGCGAACAATAAAAAATTATAATAAAATCATTCATGACACAGTAACACTGAGTGGGCTCAGGCCCGGATCAGGCCCTTTTGCCGCCCTAGGCCAAAGGGTCTGCCTCCGCCCCTCCCTGCCCCCAGCTCCACCCCTCCCCCGGCTCCGCCCCTCCCCACCCCCGGCTCCACCCCTCCTCACCGGATTGAAGGAAGGAGGGCAGGGCAAGGAGGAGAAAGAGGCACCCTCCCACCGTGTGTCCTGCGTGCCGCCCACCCCTTTTCTCCTCTCTGCCTCCTCCCTGGTGTGGCGTGGCGTCGCCAGGCAGGGAGGAGGAGGCAAAGCCGCACCACCGCACCACCGCCCCTCCTCCCTTGCGTGGCGTGACGATGCACGGGAGGAGGGCCGCCAGTGTGACTTCTCTCCGCCTCCTTCTCCCTGCCTGGCGACGCCAAGCCAGGGAGGCGGAGAGAAGCCATGCCGCCGCTGCTCCTCCCTTGCATCGCCATGGCACGCAAGGGAGGAGGGGCGGCGGGGCGGCTTCGCCTCCTCCTCCCTGCCTGGCGACGCCACGCCAGGGAGGAGGCAGAGAGGAGTCCCGCCACCACCCCTCCTCCCTAGTGTTGCGCCAGCTCCGCCGAAAAGGGGTGGGCGGCGCGCAGGACGCACGGCGGGAGGGCGCCTCTTTCTCCTCCTCACCCCGCCCTCCTTCCTTCAATCCGGCGAGGAGGCGGGGAGGGGCAGAGTAAGGAGCGGAGCCGATCCTCCCTCCCTCCCTCCTAAAGCAGAGCAAAGGGAGGGGTGGCCGCGCATGCACCCTTTTGGGGGGGGGGGGGGATTTTTTTAAATTTGGGGGTCCAGATCCGCTACCCCTCCAAACATGCCGCCCGAGGCCATGGCCTCGGGTGGCCTTATGGGTAATCCGGGCCTGAGTGGGCTGCATGTACAGAATAAAATCCTAAAGCTAAAAACACGGGGTGAGACAGCGATTGAGCGATTGAGTTATAAGGGAGAAACTCTTCTGGAATGGAGTCGAAAAGGGCCTTCATACAAAAGTGGAGGAGGTGTGCATTCAAGACAAAAGTTGAGGGATAACAGCAATATGAGATTGTATGTTAATCTCCAAAAGTGCAGCGGAAGAGCAGAACTTTCTAAAGTGCGGGCTCACCTAATCTCATTGAGCAATGTATTCCACAGTCGGGGAGCGACTGAGGAAAAGGCTCTCTCTCTTGTTCCCACAAGGTGGGCCTGAGATAACGGTACAGGTGAAAGGAAAGCCTTCCCCGAGGATCGGAGGGATTGGGCAGGTTCATGGAGGCATTGGAACCAAAATCAAATGCAGGGTAAGAAGAAGCTGAATTGCACCATTGTCAGCTCAGCTAGCCCTTGACTATTTTGTTCATTTAGGATTTCACTTTCAGTCAAACTTAAAGCAGACCTCTGACATTAATGAGACAAGTTAGTCATGATTAGCTTATGATCTCACTAGTGTCAACGCAAATGCTCTAAATGCAACCAAATCCAGTTTCAATCTTATGTTTTATTTTAAAACAGAATTTATTAAGTAAAGAAAACAGAGAGATACTGTATTTTGCAACATTGTTTGCATAGTTAATATCTGGGTGACTGCAGATATGATCAAATAGCAGAATTAGTCATATAGCATTATTGAAGCCCCTGTCTCTTGAGAGTTTTTATTTAATGAAAATGTATTATCAGTATTATCGTTCAGGAAAGATATAGCAATGAAATAGCTCCAGACATTTTGTTAATGGCATGTAACTGCAAATGCATCTGAACTTCTTGGGAAAACTTCACTTAGCCAACATTAACAATGCAAATAAGCCCAGAAGCACAAACCTGCCAAAATGTGTACCGATCACTGTTTATAAATGCAAAAAAGAGAATTAGCACATCAAGAAAGGGAAAAAACACATTTCGGGGTGTCAACCTTTGTAGCTGTAACAGTTGCTCTTCTTTTTTCATTTTATTTTATTGGAAGAGGTGTGATGGGCACATGGAAGGTACTACACCTGGCATTCATTGTGTTGGCTGTTTAGAAGTACAGGCAGCATCTGTGCTGGGTTCAACTGATTTCATCACCTGGGAAGCCTGATTTTTTTCATTCTGTAAAGTGTGGCTCGATTAAATCTTTCTTCTTCTTCTTTGGAAATGCAAAACATATATCTAAGAGAGTTGGGAGGGACCTTTTTAAAAACAAAGTCAAGATTATATAAAGAAAACTTCTTATACCAATGACTTATTGGAAAAATAGAAATATTTGTTAACATTTTGAGAATTTTTAATAATACATTCACTCATGGGGCAGAGATTTATGAAATTGTCTGGTGTTGTTAATGAACATGGCAGTCAGATAAAAACTTCTGTCACAAACAGAAGAGGCCACAAGCAAGGTATTTCCACTTGAGAAGTGGAAAAGTAAATGCTGACTTCCTTTTCCACTTCCTAGCTTCTCATTACACTCGGGAGCCATCCAGGCAATACCTTTATCCCAGAAGCTCCCAGTTCAAACCAGACAGTGGTCAAACGACGTTTCCTGAAAACATGGGAGGAATTGCTACAAAGGAAGAAAACCTCAGAATAAAAAGATCCCCCTTTATCCTGTTTTTTGGGCAGAAGAACCACATCTTCATGTGTGTGTGTGACCCCCTACGTTCCCAAAAACACACGTTTTCTTTCCCTCCCTCTGTCTGGACTCCCTCCATGGCTCCTTTCCCTTCCTCAACATACCGAAGCCTTCACCAGAAGCCTTTGCCTCTCTTCCTCCTCCCTGGAAGATCCAAAACAGGGTCTTGGGGCAGAAATCTACCTTCCCCTACCCCAAGCCCTCTTCCAGCTCTTGTAAGAGAAGTGGGAGAAAGGGAGAAAGGCTTCATGCCTTGTTGGAGTGGAGTCTTCTTCCAGTAACTTCAGGGGGAAATGGGGAGAAGGGAGTCGGATGCTGGCAGTGCCCATGATGCCCATCCCTGCTTAACTTGGACCAGCAAAGGTGAGTATCTGTACACAGCTGTGTGGCCTCCATCCCAAGAGAAAGTGGGATTTAAAATCCCAGTCCGTCTCAGATCTTTTGCCTGTCTGGAACCGCCCTCTGTTTCAGGTAATTCCCTAACTCCCAGAGATGAAATTTTGGAAGTGGAATGAGGGATGAGATAGAATGGAGCAAAAAAACCCGGTTTGTGAATACATCCATGTGGCTCAAGTTCCCATAAATCCTGGCTAGTATAATTTATATCTAAATCAGGCCACATGCAGAGCTTGCTTCAGTCAAAGTGGGAGGGTACCATTGTTTTCCATATCGAAAACAAGTGGTTTGGTGAATTTGACAAACTGTAACAACTGGTTCAGGTGAACCAATGTGAACTACATGAATAAGTCTCCCTGGGTCTGAGCATTTGATCACTTATAACTTTATGTTATATTGGCATTATCAACTTGCTAATACCTCTTCTTCTTACATGTTGTAAATAAAAATAAGCCATTCAGCAATGCCTCTGGCTTTCCACATTTTTGGCAAAGGTGGCTGGAACTCTTTTGAGTATCAAAAGAAGTAAATGTAGGACTACGGGCCACAACTGGGGATGTGTTTGAAGTTTTAGTTCAACCTTGCAGTCAAATGAAATGGGTATCTTTTAAGTTGGAAATTAACTTGATTATTGGCCTTAGTGCAAGTGGCTACAGTTGAAATTTCAGGATGTCTCAGGTGATGCTTGCATTTCTCCCTTCCATGTCACCTGCATCCTAGTTGGATTCCTGCCCAGTTGTGTCAAACTGTGTTTTGCGTTGCTAGGTAGTGAGGACTCCCTGCCACTGACAAGGCAGCACAAGGAATCCCCATTGGTTCACAAAGCAGGCCTGATCCTGTGTCTCAGATGCTGGATCATACCCACTTCACAGCTGGGTTAGTGTATGCATCTATGGATACAGATGCAGAAATCCTTGTTATGGTTATGCACTTATTGCTACCTGCTGGAACTATCTACACATAGTTGAAATACATCATTCAAAGACAACTGGGAAAAAAAGAAATGACAGTATGTGTATCACTTACAAGAGACAAGCAACATTGTGAAGGAAGGAGATTACTGAGACATAAATATCTATTTAAATGCTTTGCAACGGATAGCTGTCAAAGTCAGTTCCCGATACTATCCAGCAGAATAAATGGAAGGTCATGTGACTATCACTTCCATAAAATATACTTGGGCAATGGCATATTGGTTGCTAAAGTGTTTGCATAATATGCAGTCTATTGCAATTCTGTCACTTTCAAAATAATGCATATTATACTACTTACTGTGCAAATGGATTTTCAGAGATATGCCTTAAAAATAAAAGAAGATTAGGTTGCTTGAAGAATACAATTGCAAGGAAAGCAAATGGCCCAAAACAAAGTTGCACCAACTGTTTTCTTTTTCATAAAGTAATTTTGGCAAAATTTAAATTTTCAACAAAGATATTCACAGAATTTATTTTAGAAATACCAAAGTGAAATACAATGCTCTCCACTTAACCATATACATTTATTATGGATGAGTAGTCCTATGGAACAGATTACCATTTTGTGCAGAAAGAAATGAATAAAACTGCTGTTTCTATCATCCTTCTCATTCCAACCTAGGACACTCCAACCTAGGAAGGAATTCTATGCAGACAAAAATATTTATACACACCCTTTAATCAATTTCATATATGCTTTCATCTGAGTAGAAGAGCACTGCCAGAAAAAGGAACCTATTCAGCAAATGGGAGACAAACAACGTTCTTGTAAGTGATTAACAAATGATCAATTCTGTTAGCTCTTACAGTACAGAAGAATGGACTATAAACCAAAAGATTTTATTTTTTTTCTCTCTTCCCAACATGTAGTTGGAAGATAGAGGCCATGTATACTAGTGTATAAATTTACCTTATATGCAAGTCAAGGACAGGTTTGGGGGACAAAATTATTAATTTTGATATGACCCATGGAAAAGTCGAGGACCATTCCACAGAGAGGTGAAAATACCAATGCTACTTCAGAGGGCCAGTAGCCCCTGGCCACTGTCATTTTCCTACACAGACATTCAAAAAGGCCAGAAGTGGCAATGTGGCAAAGAAGGTAGAGCTGGTCAGTGCTTCTTTTAGGTTCTCCCTGGAATAACTATGGTCTTTCCTTTCACTACTCTACTCAGAGTAGGTTTGAACATAACCTACAGTACTTGCACTGAACTATTGATAAGTCAATCCAAGTTGGGCTGTGGGGGGGGGGGGGTGTCAGTCAATTTCTTGACTAAAATATCTAGACTTGTGCATGTGTATATACCGTGAAGATGTTCACCTGCCTAGGATTCTCCAAATCAGTGTTTCCTGGTACTCAAGAAGATCAATTTGTTAACCATTTTTGAAATATTCTTGAATATTCTTTCCTGGGGTAAAATAGTGCAAAGGTATATTTTCTGGATTTATGACAAGAATAAGTCATGAATATCTACTAGTTTAGTTTGGATGATCACATTTTTATAATTACATTTTTCATAATTCCACATCCACCTTCTTACGGGTATATATGAAATGCATCATCAAAAGATCCACACGCCCGTGTGCTTTTACAGCCACCTATTCTTCAAAACACTTCTGAAAGTCAATTGTACCTTCTAGTTTTGTTCTTAACAGAGGAGCAACTGTGATCTTGTGGATGTTTCTTTCTTCCTTTGCCATGAGAAGATTACTTGTCTGCACTGCTTGGGAAAATACCTTTATTATAATTTACTTTATTCCAGTATATGCCAATACTTATAAGTCATTACTTAACCTAGCTCTTTTAGCAAAACTACTGAGTCAATTTTAAACTCTATTTTTAACCTTTATTTTATTGGTGTTGGTCTTTGTTGTGTGTGTTTTGGTATATGTATGTTAATAGTGTTTTATCTTTCTGATTTAATCCTTCTGTACTCTGCCTCAAGCCATGAGGAGAGATGGGTAACAAACACATTTATTATTATTTATTACTCTATACATAAACTAAATTAAACATGTCCTTGTGGATGAGTAAAATTATATTATGAGGTATAAAATTATAAACTTTTTCTCACCACTAGCTGTATATATCTTGGCATTTTTGTGTGTCAGGAGCAACTTGAGAAACTACAAGTTGCTTCTGGTGTAAGAAAATTGGCTGTCTGCAAGGACATATCCCAAGAAATGGCTGGAAGTTTTACCATCCCTGTGGGGGGGGCTCCTGTCATGTCCCTTCATGGGAAGCTGGAGCTGACACGCGGGAGCTCACCCCACTCCCCGGTTTTGAACTACCGACCTTTCGGACAGCAGTCCTGCCAGCACAAGGGTTTAACCCATTGTGTCACTAGGGGCTCCTAATCTTGGCATGATAACATGTGAAATTAAGCAGTGCATTCCTCTCTAGGGTATCATGACTTTATGGTGAATCTGTCAGTGCCTACCAGTAAGTCAACTATTTTAGTAGTGGTGTATTGATCAATGGAAACTCAACTACAGTGGATTATACTGTTCAATTAACCCCGTGTTGAAGTAAAATTAAAATGCCAGGTTAGTTAACTTCTGTATGTGGAACTGGAAGGGTTCTTCTTGTCTTTTGCATCAGGCAGCCAAATACTTTACATCAGGTCTAATCCTTCTCCCATATCTTCTTCAAGGATGAAAGCCACCAACAAAATGAGATTTACATTCTCAGCAGTAGCACCATTCACCTGCCATCAACCTATAAGAAGAGCAGAAGTAGCAAAGCCAAACATTAAGGATAAGAACTGCAGTCCAGCAACATCTACATGAGTGTGTGTGCTACATGAGGCTAAAAGGTGTTTCTTTATGTATGATCTGGAATCACTAACAACTTTGAAAGGTAAATCCATATCCATGGAATCTCTAGGTATGATTCTAAGAGCATTTCTAACAAAGCTTTATTTTTTGAAAGGATTTATAGAAGGATTTATATAAGCAGTGAAAAAATAAATATATAAAATGTAATCCAATCTACTAAACAGAAATGACAGAACAAAGATTATCTGAAGATTCCTGATTGCTCACAGATTAAAACTACTATTCAATGTCATAACAATTTATGTTTTCATTTATGAAGCTACTGTACTACTTATTAACTTACAATACCATTTACTGCTGATATGTAAGAATACACCAAACAGAAAATATTGTGCCAAATTATTCTTGAAGGATTCTCATAGTAATGACAGTCAGATCTAATTCTTGCAAATTTTTGGGAAAGTATTCTAAAGTTAAGTCTGTTTTTTAAAAAGAAAAAGAAAAGGGCTAGGTTAGGCAACATAATTTATGAGTTATCTTCTAATAAAAAAGTGTCACTCTACCTGACATGTCATGATGTGCTTATAGTTGTTACCATGTTCAATTTGCCATGTAATCCAGGGAATGCTATTGCTGGTTAAATCTGCTACCAAAATGTGGAGGTATGTGCTTTTAAGCTGGCTGTTGATAAACGATGACTACATTAATTTCATAGGTTTTTTCTTAGGCAAAGAATAATCAAAAGGTGGTTCAGCCAGTTCCTGATTCTGAAATATAGCCAAGTTGCAAATCCTAACAAGTTGTTTGCTTTGTTTGTGAAAACAGGATATGAAAAAAGATAGGAGATGTAAAGGTTCGCCACACTTTCCCATACACTAGTTCAAATAATCAGGAAGAAAATTGCCCTTGAGTTGTCATAATTTGCCAAGTGAAAATGCCTGTGATGTGGAATTGATGTTATGAAGAAGTTATCATCAATTGCATCTATTTTATGGTTCTAATTGTGAAGTACCTTGGAAGACAAGATAAAAATGTCTTAATAAGAATAAGAGATAAACCCTGCTGGCTTAATTCAGCATCCTGTTTGTAGACAGGCCAACCAAGTATCTGCAGAGAGTCAGGAGGATATCGGCAGCCTTTTATCATTCTAAATTCCCCAGAGACTCAAATGCAAATATGTAGTACTTCCAGTGCTGGAGGCAATACATCACCACTTGTAGCAACTGATGACCTTATTCTCTTTGAAGTTGCATAATGTCCCTTTAAAGCTGCCCAGAGTGGTGGTCATCACTGTGACACTAAATTCCTTTGACTGTGTAAATAAATAATACAGCATATAACAATTAGCCCATTTTTGTTTATTTATTGTATTTTTATTAAAACATTTAAATTGCGCATTATATCCAAGGGACTTGGGAGGAGGGGTGTACAATTAAATTAAATAAATCAGTCTAAATCCATTTAAAATGTGCATCAGTAAGAACAATTTACAGTCTAAAACATTAAATTAATAAATCAAGACATGTTTAAGCAATTAAAGCCATTTACATGTATACATTAAATAAAACTATCATCTTTTGAATGTTTTAGTAAAGTATCTTTTTGTTGTTTTTAACTTGGCACAAAATTGAAGCCAACGCTGGTAGCAATCAAGTCTCCAAGAGGAAGGCGATCCTGCAGCCACAAGAAAGAAAGACCTTCCTTATTGTATCACACAATGTATTTCCTTCACCAGTGTAACACAAAAGAGGCCATCTCAGGCAGATCTCCATCTTTAGGCAGCCATATATATAGAAAGGATTGCCTTCCACTAGATGGGTCCCAAAGGGTTCGGTCTTCGACAGCCACTGCAATATTTTTTAAATTAGGTTTATGTTATTTCAGATGCAGTCTGTCTGTTGTCTTCTGTACTAATTTTGGCTCATGAGTGGTCTTCAAGGGTAGCCCACCAAAAAGTGTAATCAGGAAGTTACCAATGGATGAACTACTTTGGCTAGGTCATCCTGTTACAAAGTGGCATCTTCTGCATGTAAGTGGGCACAGCATTAGACTGAGATCTGTGGGATTTGCAGAAGTAAATCAGAAGAGAGAACACAGATGGAATTGCCCCCACCCCGCAGGATAGCAATCAAATGAGTATTGGGTAGTGACTAACCATTGTAAGAGAGATGTAAAAGGGTGATACTGCAGCCAATGGAACAGAACGCTACGCTGCAGCGTTCTGTTGAAAAATTCACTTTAGATTAATGAATTTACATTAAAACATTAGTCTAATACTGAAGTAAGACCTTGTGTTGATATCAGGACGAAACTGAAGACAGGAGTGAACTATGTAATAACTTTGCTTGATTGCTAGTTCTTTCTTCCCAATGCAACCCCCTCCTCCGGCTTTTACCTTTTTTCTTTCTTTCACAAGCTGGGCCACAAGATTGCCTTGCTAAGGAAGAAATGGGACTTGAGGTATCAGGACAACTGCCATATTATATATATATATATATATATATATATATATATATATATATGGGCTTAAGCTAGTTTCTCCCTCTTGTCCAGAGATAATGCCAAGCTGGGTTATTTCTTCCTTCTAGCTACTCATTTTCATCAGCAAATTCACCCCATTTTGCATTAGGATCTCATTACATGGAGGTCCCTGATGTGGGGGACACTGAGGGCAAATCCGTTGCTCAGCACCCTACATCGCTCACATCACCCGTTTGCCCATCACATGCCAGACAGCGTACCTGAACTATCCCCAACATTTCCAATCTGAACGCGGATATTCTACTGTGTTCTGATTTCCCCATCATAGAACACTTTGCTGATGCAGCCAGCATGGAGCCCTGTTGGAATTAGCCGTGCATCATGTGATGAGATCCAGCAGGCTCCCTGCTAGCTGTGTCGGTGAAATGGTCTAAGACGGAGAAATTTCCAAGTGTGATGATATCCTAACCTGGAAATGCATACTTTTAAAATATTGATGGCATATCATTCCTATGCAGGTCTTGACTGTAGAAGTTTAGATCAACATGAACATAATGGGGGTAAGCGGGGAGATAAAGTGACTTATTTTTATGTCCAATAGCATTTTTCATAATGGCGTGGGCAAGTTGTTGCACAACAGATATTGTAGCTTGCATAGCCACTGGTGGGGAATGTTGAGAGATGCAGTCCAACATCAACTGGGATATCACATTATACTCATTTGTTTTAAAAGAACAAGTTACTTGAACTGTCCTGCACAGTTAAAGGTAGCATTAAATGAGCATGCAAACTACCACAGGGGGTTGCTTGGCAGTTTCATTCAAGTAATAATGATGTGCACATTACTAACAAATGCTGACCTCTTGCTTCTTATATGGAAACATAAAATGCTTTTCATTACTGCTTTAGACTTTTGTCTTGTATTTTGAACCTCATCCAAATTCTACTTATAAAAGCTTACGTTCTGTAAAGCAAAGGGAGAGAGAGGTCAGCATATCTTGTCAAGTTTACAATTTTATTTTATTGAGGAGTGGACGCAAAAGCCTTTGCGGGTTTTGATACATTGCTGGCAGAAAAAAATGACAAAACAATTGATTTTCCCCATTCTTTTTGCTCAAAGAGAGCTTATTTTTGTTCTCTTACATTTTATTCACAGTATCAAAGGTGAAATGTCAGGATTCATTATAGATAAAGCAAACCCTGTGTATTCTATCAGAAGAATTATACTTCTGTAAATAACCACAAGGCATTGAGAAGAAGCAGTGCTGCTTTCCAGAGTCTACAGCATTTATGCACACAGTGGAATTATTTATCAAAATTTGTCATATTGGGTAAATACTTGAATTGGAGTAGTGGTAGTCTGTCTTAAAACATGGGGTTTGTTTTATTAAACTGTTAAATTGTCATTAATCTGTTATTAAATGATTAACAAACAATTTTATTTAGCTATTAAAACCAACATTTTATACACCTCACTTTAAGATGTGAACTGTTAATAATAGATTTTTCTTAAATGACAAGTTGAACCATAAAAATGTATACCTTATCAAAAACTGCATAAGCTGAATCTCAATAAACTGCATGCCAACAGGACATATTTGTCCATGTTACCATGAACTTTGTTGGAGATGGGGAATCAGAGTAAATTTAATTTGTGTAATGTATGTATTTTATTGTTTGCTGTTAATATTTTTAACTTCTATTTTATACATGCATTATATGTTTGCCTTTATTATGTTGGAAGCTACCCTGAGTCCCCTCAGAGAGATAGGGCAGGTTACAAATAAAGTATTGTTGTTGTTATTATTATTTGTGGGCCCAAAGAGTGCAGCTTATAACAAACTGGAAAAAGTCCTCATAGGCTAGGTAAAGGTTTTACCCTGACATTAAGTCCAGTCGTATCTGACTCTGGGGGTTGGTGCTCATCTCCATTGCTAAGCCAAAGAGACAGTGTTGTCCATAGACACCTCCAAGGTCATGTGGCTAGCATGACTGCATGGAGCACTGTTACCTTCCCACTGGAGCGGTATCTATTGATCTACTCACATTTACATGTTTTCAAACTGCTAGGTTGGCAGAAGCTGGGGCTAACAGCGGGAGCTCACGTCGCTCCCTAGATTCGAACCTGTGACCTCTCAGTCAACAAGTTCAGCAGCTTAGTCCTTTAACCCACTGAGCCGCCAGGGACTCCTCACTCCTCATAACTAGGAACTAAAACGTTTTTCTTATTGGTGACTTTAAAATGCACCCTCAGTTTAGAATACAGCAAATAATATATATCTATGAGTACACCTACACTATAGAATTAATGAAGTTTGGTACCACTTTTATTGTCAGGGCTCAATGCTCTGGAAAACTTACATTTGTAGTTTGGTGAGGCACCAGCATTTTTGACAAAAAAGGCTAAAGATCTGTAAAATGACAAGTCCAGTCATTCCATAGAAATGACCATGGCAGTTAAAGTGTTGTCAAACTACATTAATTCCAGTGTAGATAATATACCATTTGTAATCTGATTGAACGGTTTCCACTAGATCAGCATTTTTTAACCTGAGGGTCAGAACCCGGGGGGGGGGGTCGCAAGGGTGATTTCAGGGGGTCACCAAAGACCATCTGAAAACACATATTTCTGATGGTCTTAGGTGCCCCTTTGGCAGAGAAGGCTGAAGATCTCTCCGCCTGACCTTCTCTTTGTTTTTGGAAACAAATGGTGAATCTCTCACCAAAAGCCCTTCTCTGATGTGATTGGCCAGCCTCTCAGCCAAGGGGAGGGCTATTTCTGAGACAAGTCCTGTGTGGCAAGTTTACTAGTTCAATCACCAGTTTCGTACAGAGTGCTCTGAGTGTTGGTGAACTACAACTCCCAGAATTCAAAAACACCACCAGTATGCAATGTTGGCCATGTAGGTAGTGTGCCAGGTTTGGTGCAGATCCATTGTGGGATGAGTTTAGAATGCTCTTTGATTGCAGGTGAATTAGAAATGCCAGCAACGACAACCCCCAAATATCAAGTCTATTTTCCCCAAGCTCCACTAGTGTTTACATTTGAGCATATCGAGTATTTGTGCCAAGTTTGGTCCAATCCATCATTTTTTGAGTCCACAGTGCTCTCTGGATGTAGATGAACTACAACTCCAAAACTCAAGGTCAATGGCCACCAAACCCTTCCAGTATTTTCTGTTGGTCATGGGAGTTGTGTGTGCCAAGTTTCAATTCCATCGTTGGTGGATTTCAGAATGCTCTTTGTAAGTTAATCCCAGCAACTACAACTCCCAAATTTATTTATTTATTTTATTTATTGTTCATTCTTATATACCGCTCCTTCCGGCGGGCTCGGGGTGGTTTACATAAAAAACATATAACACAACCACAGTTTCATTAATACAGCGATACTAAAACATAAACACAGAACGACACTAAAACAGGCAACTACATTGCATCTACAATTAGGTTCTAAGTAGCAACTAACTCAAGGGCCAGCAAGGTTGAAAGCTTGTCTAAACAGAGCTGTCTTGCAAGCTCTCCAAAATGGGCCCAACTCCTTAATAGCGGGGACCTCATCCAGGATGGAATTCCATGAGGATGGTGCTGCCACGAAGAAGGCTCTCGATCGCGTCGTTAACAGCCGACAGGACTGGATCGAGGGGACTACTAGGATGACAAATGACAACCCACCAGTATTCAAATTTGGGTGTATTGGATATTTGTGCCAAATTTCATCCAGTGAATGAAAATAATCCTGCATATCAGATATTTACATTACAATTCATAACAGTAGCAAAATTACAGTTATGAAGTAGCAACAAAATAATGTTATGGTTAGGGGTCACCACATTATGCAGAACTGTATTTAGGGGTTGCGGCATTAGAAAGGTTGATACCCACTGCACTAGATGTATATGAGTTGTCACAGATGTATCCTGAGATTGTCTTTTCTCAATACTTCGGAAAACATCCTATGACATTCTGTAGCCTCAATATCAGAAGGTAAATTAAGGTGGTCTTGTGCATGTATTCTGTGACCCCTTGAAGCAGGTTATAAGATTCTGCTTTGCACATTGCAAATCAGTAACCCAAACTTTCATTTGGGATGGAAACCATTATTTCAGGTTAGACATGTTGATCTGACCTGATCAACAAGTGAGCAGCAAGCTAGAAGCTGATGTAAGCAGCAAACTAATGGGTGATGTGAATTAATTAGCAAAAATTCTAAATGGGCACACCCTACATTCTCACCTGTTTTTGAAATGGATTTATCATTGCAAATGTTATGACAATATTAATAAACCTTAAGGGAGATGCTTTAAAGTGTGGCCATAAGCAAGAATATATTGCTGCACTAGATAAATTTTCCATTAATGTACAAAAGCCAAAGGGAAGATTGTGGCTAGATTATTATTACGGATTAATAACTTTACAACCTGAGGAATAAACTACTAAATTAATTCAGAGTATTTGTATTCAAGCCAATTTAGACTAGAGGTGTACGCCAACCACAAGATTAAATGTTGACTCTAATTCAGTACTCCAGAAAAATCACCTGATTCAACTCAGACTAATTCAAGAATTACCCAGTTTGACCTGCATCTAGAATTTGTGTTAACATGCCAATTTCTCTGCCATAATAGTTGACTTTTTAATGCATAACATTTTCCCCAATTTCTCAAAGAGAGATATTTTCAAGCACTGTATAAACTTAGCAGGAAATTTAAACTGCAAACCTTTAGTCAAATTGGGGTAAGATTGTGCTAAAACTCAAAGTATGATTTGTAAGATTGGCTCATAATGAGTTGAAGCTTGGAGTGGGTAATTCAGTGGCCACATTTCACAGTACCAAATTATTAAAAATGGCTAGAAAAAAAGATTGTGAAGAAATCTGAAAGGTTCTCTGCATTTCAATGAACATTTAAACAGCATATAAGGTTTAATGTAAGCAGGTATACTGTGATGCATATTAGTGCAAAAACAGATTCCATCTATATGTATCTGTATATAGATCAAATCGGTTTTTGCACTAGTATACATGGATTCTAGTGTTCTAGTGTCTGATCAAGAAAAAAGTGTATGAGATTGGACCAGCGTCTTGAAAATGTTAGGTCACAGTATGACTACTGATATGCTTTTTAAGTCACGTACTAAGACACGTACCATATTGGGAATAAGAAAACTGAAAATGTAATATTTGTTATGTTTATACTGCTTTTCCTTTATTATAAAAACCCTGTAAATCAGGTCAGATGGCAAACTTGAATATGGATCTCGTGAGCTTCATTCCTCACTTCTCTCCACAGTGCATATCATATATACTTGAATATAAGCCAAGTGTCCGTCCCCCCCACTATTTTTGAGCTGAAAAAGCCTCCCTTGGCTTATAATGGAATCAAAGCTGGACAGCAGAACCTGGAGGCCATTGCTTGCAATATGTGATATATTTCTCTCTCCTCTTATCTCCCTTAACAATGTGTTTTCTTTTCCAGTCAAAAGGGAGGGAAAGAGAGAAAGGAGACAGAATCATAGAACCATAGAGTTGGAAGAGATCTCGTGGACCATCCAGTCCAACCTGCCAAGAAGCAGGAAAGTTGCCTTCAAAACACCCCCTGAAGGAGGGTGCTTTTTTTTTTTTAAAAAAAAGTATGAATCTAAATGTATTAACTTTGTATGTGCATTTTTGTTCTCTTGGAAGTGCTCACTGACCTTTGCAAGCCCTATCTATATAAAAAAAATGTAACGTTAATTTGTGGGATTAACATAACTCAACAACCAAATACACCTATCAGGCCAACAAGTGACCATCACACATAAAACACAGCAGAAGACACTTAAAAGCCAAAAAACCCAAAAATTACATTAAAACGTATGCGCAAACCACACACACATACACACATACTGTATATGCAAACACATATACACAAATACACACACAAAACACATATACACAGACTGGGCCATGGCAATGCGTGGCAGGGGACAGCTAGTAGATCTATAAATATGTTTCTAGTTATATGCATGTTTCTCCCAAAGTCTTTACAAACCATATATATTCCTTAATCTTATATGAGCATATACGTAAAAACATTTTCCCCTTAAATATTTGTTAATCTCTCCTACAGATATTTAGGCATTCCCCCTGCAAGCCTTTGCAATCCATGTGTACCCATATATTATCTGTATCTATCTACTATATCTATCTATATACATTAATTTTATATATAAATTTTCCCTTCATATGGTTGCAGGTCTTTGCCAATCCTATATACATATAGATACCTAGAGATTGTACCTGTATATCTGTATCTATATGTATACATTATTTTTATATATGAATTTTCCCCTCATGTTTGCAAATCATTGCAAATCCTATATAGATAAATATATAGAGGTACCTATATATCTGTATAGCTGTGTGTGTGTATATATACAGTATACACAAATAATTTATTATATGAATTTTCCCCTCACATGTTTGCAGGTCTTTGCCAATCCTATATACATATAGATACCTAGAGATTGTACCTGTATATCTGTATCTATATGTATACATTATTTTTATATATGAATTTTCCCCTCATGTTTGCAAATCATTGCAAATCCTATATAGATAAATATATAGAGGTACCTATATCTGTATAGCTGTGTGTGTGTATATATACACACAAATAATTTTATATATGAATTTTCCCCTCACATGTTTGCAAGTATTTGCAAATCCTATATACCATATATATATATATATATATATATATATATACACACACACACACACACACACACACACACATACTGAAAGGTGTCTAGATAGCTATATGAGTATAGATGTATAGGGACTGCAAATATTACAGGGGGGAGTGCATACACAAATATATAGAGACATGTCTAGATAGATATGAATATAGATATATATTGCAGGGGATATGTGTGTGCGTGCGTGCATGCACACACACACACAGAGAGATATGTCTAGATAGATATAAACATAGATATATAGGGCTTGCAAATATTGCTGGAGGAAAATGCACATATAGATAGAGGATTTGAAAACGTTTCAGGGGGAAATGCATATGTGATCTATGTCTAGCTTTGCATTATTTATATAGATATTGAATGTTTGACTGTTACTCGTATGTTGGAAGCCGGCCTGAATCCCCATGGGAAGATAGGACAGGATAGAAATGAAGTTTATTATAAAATTATTGTTGATACCATGTTGTTTTTATTGACCCTACTTTTCCACTTACAGAGCTAGTTTACTGTTTTTCTTTGATATACGGTAAATATTCAAATACATTTAACCTACTGATGCTTCAATTAATATAGTTTTTGGTATCAATTTTTATTTTAAAATTTACCAGTAACTGCTGCATTTCCTACCCTCGGCTTATACTCAAGTCAATAAGTTTTCCCAGTTTTTGTGGTAAAATTAGGTGTCTTGGTTTATATTTGGATTGGTTTATAATTGAATATATACACTAGTTAAACCTTTGAGACAACCTACTTTTATTTTTACAGAACAGAAAAAATGTGACTAAATAAGTGTTAAGTTATTTAATGTTTAGGCATGTTTATTTCAAAATACATTAAGACACACAACTGGTATTAATCTACATTTGACAAAATGTCCTCTCTCAGCATTTTCTATGGGCCCATCTACATTGGCCATAAAAACTGGTCCTGGTCCAAGCACTACTGTTTCAAATCAGCTGCAGATTCTGCCATGGTGTTTATACCCCCCATTCCCAATCCACATCAGCAGCAAGAGGGGAGTCCTCACTGTTCAGTTGGGTTGAACATAGTCCACCATTACCTTTGCCACTTTTCATTAATGAAACAGCAGCCACAGAGTTCCGGAGAGCTCCGGGCCATCACTTGGTGCATTTGCTGATGTTAGCAAAGTTACTCACATGACTTGGAGAAAGGAGGTGAACAAAAGGGGAAGCAATCATCCTCCTCTCTCCAAATCACTCAGATGCCTTAGCTGACATTAGCAATGATTCCTAGCTCAGTGTGTGCTGTTACACTGATGAAAAATGACATCCCATTTCCCCCCACATTACGGACCATGATGAGAATAGGATGGTGGCACTGGACTGTCCAAATCATAATAAGCACAGCTCTTCATATATATCTCAAAGTACAGAGCTGCTCTGAAGCATTCCCAACTTTACCTACTGTGGGACAAGACACATAAAGCAGCTTTGCATCGAGTTGGGAGTGAGAAGGCCCTGAACAACATAAAGATGCCACGGAATGACTTCTTGCCCACTTCGGGATATGTGGCCCATGTAGACTGGGCCTAGGTCCTCCACCATTGTTCTATGAAATTATTGGGTCAAAAGTCTTTCATTTCAATAGGGTTTGTTATTATTTACCATTTTGCACATCCACATAAATTCCAGGAATGTATCTTCTATGCAAATAGGGGTCATACTATATCTCCTTTCAAATTTAATGTGACTTCACTCAGCTTTACCCATTCATCGTTTCATGGAAACATCCTATAGTGGATGCTTATACTTTGCAACTCAAACTATTACTGCCAATCCCTCCCTTAGCTTCTAGTATACCCACCATACCAGAATCTGCAGGCATGCAAGGGAAATGCATATTTGGAAAGGCTAGAGTGGAGCCAGACAAACATTAACACACTCTCACAAACATAAACAAAAGGAAGAAAACACCCAATTATCTGCAGGGACAATACTGAATGAATTTTATAAATGAAGATGGAATGAAAGGGAAAAGACTAAGAGAACTAGTTTATGGCTATAGGGTGGAATGTCCTTTTTTGCAGTTCTAATATCAGCAGGAGGTGACAGACTTGGTTGGTGGGGAAGGAACCCAAGGGAAAATAGCAGGTGATAATTTAAACCACATATAACAAAACTTCAACATATAAGAATTGTAGGTAATTAGTTGAGATAATCGGAGGAAGAAAGACAAAGAGGAAAAGGACCTGGAAATGACCGAGCAAGAATTGGGTTCCAGTTGGATTTTTTTCCCTCCTGAATTGCCAACCTCAGACTAATTTATTCTACACTACAGAAAGCACAACGCACAACAGATACACCAATAAAGATGCATATTTGTGTACTAATGACACACATATGCACATGTCTGTAGCATAAATCTCACATGTACATGCAAATACATAGAAACAAAGTTTAAATTATCACCTGTGGAAAAATATATTTGATTTCATTAAATTGGAATTACAAAGGAAATAAAATCTTGAAAATAATGACAAAATCAAATTGTTAGCACAAACTAGAATAGGAGTATTGAATCAACAGTAACTTAGTAAATCAACAATAACAACTAGGAAGAGGAGGAGTGGAAGGTGGTTAAATGCAAAATCTATTAAAAAAAAACAAAAACAAAAGAGTTAAATCAAAATAATGTGGCTGTATGAGAGGACCTGACTTCATTTCTAGGGAACCCAGTTTCGCCTTGGAAATTGCCAGAACTGTCTAAAGAAGGCCCAATAAGCTTAAGATTCACACTTTGATGGGATTAGATGTACATCCATAGTTTAGAAACTTTCAGGGACTGCATTTTAATGGGTTTATGTTGGTCTTTCCAATATCTTGTGATTACTTTTTGGAGCACTGAATGTAATTTCATGTCTCAGTTTCTTTACCGCTCCAACTTTGGTCAAATATTGCACTCTCAAATATTAGTCATATCCACTGAGCAAATATATAATGACTCTAAATAGTAAAACAAATGATGCCAATGAATAGGTGAGTAAGTGGGTCATTGGCATGATATTTTGAGCCAGGTGGAGGAAACTGAAAATTTATGGATCAAAAGTTTTTTCTTCTGTGGGTTCTCATAAACAACACATTGCTCTAATATCAAAACACAAGGAATCACTTCATCACAGCATATGTGAATCATCAACCAACTCTCAAACTGAGTCCAAACATCTGAAAAGCTTTCACTATCACATCTTAGCTTTTTTAAAAATGGATATGCTTCAACAACCAAAAGGGAAAAAATACCCAAATACCAAGAAACATATCTTACAACATTAGATAAATCCAACAGAGTATTGGTATTTAGTATAAACAAACAATTCTATACAAGCCAAGTTTGCTAACCACTAGTACATTCAGAGACTGCCAATAATATTTTCCTGCCAGAAAAAATCTATCACCAGTAGGTTCTGTTCCCCCACCCCTCTAGATGTTTTCCACATAAAGCACGCCAAAAGAAAGTAATAATAAAAGTTTTATTACATGTTTCAACAATATTTTGCAAGTTATGTTTTTCTCTATAATATATGTCTTACAAATAAAATACCTGTAAAACTATACAAGAAAAAAAATCATGCAACAGCTTTTTGCTTGGTTAAGTTTTTTTTGTCACCATGAGAATACTACTACTCTTCTGAAGCATGATGACATACTATTCTTTTTAATTATCTTCATTGTTGAAATAATGAACCATTTTGGCCAATACTCACTGCTATCATGGTTGGATGCAGGCATGTAGCCAGGGGGGCTAAGGGGCTTCAGCCCCGAAATTCTCAGGGTGGTCCGCGAAAAGGCCTTACTGGTACATTATTTAAACTGTTATGTTTATTCATATCATGATCTGATCACCATGCTCATTATATTCCACATTAATGGGGTTATTGGGATAACAACACAAAAGGTTTGCTAGGGTAGACCCTCTTCCACCCAGTCTCAGCCCCGAACCAAACTCAGCCCCGAATCAAAATCCTGGCTACGGCCCTGGTTGGATGATATCCCTTTTCTTATGTTTGAATTATCTATTGGCAGCATTTTGCTCATGTAAGAGTTTACTCTAGGCTCTAATCTGCTCAAATGTGCAAACCTTTAGAATGCAAATTACATTCAGACATAATCTTAGGGCTCTACATGGACCATGCATTCCAGGGCCAATCTGGTGTGGGGGACACCAGATCATCCCCAGGATGGTTTAGACCGTCAGTTGCTGTGGAGGTGGGAGGATGTCCTGGCTGTTCTGCATTATCCAACCCAGTTTGGCCCCACTGAACAGACACCCTTAATTACTCCTCCATTTTCCTTATTGAGGTGGCCAGAGAGCACAACATAGCTGGAGTGATGTCGGCCAGGGTACTAGAGCAATGAGAGAAGGGAAGAGCAAGAATTGTCCTGTCTCCCTCCCTTTTTCAATTGGCTTGTTGCTCTGGCCAGTGTCACTCCAGGTGATGAACAATCCATGTCATACCCACTGGCTACCATGACAAAGAGTAGCATTTCAGAACCATCTGTGGCTCCAAAGTCACAGTTTGCTCCAGATTCTACGGGAGAATTAGGAGCAACCCGTGACTTTGGTTAATACAGTTCAAACCTATGTTCAGCAGTTTTGACCCACATTAAGCCAGCTCAGCTTCATGTGTTGTTTAGCTTTCACTGAGAGATTTGTTGGCCCTTCACTCTTAAATGGTTAGTGTAGATGTGCCCTTAGGTTTTGTTAGAAGTTTCACATCTCTGTTTTATTTATTGTTGAAAATGGGGCATTCTTTATTCAATAAAAGTACAGTGTTCCCTCACTTATTGCTAGGGTTACGTTCCAGGACCTCCCGCAATAAGTGAAAAACTGTGATGTAGGGATACTCTATTTATTTTAATATTTATACATTATTTTAGTAGTTATACACTATTTTAAGTCTTTATATACTTAAAATAAAGTGAAAGGAAGGAAGGAAAGGCCCTTCAAGGCTGGAGGGAGGGAGGGAGGGAGGACTGAGGAGGGAAAGCACCTTGGAGAGCGGCAGTGGCAAAACTCCACAAAACAGCAAAAGTACCATAATATATATTTTAAATTAATATTTTTTTAAAAATCCGCGAAACAGCAATTCTGCAATAAGTGAACCGCAACGTAGCAAGGGAACACATTAAATTGCTAAAACTCATAGAAATTGAGATGGAAGTATCACCTGACCAACTTTGGCCAATTGGCTTAAAGGCATTTTTAAGATGAAATCCCCATGTTTCTGTTTTTGGGGCCTTCAATTCCCAGAAGCCCTGGCCAGTTTGTCCATTAGTCAGGAATTATGTGGACGGAAGTCCTAAATACCTGAAAGACCACAGGTGCAGAAAGCCACCCAGGACTTGATACAACAATAATTCCTTTAAAAAATATTTGATTGTGTATATCAGAAAATTTAAAAGGCATATGTAAGGACTCACCTGCCTTAAGCAGGGCCGAGGCCTGCTTAGAAGGGGTTTAGAAATCCTGTTTTGGTCGGGCTGGCATCCATCTTGGAGAGGTGGCTGCAGCCAGCAACCATTAAGGGAAGGGAAGCCAGAGCAAGGGGGCGTGGCCTTGCAGGCTTGAGCCTAGCTACAGTGTATAGCCTGTGATTGGCTAGAGTATAGAGGGGGAGGAGTTGGAGCTGACAGAGTAGAAAATCCTGTCAGAGAATGTTTCAGTCTGGAGTTTTGGAGTTTAGAGCGAGGCTGTGCAGATGCACATCTCCAGCCTCTGCTGTTTAGAGTCAGGCTGTAGATTCGGCATCTACGCCTGAGGCAGTCTTGAGCAAGGTTCTGGGGGAGTATCACCAGAGCCTTGGCAACAGAGACTGACAGTCTGTCCTAAGCAATTCACCACGTAGGAATAGGCTGGACTAGTGGGAGTCAAGACTGAGTTCTGACCGCCCTTAGGGCCAGTAGTCATTCTAGTGGGAAGCTTGTGGAAGAGTGCCAATTAGAACTGTTCTTGTGATAGGCAGTTGGGATACCTGGTCATCTCTGGTGAAAAAGTGACAGGTAGTGGACTCTTAGACTGTGTGGGTTACGAGTAGCCCAGGAGTAGCCAGACTCAGGGAACGATCTAGGTGATTAGATGTTCCAGAACTTTAGTACAACAACCATCTAGTGGAACTATTAGGTGGGAGTTGGGAGACAAGTCTTTGTAGTGTCTGTGGAACTGAACGTACCAACTTAAGAAGTAATAATAGCCTTTTATAGTCAGAAACCTCTACGCTCTAGCACATATATATTGATCTTGCAACCATCACGCTGTCCTAAGTATATCATTGCTGTAACCGTACGCTAGTTGCCTCTCAGTAGAACCAATACGATCTGTGCCTATTTAATAGCCTCGTTGTAGTTAATAAATACGTTTGTTATTAACTTTAAAAGAAGCCTCAGTTATCTTTCGGTCTCCTCAGTTCACATTCTTGGTGGTGGGTTGTTTTAAAGGCCATACGCTACAGACACTTCATTTATTTAGAGTGTTAATTAAGAGCAAATCCTAATGACCCATTAGGTTGGTGGCAGACTACCGGGAGTGTCAATTAGTCAATTTTGGTGACCGAGATCGTCACAGCATACATAAAAAAGAAAGAAAAGAATTTTTAACAAGACATTATACAGCAATCAAATGCAAATGATATAATAGTTATTAATAACTGTAAAAACTATACCCCTTTTACCCCTCACCCATGAACCCGCCACACAAGTCCTCCAATATCACTCAATGTGGATCTCATATCTATCAAGAATCTACCCTTGAATCATGTTTTAATAAATTTCCATTGTGGTAACTTTCATATCTATCTTTGCTTTCCTTTCCAGATATCCAAATGTCATCCTCCAATTATTTGCAAATTCTTTGTTCTTTCCTCCTTAGCTTGGTCATTTGGATATACTCTAATTATTTATCTCTCCAATCTTTAATAAATACCTCTTTTCCCCCTTCCAGGATTTTGCTATTGTTAGTCTTGCAGTGACAAAGTTGTATTATATCCTACACTAATTCTTTTTCTAAATAATCCTAAAAGGCACATTTCTGGGTTTTTATTAGCCTTTTTGGTGATCAAATTATCTTGTACTATATTGCAGGTCCACCAGACATGAAAAAATATCATCTCTGCATCCTGTACCTCCAGCATTCCCTTCAACAAGTTTTATCTATTTTGGCAATTACCTCTGGGGTTATATAGCTTCTATAAAATATTTTATACATATTTTCTCTAATTGATCCAGCTATTGAAAATTCAACCCCCCTTTTCCAGAGATGTTCCCAATTCTCCACATCAATATTTCTCCCTAAATCCTTGGCCCACAAAATCATCACAGTTTTTATTTGATTGTCTTCTAAGTTATATTCTAAAATGTATTTATATAGATGACACAACAATAATTCCATCCTTGTTTTGTTGTAACCTACCTAAGCTGTGTCTTTAGGATTACTCAGGTATTTCATACCTCCTGTAGCTAAGCAAGTTTATAATCTGGAAGAGACCACACGGGCCATCAAGTCCAATCCACTGCCAGGAATACACAATCAAAGAACTCCTAACATAAGGCAAGTCCCAGAATTCTTTATCCAGCATGATAATTAGACATGCAGACTGGGGCAATCTGGGAAGAGTAATCCAAAAATGTAACTTCTCAAACTACAGTCATAGCAATTGTCTTTGAGAACATGTGAAAACTCGAATTCACTCCAGGGTTAGCCAGGATCATGTAAAAACGCTGGTTTTAGAAACTACTATCCCCTTGTGGAAGTTAAATATCTAGTTACAGTCTCAAATGCGTAAAATCACTATTCTAGGTTACAAATCCCAGAATGCCCCAGCTAGCATATCTCCCGAACATGCTGTTGAAGGGATTTGGAACTAAAAGCTAACTTTTCCAAGTCCTGGCTCTAACAAAATGCTACAAAGGACAGTACAAATCTGTGATGTGAGACAAATCAGGTACATTGTAGCGTACATGTTTATCAACCTTCTATGCAGAACATGTATGTTTTCTTGTAAGTTCCAATATAGACCCCTTCCCCTCTTCAAACTAATGTGCTTTTGGCAGAGCAGTGATGCATTCATGAGATTCAGAGATGTTTTCAGTGCATTGGTGACCAAGAAAATCCACTAGCCTCAAGTGAAAAGCTAATACAAGGTCCCAGTTTCAGCAATATTGGAAACCAGTAATACTTGTCTTAATACTGGGAGTTAAAACAATATCCTTGTCTCAATAATACTGGAAACCACAACAGAACTTGGAATATTGATATAAGTATAATATAAAGATTTTCCCCCCAGATATCCTAAATACAATAATGAAGAGTCTGTGAAAACGAAATGCTGCTGCTGCCACTGATGACCTTGTTTTCTGGACAGATGGCTTTAATCTAGAGCAATGTTAACACCTTTAATAAGTATTAATCTTTCATAAATAAAAATAAACAAAGTGCACCTTATCTCGAGTAGCTGTAATTACTGCTCATAATATTAGTATACAGGTTCATTGAAAGAATACTGTGTCCCTAAATATTTGTGCTAGTAAAATGGCCTAAAGATCTCTGTCATAACAGCATAACAACACTCCCTTGCTCCCAACTTCATTATAAACACTTATATTGTTCCTGTAAATCTTTTTAAGGCCACCCCAATGTCTCACTACAAGAACATTTTTATAATGAGGGGTGGGGTATGGTTTTTTAAAAACAAACCCTAGACTTTACAGAATTATATTTTTCATAATCAGTACCATGGTGATTAAATGATAAGGTGTATGTTTTTTTTTAAAAAAAAACAAACAAGGAAACACACCTATGGTTTGTATTGAAAAAGAAGACAAAGCTGGTTTGGGGCATTTGCAAAACTTTTGATTTGTCCACCAGTTTCTATTCTGTGACCATCCTGAAAAGATGTATGCTCTGTGGATCTGTTATTAAATGGCTTTGCAGAATTAAAAATAATTAAATTTAAATATAACTTTTAAAATGTGTGTTGGACCTTTGTGCCTTTCAAAAGAGGTCAAGTTCAAGACACTTATGAAAAGACCATTCCCATGGAGACTAAAGAAGAGAGCCTATTAGCCTTGCTCCACTTTTTCTCTGCCCTTCTTTGATCATAAAAAAAATGTTATGGGCCGGAAGACTAGCATTGGAAGAAGGGACCAAAAGGGCCAAGAATCCTATAAGAGGATCTAGTTCTATTGAGACTTACCTGCTAGTAAGCCCCACTCTACTTTGTTTTGCCTGCTTTTGAGTAAACATGGATAGTAATGGAATGCAAACTGTTTCAAGAGACAGGTATAGTATCTGAGTGGGAAAAACAAGATTTTGCTGTTTTAATTTTTTACTGGCAATTCTCCACCATAGGAAAATAAAATAAAATCTGTCCAGTTAATAAAAGGAAGACATGCCAGCAATCACTAAGGCATGCCAGTGACTGGCATAGCCAATGATCTTGCTTTTTTAAACTGACAGAGCAAAGTATTAATTAAGTTTGATGAACAGAGGCTTCTGTAAAAACAAGCAGATTTCAAAGCCACAATATTTCAAGTATGTAATTGAGCATCCACCTAACTACTCAAGCTACTATCATTCTGTACATATAACTTATTTATTCTTCCTCCACATCCCAGAGAAGTTTTCAGTGACAAAGAAATAGGGATCAGCTGGTGGGCTGTCTTAAAACTGAGGCAGAAAGGTAAAAATGTTATAAGGATAATGTCACACCCAACTTTGATAAAGAAGTTTACTGTAACGATAATTGCTTTTTCATATTTTCATTATGGCAGAACTACAAGGTATTTCAATGGAAGAATTCAACTTGATATTCTAAACAGGTTGTAATCAGGGTACCTAAAGGATTGTCTCTACTCCTTTATGAAGTCTGGGAGTGATCCTGGACTCATTGCTGAGCTTGGAACCCCAGGTCTCTGCGGTGGCCAGGGGAGCTTTTGCACAGCTTAGGTTCGTGCGCCAGCTACGCCCGTACCTTGGGAAGTCGGACTTGGCCACGGTGGTACATGCTCTGGTTACATCCCGTATAGACTACTGCAATGCTCTCTACGTGGGGTTGCCTATGAAGACTGCCCGGAAGCTGCAATTAGTCCAACGCTCAGCAGCCAGATTACTAACAGGAGCAGGGTACAGGGAGCATACAACTCCCTTGTTGTGCCAGCTCCACTGGCTGCCAATTAGCTTCCGAGCACAATTAAAAGTTCTGGTTTTAACCTACAAAACCCTATACAGTTCCAGCCCAGTTTACCTGTCTGAACGTATTCTCCCCTATGAACCCTCAAGAGTGTTAAGATCGTCTGGAGAGGCCCTGCTCTCGGTCCCGCCTCCTTTGCAGGCACGTCTGGTGGGGACGAGGGACAGGGCCTTTTCTGTGGTGGCCCCCGGTTGTGGAATTCCCTCCCAATTGAAATTAGATCTGCCCCCTCCCTCCTGACTTTTAGGAAGCTGGTGAAAACATGCTTGTGCAATGAGGCCTTCGTACAATGAGGGTAGAGATCACTAATTGACGAAAGTCGCTGACCACCAGACATGGGCTGTATATAAGGACAATAAATACATAAAAAACTATCCGTCATGATTTTACAGTGATGGATAGTTTTTTTATGTATTTATTGTATTGGTAACTGTTAATTTTATTGTGAATTTAAGATGTTTTTAGATTTTAAATGTTAGCATTGAATTCTTGCTGTTTGCAGGTCTGAGTCCCTCTATTGAGGTGAGAAAATCGGGGTACAAAAGTTTTAAATAAATAAATAAATATTTGAAAATCAGCCCCAGAAGCCCAGTTTCACATTGTCTTGCCATCCGGAATTGGGCAAGTGCAGAAGGAAGATCTGGGACCTCCTTTTCCTTTGGATTTTTTGAGAGAAAAGGTGGGTGGTCTGGAGTGTTTAACCTTGAAAACTTGAAGGATTATATCAGCTTTCAACTGTTACTGCACTTTTTAATTGTAATTTTATGACATATGCCGCATTCATTGCATTTAATATTTTATGAAGCAGGTAATGTATTCTTAACCAAAGATTGCCCTACCATTAGACAGGGGCCCCTACACTGCTGTATAATCCAGATTATTAAATCAGATAATCCACATTATCTGCTTTGAACAGGATTATCTGAGCCTATACTGCCATGTAATCCAGTTCAAAGCAGATAATCTGGATTTTATATGGCAGTGTAGAAGGGGCCAGAGTGAATCAATTTTGTGAATGCTAGGAGGAAACAGTTGCAGCCCCAAACCATCTTTTTGAGTTTCTACCCCAATCCTTTCCCCTAACTTGGAAGACAGAGTCATGTCCTCTACCCAGCTTGTCATGCACCGCTAAATCACTCTGCTTTCAAGTATGGCAGTATTTGTTATCCAATTGACAGTATTCAGAAAAACATTCAACTGCTTGTCCATTTGGCTTCCCTATTTGGAACAGCAGCGCATCATATTTGCCTTAAGCTGGTCTTGACTCAATAAAACTCCTCGTCCCTCCACTGATTGGTGTTAGATCTCCCTCTGCACCCATTGAGGAGATACCATAAGAAATAGAGATGACGACCAATACTGAGTCACTCAAAGGAAATGGTATCTCCAAGAAGTGCTATTTGCCAAAATTAAGTGATGAATGCTTGAAGCACATTGAGGAAGAAATATTCATTTAGTTAGCTACAGAATGCAGTTCTTGTGGGATGTGAAAAATGATGTGTGATCATGAGAGATGAGAAAAAGAAAAAATGTTCAAGGGGTAAATCTTACACTAATGTTGCCCTTAAACACATCCCTTTATTTGCTTGAAGTGAATGATGGCCCAAGAAATATTAAAAAATAGCACTAACCATGTTATTACACTGGGACTATAATGTGGGCAACCCTGTTCTTCTGGCACATCCAAAATTCTGGGAAATGTAGTTTAGGACAGGGGCATTTGATTACTCTGCTACAAAAGTCCTCGCCTTCCCAAACTATATTTCCCAGAATTCTGCATGCACCAGAAGAACAGGAATGCCCATGTGAAAGCACCAGTGTGATAAGGGGGTGAGTGTTAGCAAAACATGTTCCCTCTTCTCTGATTCTGGACAGAACTCAAGTGAACACATACCTAGTGGGTGGAACAATGGCTTCAGACACAGGAAAGGAAATTCCACCTGAACATAAGAACATCCTGTTAGAGCAGTGGAACTCTCTGCCTGGAGTGTGGTGGAGGCTCCTTCTTTGGAGGCTTTTAAACAGAGGCTGGATGGCCATATCTCGGGGGTGCTTTGAATGCGATTTTCCTGCTTCTTGGCTGGGGGTTGGACTGGATGGCCCATGAGGTTTTTCCCAACTCTATATTTCTATGATTCTATGATTTTGCCGATGAAATAAATGGAATAAATTTGTATAATCTTCAAAAATGTACTGTATTCAATGAGTTAATGCAATGTATCCAAAAATGTTAATACTGTAACACCTTTGGCATTCCTTGGGGTTTGGTTCCAGGACCCACTGTGGATACTTGAACATCTAAATCTGTAGATGCTCAGCTCTCATTATATACAGAATGTTCAAACAATATTTTCAAGACATTGATGGTTCAATTCATGGATACAGAATCTGTGAATAGGGGGTGGAGCAAATGTATGCAATTGCGTAGTTTTTGGAAAGATCTGAATTACTATAAACATTTTTAGAATTCAAAAGGATGAGAAAGTAATTCCATAAAGTGATCTTCTCAAAATAGGTAAGGTATTTTTAAAAAACAAAAACAAAAAACTACACAATGCCTACTAACATAACTTAAATCAGTGTTTTTCAACCTTTTTTGAGCCGCGGCACATTTTTTACATTTACAAAATCCTGGGGCACACCACCAACCAAAATGACACATGACACTCAAACACAATAATACATATAGTTAATATGTTTTAAATGTATTTATACACTCAGTGTGAAACCTGGGCCTGTTTCGGTGAATACAACATAGATATCCTGGCAGGAATGGCAGAAAGACACACATGAAGGTCTTGCTCAACAGCTGGGAGTTATAGTTCACCCGCAATCAAAGAGCATTCTGAACTCCACCAATGATGGAATGGAATCAAACTTCCCACACAGAACTGCCATAACCAAGAGAAAACACTATAAGAGTTTGGTGGGCATTGACCTTGAGTTTTGGAGTTGTAGTTCACCTATGTCCAGAGAGCACTGTGGAGGGGAGGGAGGGAGGCGTGGGCAAGTCTGCGCAGTAGCGCCTGCACGGGTCATGTCTTCCTCCCTCCCCCCTCCCTCAGAAGCGGCAGCATGAGCAAAGCGAGACAAAGCAAGCAGAGCAAGGCTGGGAAGAAGGGAGCCCAAGTGGAGAAGAAAAGTGTTTGGCAGGAGGGGGAAGAAAGGGTATTGGAGGTTCCAATTTCCCACGGCACACCTGATGATCGTTCACGGCACACTAGTGTGCCATGGCACACTGGTTGGGAAAGACTGACTTAAATGATCTTTTAATGTAAAAAGCAAATAACATACATTGATATTGTCTGAGATCCAAGATAGTGTTGTGTGTGTTAGACTATGACTCTGGAGACATAGGGCTCAAATCCCCTGCTCAGTCACAGAAACCCACTAGATGACCTTGGGCACAGGCATGTAGCCAGGGGGGGCTAAGGGGGCTTCAGCCCCCCCCCCCCAAATTCTCAGGGTGGTCCGCGAGAAGGCCTTACTGGTACATTATTTAAACTGTTATGTGCATTTATATCATGATCTGATCACCATGCTCATTATATCCCACATTAATGGGGTTATTGGGATAACAACACAAAAGGTTTGCTAGGGTAGACCCTCTTCCACCCAGTCTCAGCCCCCCGAACCAAACTCAGCCCCGAATCAAAATCCTGGCTACGGCCCTGCTTGGGCAAGTCATGTATTTCAGCCTCAGAGAAAAGCAACAGCAAGCCCTGAAGAATCCTTTCCAAGAACACACATTGATAGATTCACCTTATCATCTTCATAAGTCAGAAACAACTTGAAGGCACACAATGACAACACTATCATATCCCTTGAATAGGAAGGTCAGCCTTTTAAAAATATAAAATAAAGCATTATGTATTTCTAGTCTACTACAATGTGAGTAGTGAAGATTTCCTTCCACTGAAATATAGTCTATAGCACCTAGTATTCATTGGCAATCTCCCATCTATGTATAATCAAGACTGACCCTGCATAGCTTTCAAGATCAGATGGGATCTGATGCCTTTAGGGCATTTAGGCCCAACCTACAAATAGACAGCCATACATTAAAAAGAGATCTTCCATTATTGAAGGCATCAACGTTAAATCTATTTTCTTTTCAGTCTTGGTAATCACATCAGATACAAAGTTAAACTCCCACTAGCTCAAGAAGTTAACAGGCCCACCTTTCTTGAAATGCAATGTTAAGTAAATAAGCCAATCCCGGCATCACAGCTGCTCACATTACACCATATATATCAGTGCTATCCAACTTCTGGCGGGTCCAGGGCCGGATAAGAGGTCACTGATGACCGGCGGGGCCACTCGGCCCCGCCCCCAGGCCCCGCCCCCAGCCCAGGCCCCGCCCCTCCTAAAGCCGCCGAAAAGGAGGAGTAGGCAGCGCCAAGAGCAGCGCGTCACAGGCCTGGCGTGACACGCTGCTCTTGGCACCGCCTACTCCTCCTTTTTCGGGCGCCTCCTTCCTATGCCGGGAGCCGCCGAAAGGGAGGGGAGGCGGCGCTGAAGAGCAGCGCGTCACGCCAGGCCTGTGACGCGCTGCTCTTGGCGCCGCCTTCTGCCCGGCGGCTCCCGGCATAGGAAGGGAGGGGGGATGCTGAAAAGGGCAGAAGGCGGCGCCAACTGCAGCGCGTCACAGGCCTGGTGTGACGTGCTGCCCCTTGGCACCGCCTACTCCTCCTTTTCGGCGCCCCCCCCCTCCCTTCCTAGGCGGGGGGAGCCGCCGAATAGGAGGAGTAGGCGATGCCAAGAGCAGCGCGGCACGCCAGGCCAGTGCCGCGCTACTCTTGGCGCCGCCTTCTGCCCTTTTTCGCGGCTCCCTGCCCTAGGAAGGGAGGGGGCGCCGAAAAAGGGCAGAAGGCGGCGCTAACGGCAGCGCGTCACAGGCCTGGCGTGACGCGCTGCCCCTTGGCACGCTACTCCTTTCGGCGCGCCTCCCTTCCTAGGCCAGGGGAGCCGAAAGGAGGAGTAGGCGGCGCCAAGAGCAGCGTGTCACGCCAGGCCTGTGACGCGCTGCTCTTGGCGCCGCCTTCTGCCCTTTTCGGCGGCTCCCACCCTAGGTAGGGAGGGGGCAATCGAAAAGGAGGAGCTAGCTCTCTTCCTCCTCCCTGCCCCGCCTCTCCCCTCCCCCGGCCGCCATTTTTTTTAAAAATCGATTTTTTTAAAAAAAATTAAAAATGGCGGCTGAGGGCATAGGTGGGGCCGTGTCCAACAGGCTACGGGCCGGATCCGCCCCGGGCCGCCAGTTGACAGCCCTGATATATATCATTTTTCTGCTCTAAAATTTCATAAATTTTCATCAGTAACATTCTGATGAAAAGAGAAAGTGTGATACAGAAAAGTAAACATTCACCTTTTATGAACCAACTCCCCCCCAATAGCAAACATCTCTGCAAAAAATTAACAGAATTTAAGAAGAGTCAATCAGGATACGACAACTGAACATGCAGCTAGTTGGTGCATATTTCCTCAAACAAATCAATTATATTTTCCCTATTTGTGCTATAGATCAGGGTGTATGCCAGTTCTTTTCAACATGTAGCCTTCCTGTCACAATGCAGGGTCTCAGCCCAGCCCCTTAATCACACACACACAGACGGTAATCAGCTAACTATTTATTGAATAATAAAACAGGTGAAAAGAGTAATTGTCCTTAAAAGTATCAAAAAGTTCAATCAAAAATGGTAAAGAGTTCGTAGATAAATCCAAAGGCAAAACTTGGCAAAAGCTCCGCAAAAGTAATGCGGATCAAAGCAAACTTGGTACGTGGCAATTCAAACAAGGCAAAGTTCAGGGAAACAAGGCCCAAGAAACTTCTTGGCAGAGCACGAGCCTGAATCCTGGCTCCGTGGATCTTCACTCGCTTCACTCCCTTCAAATCAGAAGTGGCCGAGCAACTGAGGATCCGTTCCCACGGATCCTATACTTAATTCCCTTGGTGAGACCCCCGACGCTCTAGGCTGCCTCGCCAATCTGTACTACGGGACCTAGCGCTCCTCTGGCGCTCTAGGCTTCGGTGCCATTCCCTCCTGCTGGACTCAATGCTCTGCCTCCTATCAAAGCTCCGTCCTTGCCTCCCAGCACCTGGGTCGCTATCTTCATGAGAGCCAGACTCCCTTTCAGCTTCCATGGGCTCATCCTCCGCTATCTCCCTAACCCTTTCCTGCAACCCGAAACCACCTGGTTTCTCATACTGATTATCGGAATCAGCACTTTCAGTGTCAGCCTGACTTTCCCAGCTTTCATACCCATAGGGCCAGCCATCATCCCATGCCAAGCTCTCAGTGGGAGAAGATGGCCCAGCTACCTCATCATCCCCTTCCTCCATGTCCACCTCAGCTGCAATGGGCCCTAATGCAATCGGGACCCCCGGGGCCGCCCCCTGCCCCCCAGGCACGAAAGAGAACGGGGTTGCTACACTTCCAGGTGTTCAGGCTTTCAACTCCCAGAAGCCCTAGTTGGCTTGTTCAATGGTCAGGAATTCTGGGAGGTAGAGGCCCAAACAGCTGTAGGGCTGCAGGTTGACACTTGGTGTACATAATTTTGGGTCCTCAAAGACCTTCAACCTCTTCACACGTGCCACCGGAATTGCCACAGGTCTTGGGGCAGGGGGAACCTGTCATCCCATGCCCTGCATTGCCCAGCTCACCCATGTTCCCATCTTACAGGGAAAAGCACCCATTGCCCGGTTTCCCCCCACTAATCCAAGGCAACACAGGAAGCCTCCCCTCTTGCCACCATGGTGGTATGCGCTGGTTTGTCTTCTTTTTTAAGACAGAGCTCCGCTGGAAGTTGCTGTGTGTCGTATAATGGGAGCAGGTGGGCTCCATCTTAAATGAGAAGGCGAACCAGCACATACCACCAATTTCACCCCCAAGTGATGAGGTCACTTATCTGTTTTCAGCTGGGTCACCATGCATGGCACTCCCATATGTATGCTCATGTGTACATGAGCAAGAACAGAGAGAGAGAGAGAGAGAGAGGAACAAAGAGAGTGGCCGACAAAGAGAAACTCTTGCCCCACATCCTTTCACATACTTCAGTGTTGGATTGGAAGAGCTGAACTTTCTGCCCTGCCAAAAGTAATCCAGAGATCAGTGGATAGTGAAAGTCAATGCTTCTTGGTTTCCTAGTGACCTTCACTGAAATGGTTTTCCTATCACTACTAGCCATAAGAGTACAGGCAGTCCCCAAGTTACAAGCAACCAACTTACAAAAAACTCAGTTACAAACAGGGTTGAGACAACAGGAAGAGAAATCTACTCCTAGGAAGGGAATATCATCCCTGAAAAAGTTATCATGGGGAAAAGATGTCTTAACCAAAACTTTAGCACCACTCCTTGTTTCCATAAGAAGCTAACTTTTTCAAAATCCAGCTATCACAGGACATAAGTTAAAATGAAATCTTCTAAACATGGGCACAGACAGCAAAACAAAAACCACAGAGGTGTTAATTCTTCCTGTGCTATCCAAAGAGTGTGTGTCTGTGTGTGTATTGATGAGTTACACTTTAAAAATTTACCTGTTCTGATATACAAACAATTCAACTTAAGAACAAACCTACAGAACCTATCTTGTTCATAACTTGGGAACTGCCTGCCTGTACAGTGTTCTGAGAAACCACAGGGACTTGCAATCTCCCCCAGAAATACAGTTAATAGCAAGGCTATGGGGAAAAGGGAGTGGGATCCCTCCACCTTCAGGGGCTACACAAGGAGAAGCCAAGCACTGCATGTATCCCCGTGTCTTCAGGATATGGCTCCTAGTATAAAAACAAGTAAGTTTAGTCATAATATATAAAACAATTATTGTTATACTTTTGAAATCAGGAATGGATTTAATAAAAATGCCAAATAAAAGCCCTTCTTTGGCATATGTAAACACATTATTAAAGCAAGATAATTATACTTTTCCAAAATAAATACTGAAGATGCATTAAACCAACAGTTTCACTTCTGTGAGCTGTCTTTTATTTAGATGTTCTGTTCACAAATGCTACTAAATACTTGTTTCTGGTAGCAGCTGTTAAGCCTACTCAATAGCTGCATAAATTCTTTTGATCAACATATAGATATAATGTAATCTAGGCCTACAGAAAGCAACTGTGTGAATTCTGAAATGTCATTGGCTTTCTAAACATATAGTTGAGAGTGGAGGCCCTGTTTTGCAACTGAATGGCTGAGAAGATTAGCAAGTGGGCACAGACTCTTTCACACTTCACTTACTACCAGATCAAATAAAAGGACCAATCAGGAATAACTGGCAGTTATTGCTTCTTAATGAATGTGAGAAATTAGCTGATGATCTCTGTTCAGTAAGTAGCTACTTAAAGATTTTTGTTACTGCTGAAAACTCATAGCCCTGTCTCAAAAGTATCTAAGGCCATGTCTACTCTATGAGCCCACTTAACTGAAATATTCCTTCCCCTTTTTTTTCCACCCCACGACCCTTAGAAATGTAATTTGTGAAGGATATAAGGATATTCAATTGATCCTCTTCAGTATCCTGACACAATTCCAGGCTGCAGGGTTCCTTCTTGAAAGTCATGCCAATTGAACTTTGCAGCACAGATGACCTGTGGGCATGCATGGCACTGATGTCTTTAAATACCCCCCAGTTCAATAGATGCACAGTTCAACAAGATGTCTTTCCTTAATATTTCACAATCATCAGCAGAATCAAACACTGACCCACTCACCTCTAATCTGGCTATTTGGCTGACACGGTTATCCTTATCCAGGCCACTTAGCTGCACAGGACACGTGCAGGCAAAAACACAAAGACTGCAACTAAAAATGAGAAATACACAAGCAAATCTACTCAATTTACTACTATTGCATCATATGCAAAATCTTACATCTCTATAAAGAAAACTGAGCAGGAACCTACCGCAGGCAAAACCAGTCAGACGGGCTTTTGCTTTATCAGTCTAAATTGCAGTGTATCAAAAGAAGTTAATATCCAATAATACAGTCTTGGGTGAACTTCCAGTGACCTTCCAAAAGAAATTCCAGAGCTCATATACAAAAATTTGAACAAGGTTGGAAAGACAGTTATTGAACACAAGGATCATTTACAAACATTTTCTTTTAGCACCTCATAATTACAGTAATTTAACAGAAGGCATGATTCCTCCAAAAACGAGCCCAAGAAAACACCTTAATTGCTTCAACAGAAGCACTTTTCTGAGCCAGAGGACTTACTGGAGCCTAACTGATCATTTCTGAATGTTTAGGGTTGACAATACTGTACCCTATCTCCTCAGCTTCCTGGATTCCTGGTGGGCTAATGAAGGTGAACTGCGGTTTCTCAATATTGCTCCCAGCACAGCTCTGAGCATTTATGATGTCATCAGCTACAGCACAAAAAGCACAGATTCATGAACTCAGCATCTGGCAGATACGTGAGAGAGAAGTTGCATTTCCAGTATTTCCTACCATTCCATTCTCAAATCATACCGTAAAATTCTAGTGACACACCTTGCACCGTCTAGTTATGTATATGCACACTCACACTCCATAGTCCCCTCTCTCTGTGTATCACTTGACAAACTCTTACAGCATTCATATACAGTATGCAAACATAGAAACATTTTACACCTTTTCACATGCACATCATTTTGTGTGGTTAATGCATTTGACTTTTTAATTTGGTTGCTTTCCTACTATTTTAATATGGATTTTGTTCACAACATATAAATTTGCCACAAAACTAGAGAAGGAATAAAGAATTTAAAAAAACTGGAAAGGAAAGAAGAAAAATGCTTTCTCTCCTTACATGCTTCTTTTTTAAACTTATATTAAGCAACAAGAAGAAAAGAATACAGTTTAGATACTTCTCACCCAGCATGTTTCTCACCATTTTCAGCATTTGAAATGTTCAGCCAATACACTATTTTTCTGCCATGTGCCTAAAATTATAGCAGATACACTAATATGAGCATGATGCAAAATTGCCTTTAAATCTTAAACTACAACTGGTCCAGATAGATTAGTTTAGATTAGGTTAGACTGGGAATGATTCACTTATCCTGCATTTTTATCAGCCAGAAGTCTCTCATGGGCTCAAGAGAACTCTTTGCCCAAACTATGCATGTATAGGCATGCTCTCAGAGATAGTAGGGGACATGGGTGGTCTGCATACACCAGAGGTGAGCGGTTTTTGAAGAAGAATGTGCCCCTCAGAAGTCTGCCCTCACCTCTCAAATATTTAGCTTTTGTGTTTTCAATGGCTTTCATAGCCAGAATCACTGGGTTGCTGTGAGTTTTCCAGTCTGTATAGCCATGTTCCAGAAGCATTTCGCCCACATCTATGGCAGGCATCCTCAGAGGTTGTGAAGTCTTATTTAACTTTTTGTTTTACTCAAAATGCGCTTACTCAAAATTGTGTGGAGCAATTGCTAAAATTATTCTCCACACCTCCTAGGAGAATGCTCATTATTTTCAAAAATAATTCAAGGTTTTTTACCTCACCAAAGTGGAAAATTGGGACTGCAAAAATTGTCTTGGGCCCACATGTGAGCCATCACCTTACCTACTCGCACCCATAAGTATGCTTCCCACATCCAGTCTCTCATTTCTGTTCAATACAAATCATTTATATCATTTACAGGGCAGGCTGGTGATGACATGGGAGGCATATCCAGGCACAGGCAGTATCTATTCATACTGCCTGTGCCAGGGAAGTAGCCAGGATTTTGTCACCTTGGAGGGGCTGAGTTTTCTGGGGGCTGAGACTGGGTGGAAGAGGGTCTACCCTAGCAAACCTTTTGTATTGTTATCCCAATAACCCCATTAATGTGGGATATAATGAGCATGGTGATCAGATCATGATATGAATAAACATAACAGTTTAAATAATGTACCAGTAAGTCCCCTTTTCGCGCGGTGATGAGACCACCCTGAGAAGGCTGCAGTAGGAGGGGCTGAAGCCCCTTAGCCCAACAGGTGCTTTACATGCCTGGCCTGTGCCCATTTCTTGTAATCTCCAAATTGTTAAATATTCCATGTTTCAGATAACACTGTTTGGTTACTGTGTATATTCTGGTGCACTTGTAATATTCTTTGTATCTCAACTGTTTACAAAAGACTGGAAATTCCACCCCTCAAATGCCCTGATATCTAGACTTGTGTGAAATTCTGACACTAACCTTTAGTACAGATTTTCAGCACCAAGCTTAACTATTAACACCACCCAAAATCTCATACATACATTTAACTATATACAAAAAGTGTCAAATCTGCATAAAGGGTTTTATGAAAAGTTCTCAAGAGAGAAAGCTTTGCATGCCTTCCAAGTTTGCTGTAACGCTGCCCAACAGAAGATGTGGTTAAGCCAAAGATGGGTAGTTAACAAAATAAAATCACTTAATTTTGCTGTACATGAAACCAGCAGCTTTAGAGATACGTTTTATCTTAGTGGAACAATGACCGTGCTTGAAGAAATAATGCATATTATATATTCCTCATATATCTAAGTCACTAAGAAATTCAGTTTCACATATTTTCAGTTTTATATTATTATTTTAAACCTACCATTTGCATGTCCATGCATATCTGCATGCCAAAGAGTCCTGGTTCCACTAATTAATGAACCAGTCATCCATAAAAAGATAATCAATGTACTGCAAAATCAGAAAGGTAAGACAGATATCAAAAGGGTTTGCAACTGATCTTCCTTTGTTTGTAAGGAAAAAAATAGGGCAGATGTGTGCAGCTCACATGGATTGTTCTGTGCTAAATATTTCATATTATAATTTTTGCAATCCATGTCACTGAATTCAACAGGACTGTTCTAAGATTATTATATAGTTTTGGGGTATTACCACAAGAGTGTAAAATATGTAATTTGTATAACCCTCTGATAAATTATATTTTCTGAAATAAACTTTTATCACAGTAGCCCCATTTAAAGTTTACTGCAAATTCAGAACAACTTCATTCAGAATTGGTAATTAGCTTTTACTTTTCTAGATATAGAAGAAAAAACCCTTACTATCCACTGACCCCTCAGCCAAGAGATATTAAAGAGAATGCCTAGGCAAACAGCATTTATTGACGAAAAATATGTCACTCATCGAATGCTAGAAATGCATCTTGCAAAGCACTCTAAAATGTACTGTATATATATGAATGTTCATGGAGAAGTGTGAAAAAGCTTTTTGCAGTGACCCTTTTTATAGTGCCTCCCCTTGTATAAAGATGAACGGTCAATTGCTTTTCTACTAACTTGTTAACAGGCATTAAATGTGTATTTGGAACCATCTGCTAAGTGAAGTTGCTACATGTACTCAAAAAGTGAGGAAGGAGACACACAGCTTCTTCCACACAACATTCATAGAAGGGTTCTCAAAGCACATGTGGAATGACAAGTACAATCATTTCATTTTCTTTGGGTTCAAACATTTAGGTCATGATTTAGTAAAGAAAGTAAACATTTGTATGAAATGTGTAGCATTTCTTCTTTTGCCCAGCATAAAGGTTATTTTTAAAAAATGGGAATAGAAATGATAATATGAAGAGTTTATCCACTTGTGGATGAGTTAAGTACTTTGAGGACTATGCTACATTATACTGAATACAATGTGCCAAATTCTTCTGCTGGAGATAATTAAGACTGGAATGAATTATTTTTTCTTGTATGAATAGGAATAAATCAAGATAAATTCCTGCTGCCTCTCCCCAGACTTTTATTTGTGATTAGCAAAGGTTGTCTCAATGGACAAACTCCTTTAATGTTGGGGCTGATGCTGAAGTACAGTAAGAAAGCGGCATCTTTCCTTTGGTTTGGCTTGATTTATCTCTTGACAGCAACTTAAAAACCTAATGGGGAGCTCTGTATGACTAGGATCAGCCAAACAATTTGGCAAAGTGAAGTAACCACCTCAAGTAACAGATTATTATTACATATTGATTCATATATTGATTACATTTTTTATTTCCAGGGAATGCCTTAGGTAGCAAAATAACTTGGAGAGAGTTGGGTACTATGTATTCTGACTTCTGGGAGTGTTGCCAGAACAAGAATGGCACCGATCTGAGCCTGCATGCTTCTGGCAGCAAAACATATTGGGCTGGCCCTGACTATGGTACTTCTTCACCATGGTTTAATCAATGTGACTTTCTTCTCTCATTCATGCTGCAGCAGTGATATCAGAACTGTGACATACAAAAGCCAACATGGGGCAGAAGAACTCACAGAACAGGTGGGTAAATTTAGCTAGATGTCCCTGCACAGAATTGAATAGCCTCTCACTGTTTGATCATATTCAAGTGTTTACCATGTTGTTTCCACCTGAAGGACATGGGATTCCTATGATACCACAATATCATCTGAGTTTAAAATGGCAACTTGCAACTGGAATGCATTATATAATATCATTATAAGTAGTTGTGCAGGAATACAGTTTCCCTGGACACACTCACAGCCTTCAGAAACAGCTAGATCAGCGGTGCTCACACTTTTTCAGCATGCAAGCTACTCTTAAAGCAACCAAGTCCAAAAGATCTACCTGCCCCCGCCGCCGTGTGCTCCCGCGTGTTCCTGCTGCTGTTTTCCACCTGCGGGGCATTGCAGGAAGGAGAAAGCATGAGGCGGGGCATCCAGAGGGAGTGCTCCACCCTTCCTGTCTCACCGGCAATGGAGGCTGCACAGCTGCTTCTGGATGAGAGAGAGGCAGGGCGCTCCCTCCAGAGGCCCCGCCTCATGCTTCCTTCTTCCTGCAATGCCCCGCAGGCAAAAGAAGCACCACGAGAGCGGAAGCCAGCAGCAGGAGCACGCGTGCGCGCAGGGTGTGTGCACACATGGCAGGAGCGTCCCATCTGGCTGGTGAGGCCCGAAGATCACCTGGAAGAGGGCCGAAGATCTACTAGTAGCTCCCGAGCTACCTAATGAGCACCCCTGAGCTAGATCCATCTCAGCAATAGTATCTCACAGAAAACACGTTACTAGCTCAAACTGGTGAGAAGGCCAAGTCTTCAATACTAAAGGCAGACATGGAATCCATTATTTAGTCACCTCATTACTAAATGAATGTATTTCCTGTGCTTGAACATATTCAGAACACAGTGTTCAAAATTAACACAAGCCAATTTGCTTCCTGGGGCAAGAGAGAAGATGGCACTACTTTTTCCATTCACATAATTGATATAGTAAAGGTAAAGGTTTCCCCTGTCATTAAGTCTAGTTATGTCTGACTCTGGGGTGGTGGTGCTCATCTCAATTTCTAAGACGAAGAATCGTCATTGTCCGTAGATACCTCCAAGGTCATGTGGCCAGCATGACTGCAAGGAGTGCCATTACCTTCTTGCCAGAGTAGTACCTATTGATCTACTCACATTTGCATGTTTTTGAGCTGCTAGGTGGCAAAAGCTGGGGCTAACAGCGGGAGCTCACCTGCTCCCCGGACACAGACCACCAAACTTTCAGTCAGAAAGTTGAGCTGCACAATGGTTTAACTCGCTGTGCCACCAATTATCTCTTAAATTTTAATTTGCAGGATACTGCCCACTATTTTAGAGGGCAGTGGACTAGTTGGGGCGGGGTAGAGAAGCAAGGCAAGCTATATGGCACAGACAGAGTTGCCTTCAAAAGGAGAAAAGCCATTGGGCACTATCTAAAGAGCTGTCCTTACTGCTCTTTCGTGGTTTCCTTCTAAAACAGTTGCTTTTACAGTAGTCTCACTTATCCGACATTCCGTCTTATCCGACGCTCTTATCCTACACCCCCTCTTTTCCTTCAGCATTTCCCCTTCAATTAAAGGAGCGCTCCCCAATTCTCTCTGCATTCCCAATAAATGAAAAAGGCAAGACAATGAGGGGGGGGACACGCAGGACCAGAAGCAGAGGCATCCTCCCTTCTTCCTTCCATGCTTCTCTTCCGCATCCGGGCACTTCCTGCTGGGCCGCTCTAGCCCCGAGGCATTGCCTTGCCTTAACCCTTTGAGTCCCTGTTGTAGTATTCTAGGAGTCTAGCGCTGCATCGGATGGGTAACAATAGAAGACTCTGTATTATCTGACATTTTCATCTGACGTTCTGCCAGGCCTTTTATGTCAGAGAAAATGTCAGATATTTCTTCTGTATTTGTCTAATAATAAGGCTGGTTGTAACAACTCAGGTAACACTAGGGCACGGGCCATCTCTACTGGCTTTGCAATGACTTCTAAATACAGCTAAGTTGTTGTTGGGACAGGTAATGCTTTGACCATGAACATCCTCTCATGATTTTAGGAGCAGTTAACTGTGTTGTTTTTAAGTACATGCATATCAGGAATCATTCCTTTAGTACTACACAACTGTATACACTTAAAACCAAAGTACTCTGATTCTTGAGAAATATATACTCCTTTGATCATACTGACTGGAAGTTGGAAGATGTCCAGTCTATGGAAGACTACAGATTCCCTACCCGTCTGACAGATTTGCAAAAAAAAAAAGTATTTTGAAAGGACAGGGGGGTTTTCCCTGGAAACTGAGACTGAACCAGCAGTGGACTGAAGTTATAACATGTGTTAAAATTAATTTTTTTCAGTTACTAAAAGTTTTGTCTTTCTGGACTAAGAATTGCCAAACTGGCTTTTTTTTTGAGTCAGCATACAACAACATATAATACAACCTTTACTTAGGTTTCATTCTGATGAATAATTATTATTATTAATAATAATTATTACTATTTCAGAAAATGGCATATTATTACCAGTTATTAAAGAAAGGTGTGCCCTTACAATCATTGCCCGGGCATTGTTTGCATGCCAAAATATGCCTATAGTTAAATCTGTTGTGAAAGAAGCATGCATAATCCAGAAATTAAAAAAGCAGGGTAGATTGTACACTGAATTCCCTTGCTTTCAGATCAATCAGGTAGCTTCCTGAGGTCTGAGAATGGTTTGTAAGGATTGTGCTTCTAAGCACTTTGCCCAGGTTTCTCCAGTGAGGAAGAAAAGGTGTTTCAAAGTCTGCCTGAGAGGCTACAGGGAGGTTTGAAAAGGTACCAAATGGGAAATGAACCCGAAGGCAGGGAACCAACAGATCCAAATACCTTCTAAGTAACTCTAGTGGGGAACGCCAAGCAGGGATACAAAGCTCTCTGAATCCCAGGTTTAAAAGCAGCACCCCCCCCCCTCTTTCAATGGATTTCTAGGATGCCAGCTTTCTGGCATCCTAGAAATCCAGATAGCCGGTCCAGGTTTCAGGGCAGAGGAGCCAATATGCTCGCATTCTGACATAGAAGTTTGCCCTTCGTTTTCTCTCTCTCTCTCTCTCTCTCTCTCTCTCTCTCTGTGTGTGTGTGTGTGTTCCTGAAGGCACAATCCAGCAGTGGAAAGAGTCCCCCCCCCATATATTGCCATATATAGAGAGGGAGGGAGAGAGGGAGGGAGATATCTGCCCTGAAACTGCCCTGCTCCATCGGACTCTTCCCTCCCTCACCCCTCAAATGTTATTTCTCAGTTGCTGTGAGTTTTCCGAGCTGTATGGTCATCTTTCCAGAAGCATTCTGTCCTGACGTTTCGCCTGCATCTATGGCAGGCACCCTCAGAGGTCACTTCCACTTACTAGAATGCAGTCTGAGCCAACCACATGCACAGTGAAGGACCTCCTTATAGCAACGCCAGAGGCACTTCAAATGACCAGCTGCTGGTCAAAGAACATTTAGTATAATGCCAAGTTTTTAAAACTTTTTTTTTGAAAAAAACAATGCTGAATACAGTACAACTGTACTCTCAGTTCGCTTCTGATATGATAAATAAATACCCTCAGAGGTTGTGAGGTCTGTTGGAAACTAGGCAAGTAGGGTTTATATATCTGTGGAATGTCCAGGGTGGGAGAAAAAACTCTTGTCTGTTTGAGGCAGGTGTGAATGTTGCAATTGGCCATCCTTGATTAGACTTGACTGGCCTTGTAGCTTCAATGCCTGGCTGATTACTGCCTGGACGTCCTTTGTTGGGAAGTGTTAGCTGGCCCTGATTGTTTCTTGTCTGTAATTTCCTCATTTGAGTACTGTTCTTTATTAACTGTTTTGATTTTTGAGGGTTTATTTAAATACAGGTGAATTCCAGACTTGAAACAACCAGGGCCAGCTAACCACCTCCCAACAAAGGATTCCCCCAGGCAGGGGGCAGCCAGACCTTGAAGTTGCAAGGCCATTAAATAATAAGCATAGAATCACAGAGTTGGAAGAGACCTCGTGAGCCATCCAGCCCAAGAGGCAAGAAAATTGCATTCAAAGCAGCCCTGACAGATGGCCACCCAGCCTCTGTTTAAAAGCCTCCAAAGAAGGCGCCTCCACCACACTCCAACTGCAACATTGACACCTGCCTCAAACAGACAAGAGTTCTTTCTCCCACCCTGGACATTATTCCAAAGATATAGAAACCCCACTTGCCTGGTTTCCAACAGACCTCGCATCCTCTGGGGATGCCTGCCATAGATGCAGGCGAAACGTCAGGAGAGAATGCTTCTGGAAGAGAGCCATACAGCGCCCGGGAAAAACTCACAGCAGCCCAGTGATCCCGGCCCCGAATGCCTTCGACAGTAACATTTGTTTCTGAGGTTTGAAGTGAGCAGCAGCTGACATCCAAGCATGTGGTGTATAAATATTAGAAGAAACGAGTGGAGGGGGGAATAGAGAAGGAGGGAGGGAGAGGTAGAAAGGAAGAAAGGAAGGAAGAAAGTGGGGGGAAGAGGAGGCGGAGGAGATCAAAAAGGGGGAACTCAGCAGCCCTGGTGGAGAGCCTGTGAGGGGCGCTGCTCTCCGGGAGGAAAGAAGGGGAGCAGCGTTGAGATAAGAGGGGGGGGGAGAAGGGGAAAGAGGAGGGGGCAGGGACGAGAAGAGCGTCGAAAAACAACAACAACAACCCAAGCCCAACCGTGATGAGCTCCTTCCCGCCGCACGGGGACTGGGAGGGAAGTGTGTGCAGCCTGTGCGCGCCTCTCACCTGACTTCCTCCTTCCCCGGGGCGGCGAGAGAGAGAGAGAGAGAGAGAGAGAGAGAGAGAGGAAGGAAGGAAGGCAAGCAGGCGCGCTCGCCACCCGGGCGCTCTTCCCAGCCCCACACAAACAACAACAACAACAAAACCTAGGGGAGGGTGGCAGGAGGAACAGCAAGACGCCGGCGGACGGGGAGAGCAGAGGAGACAAGCACAAAACAATAATTATAACAACAGCAGCAGCAAGAAGGGAAGCCAAGCCAACCCTCTCCTCCTGCCAACCTTCCTTCCCCCTCACGCCAACCAACCCCACAACGGCTCCGTCTCAGACTTCTCCGCGGGAAGAAAAGAGCCGGCAGGAACGAGAAGGAAACGAGACAAGAAGAAAGAGTTCCTGTTCGAAGAGAAGCCGAAGGAGGAGCCCGGCGTTGGGCACTTGGTGGGCTTCAGTGCCAGGCGAGAGAAGGTGGAAAGAGGCAGGCGGTGGGTCGGTCGGTCGGTCGGTGGGGCGCCGCCTTCTCGTCGTCTCCTTCCTCCTCCTCCTCTTCAGTCGCCGCCTGCCAGGCAGTTCAGGAGCAGAGGAGGGAGGGAGGGAAGGAAGGAGAGAGGGTGGCAGGCTCTCTCTCTGTCTCTCTCTCTCAGTGCCCCCTCCTCCTTTCCTCTCCTCTTCCTCCTCCTCCTCTTCCTCCGCGCTCCTTCCTTTAAACGCCCACTCCTGATGGCTGAAAAGACAACTTGAAGTTCAGAGCAATTAACTTCGCCGGCGCCGGGGAAGCGGAAGGTGTCGCCCAGCCTCGCCGCGCTCGCATGAGTGAGTGACTTGACTCCGTCCTTCCTCCCATGCCTTCCTCCGGTCCTTTCCCTCCACTTCCAACACCCTCTGCTTTTCCTCCCCTCCCGCTCTTTTTGTTGTTTGTTTGTTGTTGTTGTTTTGTATCCACTCCTGGGTGTGAAGAGTTCAAACTATACTTGAGTTCGGGTGGGAAAGGCTGGGCGCTGAGAGAAAGCCTCACAACCTCGGAGGATGCCTGGCACTGGCAGGCGAAACGTCAGGAGAGAGGGCTTAGTGGGAGTTTCCCCCCTTCTTTTTCTTTTGGAAAGCTCGTGGCTTTTTTTGTTTTTGACAGACGGGTTTGGTGCAATGGCTCGGACTCTCGGAGGCCCCTCCGAGAGGCACCTGCCGGCGGTGAAGTTGCGGCGAGCGGGGTCCGTGGCGCCGGGAGAAAAGTTTGGGCTCAACTCCCGTCTCTCTCGCCCTCTTCCCGGAGCGCAGCCAGGAAGTTTGAGGTTCAGGAGCCTTTGAGGCGAGGCTGAGGAAGGAAGGAAGGAAGGAAAGGGACTCAGGGGAGATGCCGGCAGTTGGAGGAAGAGGAAAGGAAGGCGGAGGGACTCTTGACAACACTCTCTTCCAACCCTGACAGGAAAGTGAGCGAGTTCCAAAAGGCGAGGTGAAGCCACTCTCCAGACAGGGGAGAGGTCAATTGAGAGGCGCTTTTTGGCGGGAAGAGCTCGGCCTTCCCAAAATTGAGGCCACTGGATGGGCGGGATGTGTCCAGTTGTCCCTCGGATGACCTTAAGGAGGCGGCTTCTCGCGCGCACCTTGACACAGGTGCCTCTTTCTCTCTCTCTGCCTCTCATCCTGATGCCCCTTTCCCGCCTTTCTCTGGCAGCCTCCATCCCGCCAGCACCCCAAAAGCACCCTGAAACAGCACCCCAAAAGGAAATGCAGTCTCCTTTAGCTATTCACGTGAAGTTTTCCTAAGTGTCCCTTCGAGGAGGCACCGGATTGCCCATCTTCCTCTTTCTCCCCTTAAAAAAAGCCCTGCTTTTGGAAAGCTTGGCAGCAAAGGCTCCACATAGACCCATTTCAGAGAGTACCTTATGAAGTTGTGTCTGAATGCTTAACTTTAGAAACGACCAGCCCTTTTTTTCCCCCAGAGGTGTGTCTCAACAGGTTTGGCGATGACAGCTCACTTGCGCTGGAGCAAAAGTTTCTCTTTTTAGTGGCAAGAGAATTGCTTTGCTTTGTTGGAAGGGCACTCCGGCTGTGATTCTTGGCACCAGTACCATCTGATTTGCATTTTATTATGGGAGAGATCCGTTTAAACTTGAGAGAGTCCCCTCCCCAAAATAAAGGTGAAATGTGAATTTCTTGGGCAAGCAGCACAACTTCCCAGTGAAGCATTCTGCAGTTAGACTGGATGATGTCCTAATCTGACAGATCGCTATTTATTCTGTGTTACTAAAAGATATGACTGAGAAACTGCCACTTGCTTTTTCTCCCCCAACTATTATTGTGGTTGTGTGCATTCTTACTTGCAGTCTGCTCCACTCTGCTGGCAAACATTAGCACTCGAGCTTACACTTTTTTTCTTTGACAAATGTGCAGACAGGCATAGCATTAAGAGACATCTTAAATATTAACAACCTAAGCATCTGTTGTGAAACAAATTTAATATATTTACTCTGTTTTCCTTCACATTGCTAAGAAAGGTTAGAATATGTGTAAATTCTATCATAAGCTGGCGAAAAGGAATTGACTGAGTATTTCACTGTCTTGTCAACAGTCTTTACACCGATCACCAAATATATCTTAATTTGTGCCATTGTTTTAAACAGAAAACAATATTCATTCTGTACAGAGGCGTGAACGTAGCTTAATAAGCTTAGGCGCATTATAAAACTTGTCTTCCTAATCTGTTCCAACATTCACTTGTGTTTCAGATACATCGCTTACCAATTAGAAGCAATAACACATAGGCAGTATAAACAATATGAGATGCAAAAAGTAAGTGCACAATGCAGCATAAATTTCTATTTGTGTATCTAGGTATATAGAGTTTCTTATAATACATAAAGTATACATAGTTGTGACTTCTAAAATCATGTAGCCAATGAATGAAGAGATTCCAAAGGATATATATCCTAATAACAAAGTAGAAAATACTTTCAAAACCATATGGCTATTTTATAATAACCACATTCATTTCAGTTAAATGCTCGGTAAGTAGTAGTTATTTGTATTAAAATGCATTTATCAGAGCTGAAGTATGTTCATTTCATGGGGCCTAAAAGGGAACTCTACATTTTCCCATGCCAGACTATTGATCTTTTAAATTGCATATTAATTCCATAGAGAATTCATTTTGTATCTATATATTTGTTGTAGTTTAGAAAATAATAATATTTATTTCTAGACTGCCCTCTCTCCCTGAAAGGACTCAGGGTGGTCCAGGATTATATTTGTGTGCATAAATTAGATGAGTATATAAGGAAAGATATACCGGTCTAATGGAGACAATACACTAATTATTCAAATTTTGAATTGCTATCTGAGACTAACAAAATGATTTTGGCATCCCAGTTATATTTTGTGTTATAGGCCCATATAGGTCAGGTGACAACCACCTGTTTGGTATTAGTAGGGGAGATCAATATTGCTAGGCAAAACATGATGTACTACTGGCAAAATAATTTAAAAAACCCCAATGACAGACATGACTGTCTGAACCAAATAATGTCTGTATGTAGTATGTAAGAAATCTAAAGCATTTATATAACTAAACAGAAAAATCATTAAATATGCATAATTTCAGTTTTTGAGTGCTTCAAAGCACGTTTTCTTTAAAAGCGGGGAAGCTTACCATATTAGCTGTTCCAATTTCTTGGAAACACACAATTTTGGCACACTTGAAACAAAAACTGAATACAAGATTATGGGTTCGTTCTTTTATTTAACAACCTGCTTGAGAAGGAACCTGGACTGATATTCCTAATATTACCATAATAAATATATATTAAAAATTATCCTAATTAGAAAGTGTTACTGAAGCCAGCATTTCTAGAATGATTAGGCAACATTCAGAATATTACACCTTAGACTGTATTACACTTTAGATCTTACTACTAATATTAGAAATACTTTACTATTTACTCTTAATACTATTTAAGTACTAGAATTGAATATGAAAATGTATTATTTTGTGCTAATAATATGCCTTATTTTACAAGCCCAATTAAAGTTCCTTGATTACTCCATAATTGTGTATCATTTGGATTTGGCAAAATATTTCTGCCAGACCAAAATCTAAGATCCTACTATGAACAGGGTTTGAAAACTACTTTTGTTTTTGTCACTCACATGACATCTTTAACCACCTTGGCAACCATACACCTGGGAGATTCCTTCTTCCTCAAATGTTTATTGGAGTAGATTTCTATCATACTATAGAAGAATAATTTTACTATGTAGCAATGATGACTGTATTATACATTCATCCTGAACTAAGGAGTGTGTGAAGACCAACAGCAATCTTTTACTTTGCTGTATTGTGACAGCTAGAATTAATGATTTTGATCCAAGTTGGATTTTATTTTTTGGCAAGAGGTGTGTTTGTCGTGTCAACCTCATTAATGATACATGCCTAAAATGCAAGAGTTCAGCTTCCGTCATCTATACATTTATTTGTGCCAATAATGGGTATGAGGCTTCTGTTCCCTCTCTGGAATTAACACTTTTGACTTAAAGGCATAATGTACCTACTTTTTATTTATACTGCATTAAGCTGACAGAACAGCAATCAAAGGAAAAATATTACTTACTTTCTCAGAGTAAATACTAGTTTATAAGGGAGTGCATGAATTTATATCCCTGTCTCCACTAAATGATGGGTCTGTCTCCTTTGTAATATTTACCTGGCAGTGTTAACCATGGCAACTGAGTCTCCTTTGTCAGCATACAAGGGGAGAAAAACTATCATTTGCACCAGGAACAACTTATAGGAAGATTCTGTGTTGCTTTCAGCGGCACACTGAGCCAGTTTTAAACAACTAGTATCTAATTTTATGTGGTGAACTTCACAGAGTGCAATTTCTGAAGAGTAATACGCTTACCAAGTTGCACATAGTGTCTATTCGAGCTGTCGAAGATAAGGGCAGAAGCATATTATTAATAACTGAAAGCACATATGTGTATGTGAGGAAAAAATGTTCAGCAAATCTGTCACTAGGAAGTCTAGTGCATTTTAAACAGCTTCACTTATGACAAAGTTACTGCAGCTCACAAAAGCTACTTACAAATTTGATTGTTAAAGGAGTTAAAAGTTCTTGCTTTAAGTTAAATTTAATTTTGGAACTTGGGAAAATCTGTTTCTCATTCTGCACGTTATCAGTGCCAGTGACATTATTTGCAGCAAGTATGACTAGAATAACAAAAGTAGTATACAGTGTGAAGATATATAAAGGGTGATTGGTGAAGACGGGCATCAGCATTTGGAGGCTATGTTGAAGGATGCTCTGTGTTCTAACGTTATATGTTTAAACAAAATTGTGTGGTTTTTAAAATAAAAAACCTTTTAACATCAGTTCTAATACTGAGAAAACATAAAGACTAGTACAGCAGCCAATTTTCAAAAAATGGTCAATATTCTAGGAAGGTCTATCCTTCCATTAAAAATGACAGCTCCTTATATAATTATACTACAAAATAACATCTTTACTGACATCTGTGTGAAAGCTGTTTGGGTTCCCTTAAAGTTCTTCATGAATACTAATACTAGGATTCTGATGGTATGAGAATTGAGACAATAGTCTATTGAGTAGCTATACTGAAATGAGATTTAGTTATGCCAAAATAATATTTTTAGTTGGGTAGTAGGAGTAATTCTAGAGGCACAAATCAAGTTGCATTCCTGAACATTGGATCTGAGATTATAAATGGACTTGAAGATGCCAGAATTAACATAGTACATCACCCTGAAGTGTCAATGTGATGTAGTGATTTGAGTGTTAGACTATGACTCAGGAGACCAGGCTTTGAATCTCTGCTTGACCATAGAAACTCACTGGATAACCTTGGGCAAATCATGCTCTCCTCTGTCTCAGAGGAAGGCGAAGGCAAACCTTCTCTAATGAAATCTTGCCAAGAAACCCCTGTACTAAGGTCATATTAGGGTCGCCATAAGTTAGAAATGACTTGAAGGCATAATGTGTTGAATCTAACTTTAGTCTTTTAATAGATTCATTGACATGCATGAAACTTATTGGTTACAGTTTCATGTCATTTCTTCCAGTGAGTCTACTCTTAAGTAAGAGTAATGTTTGATTTTTTTTAAAAAAAAATACAATGTCAAACATATATCTTACTGTTTGCATGTTTTGGTTGAGGCAATTATTATAGGATGCCTTAAATTACTTGACTCTTTAAATAAAAGCTCATATTCATGTAGAACCTATTAGCATTTTTTAAATTGTGGAATCTTTCTAAAAATCACTTTACGCAGACCTTTGTGTTACAAGTGCATTGACAGTGTTATGTTTTCACGAAATCTTCTCTATCTGTGACAATAATTCATGATTGTATGAAATGGGGCATTAAACTTATGAGAATTGTAACACTGTGAAACATAATATCTATCCCAGATGATGAAGCAATAGTTCTCAGGTCTTTTTTTAAAATCTTAAAGCATAACCTTAAGGGTTTTAAGTCCAGCCCCCTCCTTTTTACCTAAAATATCAGGGTTTAGTCTGTATCATTTTGATTTTGTCCGTATCATTCTCCTGTTTTATTTTATGGGGCATGGAGCAACTCTTAATATATCTTTCAACAGATACTTAATTTCACACCTTTGTCAATTTTGTATGCGTCTGCTAAAGGACAGGATACTAAGCTGTGACTCTTAATTTTGTGATCATGAATGCTCACATAAATAATTTATTTTCAGACAGGTTAAGTATGACTTGCAAAACAGATTGCGCATATCTTTTACCTTCCCTTCTTCCTACCAGGGGTTTTGGGGTAACAATAGGAACAACGCATAATGTTAGTTAGGTTTCATTCAAAAAGTTTTGGGGGCATAATAGTCATTATATATTTTATCTTAAAAGATGCATGTAGACATTTGGAATGAAAAAAAATATCTCAGTACACTTGTCAAATATTGTTACTGTAATTATGGAAACTGAAACTAATATGAAAATATTTCTCTTGCAACTGAGAACATTTCTCAATGGCTAGCACGTAGAAAGACAGTGTTCCTAAAATATCTCTTTATAAAGAGTGTTATAAACAGCTCTCAACTCATTAACAGGACAGTTTACAGTATTTCAGTTTGTAAAGTGACAAATAGGAATAAAATACTGGTGACAGGTGAGGAAGGACATGCCCCTTTACATGCCCCTTTTTAAGCTTATAAGTTTAAATGTTTAAGATAGATACTTAGCTTAAACTAATGGATACCCAAGCATCAACTCCATGCTTATCAGCTTGATGCCTTGGTTCTGCTAGCTTCATTATGACTGAAGTCTCTCTCTCTCTCTCTCTCTCTCTCTCTCTCTCTCTCTCTCTCTCTCTCTCTCTCTCTCTCGGCATTACTTCGCGAATGAAGATTCAGAAAGGACTCATTCCATGCTTTTTACAAGCGCGTTGATGACTAAAAAGGCCAATCTGAGATAGGCAACTTCGGTTGCAGAGAGCACAGCAGAAAGTGTCCTTGGGTGATGTTGTTTCCAAGTTGCGGTTCTTTCTGCGTTGTTGTTTCTCTTCGAGACCCATTCGGCATGACTGAAATATTTAGAATGATATGCTTTGGCTTCTACATTGTGTAACCTGTACCATTGTATACTGGTATAGCAAGCCCATCCAGAACTGGTATATCAGTCTACCAAGCACGAGGCAGCACTGTTATGCTACAGAAACAGGCGTATAACATGGTGACAGATTATGGAAGTATATAACCTATTTTAAGGTGCCTATATCATATGCATCTAATATATTCACCTTTTCAAACAGGATTCCTACTGATAGGAAGCAAAGTAATATAAATCTAGAACGACTGGTGTGTCTAGAACAGATAGTAACCACCCAAGCTACAATCAGTATATAGAGACTTGGGCATGATTCTTACTGAATTAAAGGCAGCCTATTTCTGGGGAAAATGCATGAAATAGCACTGTAATGCTGTAATATTAAACTTTCTAAATTGTTTATCCAATAGTATTTGTTCTTAATGAATGTAATAGATTTGGAATTTTAGTTACACTATGAGATACGCTTTTTGTTTTGGCCTGGTTGCCTTTGAGGCAGTAGATGGAGATATCTAATTGTAAAATTGAGAAGTGCTTGTTTTATTGCCATTTATTTTATCATTTTCAAGAAGATATTTCTTACATTTTAAAACAATACAGTAACTATCTCTGCATAACAAAGTAAAAACATTAAAATACAAAAAATGAAATATTTAAAATGTCAGATAAAAATAAAACAACAAACTGATAAAGAACAAGGTGGAAAAGCACCCACGTATCAGACGTGAACCAGAAGGAATGGGAGTGGGTGAAATGAACCAGAGCAAGGATCTAAAAACACCAAAAACAGCCCTAAAATGCTTGGAATAGTCAATGGGTCTTTTCCATCTGCTCAGAAGTACATTTTCTATTGCCAGGCAAACCGCTGGAAATGTCACTCTGCAGATGAAGAGCCGCCATTGAAAAGGCAGCCTCTTTTACTTATTTGCCTTGGTTCATTTAGCAAGCATAGACACTTGGAGAAAAGCTTACCTATGATCTAGATAGGTTTATAGTTTGTGGCGTTGTATGTTTTAATACTTGCAAATATAGTAGAACAGATTTTAAAGAACAGATGTTCTTGTGAACAGCTCAGAAACTATAAAACATTTTAAAGATGACTTTGAAAAAAATGATTTGTTATATTCCTTATATTCTCTGTAAACATATTAGCAAGACCACAGGCTTCTTTATGTCGTATTCTATAATATTAGGAGCAATAATCATTTTGTAACTAATACATTTGGAAACTTTGTTCATTATTTATATGATAGATAATATCCCAGCTGTACAACAAAAATTATAGTATAAGCCTGTAGATTTAGATGCTGTATATTGAAGAGAGAAGAAATTACTCCTCCACTTTTAATAGTGTGTGTGTAGTGACTGCAACTGGACAGAGTGATTATAAGTTAATAATGTGTGTGTGTACCTTCAAGTCGCCTGTCAACTTATGGCGACTATATGAATTTCACAGGGTTTGCTTAAAGGGATCTTTAGAGGTGATTTTTCGAGGTCATTCCTTTGGCATTCTTTGGCGGTCTGCCATCTAAGTCAAGCCAGGGCTGACCATGCTTAGTTTGCAAAAGTGGACAGGATCTGGTCATTTTCAGGAAGATTAGGGTATTTAGGTTTTCTTTTTGTTAGTGGAGTGTGAACCCTTAAATAAATTTAGTTGCGTAAGGGAGTAAAATTTGGTTCAGTGTAGACTAAAACTATCTGCATCATCCATGATTGCAAAATGAATATTTCCTGGGCTTTATATCAGAAATGCTCAGCATATCGGTCAAACCAATTTGTTTGCAGTATCAAAAGGGTAGCCACTTCAGGTTCCTAAAACACTATTATCTGGATCCTTTAAGATACACAGCTATTTGTTTATATCCTCTGCCTTTCCAAATCCAAAAGGATCATTTAAATAAGCCACAAGTCTTAAGTATTTTTTGCCTAAGAAAATTCTATGAAATACATGAGGTCACCATAAGTTTAAAGGCCACTTGAAGGCACAAACATACACATAAGACACTTTCTCATGATCTGACATGATAATTCAGTGCCAGGCATGCCTGAGATGAAGATCAATTGTGACCTCACTTCAGGGGTCTCATTAAACTACTCCAAGGGCATTAGCTTGTTTTGAATTAGCAGCCTTGATATGATGCTTGGTCCTCCATTTCAACAATTAAGTGTGCTCTTTACTACTTCTGATTTGAGAGATTTCATCCAGTTCTCTGTGAATGGAGGCAATTCAGCTGACACCGTTATCTTCATAACCTCAAAATGTTGCTATCATATAGTACATTTTTGTAGAAGTATCTTTCACCCCCCCCCCACCCGAGCAAATCACAAAGCCTGTGCTACAAGTTGTCTCTTCCTAGAAACTCTCTAGGCACAGTTCAAAGTGTGATCACCTTGTAACCATATGGTTTCGTTTCCATTAACCCTGTATTCTTATTACCTACTGCTTTTGAGCTGTTCATTCAGGAAAGGAAATTGGTCCTTGTATCGTGTTTGATCTTAACTGCTGTTTGAAAGTACACTTTAAAATTTAATATCTGTTCCAAAACATGTTTTCTGGAGACCTTTTAGTAAAAACTACAAGAAGCATACTTTATTTAGTTTTTACATATATGCAGTTGCTGAAGAAGAATATCAAATTATTTATGAAATATAGAACAAATATTTTCCCATCCTGCTTGGTTTTCAGACAGTGTTTCACATATGGATTCTGTCTCTTTAAAAATGCAGTCTCCTCTATTTGCCCTATTAATTGTTGATATGTTGCCATCCATGAGACAAAAATTAGAGCTGTAATTAAATAATCATGTGATGCTCCTTAGTGCCAGTGAGAGCAAACTCATTTTTCCGGGCCCTGATGGTCACTGATTATTGTATTACTACTGGCTTGTTTTATTTATTTATTTTTGTGAATAGCTATGTAAGCTAACTGCTGGCCTTATTTTTAAAATTAAAGAAAGTGGAAAAATACTAAGTTAATTGGCTAGTAATCCGCAGGGACTTTAAAACAAACCTACCTTTTCTGCTTTTGGTCACCTGATTGGAAGGACTACATCAGTGGTGTGAATTGTGTGCCATTTAATTTACACTGGTGTTTTGGCTGGGGTGGATGCTTATGGGGAATGCCAGGAGAATTACAAAAGAAGCAGGGTATTAAAATTCAGAAATGATTAAAATTGAAATAAAAGGATGCTGCTTCTTTGCCAGTACTCTGGCAGTCATAATGACACACAGAGATTAGTTTCCACCTTCATCTTTTCCTTCTTTCTCATTTCCTCTTGTTTATTGTTGACACATTTTCCCTATGCCTTTGCTTCTCATCTCTGTGTCTCCTGCAGATATTCCCACTTTTCCCCTCCTTTTTAGTATGGAGATGCTTACTTAACCTTATTATTACAATAACAGAATAGCTTATTAATATTTAATATCCATGTGTTCTGAAATTTTTAAAAGTTAGGTCACCTCTATTAAATGACATGCCATCTTATTGTTTTTTAATCCCCATCTTGCTCACACCCTCCTCTTTTAATGGTGATTTAGCTTGAAATGTTTAAACACCTGTGTTAGGATACTTGGGGGGTGGGTGGGAAGAAAAGAACTTATCAGTCATGGATAATCAATTATGCATGAATTCAAATTTAACAGATGGATGTTGGGAGTTAAAAATTTCTCATTTGGCTTCATGATTTTTTCCCCTGTTTGTGCAACACCTGTCCCTTATGTACATCTAACGTACTTTACAGCTTTTCTTATATCTTTGTGCAGTTTTTTTCCCTATCAAAAATTTATTCTACCTGTTCCTCTTACATTCTCTTTATATTTTAGAGACTCATTATGACTTTGGGTCTATGGTGTGTTGGCCTGTGAAAACATTAACTTTTAAATTGCATGCAATGTAGAACTTCACAGAATAACAATGTTAACACGCTGTAGATAATATATTGCAATGACAGTACAGTAGAGATGTATTGACCAATGTATATGTTTTGCTGCAGATACACTTATTCTAGTTAGCTGTGTAGCACACCACAAATCAGAAACAATTCTTGGCAATGATTACACGCAACATCTTCAAGGATTTCATAGACTTTCAGCCACAGTACATTTATTTTAAAACTTTTATAAATATACATCTGCACAGGTAACTATGATGGCTTACTTAAGGTGAATGCTAAATTCATCTTGTGTTAAGTTAAACCTAGTTAATTTATAAGTTCACTAACTCATAGTTAAATTAAATTAATTTTTAAATAATTAGGGAAATAGAAAGGAGCACCCAGGTGTTTACGATCATATGTAAATCATATAGGTTTCTCTGTCCAGGAAAAAGTGAACACCGAAATATGAACGGAAGAGATTAGAAACTAGCTTAGTTGGCCACAAAGGCAGTTATTTCTGTAAATTACATGCAACTGGAGATTAAGCAACAATAATTTCCTATTATATATTTATTTTTCATAAAGTAACTTATAAAGTACGGTACCTTAAGCTTGTATATGTGCACAAATACATAATGTAGTGGGTTCAAAAGGCCATATATGAGTGTGTCAGTGTTTTTATGTATTTTGGGTGCAATTTTTTTTCTGTATTGCAGTATTGCATGTAGCTGAAAGACACTGATTCTGCACTTCTTTTAAAAGAGATATGAACTGTATATTTGTATAGGACTACGTTTGTTAAAGGAAAGTATTTCCCCTAGAATTTATTGTTTAGAATTTAAAATGAACTTTAGTCATAAATGACAGAATCTCAAGCATATTTAACCCAATGATAAAAAGATACTGAAATATTTGTGTTAGGCATTTTACGTGTTCCTGTAGGAAGAAAGAATAAAAGGAAATGAAAGCTAAAGTTATGCCTCCCTGCATTTTAAATAAGTTCTTTTGAGGAAATAGAGCAATATTGTACGTATTAGCTGCTCATTAAGCTTCATCCCCAATTAAATATGTTTAGGATACCACATGGATATTTTACTCCATATTGCTTTTTCTCTTACATATCATAACTAAACACTTATATATTATACTTTATATATATTAAGACTAATGTATTAAACTATATTTACTAGAATATATATTACCAATTGTTTTGTTGCAACTACTAGTTAGTTTATAACGGACAGAGTGGGCAGTCTGGCATAGAAAAGATTGTGTGCAGATGTCTATGAGAATTCTGTGACTGTTTACTGCATGTACTCTGTTGAACAGGAGTGAACAATTTGTGATCCTTGGGATATGTCAGACTCCAGTTCCCATAATCCATTAACATTGGCAATGTTGTTTTTAGAGTTGATGGAATTGCACTGTAACATTCCCCAGCTCTAGTATAAAATACAAAGGGAACAAAATGGCACCGGTCATATATCACGAAATGTTATGTAATCAGTGACCCTCCATGTCAGTTGAAACAGATGTTTATGTACAAATGGTAAATATGGTTACAGAGTAATATGAACTGAAGTGGTCACTGCAGAGATGATAAAATTGGAAGAACAAAAAAAAACCCTAGTCACTTTCTTTTCCAATTAACCATTCCAATTAATTACTATTCAAATCAGGTATTCTTCAGCTGAATTAATTACCCCCAAAATACACTGCTATCCTTTTTAGCAGGCAATATTGTTAAAAGCAATATGCTAGCGAGAAAAAATTAAAAGTATGCAACAATTTAATTCATTGATTGTTGGCATATTAGTCCGATGGTGGTATTATTCATTTTTGCTTTACATTGGTCATGAGAAGAAAATCAAGATTCCTTTTCATGTATGTGTATGAGTAGGATTTAATGTTACTTGGCTATTACTCTCACTAGCTTTTTATCATTTGGTTTCTGCTTGTATGGAGCTATACGGAGAAAATAGTAGTGCTGAACCAAAACTCATCACAGGTGAAAGCTATTAAGTAATCTGTTTCTATTCAGTATCGTTGAGTCTGGTTTTTACTGTGGGCCTTGGTAGTCAAGCTTCAATTTCACATGGAGTGAAGAGTATTCTGAGTTGTGTTCTATTGAAGGAGAATAAAACTGAGTACAGTATTTTCTTTTCTCTGTTCTTCTGTGGACCTCTTCCTTATCCATTGTCTGCATTGCATTGGAGTGGTAATGAGAGAACTGGCATGTGATGGGAAATATTAGCAATTAATTATTCCTTAAAAGTGATGGTTCTCAACTTGGGAGAGGTTCAGTAAAACACAAATAGAAACATGTGGTAGGTGTGTAAAGGGACCAAAGTATATAGAGAATGTTCCACAGAAAAGTTACCTTTCAAAAGCAATACTGCTTATAGATGTTATGTACTAATGTCAGAAACCTTCAAGTAGAAATGGAGAACTGAAATGCTTGGTATCGGAATATATAGTGGGCATACCATGGACTCAGTAGAACTGAAAAGTGGTAGGATGAATTATTGCAAGACATAAAATGTATAGTGATGGACAGGCATGTTGGATAGTCTTATACTCAAGAGAATTTACTGCTGAATATACATATAGATGATTAGCCAACTAGAGAGGATGCATTTCTCGACTTCATTGTGAGTATTCCAAGAATCAAGCACAAGGGAGAAATGCTATTGTGTTGCTCAGTTGAATTGTGTATATGTAATATACATTTTAAAATGAAAGCTTCCCAGAAATCTATGTGGCTATATTTAATTTTAAAATAGCAAACCTCTCACAAATGTGAGAAAGTCAAAAAGGATAATCACAATGGAGACTCAAATAAACTAGACTATTTAAAACCACTATAATCAAAGCTGAACCAGAATGTAGTCCACAGAACAGGAGAGATACAAACAAGTTTAGAAGAATGACAGTCTGCTTAACAAGCAGAGTTAAGAAAACCATAAAAGGCAGTAATGTTTCTTTTAAAAAGCAGAGTATAAACTAGGAAAATAAAAAGGAGCAATAATTCAGGCAGAAACAAATATAAATATTGCAAAAGTCGCCCCTCCTGTATTTAAGTACCCATTAAATCAGTGTTTCCTAACCAGTGTGCCGTGGCACACTAGTGTGCTGTGAGCAATCATCAGGTGTGCTGTGGGAAATTGAAACCTGTGTGGGAAGTTTGCGTCTTTCTGCCATTCCTGACAGGATATCTATGTTGTGTTCATCGAAACAGGCCCAGGTTTCACACTGAGTGTATAAATACATTAAAAAACATATTAACTATATGTATTACTGTGTTAGAGTGTCATTTTATGTCATTTTGGTTGGTGGTGTGCCTCAGGATTTTGTAAATGTAAAAAATGTGCCACAGCTTCAAAAAGGTTGAAAAACACTGCATTAAATAACAATATGTAACAAAAATAATTTATTGGACAATACTATTGCTGGAATTGTTTTTTGTAAGGAAAGGTAATAGAGAAGTAAGAGAAACTGAGATGGCAAGAAACAAAGTTCTAAGACTGTTTATAAATTTAAACACTGAGAAGTCATCAGGTCTGAATGCCTCCTGAGAATTCTTCAAGAGCATTAATACGAAATTATAATCTTCAAACAATCTCTTTGCTGAAGGATTAAAGAGTAGCCATTGCAACACATTTATTTTGTAGGAAGTGCAAGAAATTTCAAATCTAACAATCTAATTTCCTTGCTGAATGAATTGTATATTAAAGCTAAAATTATGAAATATATAAGAAAAAACAAAGTTATGAAAAGTTACATACTATTAGGAAGAAACTAACTTACTACCGTCCTTATCAACGTTTCAAAATGGAGATTGTTTAGAAGTCCGTAGATTTGGTAAAATAGTTATTGAATTACTTCTCTCTGTCTTGAAAGACATGGCCGTAATAATCTGTATCAGTATTAAAATGTGATCTTGTATCACTTTTGAGATAGAAAGGCATCATCATAAGCATTCCTAGACTCGGTGTACTGCACCAGATGCAGTCCAGGAAAGCTACAAACTTCTTTCTCTCAATTAGTCTCCGATAAAAGATCCTCTGCAGGTTATTTGCCTTGTTGATGAAGGTAGATTAGAGACATTCAGTAAATCTTATGGAATCTATGGACTGCTAGTTAGCAAGAAACAGAAGGTGGGAATAAGTAGACAGTTGTTGCAGTAGTGAAAGAACTCCCACATCTGTACTGGAATAAGGTTATTTAACCTATTCATAAATACCTTCATCAGATATTAATAGTGAGTTAGTTAGATTTGTTAGCTGTCCTGAATCCCTCTGCAGAAGTTGAGATAGGACGGGATATAAAAGCCTGAAATAAATAGGTGGGACCAAGGAATTGAGAGTGGTGCAAGACCACACAGGTTGACAACAGTCTAAATCCTGTCTCTTGCAGCTGGGTGAATGGGAAATGCAATGGCAGATTCGTATCAATGTACGTCAGTAATGTTTATGGGAGACACAAGCAGGAGAAAGAAGAGGAGCAGCAGCAGCAGTCTGAACTGGCTGGGAACATCCGTGAACAGATGACTTAGTTGAACCCAGGAAACAAGGTGCTTAAAAAACAAGAAGCAGTCTCTGAATGACAGGAAAATGTGGAAAGAGGAGTAATGGATGCTGTTCTATCACATTTTTAGGCAGTCTTAGGCCTCTTTTGCACAGCTGAATAAAATCCCACATGTTCTACTTTAAACTGGAATATATGGCAATGTGGACTCAGATAACCCAGTTCAAAGCTAATATTGTGGGATTTTTGCCTTGATATTCTGGGTTATATGGCTGTGTGGAAGGGCCCTTAAACAAACCATTGTTTGAGTCCGGATAAGAGACCATCATGTTTTAACATTTATTTCTAGGTAATGTGAGTACAATAATGTTTTGCATGTTGGGTACTGTTTGAAATGAGTGCGAACTCCAGAATTGCACCATACCCAAATATCTTTTTTGGGTAGTCTTTCTCAAAATGATGACTGGAATTGACACAAAATAACTTCCAGTTGCCATTTTGAGAGAAACCACAATGGCTATAGAGGTATTTTGGCATGCTGGGTGGGGGAGAGGGCATGGCTTGCAGGAGGAGTATTGGCTGCTGACCACCCATATAGTTGCCCAACATGAACCTTTGTTATTTGATTGTTTTAAAGCCTGTTGATGGTTTTTGATATTGTTTTTGGTTCTATGACTAGAACACATACCAGAGGCACCCCACTGCTGAGATCCAAAAAGATAGTGTTGGGTAAAGACTGCATCCTATGGGTTCTGACCACTGGGATATTTCATAATAGACTTATATAAGAGGCCTAATTGCCTTTTCGCCACGTAAAATCTCCAGCGAAAGCATCCCCAGCAGGTAGCTGTCCAGGCACCATTTGAAGACAGCTAGAGGAGGAGATCCCACCACCTGTCTAGACAATTGGTTATATTGCTAAACTGCTCTCAGAGTGAATACATTTTCTAATATTAAATCAATTTTTTTCCTCCTATAGCTTCAAACCATTAGACCAAGTTCAACACTCTGAGGCAGTAGAGAACAAGTTTGCACATCCTCTTAGTGGCAGCCTTTGGGGTATTTAAGGACTATGATCATGTCTTGTCAGTCTTCTATTCACCATGTTGAACCTGATCAGCCTTTTCAGCCTCTTCTCATATGATTTTTCCTCCATACTTCTTTCATCCTCACTGCCCCTCTTTGAACCTGCTCCAACTTGTCTATAGTCTTTAAAAATGAGATATTTAGAACTGACCAAAGTACTCCAGATAAGTACTTTACATGTAGTACTGCTGTGCCAAACACTTGATTTTTGTGACCAAAAATGTAGAATTTTTCATTTTCTCTACTGAATTTCATTTTATAAATTTCAGCCCAGTTTTTTATTAAGGTCATTTTGAATTATGTTCTTATTTTCCAATGTGTTTGTTACTTAATGCCAGATTTGTATCACCTGAACAAATGATAAGGATAGCAGATCCTCTTAAATGTTTATATTTAAGATCCTACTAGTTTTACCTTATCCCATATTCTATATAACATGTATAGAAATATACAGGAAACCAGTATATTGAAGTTTAAACACTTCAATGAAATGTTATCATCCTGCTGCCCAGTTCATATTTTCTTTTTTAAAAAGTACTGGCAAAGATGAATTAAAAATGTGGCAGACTAAATTTATCCAAACTCAACATTGTCTTCCAAAATAGATGTTAAAATCTCATGCTCTCTTATAACTATTAACTTCGGTACTCAAGTCTAATTATTATCTAGTGCTTGGAAATGACAATATTTACGTAAATATTGTTATTGCCCTTCATTATGAAATATTGTATTATCTAAGATACACGATGCTTGAAAAAAATGCCTTTAAATACAGATAAACAAGGAACTGAGCTGTTCTACGGATTAGTTGTTTTTCATCTAGAAAACCTGCTTATTATACAACAATAACCTACCCATTAATTTGCATTCAAACTATATTTAGTAATTCCCAGTATGGCACTTAAATATATGTTAGAAGACTGGGGCTCTTCTGAAAAAATATATGTTAACTGGAGATGTTGTGCCAATCTGAATGGCTGGTGCAATCTTTTTCATGTGATATGGTCAGCCTACAGGAACTTCACAATGTGATCATTTGAAGACAAGTGCTGGGAAAAATTGTACGCTTTAACAATTCCTAGAGAGTGAATGTCTATTTGTTTCCTTACTTTCCCAGATTTAAACTAAGAGGGAGCAATCTACATGCTTTCTTCCTGTGTTGAACAGTATACACGCATCTCTCTAAATCAGTAGACTATGATGCGGAGGGCTGAAGGAGAACATCCAAGAAAATCAGAAATTGAATTGTGGTTAGTAGTCTCACCAGCAAAAAAAAGAGGAAATAATCACAGAAGAGCAATAGTAGTATTAGAAGTTCTACCCAGCTAATCACCCATAGCCTACATGCCTTTAGTTTTAGAGTTTCACTTGCTATCACGCTTCAGGACTCCATAATCCCAAAAAGCTTAATTGACACTTGGTGTTTTAGTAATTTGTGAATTAAATATATTGTCATTTCTCCATTTAAGGGCTCTTCATCAATAGAGAAATAATTACTTAACATTTTTACATGTCTGTAATCCCAATTTGTTTTACTCCACTACATATTATAATACTTCTGACATTTATTACATGTTTTCAAAACAATTAAAGCCTTAAACATTGATAACTGCCTTGCTGCTCTTACAAGGGGCAGATACATAATGAAGGAATTCACCATTATTATTATCAATTAATTACCAAGCTGTAGAATTTACAGTTCTTTCTGTTTGACACTATTGTCTCAGAAAAAAAAGAGATCACATTTTAATACAAACTGTTTGCAATCAGTTTGAAAGAAATCCAGCATTGCTAACACCAAGATCAAAAGGTTTTGGATAGACATAGCACTAGGTTTGAGAGTCACATAGTATAATGTTTGAATTTTGAAGTATGACTCTGAAGAGCAAGGGTCAAATCCCTATTCAGCATAGAAACTCACTGGGTGACTGTGGGCAAATCACACTTTCTCACTCAGAGGAAGGCAAAGGCCTCTGAACAAATCTGACTAAGAAAACTCTGTGGTAGGTTCACTCTGGTCGTTATCAGTTGAAAAACACCTGAGGGCACGCAACAACCACAACAAGCACTAGGTTCAGCAATATAGGAGTGGATGTATTTAGTGGTTAGGACACATGCTTTATATGCAAAAGATCCCAGTTTTCATCTATGTTATATTTAGGTAGGGCAAGAAAAAAGATTGAAATGCCATGGGTGGTCACCAGTCAGTGTTATCTGTTCCGAACTAGATGTACCAAGTCATGTATCTTTACTATATCCCTACCAAACTACCTGCAGTAGCAATCACATTATTGTTATTGTAGCTTAGCTATAATTATTATCCTTATTGCTAGTATTATTTAGGTAAGAGGGGATTACGACATGCTATATTGTGATGTTATATAGTTGGCTCTCTGTATCTGTGGCTTTTTCATCCATGGATTCCATCATCCATGAAAACATATTAAACCAAAAGTATTCCAAAGAACAAATCTTAATTTTATATTTCATTACAGTATGTCACTATATATAATTATATTTGAGCATCCCCAGATTTTGGTATTGTCATTTGGAACCAGACCCTGGCAGATCCCAAGGGCCCAATGTATTGCTGTCCAGTTGCAGTATAGATGTCGCAACACAGATGTTAAAGGCAGAGAACAGTTAAACACATCACTTTGATATTAACTAAGTGGTTGCATCCCGATTTAATTATATTGAGACATATATGAACTGTTTTTAATATGGGGATTAATATGGTTATTTCTTACTTGTCCCACTGACCATTTCAGTGTGCATTAACCAAGACTGAGTGTCCATATCCTAACGCAATGGGTCCACAAACTTCTCAGCCAAAGACTTTTCTCATTTTATTCTAGGATATGAATACAAACATATTCCCTTTGAAGTTTCTTTGCTTTATATTGTCCACTTTAAAATCAGTGAGGCTAAAGTGCTTTTAATTAGTTTTGAATGCTGCCATTTATAGTGTCTACTAAATATTGTATAGGTATTTCTTTTCAATTTATTCTTTTGCATAAAGGTTAGCCTGTTTGTCTTATATTGAATACATTGAATATACAATACATTCCTGGCAGAAGCTGATATGTATTACATTGTAAGAGGAGGAACTGAATGAACTTCTGATTTTGTGAATGACACTTCAGTATTAGGTTCTGTAATTGTCTTTTCCTCTCTATATTTTAACTCTTCTTCTGTGGTCTCTTTCTGCTACTGAGCAATTGGTTAAATATTGTCTGTAAGTGAACACAGTACTACCACCTAAGACTTGCAATGCAGAAATGTCATCTAGGATACATTATAGGAAACATGTATGGGAAAAATCATGGTGTTGAAAAATGGAGAGAAGTTGCAAGATGATACTGCAAAGTATATCAGATGGCATGTCCTGAAGCCTTTAAAACCATTCTGGGGTTTAAAAAATAAACTAATATTACATCAAGTCAATGCCTTGCCCTGTTATATATTATAATATAGAAAAACACCTGTCAGGCAAATAATGTTAAATTCATGGTAAGTGTAAGACAAATTAATATTCCAAATCAGGTATCTTTAAATGTTGATTATTTTTCTTAATAAAAGTGTGCACCAGACTTTGTTTTTCTTGTAGATGCTGTGAAAGTACATTCTTTGCCCTTTTGATAAGTTGTCATATTATATACAAGTTGTCCATTAGCTCCTGCTATGAATCACTCCCACCCTATATACCCCAGTAATAAATAATCAAACACTTTTAGATTATGTATGTACCAAATTTCCGCTATTGTATGTGAAAACATTGTAACCTTGATACTTGATTGTACATTTTCTGCATGGCAGGAGGTTGGACTAGATGGTCCAATTCTATTCTAAAATTCTATGATTCTACAGAGTGGGTCAAAAGTCACAAAAGTCAGTGTTTAATAAAACTTTTATTATTTTGTTTTTAATTTTAAACACCGTAGCATCATATACAGTATATAGGCAATAAAATGACATGTAAAATCTTTTTCAAAAAAATTCAAAAACTTATTAAAACATCAGACACCTTTGTGCCTTGTATAAGTATGTGCACTATAAAATCAACTCAATTCCTCACATTTTATTAAGTATATGGTACGCAGATAGGGGAATTTTTCAGAAATTAGAATTGTAGATGTTATTCTTTTGGATTACGTGTCCCAGGATCCTGCAGCTAATGTGTCCTTTTTCATGTATTTATGATGTCACCTCTTAACTTTCTCCTATAAGTAAATGGCTAACATTAAGTTCTAAAAGAAAAGTTCTGTTATCTCACTCAACACCCAAAGTTGAATGCAACTAACTTTAATCAACTATGAAATAATAATCAAAATACATGAGGCAATATATACATATTTCTTGGAACAATAATCTTGTATGAAATCGTTATAAAGGTAATAAAAACATATTCTTCTATTTGCAACACTCTTCTTTTTATTTGTCCACATAATATATATCTAATCAAAACATACGTTTGAATGTAATATACATACATATAGTTCACCTTCAATTAAATACTATACATGCAATTGACTATGTTTACATAGAATAGCATTTCATTAAAATACTAATAAAAACAATGTTTTTTTTTCTGTAAATGAAAATACAGCAACTTCTTGTAGATTGTATTCAATTTGTACATTTAATTGTCAAGTATTTCAAATTTATTTTTAAATAACGTCATTATAACATAGTAAACTTTCTCCCTATTTTAACAGTGTTTTCCAGACAAGCATAGCTGTACTGCTCTAGGAGAAAAAATAATAATTTTTAAAAATGTACTTGGAGCTTAGGACCAATCAAAATCCCAAAAAAAATGAGATAATTCAAGTTCTCAATTGCCTATAGTCACTGCAAAACAGATACATTTACAGCCTTTATTCTTCCACTTACGATATTGTACACTATTTCTTGACCTTGATAGTCAGTGATTTCTTTCTATAATAGTCACATTATGACACTTATTTAACGACTCATTCATTATGAGAATATTTGCACTCGTCTATAATTTGATGACATATTTGCTGAGATCACGATCAAGTAGATTAAGTTATTGTGTTGGATCCAGAGTGTTAGCACTGAAATCAAGTTTAACATTATTAACTGAAGCCCATTGATTGCTGTAGTTCTTCTTGATGAAATTTGGATCCAACTCATTGATTCAATAGGAGCTAACTGTAACCAAATTAGTCTGAATCCAATCTTTGGTGTTTTGATATTCTGGACGAATTATCTGGAATATTTCCCGGTAATATTTCAGGTGCATCTGGTAATGCATCCAGTCATGTCTATAGCTGCCTTCTTCAACTGCTGTCACCCCTCATTATTGGCCTTGAATGCTGGATCTGATTAAAATTGTATCCCAAACATCTGGAGGGCTCTAGGTTGTGTAAAGCTGGCTGTAACACATATAATATATGTCCAATATTTTTCCCAGTTAACTTTAGCAGAGCTTTGACCTACTTTGTGTCGTCCTTTCTCAATATAACACATTTCCAGAGGGTTTTTTTAGTTTACCATGAAATTAGTGGCAATCTGAATTTTAATCTATTATTATTATTATTCATAATGCAGCAGTAGAAAGATTTAATCTTGCAAGCCTAATACATGTATGTGCATTCCCAAACATGTTGGTTGTGTCATACACTCGTGACTGAATAAATACATATATATTACACCATGATTCATGCAGTATATTCTGTGACATTTCTTGTTTCTTTCCTTTCCAGACTATTGCATTTGCATTCCCAGTTTTCATATATTTCAGAGAAGCAGTTTATGATAACTGAGATAAATGCATTGTTAGGGAACTAATTTGGATTGCTTTTAAATTATGTTTGCTTATCTCCATGTAGGACAGGACATAATCTTTGTTTCAAGTGTTATTATTTTAGCAATTTACATTCTTAATTTATTCTCAGTGATGGTATTAGGAAAAATATCCTTTAAGTGTTACTTGGACAACATTTTTTAAAATACTTTCATTGCTATATGATGTATTAATCCTTGTTCTCTACTAAAACAAACATGTTTTTTAAAAGGTGGAATGTGTTTTAACACTTCTTCTCTACTATACGTAAAAAAAGTTTCTTTAGGGTATGAATGTATGTATAGTTGACCCTCTGCATTTGTGTGTTTGATTATTCAGATTTGATTATTCACTGATCTGATTAATAAGTTCTTTCTAGACATCTCTAGGGTCCCCAATGCAACCATATGGTTAGCTTCAGCTGGACATTGATCACAGAGTTGTAGGGGGGAACTAAAGATTACTAGAGAGAATTTTTCTCTGGGCATTTTATGTTTTCTAGGTTGATTCTGTGATCAACTTCTGGTAGAGGTTGACCATAGACTCCTGCAGGAGAATCTAGAGAGGTTTTTTTAATATCTGGTTTTCGCACTTTTGCAGAGGTCCTGTGTCTCTAACTCCAGTTAATGTGAAGGGCCCACTGTATTTCCATATTTCACATACTACAGAAAATTAAGGTGGCTATTTGGAAAAACATTTCTATTTAGTGTAACCCACATTTTAATTTAGCTTGAATAATGCAAGTTTAATTGGGACCCTCAATTTAAAGTAGACTGCGGATTACACTGCAAAATCGATGGTCGAACTGCCATTTTCAGATGTCAGACTGCAGTGTATGTCAATTGTAACCAACATAGCCAAAAGTGTAAGATAATGGCTGTTGCAGTTGAAAAACATCTGGAAGGCCACATTTTATACACTCATGCAATAAAATACTCCCTTAGGTTGCTGTCTGAGAATCTACCTGAAATGTTACTAAAAGCTCTGATACTATTTTGAAACAAACCGTTTATGGGTTACTCATCCACAGCATTAGAACTGAACATCATAAATGTACACATGCAGCATTAATTGACTTGGGACCTTATGCAAAATTATAATCCTAAAATGCTCTGAAATATTTGACTTAAAATATTTTGAAATGTTTGAAAGCACAAGGAATTAGGCAAAAGAGGGAAATCAGATCTAGTATCTAAGGCTGCAGACCTCAAACATGTAATCCTGGAATGGGGTCACTAACTTCTCTGGGGGGAGTTTTGGGTTGTTTTAGAGCAGGGGTGGGCAATTACCAGCCCTCCAGGTGTTTTGGACTTCAACTCCCAGAAATCCTAACAGCTGGTAAATTGGCTAGGATTTCTGGGAGTTGAAGTCCAAAATACCTGGAGGGCCGGTAATTGCCCACCTGTTTTAGAGATTCTAAGACTAGGGTTAATATCCATCATGTACACACAAACCTATAATCACTGGACAATTCATTGCTTTTCTCTGTGGTCTCTGCTTCATCACACAAACATCATTTGGAGAATTCTAGAATTGGGTTTTGGCAGTTAGCGTACACCTTGAAATTCCCAGGACATGCGCATATTGTCACTTGTTAGCTTACCATCTGACATCTCTTAAATTGTGCTTGAAATACTATGATGTAGTTTGAAAATCTATGCTTGATTTGCAGTGACCCTTTCACATGTGCCAGTTAACACTTGATGTTGAAGGCAGTAAGTGAAGAAGGTACATGTGTGAAGTCACCTCCAGTAATCTCCTGTGCCTGTTCATATATACAAAGACAACCTGAATGTTAACTTGTTCCACCTTCAGCTGCACTCCTTGAAATATCTTCATTGCATAACCCTGGTGTATTTCCAGCACAGTGCTCTTCATTTCCAACACAATAATCTATTCTGTGCATTGCTGACTGTTATAAATATTTTATGCATTTCACCCCATTACCATTTTCTGCACACACTCTATGGTGTTTGTGTTTACTTCAGTAGATGTCAGCCTATATTTCTCTGTATACCTTTGATGCTTTCTTCTGGTGTTATAGTAAGGTGTGCATCTTTAATACACTTGTTTTTCTGAGCATTTACTAATTTGTACGCTTTCTTTGTTCAGAGTTTATAATGCTGCATTTTTTATCTTGCATGTTATGAAAAAATTATCTCCTTGTTGCTTATTAAAGCAAGCTCCTAAAGCTTATATGTGACAGCATACTCATTTTTCTTTTTTCAGACAACATATTTACTTTTGAGGTATTAACAAGCATGGTTTCTGATACACACACACATCTCTATTAATACATAGTTTGATCCAGTTTGATTAAGCTACTTTGAGCTAAAAATCCAGATAGTAAGATTAATTGTACAGTATTTCAAATTTTCTAGCTTAACTTGTCTCTAAATCAAAGGCATTTTTTTAAAAAAATGTATTCTCTTCCCCACCCTGTCCTAGCTATCAGTAAATTAGTGCCTTATCTTCTCAGCTTGTGCAGACTTGTTTTCCCCCCTATGTGCCAGTGTGGCCTGCTTCCTTTTCTAACTGGTACAGCCTGTTCATTATAATGTTTATATTTATAATTATTATAATTGCAAATAAATAATTAACAAACCTTCAGTACTTTGGTGTCCCAAAGCACGGGTTCTTCCTTTTTCTACATTTGGAAGGTGTATTGTGTTACATTCTCTCTGGGGCTCAATAACTTTCTACCTTTTATTGTGTACTATCTGGACTTAGGTTTTATGTATTTGTTTATTCTTTTTGTGGCAAAAATGTTATGACTCCATGTCTACTAAATTCCATACTGTCTTTGTACTATTTCTCATTCCTCAAGTATTTCCCACAGGGAGAACTATATTCTTTGTGTTGGATGAATTCAGCAATGAAAAGGGACAGAAAGCATTTTACTATAGTAATATTTATTTTTACCCTCTGTTTAGTCTGTTTTCACTTTAACACAGTGGTTCTCAACCTACAACTGCCAGAAATCCCAGCCAGTTTACCATTGGGGGACCCACAGTTTGATAACCACTGCAAGTGTAACAACTCTCAGTGTAAAACATGTGGTGTGTTAACATGAACTGGGTCAAAACTCCTAACTTTGGCCGTATCCAGTTATCTGACCCATTTCTCCATTGAGTGGGGTGACTTCATTGAGTGACTTCACATATAAGCCTGAGATAGGAAGTAAGTCCTTATATGAACCTCTGCACACTAGAAAATGAATCGACTTTAAATCTGGTTTCTGCCTCCTGCAGACTTCTGGGGTTTGTAGTTTAGGGAGGAGCCTTTAACAGCCCCACTAAACTAGAAAGTCCAGAATTCTGCAGGAGGCAGAAACCAGATTTAAAGTGGATTCATTCTCTAGTGTGATGAAGTAGATCAGGGGTGTTCATTAGGTAGATTGCGATCTACTGGTAGATCGCGTAGGGCGTCCTGGTAGATCGCAAGCAGGGCGGGAGGAAGGCTCAGTCCCGCCCCGCAGGCTCCTGATGCCGCCCAAGTGCTGCCTGCCCTGGGTTATCTGAGGTCCTTTCCACACAGTTGAATAAAATCCCATGTTATCTGCTTTGAATCAGATTATATGGCAGTGTGGACTCAAAAAACCTAGTTCAAAGCATATATTGTGTTATATGTTTCACATTTTTGTAGTGGGTAGGTAGATCATTTTGACTTGGTTGTTTTACAAGTAGCTCGCATGCTGAAAAAGTGTGAGCAACCCTGAAGTAGATAATGTAAACAAATTGATTTACATCTTTTAAAAAAACAATGGGGTGAGACTGAAAGTTCTCCTGATTAGTCTGTGCCTGGATTTCTGGAACTTCTGGCCTGAGTATCCCAGATGCTCAGACTTCAGCTAAGATAGTTTCCAACTATTATGAGACCGAGCATCTCTAGGGATGAAGTGTCTCTTTCAGAGTCCGCCTGACATGAAGTTCTGGTCTTGGTGCTGAAAGGCATTATTCTGTATCTCTCTGGCACCAAAGGAGGGCAATCTGACTTCTGTTACTTTTTGATCAGGGCCCTTGTGATATTCATCCTGTCCATTGGTGGCACACTCCCAAAGAAAAGCCGGATGAGTTCAACTCTGGACTCAAGATGTACTTTCATGGAATAAGATGCACATCCCTGATAGAACAGCCAGCGGTTTCCATTCCCATTTCCTCCTCATTTTGGGAAGTGGGATCTGAGCTGCAGAAATGGCTTGTGGGTTGCAGATCTCCTGATGTGTTAGTGTGTGTGTTCACCTGTGTTGTGTGCTGACACACAAGGCGCTCTCTCTCCCTCCCTCCCTGCCTCTCCCCCTCCCCTTGCGCCTCTCTGTCTGGTGTGCACCTGCTCCCTTCCCCACCCCCTTCCTTCCCGGATCACTAGATCTCCCTGCCTCTTTACAGATGCTTTCCTTCCCTAGATCTCGACTTTGTTTCCAAGTCTGGATACAATAACCGCCTTGATGTTGGTGCGCCTTTGCCTTTTCCTGTTTAGGCTGGCAAGGTGGTGTGTGTGTGTGTGTTTGGCACAGCTTCTCCTAGGGCCGGAGAGCGCTTGCGTGGCCGCCCCTGTCCCTTGCTTGCCCCCTTTTCTCCCCTCTGCCGCCCCCTCCGGCCTTCGCCGCCCCTGTTCCTCGCCTGTGCGCTCTTCCCGCATCACCACCACCATCTCCTCCTCCCTCCCTCCCTCCCATGCCTCTCACTGCTCCCTGTTATTCTGGGTATTGTGTGTAATAAATGCACGGCCGCCTCACACTAATCAAGCTGATTACAAATTCTTGCGCGCCCTGTGCCGGAAACCGCACACCCCTCGGCGCTCTCTTTCTCCCCTCCCTTCGCCAATCTCTCTCTCTCTCTCCCCCTCTCCTCACCCACCCACCCACCCACCTCAGGCTTTCTGGCTGCAACCCCCTCCCCCCTTCAGCCTTAACCCTCCAACCCCCTTTGAATCCGATTCCTCTTTCCACCCCTTTTAGGTGCCCTTTCTTCCCTGATCCGCCCCCCTCCTCCTCCTCCTCCTTCCGCACCTCTCGGTTTACTCCACCGCCGCCACCTCTTCCTCCTCCTCCTCCTCCTCCTCGTCTCGGTGCCTCTCCCTCCCAGGACGCGTCGGAGGATCCGGGGCCGCCGGGGAACAGCTCCAGGCAGCAGCAGCAGGGAGGCGACGTCCGCCGCCTCTTCCTCCTCCTCCTCCTTGTCTTGGGCTGGATACATATTGGGAAAAGGAGGGAGGGGAAGTAAAAGCCCGGTGGCCTTCGGTGTTATTTTGTATTAAAATGAGGAGGAAGAGGAGGAGGAGGAGGAAGCAGCAGCAGCAGCCAGCCAGCAATAGCGGAGAGGAAGAGAGGAAGGAGCGAGGGACGGCGGCAGCGGCAAGAGCAGGAGGAGGAGTGATGAGTCAACTAATAATTTAATGGGGACAGAGAGAGGGAGAGAGAGAAAGCGAGCGAGCAAAACGAGCTACGTCCGGGGGACACACACTCATCATACACACAGCTCTGTAACATCCAGCAACAACCACTCCACCGGCCTAAATCAGTCATAGCCAGCCGAGGGGACAGCAAGAGCACTGGATTTTATTTGCATTATTATTATTTATTTATTTATGAATAATAATATTTTTGTGGGGTAACCTGATTTTCCTTTTTCTCCCTTCCTTCCTTCCTTCCATCCTTCTCTCTTCATCCTTCATTTTGCCTAACTCTTCGGAAGTATATTTTTGTTCCTATTTTTTTAAAAACCCTCTACTCCCAAGTGTTTTGTTTTTACTTTTCATGCTGACTGTGTTTCCTTCCGTTCTCTCTCTCTCTCTCTCTCTCTCTCTCTCTCTCTCCTCCTCCCCCTCCCTTCCTCAAAGCAACCTCTTCGGGTAAACGAGAAAGAAGAGGTTCTCTGCATTTTCTAAAAAAAAAAGTAAACAACAAGGCAGTGTAACTGAATTTTAGTGCCTTTAACTTATAACTTTTCTATGCTTTTGTTATGTATTTTTTCCCCTGCAGAGGCTTTATGTAGAAAGTTTGGGGGTTAGTTTTTGGAGGGAGCAGAAGGCTCTATCTTTGTTTTTATGTGCTGTGTCTTATCAGAAAATCATTGTAAGACAAGCTTTCGATAGATTAAAAATATCAGGCAGCAAAGCTTTCTCCCCTTTCTTCCCCCTCCCTCTTCCTTTTCTGCTTTACACTTCTTTGACATCAGTGAGGATTGAACCAGGTCAGCATGTGTTTCACTTTTACTCTTTTTATTTTAAAAATAAACTTTCCTATTGCCAGCAATACACCATCTGCTTAAATGGTTTGCCTGCCTAATTCTCCCTTTTTGTTCATTTATTAATATTCTCTGTCCTTGTTGCCTCTCTTACTTACCATGGCTGCTATGTTTGCTTTATATATTTCCCCTTCCCCTTCCTAAAATAGAATTTTGAGAGAGAAATTTTCCTTAATTTTGGGAGGGTTTTTTGGGGGGCGGAAAAAAGGAGTTAGGAACCATCACTCTGCTGTTTCAAGGCATCGGTCTGCAAAGGAAATCTCCTTTGATTCTGTTATTTATATGCTGTCAAGTTTTGAAGTGGTGAGTTTCGGTTCTTTTTCTTTTAAAAAAAATTGCTCAAACTGCAGTGTTCCTGTTTCTAGATAGTGTTTTGCTTCTTTGTCTCTTTAAAAGGTCACAGTGAAAGCTTGGCCTGGATTATGACAGCCATATGGAATGGATAAGAACAGAGCCTCTCTTAAATGTGATTAAGGGGTTTATCTAGAGGGGGGGGAGGAGGAGGGGAAAGGGAAGAAAGGGGAGGGGGCTAACTCCTAAAGTGGTGAAGGCACAGGAGGCTATTCTTGTCAAAGCAGAGCTTGGAGAACTGAATTCAATGCTGGAAATGTTTACAGTGTTACAATCCCACAGTAGTAGTGCATTTGGGAGACTTAAATGTTGAAGCTAGTGCTTGCCCTGAAAACCTCTACGATTGAGCAACCCTTGTCCCCAAAAAGTCATTTTATCACCAGGCACAATAGTTAAGTTCATGAAGCTGTCAAGAGACAGGCCATGCTGACTTGTTGATGACTTTTTCAGGAGGGACACTTTGAACTTTAGCCTCAGGGATAGGAGTTTAAATGACTAAATCTCGTGTTTTATGTGCATGCAATTTTTCTTTGCCACATCAATCTTTTTGCAAGACAACCGAGTAAAAAGATACATCATGGATTTGTGCTGAAGAATGACCTAATCAGTATTTTATTTTCTTCAGTACATATAAAAAGGAATTGTAATCTTATCACTATTGCTTGTAATGTTGAGCAGGCATGTGATACGTCTCTGTTGTTGTTGTTGTTTCACCAAAAATCTTGAAGCAGGTGAGTTTAATAATTGTAGGAAGTGAAGGTGATTGTTTGTTTTCTATTCAAGGTATTTGGAGGCCATCCACTAAATCTCATGGAGTAATAGAAAAGTAGTGTCAAACAAAGTGTTCTGGAGAAGCAATGCCAAACAAAGTCGATGTTAGTAATTTAGATGTGCAGTTTTAGGTTAAACAGCAGTTAATGTAATGAAAAAGAATAATCTTGATTAAAAAAGTGATTAAAGTAGGCATATTTATTGTTAATGAGACTCATAACCAAAAACAGATGGGACCACAATCAACGGTAAACCTTTGGTTCTCAGCATGTCACCCTAGAGTGTAAGGATAAATAACCATTATATTCTAAACTTTATAGTTATTCAGCTGGCATTCTTAAGGTTGCTTCTAAACCTACGGATTAGCACACTTTTTATGAAAGGCAAAGCAGCCAATGATTAAACAAGAAACAAATTAGAAGGGGAATATATAGCGTCTCTAGCAAAATGAAGATTTTAATGGTGCTGAAAAAGTGATAGATTTCCTATGTGCTCAAAAGTGCCTATTAATGAGTTAATGCTTTATATTGTTGTGTAATTCCTCACCCCATATTTTAATGTTTATACCCAATAATGTAAGTATTGCATCACAAATGACTGCTCACCTGTTCTCAGTGTTCATGCTGCATAACTAATCGAGCAGGCATTATAGTTCAGTCGTAGTGAGAAGAAGTGTCAGATAGCCTATTACACTGGGGAAGTAAGAATCAATTTAGAATAAAAGTATGGCCCAATCCTTTTACTCATTTTCAAAGAGTCAACAGCATCTCCCTTTATCTTCATTCTGTTTCTTCCGGTATGTCATTTATTACAAGACTCTGTGGTTATCTGTAACATGTACTATACAATCTGGAACATGACAGTATTTTTTTAAAAAGACCACTCATGGTAGAATATTGATATTTCAAAAGCAGTGCTGTATACTTCACTACCAATCTGAAGTTGTAGATAGCTTTGGTTTTTCCGATTCCATGTATCTACTAGTATGCTAGTATACATCACAATTATTTCATAGGTGCTGAAAGATTTTTAATGTGATACTGGGGAAAAACCTGTGATTATCTAAAAAAGCTTTTGTGTGTTTTTTTTCTTATGGGTTTTTATATAGTTGAGCTAGCATTTTATTCTGTTTCATGTAACATAAAAACATAAATCTACATCTTTTTATCTGATGTTGATCAACTTTTTACTATAGAAATAAGGTTAAATACATTAAATATCATGCCTAGTGAATACCAATTTAAGGTTTTGTATTATTTGTGAAAGTAAGCGTGTGTATATATACACATACATACACACACATGAAAAAGCACATTAGTAATCTGTTGCATGCTTAGCTAAAGTTTCCATCCTTCTTTTTCCAATGGAGTTATGTAAACAATATCTTTCCTTTATTAAACTGAAATATTTTGATGAATATGGAATTTATGTCAAGATCATAGGACATACACATAAGAGACCTGTAGCAGCAGGTATAGTAATATGGGAATGCTACTAAAACGTCACACCTACTATTTTCACTTCTGAATTCCTACAATATAATTCTATATATTGGTTAGCATTTATAATAGGTTAAGAAACCCTTAAAATTGACAGATAATTTGACAAGTAAATTTCATAACGATGTATTTTTTTCTTAAGGAACATTTAATATTATATGAACATGCTATACAGATGTATTATGTACATGTGTAAAGCTGCCTACATAAAAGCTACGCACGCGTGTACAACACATATATTTTTTTAAATCGTGGCAGGTGATCTTTAGAGGCGGGACTGAGTATGGATCATTTGAACGAGACAACTCAGGGGAACGAACATTCAGAAATGTCTAACAATGTAAGTGATCCGAAGGGTCCACCAGCCAAAATTGCCCGCTTGGAGCAGAATGGGAGCCCATTAGGAAGAGGAAGACTTGGAAGTACAGGAACTAAAATGCAAGGAGTACCTTTAAAACACTCTGGACACCTGATGAAAACACATGCTAGAAAAGGTAACACAATAATTCTGACTTTGGAACATTTTTAAAAATAATATAGGTTGTCTTTTAGGGGGAAAACCCCATCCTTCCAACATTTTGCATTACTTGTACTTTACTATTATGTTTCTGTTCTACAAATATCTGATCCTTAATTGTAATGGAAATGGCACTTGAAAGATTGAACTGCATGCTTGGGTGGCGCATCCTTTTTTGGGGTGGAGTCTTTTTAATAAAAAAGCAAAAACATTTCAAAATTATTTAAAGGTATATTGAAACCAAACAATACTGCCAAAGATAACCCTTGTAACAGACTCTTTCTGCATGTCTTGTTGAGCAGAACACTTTTATAGCATTTGAATGAATAATAGAGGTTTTTTAAAAAAAAAAAGCTATATTTCTACTGCCACTTTTGACAAGAGTCCAAAATTGGAAGGTCAAGAGCATATTGAAAGTATTTGCTAGATTGCTTCAAAAAAGCAATACAGGGTGCTCAGTAGAAAACTAATTTATGGTGGCAATTTTTTGCACTTTGTTTCCTTAAGTACAATTCATTACAAAGGAATGAACAACTTGGGTGTCATATTATTCAGTGACTGGTTTACTGTAATTAGAATTTCTCACAAGACAAAAATGCTTTTATAGCCAGTGCCTGATTGTGATATTTGTGTATTTGTAGCTCTGTTTGTGTTATGATTATTTTAAAATTAATAGCATGCATAATCTTTTTGGATCACACAGTCATGTTAATTTAAATCCAGATATATTGTATATCATTTGACGTTTGTTTTAACACTTGTTTTTTCAGTATAATTGCTTCATGTTTATAATTTATATTTCTTTTTGCAAAGGAAAGTATAGCATTCACTAAGACAATTAAACACACAAAGTTAGAAGACACTGGCATTTTATTCTGATGCATAACCTTTATCATACAATCATTTATTTTTTCCCTTGGATTGGCGAAAACAAAGAATATATTGATCCTAAAATGAACAGACACAGCAGTCCGTATTGTTAGATCTCTATCTATTAAAAATGGAAAAACAGCACTTCAGCAAATTCTTTGGCCTCTGCTCATGATTACCCTATTTATTGATTGTTTGCCAAGAATGTATGCATCTTAAGAAAGCCGGGGTAAGGCATTAAAAATATAATTTATTGCTGCTTTTTAAACAGAGTGCATTAATATTACACTGTAAAGCACTAAGGCTGTATAAAAAAGACTTTCTGACGCCTGCAAACATATAAGTTCCATAAATTCCTAAATAGGAGATTTCAGCTGTCTCTGGTATTATGTGATATTTGCACAGCAAACTTTAATGCCAGGACAGTTTTAGACAAGGATTCTACAGACTTCTTTGCTTCTTATGGCAGACGTGCTGTTTACATAGACTCATAAACCTTCAGCAAAACCTCTAACACTGCCTTCAGGTTTAAATCATGCTGTATTTTTAGCTTGAACACTGACCACTGCTTTCCCCTTTAATATAGAAGGTTATAAAGTTGCTGCACTTCGAGTCCTTGCCAAATACTTGCAAGAGTGATCAACTGATCTGAGATTGTGTTCTCCTGTCTAACATCTTTTTGCATTTGACATTACTGATAAGATATGGGCCGTTAATGTATCATCTGTAGTCAGATGATATCTTTTGATAGTTGTAATCTCTTTGAAAAGCAAAACTCTTATTTTAGGTGCATTGACTTGCAGGCCCTCCACACAAATACACACATCAAGTTCACTTTACAATTACAATATAAAATATAATTACTGTGTACTTCTCTCAATGCAATTTGGAGTATTTGAAATGAGACACTGACTTCTTGTAGTTTTTATTTTCTAATAATGCAATTTGTTTTTAGTAGCCAGTGGAAGGAAGGAATCGTCTAAGTGTATGTGTTGTATTTTTAGAGTATGAAGCATATGAATCTGTGTAGACTCTGCAGCTACTTTTTAAAATAGTGGTTCCAGACCCATCTCTTTTGCTCACATAATGCTCTATTTTTGTTTTGATGGGTCAGTATATAATCATGAAGCAGGCTTTAAGTTCAGAATACGGAACCAAGGAGAAAGGAACAGTTTACATTATAACACTGGTAGTTGCCTCCTTTTATTCTTGCTGGTTGTTTTACTATGAGATGCAAAATACTGGCAAGTGTTAGGCTTATGTTTCATGCTGAGCCTATTCAGCAAAGCAGAGAGAGTTTGTGCACTTTTCTTAACGAGCCTGAAGGGGTTGGTTTGCCAGGCACTGACTTCCTAGCTCACTGCAGATGTACTTCAAATGGTCATATTCATTGCAATCATCTACTGTTTAAGAGTATAAAGGGATTCAAGTGAAAGTTACTTTGATGTCATCCATAAATCACCTTTACAAGTGTAATATGCTGTTATATACCTTTACAGGATTAGACGACTTCTGTAAATGCAGAGGGCAATGCTTACAGAGGCATTAATGTTATAGGAGTAATTGGCGATCTTAGACGCCCTGTTAAAGTAACCTTTGCCATAATTTATGCTAAAGAGTATGCCCTTCTGGCATTATGCCATGAGACAGCTCCTGTGCAGCAGCTGTTTAACCCTTTCACTTCTTGTTTGGAGAGGGACATCCCCATCACAGAAGACAGTCAGAATTTCATTGATGATTTAGTGGATGTAGGGGTTATTCTTACATACCACTTCCCCTTTGCTTTTAATTTCATGAGAACAGCTCCTTTCTATATTTTATGCTACCTGAATGGTACTGCATTCAGGCAGATCTATTCATCTCCTATACTAAACTCAAACTAAATCAAAATTGATAGAAACCTTAATTTGTAAGAATCATAGAAGCTTTTATGTTTAAAATTTCTACGTTTCAGTGACACAATCCCTCCAAGATCAGTGAAATATCAAATATACAATTTATAAAGCTTCTGTTCATACTGACTTTTGGGATCAAATCATCATAAAAAGGGGAAATGGAAAAGTGGCACAATGTTATTGCTGATGCAAAGTACATATAACAAGAATACATTGGTCTTCCTTAAATAGGAAATAGTATTGCCAGGGTTTTTCTCAGGGTTTTTTCTTGTTGTATAAGTGTTTTCTGCTTATTTCCAAACAATAAAATGAATTGGCATTAAGTTGGGTTTTGGTTTTCTCTTATACTGTTTTGTTAATGGGAAATTTGAAGAATAGTCAGACAAAGGTGAATTCTGTAACAAGTAGGAGTTCATTATTTTTGGCACAACTAAGGAAGTTTTGTTGTAAACAGAATTATGTAGATGGCATTTCAATGGCTTACTCTAAAGGCTTCTGCAGTACATATTTAAGTAGTCACACTGCAGACTCTCACAACAAATCAGATGGGATAGGGACAACCAACATTATTTCTCTGCAAGTAAACTTATTATTTCTGCAAATAGATATTGCATTATATAGCAGACTTAAGACCAGTTATAGCATTTATTAAATGTAAGTATATGAAATAGCCTGTATCTGACAAGAACCTCTGGACAGGATTTACCTGCATAATATTTCATTTATAACTCATTTGAAAGATACAGTACACGTAAATATTTCTCATAATTTTGATTACTTAAAATTATTATTACAGGAACCATGCTTCCAGTTTTCTGTGTAGTGGAACATTATGAAAACTCCATTGAGTATGATTGCAAGGAAGAACATGCAGAATTTGTTTTGGTAAGGAAGGACATGCTATTCAACCAGCTGATTGAAATGGCATTGCTATCACTTGGATATTCTCATAGCTCTGCTGCCCAAGCAAAAGGTAAATATATCTTGGTAGATTGCAAAACAATCTGTGTTCATTTGCAAATGGGAGAATGGAATGTAATATTCTGTATTTTGGGGAATTATTAACTAATGTCTCTAATTTGCTGGCAAGTTGGGCTTAGATGCATTTTTCACAACCATTTTTACTCATGTAAAATGTTAAAGCTTGTGATTTTAATGAAACAGTAATCTGATATGATACACATTATTTAGGATCCACAGAAATTTGAGGGGCAGATACACTATTGAGGAAGTGAACTTTGTTCTAAGAGAGACTATCTCTTTCTGTTCTTTGCTGAGAAATCTATGTGCCCATATTCTGCAGTTTAATAACATATTAACAATTCTTAATGCCTTATACAAATAAAACCTTTGCAATAATCACTAGGATTATTGCAAAGGAGAAAATGCTTAGAAGACTGTGAATTTTTTAGTGTCATTATATTTCAATAATTTCTACCAATGATGAATTCCTTGTCTGTCTCCTTCAGTTTGAACTCTTTCTCTTGTAATCTTTTTGTCTGATACAGGACTAATCCAAGTTGGGAAATGGAACCCAGTTCCGCTCTCCTACGTAACAGATGCTCCTGATGCTACAGTAGCTGACATGCTGCAGGATGTTTACCATGTGGTCACACTGAAAATCCAGTTGCACAGGTATGTCATACCTTGTGGTAGTCGTTGAGTAAAATTCAGGTTTGATATATTACAACTGTTCAGTATCTGCTGAGTTAAGGAGCCAATCTGCCAAATAGTGCCTGTATTCTTTTGTTACTGGCATTTTTCATTGGGAAAAAACAATCCACAATATTGTAGAAATCTGATATTCTCATAGCTTCGATTCATGGCTTTTCTTCTGGTATCTCATTAAAAGTATAGTGCATTTTAGTCAATTAAATGATGCATTGCAAGAAGGCATTTTACATAAAGTTTACTTAAGAGAAAAATATTTTTGCATATCATGAACAGCACCATCTGTGTACATTTTGAAAAAGAATGACTTGTTCGCTCTTATTGTTGCAGTCAAGGTTTTTAAATTTCACTGTAACTAAAAGAGGAGGAAGCTAATATATTAATTCTTTTCATGATCAGTTGTGAGAAGGCATTACACCTTAAATTGTTTTACCAAGCGCATCAGAGCAGGAAGGTAGAAGTAACATGAAAAAATAGTCGCCACATGCAGCTGATGTATAATTCATGCATCAATACAGCAGATGTGTTGTATAAAGTAATTAACTAATCGGAACAATCAGGAGACTGAGAGCAATCTCCAGATGCATCTGCTTGATGCGCAAAATGAAATCTGTCTGTCTTAAAGGAATGTTCTGCAGCAGAATGCAATCTTGTAATAATCCCTTTTCTCATCTATGTCTCAAATAGTTGCCCTAATCTAGAAGACTTGCCTCCTGAACAATGGTCTCACACAACAGTAAGAAATGCTCTGAAGGACTTACTGAAGGATATGAACCAGAGTTCATTGGCCAAGGAATGTCCCCTTTCACAGGTACTTAACATAACAGGCAGTAAATGGTGAAATGCTATGGGCAACATTGATTTGGAGGTTTCTGCTGCTGGAATCTTTTGCCAAAAAAGCAAATTTGCACGACCACTTCATCAGTTCTTAGAATTTGCTGAATTCATGTTAAATGAATTGTGAGTTATTGTATTCATTTTCCTTGGAATAATATCAAACTAATGTTTCACTGGTTTCACTGGCCTTATATCTTTGGACTTCATTATGGCAATTCCCTTAATAGAGAAATATGTAAAACAGTAGTTAAAGGACTCTTGATTTTGTCTGAGCTACTAGTAAGTTTGAATGTTGTGTTACACTAACCAAACTAGATAGAATGTTGTTGAAAATAAAATGTCATTCCAGTATTCCTGGAGATCTGGAAATCAGAGATGTGTTAAAATTAATCCAATAATATAAGAGCGCATTTGTATAATGTGCAGAACTGATTGCATCCATATCAGTTCTCACCTTGTAAAAAGTGGAAGTTAAAAGCTTCTGTTAGGTGATTGTTAAATAGATTATAAATCTATCTTTCTGCCTGACCATCAATTACATTTCAGAGTCACTGAATTCTTCAGTATGTGTATGTGAAACCTGTGTAAAGAGCTTTTTAAGGCTTGTGTTTACCACTTTGCCCTTTAGTGCTTGCGATTCCCTTGTTTTAATGTTTCTTCCCTGTGCTGAAATATTGCTTTGGTCAATCTCAATAATCACAATCTGATTTCTGTAAGTGGGCATTTGTTCTGTAGCCATTTTTATCCTTATTTTGCTGGAGTTTCCTATATTTAAGTATTATTTACACACAGTATGTCAAAAGATGACCTTATGTAGGGGAGCCTTTTTCTCAAGCATCTTACCAGAATTTAGGTATCAGGGAACAGTGAATAAACTGGCAACAGACTTGTCATAAAGATAAAAGAGGTTCCATACTGTTGGACCATCACGATTCACTATTGTCTCATGGCATGGTGAGCCACAACATGGGCAGAGTGGATGATAAAGTGTCTCCCACTGTAGATGGACACAGGAAAAACAGGACTTGTAAATACTGGTAAAATACCTTAAGAAACTCCCTCAAGTGATCACTTGAAGTGTTTAAAAACACATGTGATAATAGGCATATAATATATGAAATGGTTCCTATATTTTAACACAACAATCTTTACAACAGCCTTGTGAGATAAAACTGTACTTCTATTCATATACCATATGTTGAAACTGAGAGCTGTTGGTTCAAAGATGATTGAAGCAAACTAGTTAACTTGTGTCAGATGCAAGATTTGAATTGGGAATTTCCTGGTTTACAGCTCATCCTTTTATATGCTCAAATTTCTGAACAGTAGTTTATCTTTTGATAAACTACTGTTCAGCTCTTTCACTATAAAATGGTTTATTTGCATTTGAGCTGGAGGAATGTCTTAATTTTTGTCATGTTTAGGATTGTAGTCTTAACATGCATTGTTGGAAGCAAACCAAATTGGAATTAATATGTCTGGCTTCCAAGTAAATTTTGGCTCTGCAGGAATATAATATAGGTAAAATAAATTCTGTTACAAATAAATTCCAGATGTTGTGAACACAACTCTCAATCTTTTTTTGAAAAGCGTGTGTGTATATATATCTATTGTGTTTTGAGCTGCTATACAAGTACCTCAGAATAAATTCATGTATTATCTCATTTTAGATAGAACATTATTTTTAGACGTTCTTAAGCGTAGCGGAAACCTTTTGGGGGGTTTAGTTGTATAGTGATGAGGGTACTGGATAGAAGTTACTCAGTATTACCTTTAGCAGTTAGAAACATAAGCAGTATGTTTGCTGTACTTGCTTTGTGCAAGTATTTCTTGGATTTTTAGATATTTATATCTTGAAAAGCTAAGCAGTCTCATACAGTTCTTTGCTTAGATGGAGAATGCTTAGAAACCACATGTAAATTGACTTGAAATTTCTAAAGCAGGAGAGGGATGTAAGCATCCTTAAAATGTGCATGGATATATTCCTTTTGTATTGTATTTTCAGAATGCTCCAGTAGTTTTAAGGTATACAGCCTCATATTGTGTGTATGTTAGTTGGTGTGTTGAGTTCAGAAGCAAGTCCACTTTGGTTAGTGGTATTTTCTTGGAAATTTGTCAGATAAATTTCAGCTGTCAGTCTTTTGGCTTTATTTTATTGCTGGTGACTGGAAAAATATATCTTAAGATGCAGTGTTTTTCATTATCTTAAGATACAGTGGTTCCCATATTGTGGCATGGCATTATAATTTAGATGTAGCTGAGCCAGAGATATTTAAATGATGCTGTGGTAAATTGTAAGGTACACACCTACCTTAGCTTGTATCAGTGTCTAGTCTTCATAATACTCTCAGTATCAAAAGAAATAATGTGGAATGAAACACCATTTTACTTTCCTTATACAGTGGGCCCTTGGTATCTGCTGTGGTTTGGCTCCAGAATCCCCCGTAAGTACCAAAATCTGTGGATGCACAAGTCCCGTTATATACTACGGCACAATAAAATGATGCCCATTATATAAAATGGCAAAATTAAGATTTACCGTTAGGATTTTACAGAAATATTTTAAAGTCATGGCTGGTTGAATTTGCAGGCTTCAGGACATTCTGAATCTGGAAAACAATCTATTTTACAATAATTTTGATAAATCCATCTCTGTCATGTTTTTAGGTGAAAAAAGTCATTTATAGTCATTGGGGAAGGTTACATTCCAATTGGATGTTTTTTGGATATCACCACTATTGCTTAGGTATATAGTTGAAATAGGCATAGAGTGGTGCTGGAAAAAATGAATCATACCATGCATAGATACCATTGAAAGAGAACGTTTCTAAAACTGCACTTTTCTACAGAGGTTGTTAAGAAACCTGGCTACTTCCCCTCCAAAATATATTATTTCAGAATAAACATTAGGCATTATATAAATTCTAGGGTTTTAGGGCACATATTCATACAGCAATCAGATTTTGTAAGACTAACAGGCACAAGGCTTTTTTTTGTAAATAAAATATGACCGTCCATTTTGTTAAGGTTTTTTTTTTTGCAACATCTCACCTAAACTTGGATCATCTAAATCCTGTTATTTGTATTGCTTCATTTCTTGGAGTGGGGAATATTGTGTGCTTGTGTTGATAGTTTTCATTTTTTTAAATTTACGACATTTATATGCCGCCCTTCTCACCCCAAAGGGGACTCAGAGCGGCTTACAAGCCATATGTACATACAGCATACATATAAATACATATGTACATATAAATATACACATTGCTAATAGCTTGTTTTAACTAGAATTGTCTTGTTGTTTCAAGTGGAATGTAGTGTTGACTCAACACCAGTATAAATCCAATTGATTCTGTGGTTTTACTCTAGTTTAAACTAGAAGTTTGGTTTTCATCAGCAGTAGGAATCATGGAGTCCTCAAGGTGTATTGGATTGCAAGACGCAGCATCCCTCAGCATTGGATGTGCTGGTTAGAACTGCTAGGATCTGCAGTCCAAAGCGATCTGAAAGGCTGAATTATTTCCACCCCACATGAAGCCTATGCATTTATGATTATAATTTGGAGTGAAGGTGTAGTGATTTTGTTTGGTTCATGAGGTGAATGCCAGAGCTGTAATTTGCCTCTGCCATGCACATGCATTCTGAAACTGATATTTTATTTGGTCTAGTTTTTTTAAAAGGAGGAATGCTAATACCAGGACATTTTCTTTCTATTTTCTCCTTGAAATAACATCTTTTGGTTATATCATTCCACATCCACCTGAAATTATGGCTTTGGCATTTCTGCAAAAGAACTTATTGCCTTTGTGGCAGGCTGCTCCATAGTAACATATTCCACCCCATCTTGTTTCATTTGGAAACTGAAGTGCATGATAGTAGCTGTGCGCCCAGTCTTTGCTCAGCGTTTAGAGTTCGTTAGTGAGCTATGGAAGCATATTGTGGTGTTGTGGTTTGAATGTTGGACTAGGATGCTGGAGAATCTTGCTTGGCCATTGGAACCCTCTGAGGTGACCTTAGTCATGCCACACACTCCTAGACTTAAAGGATGGCAAAAGGCAAACTCACTTTGAACAGGTCTTGCTGAGATAGTCACCATACGTTGAAAAAAAACCCTGAAGGAATACAACTAAACAAAGATACACAGATCCTGAAAACTACATAGAAGAATCATGTATTTTATCTAATCTACAACCAAAATATATGAAACCAATGTTTGAAGGCAATTTGGAAACATGGGGTCATCAATAAGCAGATGATGCGCAATTTTCTCTCTCCATTGCTTCCAACATGGAAAAATAAGTAGGTGTCAGGAATCAGATCTTCCTTGACTCATTGCAGTAATGGGAAGAGGGTCAATAAATTGATATATTGAAAAGAGAATAGTGAATAGTTTCTCTATTTATCCAGTTGAGTGGTCTTCAGTGATCTTCAGTGATGTACTGCTGATCATTTACTGTTTGGAGCTACTTACTGACCAACATTGTTATTAGAGGCACCAATGGTTGGCAGCACACATGTATTTTTCAGTGAAACCCTGCTTTGAACAAGATATCCTGGCTACAATTATGCATGTTCTGGTGACATCAAACTTATATTTTTCTTATGCTAATATTGCCAGTTCTGGAGAAGTCAGGAAATGGCGGGGAAATTTATAAAAAGTCAGAAAAATGTGATTATGATATAATCGTGTGATTAGTTTTCTTCTTCTTTTGAGACGTTTCTGCAAGAGGACAGTCTGGGCTTGTGGCAATTGAAGTTAGAAAATCGACAATACAAGTATAATGTCCTGATCTACAGTCACTTGAGACAAGTTAATTTTAAAATGTTTATGGAATGATACTTATTATTAGCAAACAGAAATAAACAATCCTCAATGTTTGAGCATTATTTTATTATGCAGAAATTAACTGGATTCTAGCAACTGAGCAATTTGGCTGTTCTGAGTAAACGGAAACAATTCATTTGAAAGTGTTAGTATCTTAAAAGGAGTCAGAAAACACTAGATGGACTTGTACTCAAGTATTCTTACTAGCTAGCAAATAAAACCTGATCCTGAAACAAAAGAACTGTATTCTCAGCAATAATATTACATTGTATTCTTACTTTAAAAAATAGACAATTGAACTAGCTAATAAAAAGAAACTTATATTGAATGTATCTTTTTAGGAGAGGGTTGAAAACGAGGGTTTGGATTCAGTATTAGACACCATTTGGCATGTAGACGTCTTCCTTTTAAAAAATATTAGTTTACTTCATACTTTAAAAAGAAGTCAGAAATAATAAAAGAAAAAAGTTAAACCAGTTTTCAATATATGTGAAAAAGCAATACTTTTTAATTAATTCAGTAGCCTAATTAATAATGTTTCTTGCAGGCCACGTGACAGTCTTGGTCTGAAGCTGGTGGAAGTCTTCCATGACCATGTATGTTTTCAGACTTTGCACTGAAGTAGCCATGGTCTAAATCTTAAAAGCTTCACAAACATATGGCAAAATGTAAGATTTTGGGGACACAAACAAATACATTCAGGATAGCCATCCAAGCAGTCTAGCTCAGTCATGGGCTGATAATCCATACTGGAGCACTGGGCATCTAGCCAGCTGTATGCAACCTGTAAATTATCCACTGGAGCAGATTATTCCTTTTAGTACTACTCTTACCTGACATGAGGTTAAAGTAACTATAAAGCTTCCTACAGCCCTCATCTCACCTGCAGTGTAGATACAGCATACAATTCTGTGTGCGAAAGCCATGCATTTAATAGGAATGATAAACAGGAGATGGAGATTTTTGTCTTTCTCTCTGAGATAAATTCATTGCATTGAAAATGTCATTTTAAAAAAGATAGAAAATACATCAACACAGTGTAATTTTTAATCCAATTTCAAAATATGTGCTTCATGATAATGCATAATGTTCAACAAAGCTTGCATTGAAGATTGCATTTACTGCTTTTTAATAATTATTTTTAAAAACTTTATTATTGGTTTAAAAACCTGAATTTATTTTTAATTATTTGTCAGAGAAATTAACAAAAAGTATGCAAAAATGTCAGTGTACACTGGAGTGCAGATTGGTTAGTTGCAGATATACGTTGTTACACAATTGCTTTGCCAATTGCACACTGGCTGTGGGTCCACTTCGATTGTTTTGTGCTGAAGGGACCAGACTTGATTGCCTTTTCCCACAAAGACATCCTCTGTATTTACATGAAATTCACTATCAAGGGAGATCTCAAAGGTGGCTACTAAAGACAGAGGATTCTCAGTGACATTGTACTCTTGGAATGTCCTTCCCAAAGAACCTTGTTTGGTGGCCAATTTACTTTCTTTGTGACTTTACTCTCCTGGGTGTTTTTGAGGAGCTTATGGCAACTTTAATTCTTCTTGTGTGGTGGGGGTGACTCCCCAGGTTTTGACAACCAACTGTTTTGGTTCTGTAGATTTGTCTTTGCTATTAAGTATTCTACGTGGTACTTTTATTTTAAACAATGTTTATATATACCACACAGAACCTTGGTTATAGGACAGCATAGATGTGCCATAAACAAATTTTACAGGATAGGAGTATCTCTCTTTGTCGTTTTGTAGCAGACATGTACACACTTGTCATGGCAGATATTGGAAGTTGGCACTTTTGGGCAGCTGCCAAGGCCAACATTCCTGCACAGGGCACACTGCCAAGCCCTTAGATTTTCATAATCCTGAGTTTTTCCTGTCACTTCCTCTGAGCATAGAAGCAATGACGGATGTGACGAGATAAAGCAGCATCCCCCTTATTTACCTCACTTTCATCTTTGAAAAGATTGCAGAGAAAAAAAAATAATACAAAAATGCAGCTTCCCTGTTACTTAAAGGCACACAGTAATATTTTTTGTTTTTGTACTATGGAGAATGCTCAAATATGTGAATGCAGGAACTCGATCAACATTAGTTGTCACAAAGCGTGGCAATTGTGATATTTGGAAAATGAAAAGATGTCTGATTCCATTTGGACCCTGCTTAATAAATGTCTAATAGGATAGTGCTACATAAAGTTAATTTCTCTTCCCACTTCATTGACCTGTGAAAAAAAAATGAAGTAATACAGCTTATCTTCCCTCCCCCTCTGCCCTGTTATAGGATCTTTATTTACCAGACCATTAGATAACACTTGCCTGAGGGCTGGAACAGGTAATAGCGTATTCTGTTGTCAGACAGGCCTAAGACCTTGCGTTTCACATCCCTTAAAGCTTTTAAAGGAGATACTTAATTTCATTATCAAAATCAGATTGTTTTCCAGAGCAACAACATACACCACTGCCTCCAGCTCTATAATGTTCTGTGATATCATTAGATTACAATGCATGTTTATGCACAATGGGGCTTTTTCTCATCACTTTTGTACATGCTTATATGTTTCAGAATTTTCCCCTACCTTCCTATTCTCCCGCAGTTTTCCCCTTTATGGAAGAACAGACTAGATTGTTAGTATGTTCTAAGTTTCTCTTATTTTAGAATTATTCTCTAAAAGTATAATTCAGTCAATGTAAATGAAGATTATGTCCTTCACAAATAAGGATTGCTGGTTCATTTGCAGTCAGTGCTTACAATGATGGCATCTGAGTTTTCAATTGGAATGTGAACATAACAGACTATTTACAAAGTGAGTGCGAACTCTTTATTTCCCTTAAATGTAACCTATTTGTTCCCAGAGACAATGAGTATTCAACATTTCTAAGAACAGAGTATCTATATTTTAAAGCAGATCCTTTTACTGTTGTCTTTTGTCTCTTAATCTGTTTCACCAAAGAAGGGGAGTAGAAATCAATGACAGGGAAAGGTGTTTTTCAAGCTTGATCTTTCTGAATTTTCATGAAAAATTATCAGAAATCGTGATTTTTTTGTCAGAATTATTATAGCTTGGAGAAAATAAGCTAAACATGGGGCATATATAGAGTGGCATGTCTGTAATGTGATGCATCTACTTCCAGTCTGTGGAATAGAATCTTGTAGCGAATAATCAGGTAGAGAATCATGTAAGACAGCAGCATGCTTAAACTGAACCAAAGTCCTATCTAGTCTAGCATTCTGTTCATGAAGTATCCGACCAAATGTTTCTAGGAAGTCCATAAGAACATTAGTACATTACTACCCACTCCTATTTTCCAGTAAATGGTGCATAGTGATGTAGAGCCTCTGATACTGAATACAACAGGTAGCCAACATGATTAGTAATTTTCCAACAATGTCTATTAAGTTAGATTCCCTCTATTCAAATTACATCCTACAGTCTTAAATAGCAAAACTTTGGATACAAGACAGGAATAGGAAAGGAAATGTGTCAAACGTATTAAACAATCTAACCAACACAAGATTGGTTTATTATTGCTTTTCAGTAGCATTCCAGCTATTTTATCTTCATGCCTTCTACTTTTCTTGTCTTTTACCTTGAATAATTTGGTAACTACTGGTTACAAAACTAGAATTAGAGAAATCCGAGAGATAATACCTTAAATAATATCTCCTTTGTTTGGATTTGGAATTATTTGGATTAGAACACATTTAGACACATTATTAAAACAAAAGTAATGACCGCAGATGATTTGCATAGCTTAAAAGTAGATGATGAAGACATTGAAATAGTTTCTTTCAGTAGCCTCCTGTGGTACAGTATTGGTCTCTAAGATTTAGGAACTCATGACCTTGAGAACACCTGGATATAGTCAACCTATATCACTAAATTCAACAAAGTGACCCCAGTGCAGCGGTTTCACATCCCATGTTAGAAAATAAAAACCTTTTTTTAACTTTTAAAGCACTGAGGTGGCTTTTTAAGGATCAGAAGTTAAAGTTATTTTTGATCCTGGTTTGGGTTTTGGGTGTGTCATCTGTTGCAGGAGGGGTAATACAAAACCTTAGGCCTCAGTTCAGGTTTTGGTAGGTTTAGCATAATAAAATCTACGCAAATGTATTGCAAACAACCGACTCACAAAAGACCCATAGTTAAGAACAGGGTGAGACAAATATATCTCTAGGAAGGGAAATTCACTCCCAAAAAGAGTTTTCATGGGGAAAAGCTTTCTGAACTGAAGCTTTATCAGCAATCCTTGTGTCCACAACAAGCTAATTTTTCCAAAATCAAATTATTACAGGGACTGAAATCTTCTGAACAGAGATACAGACAGCAAAACAAACACCACATAAGAACAAACCTATTGTGACCGTAATTTTGGGGCTGACACTATATAATATATGCATGTACCAGAATTTTTATTAATCATCTGCTTAATACTGTTGCTGATACTTGTTTTTAATTTATAATACTTTGTTTCCATTATATGTGGGAACTTGAAAATAATACTTGACAATGTTTTCACAGCTTTGTGGTCTAGCTAGCTGGAGGATGGCAGCCATCAATTTTAGCCTAAGTAAACAATAAAAAAGAAACCGTTTTAGCCTAACTAAACCATAAACTAGGAAGGTGGCTTAAACATATATTAGGTTTCACTCAGATTTGGAGGAATATAATCTTATAGTGAAGGCGCTGTGTACATTATATAGTAGACATTAAGAAGCTGTAAAAGGTTCAGTTTCAATGTAAAGTTAACTGTCTTAGTGACAATAATACTACCATATTTAGCTACACATACCTGAACAACAGCAAATACTGATTGATTTCCTGTGATGTATGACCTGCAGTGGCATATAACTTCAGATCAACAAAGGATATCTTACATATATAACTATATTTCTCATAGACCACATGCCATTGAAATGTTTGCTCCTAATGTACTCATAATTATGTCATTTTTTGCAAACCAGAAGCCATATTTGAGATGTGCACTCAATTCCCCTGACTACTCTGGAGTAATCTCATACCTTCCTCTTTATTTGTCATACAGCATTATTCTCCTAGGTAAGCCTAATTGAGAGCAGTAGTAATCCTGGATAGCTCATTCCTAGGTACTGAGTATAGGATTGCAGCCTCCATCACAGTTTAGTATTCATAGGTAAGCTAACACAACTTCCCTTTTAACTTCATTTGGAAACTAGAGTTTGAAATAAATTTTCTAGCTAGTTTAAGCAGAAGGGGATTGAGCTTTTTGAGTCCACATTTTGCAAATAGCAGGAATCATCAAGAGTTTATTATTTCATTGAGTAAGAATTTCTTTTAGATATTGCATTAAATCGACTTATTTGACAATTCTGAATACAGTGTTAACATAAATGTAAATGTAAAAAGCATATCAGAAAGTTCAGTCCACTTTAAAACTGCCTTTTTTAATTTAGGAGAGGATAGCATATGTGATTGGAAGTCCTTTGTGGTTGGAAATACATCAGGGTTAAATTGGTCAAGTGCATGCAGTTAGATACCATACCATTTGTTGGACCTACGTAATTTATACTGTGTTAGAGACCTTTACTGCTTCTTAACATTGCACCTTTTCATTTCATATTTATATAAATGAACCCTCCGTTAATTTAATAGAGGGTTCATAGGCTAAGTAAGTATTTCCATTTTGATGGAAGGATTTATTGTAATATTGTCAATACTGTAAAAAACATAAGAGGGAACATAAACATGAGAGCTTTTTGTTGCTATGTTGTCTAGTCAGAAAGTTCATTGCCATTGAAGTAAAACAAGCTCTGACTATGAGATGTTTTTAAATCTTTTCTTTGAAGTTATTTGTTTATTCTTTCATATAAATCTTTTGAGTATTGTATATATGTAAGTTAATGTAAGCTTCATTAGAAATGTAAATCGCTATAGTTATTTAAGTGAAAGATGTCACAGAATTTTAAAAGACTCAGTAAAGTATTAATTCTGGAGCCAAGGGCATGAATTGTTTGTATAAATATATATCAAAAACATCAGGCCAAAATATCAGGCTATATTCAGTCCCAATTTTCCTTATTGTCAGAAGCTTGGGATTATATCCTACCAGTGCTGCTTCTCATTAGGCATGAAACATACAGAAATTACAGCACTCTTGCATTTCATATTTCTTCCATTAACAAAAGCATAGCCACTACATACCACTATAAGAATGGCTAAGTTATTCAGTTATTATGTATGTAGACACACAGCCACACACTCAGAAGGCCAAAGCCAACAATTAGAAAAAGTTAAGCATACGATATCCAGTGAGATATAGTGCCTAAGGTGCTAGACTGGGATTTGGCATATTCTTGTTCTATGAAATGCCAAGGAGCTTAATATGAACTCACAAGAAAAAAAGGTAAGATACAAATGTAAACTGTAATAAAAAGGAGAAGTATCATGACTAAGTTAACGACCCATTGATTCCCAAGAGACATATTAGTCATACAGGCATGTAGCTGGGGGGGGGGAGGCTTGAGGGGCTTCAGCCCCCCCCCCCCAATTCTCAGGGTGGTCCGCGAGAAGGCCTTTTTGGTACATTATTTAAACTGTTATGTGTATTCATATCATGATCTGATCACCATACTCAATATGCATGGGGGTATTGGGATAATGATACAAAAGGTTTGCTAGGGTAGATCCTATCTCAGACTCAGCCCCGAATCAAACTAACACACCCCCCAAATTAAAATCCATACTACGGCCCTGAGTCATAACTAACTTGTCTCTCAAATTTCAATGGCAGTAGTTTAATCTGAAATCAGTTTGTGGCTTTCTTGCAATCTGAATTATGCAAATTGTACAAAAATATTGTTCCGATTTTGCTTTTGGAAGCATTCAATTTTAAGAGAACACAATCTGATTATAATACATGTATATGGAGAAGAACCAGACAATAAAAGTGAAGCCATTATAAATCATTACAAATAACATTAGAATAAAGGATTATTTAGTAAAACTTTACACAAAATAAACTGTGAGGTCCAGAGGCACTGCAATATTTTAACGGCTCTTAGGTGGTGTGTACTCTGGGGCCCTTCTTGCACTACCCTTGCTTCATTAGTAATTATTACTATAAAATTATTGACTGATAGAGCCACGTGTCTCCTACACTTCCCACTACTGTCTCGCTTGGGTGAGGGGTTCTGCTGTACTCCTGTCCATCTGGCTAGATATAGTACTGATCCTGGACAACATATACTGCAGTTAGTAACAGTTTAATTTCAAGCTTTTTATCATTTTGATTAAATTGTCTCTAGATGTACTACTATGTATATGTACTGCTGACATTCTCACTCTTGGGGTAGAAGGGAACAATGTAAATTAAAATGGTACATAGCTGCAATCTAAGGCAGTGATTTTCAACTTTTTTTGAGCTGCGACACATTTTTTACATTTACAAAATCCTGGGGCACACCACCAACCAAAATGACACACTAACACAGTAATACACATAGTTAATATGTTTTTAAATGTATGTATACACTCAGTGTGAAACCTGGGCCTGTTTCGATGAACACAAAATAGATATCCTGGCAGGAATGGTAGAAAGACGCACACTCATATTAGGGCCTTCATCTGTGTCATAATTTTGTCCAGGGCCCTGTTCGGCATTTGCATTTTTCCTTCTCAAAAACTTCTCCATGGACTTCCGGCCCGGCGAAGATGGCGGCAGGACGGGCACTCTGAGGGCTCCTTAGAGTGCCGCCTGCTCTTTTGGCCGGAGGGCGATCTGCGCCCTCTCACCCAGCGGACAGAAGGGTCCAGGGGGAGCGTGAAGCCAACGGGCGAGATCCGGCGGCCCCAGAGGTCTCCCCCTCCTCAAGAGGAGGAGATCGAGCGGGCCCGGACCTCCTTGGCGCGGCGAGCGAGCCGGGAGCAGGGAGCGGGCGGCGACCCACACTTACTGCCGGCCCAGCTGGGCCTCCCCCCCTCCCCACCCCAAGCAGAGGGCAGGAGGAGAGGAAGAGACAAGACCAGAGGAGGCTGTAAGTGCAGGGAGCGACAACCCACAGACCAACGGGGAGACCCCATTGAAAACAGGGGGAGGGGCACGAACGAGCGGCGGGGTCCCCATCAGCCCCCACGGAAGCCCTCACGTAACGGGGATCGTGCCCCCAACAAAAGGGAAGCAAACATCCAGGGGGGGGGGAAGGCCTCACAGAGAGGCAGCCGGTCGTCCCTGGCAGGGACAGACCAAAAGGGAGGAAAAGATCCAGTGGGCACCAAAATGGCGGACAAATCCTCTTAGCCCAAGAAACAAGGAAGAAGAAGAGCCTTTTTGGCGGGAGTGCCATCTTGGAAAAGGGGAAAGTCCCATCTACAATAGATAAGCAGGGGTCAGGGAAATAGAGCATGTCAGCACTAAAGGATTTGAACACAGGAGCAAAAGAACAGGAGAGAATGCAAGGAAGGAGAATAGACAACGAAGAAGTAACCTTAAAGGACATCCTCAAAGCACTACGAAAACTAGGAGAAGCACAAGATGGGTGCCTTCGGAAGATTGAAATAGGGAGGTCCAGACAAGAAAAACAATTCAAAGCGTTCCAGGACCAATTCCAAAATGTAAGGGTAGAACCAATACAAAAGGAGATTCCTACAAAGCCAGAGCCGAGAAACATCTCTGAGGGTGGAAAAGTAGTACTCCAGGACAAGGGAAAAAATACAGCTTCACAGGAAAGTTTGGAGAAGGGAGTGGAGGAGGTTACCAGGCAGCAAGTAGGGTCAGAGGAAAGAGACTTTGATTCTAAAACCTATGTAGAAGCTCCACTGGAAGTTACAAGACTGACTACTAAGAACCCCGAGGTCTATGCTCCTCAAAAAGGAGAAGAAGAAAGGAGCCAAGAGGTTGTTACAGTACCTAAAAGCCCTACCCGATATGCGGACAAGAATAGGGAAAAAAAGACTGGGGTACAATCCAATAAAAAGAGAAGCTGGATGAGGGTAGTACAACAAAGAAGGAAGAAAATCGTAAAGGCAAGTTGCCCTTACCTTCCAAGGAGGGTCACACATGATAGCCTTTCGAGCTGTGAGACCCCAGAGGTGGACGATGAAAGTCTAGAAGCTCACAAAGAGAACGGCTAGGAAGGGGGCCAAGGAAAACGAAAGGGACAGATACAGCGGCATTAAAGGGCACGGAACGGACAATGGTCACGGCTTCTCTCACCAAAAATCTGAAGGTTTTTTTTAATAGCCAGGAGACAGAACCCCGGGGAGCGATGCGACAGGCGAAGCGAACCCCTCAACCAGGCGGGATCAGGAGGGACCCAGCAGGAGACCAAAGAAATAACAACCAAGAAAGGAGAAGACCCTTCCAGAAACTCAGAGACAATATTAGAAGAGAAAAGTCATTGCCCCTCCTAGAGACTGCCCCCACCCCCCCCTCTTCTTTCCCACCCCCATACCTCCCCGGTTGCTTCTCTCCACGCCACCCGCCTTCCCCCTGATCCCTTGCATGCCCTGGTGGTACTCCGCCACCCCCCACCTTCCTTCCCCTCCCCAGTCTCCTCCCCAGATCCCCATGCCCTCCTTAACCCCACCTCCTCTTCCTCCCCGCAGGCCCACACTCCCCAACAAGTGTAAAAACCTCAATAAAATTATTTTTTTGAAAAAAAACTTCTCCATCACTGTTACTTGCTTGTCTTGCTGTGATCCCAAATTGATGCGCAGCTGCAGCACTAACTCTAACTTTGTTTACTTAGCCGTGTCTGAGCGAATCCAAGATGGCGCGACCATAGCATTCTCGCGTCACTTCTTATGTGACACGAGAGTGCTATGGTTCCATTTCTTAAAGGGACAGATGCGCCTTATAGTTTATATATGAATGAAGTTCGAACATAATTTCCCACAGAACACCTGATGATTTCTCACGGCACACTAGTGTTCTGCGGCACACTGGTTGAAAATCACTGATCTAAGGTATCAATACAACATTTTGCTTCCAGATCCTAGGTCATAGCTGCAGCCTCTCAGGTGTGTTTTAGTCCTTACTAGTATTAACACCTTGGCCTTTACCTGATAATCTGCATCAAGTGACACCACTGGCGTAGTTATACAATACTGTACATTTAAAAATAGATGCGGTTTGTTGGTATAGTAAGTCAGCAATTGTTAACTGCATTGTTCCAATGGATGTGTATAAAACCCATCTTACATATCAAAATAATATGAGAAAATTAGAATTGTATTCCAGTGCTGGTTCTTTTTTTCAGCACAAGTGTCTGGTATGTTTTTTTCTTTTAAAAGCAAAGCGTTTGGACACTTATGAAATACAAATATTCTCACTTTTTAAAAAAGAAACAGTTCGATATTTGGGCTTTCAGTTCCAATGTGACTCTCCAAGCAAGGGGTGTGATCAAGGGAAGACAGCAGAAGTAGTTATTGTTTTCCCCTCGTAATAGGGCTGTTTGTGTGAGGCAATTAATAAAAATCAAACCCATCTCTGTGAGGCACAGAGACCAAGAAGAACAGATACATCAGCCAGAAGAGTCTCCGTAATTGTCATCAAAGAATTATGGAAATTATCAATTGCTAAAGTAAAACATCCATCCTTGGGCACTGTCAATAAACAGTTGAGATCTCTGGAAGACACTGACTACTGCCTAGTCATAAAGTACATCTCATATACACATATACACAATTGAATTTAAAAACACAGATACATAGGAAATGATACACACATTTACATCCATATCTACATGCATACACACACACACACACACACAGGTACATTTATGTTTACATGCAGAGATATTTTTAAAGACTCCAAAAGTCCTTGTATGTCTTAACACTAGATATTGTGCTGTGAGTATAGGAAAGGGGAAATGTTCTTAAGCATGGTTGAAGAGGTAGAAAGTGAGATCAGTCTGGATTCTGGAAGATAGGAAACAACAAGCTCTCTGACTTGCCAGATCCATACTTCCGGTTGAAAAAATAATGATGATATTTATTGGAATTAATCCATTTATTTGAATTGTTTTCTGTAATTTCCTAACAATGAGTCAGTCTGTAACATAGAATAGTAAAAAAAAACTAGTAAACTATTTTAAGGATTTAATCCTGGGCATATAAGAATTATTTCCACTCTATATTGAAAAAAATAACACTGAAAATAAGGACTTCAAAATGAAAAGATTATTAAAAAATATACTATCTTTATATAGCTTCTTTCTAAGCTCAAGCAGCAATGTATTAAAAACAGGACTGAAGAATTTGTTTTGATGAGGCCAGCAGATGCTCCATACTGAATTTGGTTCTGCTTCTGTGCTGCTTATGATACTATTTACATCATTTACTAGATTGTTTGTACACTGGCGCTGATATGATAGATGACTGTGTCTTAGAATGCTGTGGATCTGACAAGAAAGAAGGAAAGCTTTGATTTAATGCTGAGCAGTATCCAAGATTTGCCAAAGATTGCTTGGAAGCAGTAAAATACATATGTGAATGAAATTGATATTTCCTACCTTCAGCACTGAATTTCAGTAGGGATAATTAACAAATAAACAGAAGAATTAGTAAAAGGGCTTGAGCCAGGAAGGTTAAATGTCATAATGAAAGGGGGGGGGGGGGTTTAAAGCAGGCAACCCAGGCAACAGGTTTAACAAGTTAGATTAGATGAATTTGTGAACAACTCTGGAAGAGGAAACTCTATCACTAAAGAAGATGTAGAAGACAAGAAAACATCCTTAGTTTAAAACAATAATAACCTTTTTGGCCTGAGGACTGGTAAAAGCTCTGCTTTAACTCTGGTCAGTGTCTGAAGGAGGTAGAACAATCCCTTTTTCTGACATACCTCATTATGCATTTTGGAGTTATCACTCCAAAATGTTATATTTACAAGATTTAAAATAGACAGGAGTGGAACAGTGGATCAGTGAGCTGATTCATATATAAGCAACTTCCTATGTTTCTAATTTTATTGAGCCTGCCATGGAGATTTGAAAAATAGCCTCTGTCCATATGTAGATCGTATATATTAATTGACTAATGGATTCATTTAAACTTAAAGAGATGAGGAAAGAAAATGATCAGGAGGCAAAGTAGATAAGTTGGCTTCGTTTGCTCCATGCCTTTCATGTTAGCAAAGATGAAATATTTGAAAGTGGAGCTTTTGGAAGCCGCTGTTTCAGGATGCTCCAGGCACCTTGAGATAATGACTTTACTGGAGGTTTCTTCATTCACCCTTCATGTCCCCCAATGAGACTGAGGGATCATAATAGACTAGGTGATGTTGTAAAGAAGACCATTTATTTTACAGTTGGTTAATATTGAAAGGTTAGTTTTTGCCCTAAGACAATTGTGTGGGGCATAGCTTCAAGTGTTTTTCATACTTTTCGTGTCAGCTCTTCTGGCAGGAAAAGTATGGGGCAAATGCAGACTTTGGGAATTGCTTGGGGTGGTGTCAATTAAACCAGCTTCTCCCTGTATTTGCCTTTTTCTAAGTGGCAGGGTTTGAGCAACAGACTTTCAGCCAGGGCATCAGACCTGTTGAGAAGTGCTAGTCTGCTAGTTCTAGAGCAGAGATTTTGGGGCAACATTTCTTCAAAAATTAGACATCTTGGCTAAAGGAGGAAGATTTAAAAATATGAACTATGAAAAGATAAATTTCAATTTTTAAAGATTCAGATAATTGTAATGTCAGTACAATGTGAGTAAAATTATTACGGATTAGGAAGAATGTGTATTGCAGAACTCTGGAAGTTTGCAGAAGGCTGTGCATATTTTATGCTTCCTATATAAGTGTGCTCAATGAGATTTTGTATGGTTTTAGTTTATATGGCATATATATATGAAAGCATTTTCTGCTAGGGGATGGGTACCCATAACTGCTACACTGTGTAGAGGTGCTTGAACATGCCTGACAACTTTTCCATGAGTGTAGATTTAACAAGAAGAGACATTTAGCATCAATAACATATATGGTATCATAATACCTACCAAATTACTAATAAGGTTGTCCTAGAGCAAATAAAGCCTGAATTCCTTTTAGAAGCAGAATGATCAAACTGAATCTATCACATTTTGACATACTATGGGGTGACATGACCCATTAGAAATTATTGGTTGGGTGTAAGAAAAATAGGAAAAAAGGGAAGACTGCAATGTAGGTAGATAGACTCAATGAATAAAGCCACAGGCCTGAGTATTCAAGATATGGGCAGGGCTGCTGATAACAGGGTCTCTTTGAAGTCTCTCATTCATATAGTTGCCATAAGTGGAAGCTGACTTGATGGTAGTTAACAACAATGCCATCAATAGAGATGAATCTTATCTTAAATAGACTCTCAAAATGTGATGGTGGTATTCCCTCTTGTTTAGAGTCCCACAGAATTTGCTGTGGACCCAATTTTGTCAGAGGAAGTGAATTCTGTACTCTGAAGCCGGTTAAACATGGTGGAGCACAAAATCCTGGAAACACCCCTCCCCCTTTTCGGTAGCTATTGGATCTTAGTCCAGGGCCTTTAGCTGCTTTGTCCTTCTATGAACTCTGAGACATGTGCTGTCTTTTTCTTTTGTCACTGCCTACCCAGATGCATATCAGATGATGACATCCCTACTCCTAGTCTATTTTAAGTGTGATTGACATAGTGATGTGCCGACCATAGTGTCCTCAAGGCTCCTCAAAGAGACATACAAAGGCTTTAAAAATACCTTAAATAATATGTCCAGTTCATGGCAGTCTTATATCACTTCAGTAACATTTATAAAGGGAAACAACATTGTGTATCTGATGTGCAAGTTAGACCACCTCCGGATAAGGAAAAAAATCGACAAGTGTCTCAGATTTTGTTCCTGTACAAATAGCCACACAACATGTTTCTACACCCCAAAATATTTCTTAGGGACTCCCTGCTGAGATTAAATGTAACCCAATATTTTCTGAAATAAATTGTGCCTTCTATAAATTATTGTATTCTTCTGGAACGAGCTGTGATGACCACTGCCGATAAAAAACATAGTTTCCACTCAACAGAGATCAAAGAGAATGTTTGTACCAAAAATATTCTGATGCTAAGTTAAGGTAATATTGCTATAATATTTTAACACTTCAGTTATATTTCCTGAATTATAATAAAGAAGACTCCATAGAAATTGCTACAAATACTTTTCTAAAACATTACCTGAATCTAATTGTCACATGTGAGAAGGGACAGAGTATGCAAAGGAGGTTGAGGGAAGGAAATCTGGTCAAGAAAGAGTTTGGATATAAACCAAGGCATATGCATGTAAAATCAAAACTAAAAGAACCTGGAAAGTCTCTACTTCCAGAGTCCCTTTTTTGCCCCTTTGCCTGACCATTGTATCAAGGTGAAGGCTGTAATAGATTTTAAAAACAATATGGGGCAATATTATTCAGGCACATATACATTTCATAGCCTGAATAATATATTACATTTTTAATTAAAAAAATACAGTGTAACTTCAAGTTGTTGAACTAAATATAGATACAAATAGAGTTATATACTGCATATAGTATGTGCACTATAAAGAATGTCAAGTTTATTTTCAAAAGTATGTAGGAAGATGAAGAAATCTTGATAAATTGCTTCTTTTTGACAAGGCAAGCTGTCCCAGCATGTTGAGAAAGCCTGTCAAGAGTTAATTCCCCCCCCACACACACACACACAAGAATTCTTGCTTCTGCTGTATGAAGGGCAGAAGCACTTTTTGTTGTTGTCACACTTTGTGCAAAATGTGTCTGCAAGGGTAGTTAAACTCCTACATGGGTTTTCATCAAGTAGGGAACCATTCAGACTTTTGCTAGACTTTGTTCAGACAGATAGCTAAACCAGTAAGTCAAATTGATGACAGCACATTTTATTTATCTTAATTGGCAAACAATTTAGGGAGATCTCTTTCACATGAGGCAGTGGATCATTTCCCCCCCTGAAACCGAGGATTTCCCCAACACAGTTTCTGTCCTTCCTATTGTAAAACATGATGGAGGATTGCCACGTTAAATAATGTCTTTGTTGTTAGTCAATTTTTGTGTACAGAATTTCTTTACTAATGGCCACAGGCTTTTAATGGTGTTAAATTTAAATTTATGTTCTAACCTAATGTAAACACTGCATTGATATGGATGGATGATTGTAGGGTGGGATTCCATACTGGTTGCTTGTGTGTGTGTGTGTGTGTGTGTGTGTGTGGAGACTTGAGTAACAGCAAGTCACTTCTGGTGTGAGAGAATTGACTGTCTGCAAGGACATTGCCCAGGGGATACCTGGATGTTTTTCCATCCTGTGGGAGGCTTCTTTCATGTCTTATGGTTGCTGACCATAAATAATGATTTAATGATTTGCTAAAAGCATATTTTGAGAAAATGGGTGAACTTGTTATTATTAGAGTTCAACTGAAATTGAAACATTTTTCATTTGAAAAAAGTCTGTTCTTTCATAAGTGTCCCCTACCATGATTTGCGGGAATAGTATGAAGGGGGGGGGGGGGTATGGAATTTATGGGGTCATTGTTAATTTACAAGCAATTTGAAGGCACATACACACTAAGTATAGCAAAGAAATTATGCATAAGACTGATGTTTCAGAAGTAATGGTTGAAACCTCCTTTAATTGTATAGACCTATATATTCTTTTATCCAATGAGAGTAAAACCTGGTGATTATCTATTGTCAGATTGTTCAATAATATTAAGAACATTCTCTATGCATCTTTCATTCCATTTGTGATTAGTGGCTTAAACACATGCCTCTCTAAACTTTATTTGAAGTTGGCATCAGAAACATGCTGGTTTGAATATTTGATAAGAATATGAATACACAGTTAATGCTTGTACCTTCTCATTACTTTTCTGAAGATGTAGGCCAGGGGTGCTCATTAGGTAGATCGTGATCTACTGGTAGATCTCGAAGGGCGTCCTGGTAGATCCCAGGCAGATCACAGGCACAGTGTGTATGGCTCCCATGCCATTTGTGAGGAATGCTCAGGGGCTTATTATACTCACATTTAGTTGAATTCAGTCTTAAAATATATTATATGGCTCTCACTGAAATAAATTCCCTAATAGTTTGCTTTTATGGCTCTCTGAGTAGTGGATAGGTAGATCTTTGGGACTTGGTTATTTTATAAGTAGCTCGCATGCTGGAAAAGTGTGAGCACCCCTGATGTAGGCTATCTTGATAAGAATAAAGCATGTATCCTGCAACCTGACCAAACACTGAAAGAAATCACTATTAACTATATGTTGCATCTAAATTGGTAAACTATTCTTAATGGCTTCAAAACAAGCCAATGAATTAAACAGTGTTTTAATTCATGACTTTTGTAGAAGGTCTTGCCCAGTTCGGATGGGATGGGAAACTAAAGCCAATGAGTAACTTCTACAGCAGTACCATAGCCAGGATTTTGATTTGGGGTGTGTGTGTGGGGGGTGAGTTTGATTAGGGGGGGGGGTGAGTCTGAGTGAGAGAGAATCTACCCTAGCAAACCTTTTGTATCGTTATCCCAATACCCCCATGCATATGGGATATATTGAGCATGGTGATCAGATCATGATATGAATAAACATAACAGTTTAAATAAAACTCTAGCCGCTCCCCCCCCCCCCCTGGGGCTACATGCCTGTTCTACAGAGAATCCTAGAGTCTGTTTATGAAAACAGGAGGCTCATTCATATATTGCTTGTTTTGAGTGCAACCCGTTAATTAATATTGGCTCTCCAATATATTTATTTATTTATTTACAGCATTTATATTTCGCCCTTCTCACCCCACAGGGGACTCAGGGCGGATTACAATGTACACATATATGGCAAACATTCAATGCCATAAATACACAACAGATATAGACAGAAAACCAGAGGCTATTTAACATTAGACCTTCTGGCCACCAGGGGAGCTGTTGCTTCACTATCCATCTGCGACACTGATGAAGTACTTTCCGAATTCCTTGCATGCTTTTGCTGGAGATTTTTATGGCCTCGTAAATTTTGTTAAATTGGCCTCCCCACACATAGGTGGTACCTAAATTTCCTACTTGACAGATGCAACTGTATTTCGGGTTGCAAAGGTCGACAACAAGCTACACAAAATTGGCCGGAAGCTCACTCCGACCCGGGCTGGCTTTGAACTCATTACCTTTTGGTCAATAGTGATCTTTAATGCAGCTGACACCCAGCCAGCTGCGCCACAGTCCCGGTGTAGAGACTAATGTAGAGACTAATTCTGGTATCAAAAGTAGTAGTGTGCAAAATGATATTTACTCCAGTTGGGAAAATATACAGAAATCATAGAACAGCTTTTAAAAGTTCATTTAGGGAAGAAAAAAAAGGTTCTAGTGGTTGCCAGATTGTTCAGCAAATGTCCCTTTTATTGAGAATTATAAAAATAAGGTGCTGCTTAACACTGCTGTGTCATTAATATGATACATTAAAAGGTTACTGTCAAGATAACGTTTCATTTCTGTAAATTGACTATAAGGGTTTATGGGCAGTGCTCTTTATACTCTGCTCAGAAGATAAGGTCTCTTTTAACTTGCCTCTTGACAAAATCATTATGTTGTTACAAGCCCTCTCATGAAATGTGTGATTAATGTTAAAGCATAAATAAATCCAAATCTGAATATAAAAAGGAAATTAGACTAGGTCTGCTTATAGGAAATCTGATTTGACAGGTAGTCACTACCGTATATCCAAGCTGACTGTTTGGCTTAGTGTAAAATTAGCCTTGTTTGATTCTTCCCCAACTTTCACCCAAACCATTCTTTCTGTTCAGTAAAGAGAAAAAAAATATTAGTAGCTATAATCACTTAGCATTCATAATCCAAACACCCTGTTTAGGGTTACTTGTGATATCTCAATTAAAAAAAAGAAGTTTTAATCTCTTAGAAATGTGTTTCAATATACAGATAGGAAAAAGAAGAGTCAGTCTTCATAAATTCTGTGTGTGAGAAGGAATTGCCCATCTTGCACACTCCTGCTTGCCCTCTATAACAGTTTTTGACATCTGTCTTTATAGCATTTAAGAATAGAGAGACTTTGTTAAAAGAATCATTTTTTCATAGCAGTCACCAGTTTAGTTTTTCTTTACCTGTATTATGAAAGCAGATGGTCTGCATGTCTTTTGAATATTTATAACTATCAGAAACAATCTCTTGCTATTCACCCTTAGGCTTATGAGATGTCAGAACTGTTCTAGTTGGGGGGAAATCATCTTGGGTGTTTACAGAAAGAGGATTACATTAAGCTGAAATGACTATACATTTTCCAGTTTAATATTTGTCCATCAGCTGTTTAATCGTATTTAGATAATTGTGTAAATAAGTTGTTGTAGCCCTTGCCCCCACTGCTGATCGAGCTTGAAAGCTTTCAACATGGGTAAGACAGTTGTATAAATGCTTATTTTTTCTTTTATGTTTTTAACCATCAGGAAGGACTGTAAAAGTTTTTGAGATTATACTTTGAAATATTTTGCATATGGAAAACATAACCTAATAGAACTATGTTCATGTAATTGTCTTTGAGAACATCTGTCTCTGGAGTTACATACTAGGACAGTTAGCACATTTTTGTAAACATTGCAATGTCTGTCTTCTTTGATGAATGCTTCTCATCTTTATTACAGATGTGCAGGAATAATACTTAGGGTGTGAACATTAAAGATGTTAGAGAGGGTTTGGGGACTTTGGGGAGATAAGGGGTTTTATGACCTGAAGCTGAGCAATCACAGATAACAGAGTCTGTCATGGCAGGTTGATTTGGCAGCAAAGCATGAGCAGTTTTGGTTTAGATGATTGAACTGACCTGATTAATGTTTTGTTGTTTCACAAAAAGAGCAACTGCATTTTTAGTCATAAACCGTGTATTCTCTAAGTATCCACAGGTCATGTATGCTCTGAGTATCTACAGGTCATAATTAAGAAAGACCACCCTTAAAAAAGCTGTTCTGTTGATAGTAGATCAAATATGAAAGACTTTCTCATACCTAAAAAGAAACCTCTCCTTTAAGCAAACAAAATGCAAATACAAACTGATTATCAAACATTTCTTCTTTAAAGCAACACTTCATGTGACTTCGATGCAGTAGATACAACTTAGAATGTGGAATACATTTAAAGCTGACTTAACTGAACCAGAAATGAACTTTAGTTCCAGAATAATGCAACAATTTATGGCCACACGGTTATGGAAGAGATTATTATAAATAATGTATTTGTCTGGAAAAGAAAATAAAGGCTGTGCAGATGGTATCATTCCAGTGTAGTGGGGCTTTTGCAAAGGTGGCACCATTTCAGATCAAATCTTCATCAGAATCTTAGAAAAAGAACAAGTACTGTGCATGGATAAATTTGGGTGCTGAATCTTGAGACACATATGAACTCAAGTAAACTTTTAAGGGATAGACAGAATGATGTGTAGGCTGATTAAATTGTCAGAAAAATCCCTTCCATTTTTCTTTATCAAGAAAGAGTCAAAAGTTGTTAGTAGATCCTAGATAAATCTATGATATTGTAACAGTCTTACAATTTAAACCTATTGACAGTCAGAAGAAAAATAAATGAACAGCTCTGTGGAAATACTTTTGTCTACGAGTTTCAGAAAATTTAAAGTAGAAGGAAATGTCTAGGCTTCAGGAAACAAAATGGAATATCTCAGAGTGAACTTTTAAACTAATATTGGGAGTTTTGCAGCCCTCCAAATGTTGATGAAGTATAATTCTGATATGCTATATTTTTCCACTGTCTTTTGGATATTTTAATATGCTAGCACATATAAAAACATAATGGGTCCAGTTTAGATAGGACAGTGGTTCCCAGCATTTTTGTTTTTTACCAGGAACCACTTGGCCCAGGGACCACTCTCCAACATTAGTACCAAAAGGGTTACAAATCAGTTTTTGGTCAACTTTAGATTCAGTTTGGTTATTAGAGTGATGATTCAGAAAATTGCATTGGACCACATCAGCTCTATGGTGATACAGAACATATGCCATCCAGCAGTCTCCATCTGCTCACCCATAGAAAACCATATTTAATAATCTAGAGCTGATGTGGTAGTAGTAATCTTTTGTGGATAGTTAGCCTCTCCCCTCCCAACATCCCCATTGCCTCGGCACCATAAGAGGGTTTCGCAAGACCAGTCGCTCTCATTACCGCGTAGTTTTGAGGCAACAGTGTAGTAATGGTGAGGCCGCGGACCATATTTTGGTTCTTGCAGACCACTGGTGGCCCACAGACCACAGGTTGGGAACCACTGAGATAAGGGGACAAGATTTGAGAGCTGTATGTATCAAAAAGTTCTGTAAGTACTAATTCTTTTGACATTTGATCTCAGAACTTCTGTGAATTAGAATGTTCTTTTACTTCTGCGACATGGTCTTGCTTCATTACACATGGCCCTTATAATTGTTAGCACCATAACTTACTTCTGAACAATATAATTATTTTATGTGGTTCTTATTCTTGTTAGTACAATTTCATACTTTAATTGATTATTAAAGGACAGAGAGTAAGACGAATACTACAAATCTCTGACAGAGTCCCCGTGGTTCCTTTTGATTGTTACACAAACATCAGTAGCTTTTACCTACTCTTTCAGGGATGGGAGGGAGGTCACATCTGCCATGGCCGACTACTGGAGTGTGCTCATGGGTAGAGAGGGTTGGAGTTGAGAATGAATTTCTACTGTTCATTGGTGCAGCTCTGGTTAAAAGACAATAGAAACTGTAAGTTGTGCTTGCCTATGCTATAGAACGTATTATAACTGGGTTCAATCACTGTAGCTCTGGGGACAAAATTATTTTAATAGTATATGAAGTCTTCCTGAGATAATAAATTGCTATCTTTTGAATGAAGAAATTATTTAAGGATTCTTTTCTTCTGTATTCCAAGAAACTAACAAAGATTCATGTAGAAAGGTTTTCATGTATGATATGTATATAGAAATACAACAAGGAAGGAGTTGGGGTTTTCACCGTCAAATCATGAAGAATATATGATGAAATGAATCCTTGTACTGGGCTATTTATTTAACTGGTTATTGTTATTGGTGCTACATACTTTCAAGTCATTTCTGACTTATAGCAATCTTAACACGACCCTATTGTGGGTTTTTAAGGCAAGATTTGTTCATAGTGGGTTTGCCATGCCCTTCTTCTAAAGCTGAGGAAGTGTAACTTGCCCAAAGTCACCCAGTGGTTTTCCAAGGCCATGTTGGCTCTTCACTTAACTGGTACTAATAGTCAAAACAACCTATCCGTGAGTTAGAACTACTTCACTTATATAATTTATCCAACACGAAAATGTATGCACGGTCATATCTGATGGTCAGATAGGTTGGGATTTTTTCATCTTCCTTTTGGCAGCATCATAACACACAAGTTTGAACACTCAAAATAGAGCACAGCATAATTTTTAACAAATGCACATTTTACATCTTTCATATAAAAAGTTGCCTACACAGGTGTAACAGGATAGAGATATCGACAAGAAAAATATGATATTATATAATGTATATCTGAGACACTTTAATAGTATTTCTGCAGGATATCCCAGCATAATTGACTGAAGTGTTAAATTTAATGTAGTGTTGAGACTAAAAATATTAACCATCAAACGATTAAAATAACTTCTTTTGTTAAACACCTCATTAATACAGATGCTTTCCCCTTCTTTCTTTTCAGAGTATGATTTCTTCCATTGTGAACAGCACTTACTATGCAAATGTATCAGCAGCAAAATGTCAGGAATTCGGGAGGTGGTATAAACATTTCAAGAAGGCAAAAGATATGATGGGTAAGCAAAAAAGAGGAGAACTGAAGTCACAGTGCCCACATACTTATGATTTAACACTTTTAAAGCTTTGTTTGAATTCTGTAAATATTGCTTCTCTTTGGTACTGCATTGAAATGTTTGTGCAACCACTAAGGAAAAAGTAACAAATTTTGTGGATTATAGAAGGAAGAAAAAATTATCTAGATTTAAGGGGATTGATTCCATCATTTTTGTGAAATCTGCAAAATAATGATATTTTAAACTCCTTCCTTGTTGTATAATGATATTTTAAATATCATTTGGCCCAAAATCTCTATTGTAGGCTTTTTGTACAAATTTGGAGACTTATTGAAGTATGGCAAAAGGATTTGAAAAACAGCTATTAGCTAAAGCGGAATACATTTGTATTGATATCAATTACTTAAGGGCATCTTTTGTAGCACTATCTATTGTAGTAGAGCCTACCAAGTAGACACAATATGTTTGATCAATGTGTGCAAAAGTACATTGTAGACAGCCATTTTGTGCTGTCGCCTCTGATGGTATCATTCAGTGCAGCCCACTCCCCTCGCACCTCCTCAGTGTTGCCACCGTGTGAAAAAAAATGCCTGTCTCATGGCTAGTAGCCATTTCTGTTATTGTGAGATGTTAGATTGCAGTAATGACAGCTACTTCAACAAATATCCCTGTAGATATTTTCTGTATGGCCAACTTGCATGTAGACAGGTAAAACTTTTGTGCTAATTTACTTTTTAAAATTTCTATGCACTCCAACCAGAGTAGTCATTAATATCCAGTTACATTGATGTTTTGAATCACGTGGTTTCATCTGCACTGCAAACACGTGCCTTTCTTTTTCATAGATGCTGGGTTTTTATAGTCACTGATTTTCTCAAATTGTCTGGTATTTTAGCCAGTATTTTATGGTACAGGAAGAGGTCCGTGTGGGTGACAATATGAGTTACTGCACTGGGTGATGCCAACTCTAGTGATGCCACTGTGTTAAGCTATATGTACAAATTTTTGAACTGTTCGTTCAGTTGAATCATGGTTTGGATTTTTGATTTCAGAACCTTTGGGTGTAAGATATGTGTAAAATATTCCATTTTTGAATTAGGCATTCATTGTACTTTTGATCACATCAAAAAAAGGCTGATAAATGAGATGGGAAAACTTCAAAATGGGGATCAAAAACAGAACTGTTTTTCGAAGGATGTTGCCCCCCTCCCATTTTTTCCAGTGCAGGGAAAAATCAAAATTAGGGAAAACTGGGAAGTCTTCTTGAAATAAATGCATTTTTAAAAGAATCCATTCTTTTGGAATGTATGACATGTTCATCGAGACAGTGTTTTCATCACTTCAAATATATAGTATGATGTTTCTGTAAATGTACAGCACAAAAAAACCTTTTAGTGTGCTGTATGTGTGCACACATAGCACTCAGATCTGAGATGTAGGATGTTGTGATCTCCACAAAAGAAATATTAATGGGTTTCATTGATACTTGTCTTTTTGCAGTGATATTAATTTAGTGTGCATCTATGCTTTATTTTGTGATTTTGACCTTTCTACTCACAGTTATAAAGCATTGTGTGTGTTTACTTGGGTATGAATTCAATTTCCCTTCTGAGTAAACATGTGTAGGATTGCTCTTTTTAGCATAACTGAATCTCACTAAAACAAATTATATAATTACATAGATTTATACAATTTAATAAATCAACTTCAAAGCAATGCATTTTATGTTAAAAGTGTAAAGGAGTAGTCTTATGCAATAATAACCATGTTTTATATGTACTTGTAAATAATTTCATCGCAGTAAATAATAATTCTTGTTTTTTCTCTATAGTTGAAATGGATAGCCTTTCTGAATTGTCACAACAAGGTGCCAACCACGTCAACTTTGCTCACCAACCAGTCCCAGGGAACACAGCTGAGCAACCTCCATCCCCTGTTCAGCTTTCTCATAGCAGCCAACCATCTGTTCGGACCCCACTTCCAAACCTGCATCCTGGACTTGTATCTACCCCTATTAGTCCTCAGTTGGTAAATCAGCAGCTGGTAATGGCTCAGTTGCTAAACCAGCAGTATGCAGTGAACAGACTTCTAGCGCAACAATCCTTAAATCAACAGTACTTGAACCATCCTCCTCCTGTCAGCAGATCCATAAACAAGCCGTTGGAGCAGCAGGTCTCAACTAACACAGAGGTGTCTTCCGAAATCTACCAGTGGGTGCGTGATGAATTGAAACGAGCAGGAATCTCGCAGGCAGTTTTTGCACGTGTGGCATTTAACAGAACTCAGGTTAGACTTTTCTTTAAAAAAAAGAGCAAGATTAATTTTCCCCATCTGCCCTGTTTGTTATTTTGTTATTTGCTCTGACAGATTTGCTTTGATGGATAGGGAGAACATGATGCAAAGTAGAAATATTCAAACTATACCTAAGCTATGATACCTGCCACAGTCACCTGCGAGTATTTGTAATCCTAATTACATTCTTGCACTAAGAAATTTTAACCACTCAGCTGTTTTGTCCTACAGATGTTGGTGTAAGCCAGCATTTTACAAATTCAGAATTATATTAAGGCACCATTTCATTATAAATAATGTTCTTTGTTCTTATGTTGAAAAACATCTTTAAAACAATCCAACAGTAGTCCCATTTGCAGTTATACTCTCTGATGGAAGTAGCTTATTTTATTAATATATTGTACATAACTATTTTTTCTGTATTAACACTGCAAGCTGAAAATGCTTACTCAACTCACAAAATGATACTAATATAATGACTTTAGAACAGACCTACTTAACCTGTGGCCTTCCAGGTGTTCGGGACTCCAAATACTAGAAGCCCTACCCAGCTTGGCCAGTGGTCAGGAATTCTGGAAGCTGAAGTCCAAAATATCTGGAAGGCCACAGGTTGTACAGACCTGCTTTAGATCATGTGCTTATCAAAATTGGGTTACACATATCTAATGGTTATATCCAACAATGGCCATTCTTTTATCCAGTATTGAACAATTTCATAAAAACAGCAACAACTGAACAAAGACATCAGTTTATTTCTTACCCATCTCATAGCTTTCTGTGGCTCCATCCCTTGCCCTAGCACAGAGGTTGTCAAACTATGGCATGGAAGTATCTCTCCACCATTGTTTTATGATCTCTGTGATCTCTCTCAATTTTGCTCTCTCTTTCTTTTTCACCAAGGGAGAGGGAACTACTGTTTCTGGAATTAACCCCCTCCCATGACAATTCACCCTCAAAATAGGCTGTAGGATCTGCTGCACTGTTCACCATTCCTGCCTCCCCCATCTTTCATAAACACCCAACAGACTTCCTGCCAGTTTGGGGGGGGGGCATCCTCGGAGTCCATGCAACTCCTGGGGGTCCTGGAACAGAAAACTGGCTGTCAGACTGCTGCAGTCTATATAAGTCTATTACATAGAGATTATGTATTTTAGTAATAGTACCCAATACTATTTTGTTGGGTGAGCCACTGATTCAGTGGTGTGATCCAGCACAGTTGTCGTGATGGGAGACTTTCAATCTGATTTTTTTATGATAGAACTGAAGGTCACAACCTGGAAAATGAGCCCATTTTAACAGTACAGATGTAACAGGAGAGGTTGTCACTCCTCTCGTGTCCCAGCCCATTTCTCTCTTGATTTTTGCCAACTGCTAATATTTACCTTACAGAAAATATGAAAGAAAATGAGTGACAGAATTTAAAAAAAGTTTGAAATGTAGAGATGAGACACAACAAAAAGCCAAAGAAGATGAACACCATATTATATAAGAACTACACCAACATTATTTTTTTAAAAAAATAAAAATAGAAGGTTGGAGAAACATTATAAAAAGCCAGTCCAACAGTTACAGATGTGACAATATTTGCTCAGAACCTAAGCCATGCAAATACGAGAAAAGTCTAATTTTATAACATCCTTTCCTGACCCTGGAGGAAAGTTACATTAATATAAAAAAGAAGCATCTAGTAATGCAGTAGTTTATCTAACTGTTCAAATGCTATAATAGAGTATTAATAAAACTTAAATTCAATGCCTGATCAAAACAAATGAACAATGTAACATTCATAAACATCTAATCAAATTCCAAAAAAGGAAATGTTTCAATAAATAACTGGGATAATAAAAGCTTTACTGAGAAATACTAAAAAGCTCATTAGGAAAATCTTCACAGCATCAAGAAAATCTCTTTCTTACTATTTCTTAGTCTTTAAAATGACTAAAAAGAGATTAAAATTACACCTGTTGTTTATAAAATGTAGTAGCACATTTTAAAAGGAGTTTTGAAATGGTATGAAAAGCAGAACAGGGACATTATTTCAAAATACCCAAAGAAACTGTGTCCCACACTGCAAATAACATCACAGCTGCTTTCTTGAAAATTGAGTAAACATGTCAAAGAATGAAAGTTATCGAAGTAGTACCATATTTTTAAAAAATCAGTAAAGATTAAACATAGATGAAAATATGAGAGAAAGAATGTGAGAGAAAGACTCCTGAAGATTGTGCTAATCTGTTTTGATTTATATTTTCACATTGCAGTTCCTTGAGGGACCTAATTTTTTCTTTTATTTTCTTTCTGTTTCATAGATACTATAGTCTTCATTTTTTATAAGCTACTTCCCTTACATTAAAAAGGTTATATTGGGATAGGCACTAAATTAAACAAAATGTAGGCTGCCTGCTGATACATCCCTAATCCCATACTAAGTGGATTGTACCTTTCTCTCTGGTATGACTAATCTCTTTGTCACACCTATGCAATTTATAGAGATATCTCGAGTGTCAGAATGTACAGACTAGAAAAAATTCTTTACATGAATTTTCATTGTGCTATTATGACACAACAGCCCAGTTATCTATTTCTTCAGTTTCCAAGTGAATACAGTTAGTTGAGTCTACCCCAGTATTCATCAGCTTCAACCAAAGACAGCTCAATTTTTATGCTCCCCCATTTTTTTTCATAAATCGCTTAAGGTCATATGTGAAGCCCTATTTTCAGTTAAGATGTTTTTGTTTTGATACTTTGGAACAATTTGATTTCATAAGTATTTGATTTTACTATCCAAATTCCCTTTGCAATATCTTATCAGCCTGAGCTTTGGAAAATGGAATGGTTTACTTCTATGATAAGTCTTTTAAACAATATAACTTGAAAATACTTTGTGATTCTTTCCAGCTCTGCGATTTTCACCATTGAAGTACAGAGAAGTTTTAGATACATTTGCTTCTGTTTAATTTTAATTAAATTGAAAGTATTGAAATATAAATTGTGCGATGTTCCATGTAGAATTTATACTGCTTTTATTATATTTTTCAACAGAAAACATTAATTGAGGAATAGATTTATGTATTTGACTAATAACAAGTTGATTTTATTCTTAAGTTATTATACAATGTTGAAACACTCAGTTTTTACTAGCTGATAAGATTAAGTGCTTCAGTGATACCAGTGGTATATTGTGTCGGACCCTTAGTGCAAATCGGTTTTTACTGAATTTTAGCTGTAGCACTCTTGCAAAATAGTGGCATTGATGATGCTATCTTTTAAGATTCCTTTGAGGACATTTTAATGTAACAGCTATCATTTTGGTCATACATTTTCTAATAATCTAGAAAAGATCACATCTCAAATATTGCATTTATTAAAAAAAATAAGTATAGTTTTGTGTTCAGTATTTAGCCCACCTCTTTAAAGATTCCTTCCACACTTTAAGAGGAATATGCAACTTTTTATTACAAACTATATAAGTAAAACAGTAATCCCATGCTTAAATAAAAATGAAACCTGTTCAGACAGGTTTAATAAATTTGAAATGTTATATTTAGCTGATGCATAATATAGACAGACATATCATACACAAAGTGCTAATGCTATGGTTAGTAACTACAATATAATTTCTGGTCCTTTTGTTCGCACGTTTCTCATTCATATCATGTTTTTTCATCTTGTCTCACCCAAGCTAGTACTAAGCATACTTATGCTCTGGGCTTTTGTCTCCATTATTTTCAGTCTCCAAATGTGATTTTGGTGGGGGGAAGCATTATTTTTCTCAATGTTTATTTGTAGATCTTCCTCATTATTTTTTTATATATATATATATATATATATAACCTATTGAAATCTTCCATTCATTGTTAATTAATAGCTCTAACTACAACTACTACAGTAAATGGTACATGCACACTTATGTGAATATATTTGGATATATAATTGGATTTCTCTCCAGCTATGAATTTCTTAAACACATTCCAAAAACAAGTTAGATTTTGTCTTTGTTGATGGTTCTTCTTTTGGGTTTATCTTCTGGGGAGAACAAACTAGGGGTTCATCTACACCAGGGGTCGGGAACCGTTTTGACTCGGAGAGCCATGAAAGCAAAAATATTTGGAAATTTATTTCAGTGAGAGCCTATATATATATATAGAGAGAGAGAGAGACAGAGACAGAGAGACAGAGACTGAATTCAACTAAATGTGAGTATATGCATACGTACTATGAGAAAAGGATTCTCCCGGCAGAATGACGAGACACTTCAGACCTGGCTCTGCAAAAGGCATGCTCAGGACCTCTGGGAAGGAAGAGAAGACAGAAGGAAGGGAGAAAGACAGACAGACAGACAGACAGAGGAAATAAAGGAGGGAGGGGGAGAGGAAGAAAGAAAAGAACCAACTATGGAAAACGAAGAAAAGAAAAGCAGGAGAGAGACGAGGGGAAAAGAAAAAAGGAAATGGGAAAGGAGGAAAGGAAAGGGTGGGGAAAAAGGAAAGGGAGTGAGGAAAAAGTAAAATAATGAAATGAAACGAAAGAAGGGGGAGAGGGGCAAGTGAAAAGAAAGGAAGGAGAAGGAAAGGAAGACTTTGGGGAAAAGAACAGAGGAGGAAGGAATGAAGGAAGAGTGAGGGAGAATGGAGGAAAGAAGGAAGGGGAGAGAGGGAGGGAAAAGGAAGGAGAAGGAAAGGGTGAAGAGGGAGAAAGGAAGGAAGAAGGAAGGGGAGAGAGGGAGGGAAAAGGAAGGAGAAAGAAAGTGTGAAGGGGGAGAAAGGAAGGAAGAGCGAGAATGGAGGAAAGAAGGAAGGGGAGTGAGGGAGGGAAAGGAAGGAGAGAAGGAAAGGGTGAAGGGGGAGAAAGAAAGGAAGGAAGAGGAAGAATGGAGGAAAGAAGGAAGGGGAGAGGGAGGGAAACGGAAGGAGAGAAGGAAAGGGTGAAGGGGGAGGAAGGAAGGAAATGGAAGGAAGAGGGAGAATGGAGGAAACAAGGAGAGAGAGAGGGAGCTGCATGCTGGGAAACCGAGGCCCGGCTGCTCTGGAGAGCCAGATGCAATCATGAAAAGAGCCACACCTGGCTCCCGAGCCATAGGTTCCCTACCCCTGATCTACACTGTAGAATTAATACAGTTTGTCACCACTTTAACAGCCATGGCCCAAAGCTACAGAATCATGGCAATTGTAGTTTTACAAGATCTTTGCCCTTCTCTGCCAAACAGTGTTGGTGCCTCACCAAACTGCAACTCTCAAGGTTCCATAACATTGAGACATGGCAGTTAAAGTGTGTCAAACTACATTAATTCTACAGTGCAGACGAATCCCATAAAAGCCCTCATTCAGCTTTTGTACCCCCCCCCCCCAGCAGTGAATTTACTAGATTAGCAAGTTTACTTTTTGTCAACGCTGTAAGCATAAGGGTTCCATTCTGCCATTTTGAGCAGCAGGATTAACCTCTTCTGATTCCCCAGGGAAAATACTGGAAATCTCCTGTTTCCAGGTTAAACTGGCATGTTATGTGACACTAGCAGCACTGAGAACAGATTTGTAAGTAGCTCTTGTTCTGTTCTTTTATGCAAAAGGACTGCATAAAAGTTCACCCAGCTACTTTTTTCATTTTCCCCCTCTTCCTTTTTTCATATTGTCTTTGGCACACTGCTTATTTTCCAGTAAAATGAAGAATGAAGATGGATTATTCAAAATTGATAACAGTAATGGACCATCCTGTAATGTTTTATTGAATTTGAGTTCTGTAAATTATGTGGTAGAGGGAAATTTGCCTGCTTAAGTATAACAGAAATTGCCAGTGTTCGTATAATTCCTCATAGTGTAATTTAAGAAAAAGCACACTATCCATATCACTGTTTGAGTAAAAGGTAAAAAGGTGCTATTACACCATCCTGACAGCTCTCCTCTTGCTAATAGGTGACAAAGATAAATGTGTCTGCTTATAACTTACTTGGCAGGACTCCAGACTTGCGGGTGGAGTTTGAAAATAATCTTCCACCTGGATATGAGATTTCAATCCACTGCAGTAGAGACAGTATATGAGGATGTTCTGCATATTTGGCAAGGGGGGTGGATGGTGGTGGTAGTTTCAGCAAATCACAATTTTCTTGGGAGAGCTTTGAAGTTTCATGAGCCTGATAAAATCTATCTGAATCAGTGATTATGTTCAAAGAGCAGACAAACTGGGGGCCAGACAGGCTGTGTTTTAGTTCATATTGGCAGACACTTCCATTTATCTCCCATTTTAAAGAATTCATAATTAGCTTTTGAAAGTACTGATATTTATTGAACATTTTTGTGCAGTTACTAATGAAATATACTTGTGATGATTTGTAAAGATTTCGTTTGGCTTGTGCAATGTTGCTGTGATTCAAATCGATTTCTACTATAAGGCAAAATGGCCCTCGGAAAAACAAATTTAAGTAGACATCTCTCTGTTTAATGCATAGTGGATGTTTAGTAACAGAAGTTTAATACATTGGAAAATTACTCGAGCTATATTAGCAAGGCAATTATTGGTATAGCTGGCCATGATATGTAATGACTTCATTTTTATTTATCTAAACATTATGTATAAACCACTTGTCTACACATGTTCATTCGAAGTTGTACTAACTTAAAATCAAGCACATATATTATGCAAAACAACCAGAATCAATAAGTGAAACTAACACTGAAAGTCAGTAACAGAACATTAAGCAAAGGCAAATTCCTTACTCAAAAGGCCCTTTTTAAATAAACTTATCTTGATAGCTTTGCTGAAGGTAAAAAAGGCCCTATTTTGCAGAAATGGCATTTCAGTTCCATCAGTGTGTAGGCACTGCATTTAGTACCCATCAATCATATATCCATAACACTGGGGGCCAAGATGTTTTGTGGCATCTGAGAGCTTAAAAGGTAAATGGCTCATAATGGCAGTGAAAGAAAATTATGTTGCTTTCAAATAAGCACAGAATAACTTCTAGGAACTGAAGGACCAGTGGCCAACTGTGGTCTCCAAAAAGTACCATTTGGCCGACCAGTTCTTTACCCAGATAAAAGATTAAGTCTCGTACAGAAGACACAGTTCCATTTGCTCATGTGAGCATTGAGAGAAAAGAATATACTATACTCAATCCCCTTCTTTAGGATAAGCATTTAATGGGAAGCTGGTTCTTTCTTTTTATGTACAGATGCTACATATGGCTATAAGGATATCTATGTTATCTGTGAGAGTAGGAATCCCTGACACACACATTCAAATTCATTCAAATTTTGGCTGAAAATGGGATTTACCCATGTGTTGACATACAATTGATTCAGTGGGTCTACTTTACTCAGTGGACCGATTTGATTTGGTGGGTCCGCTTTATTTGTGAATAATAAATAGAATTCAGAGCACTATGTGTTTATTTTGGTTAGATTTTAATATTCTGCCCTTCTCTATCTAGCTAGGACTGAAGACAGCATACATTATTTTTGAAATGCAGTATAGAGAAAAACATACAAAACATGTCATTACAGTGCAATTAAACCACATTTAACATGAAAAACAAAACATAAATTTTAAAAATTGAAAGACAAAGCAGGTAAAAAGCTGGGTGGCATAGCACTAAAAGCTCTTTTTAAAATACAGTTTTACAAAGCCTGTCAGTTTTGTTTTTGTGTTTTTTTGTAAAAGTATTCAAAAGACGTAAGATGCACAGCCTAGCTTATTTAGGAAGGGAATTACAGTGTCTAGGAATAGTTACCAAGAATGGTCACTTTGTAACCAGGATGTGCCATAAAAGTGGCTGTACTGAGTGAAGGTTGTCCCATGAGAATCTCAAAGGTTTGGAAGGTTTATATGGGGGAATAGCCTCGACTTATAGGTCATAACTAGCACTTTGAAATGTGCTCAAAAACAGACCAGTAGTCAATAGAACTGGTGGAAGAAGTGAGTACTACTCATCTGCTTGTAGCAGTCTGACTGCAGTTTGAAATGCAAACAGGATATAACCAAGTCACACCACTGTGTTTCCCAGAACAGATGTGGCTGACATACTGGCTTTAAATATGCAAGGACATACCTGTCTACCTCAAAGGTTTGGACATCAGGCTCAGGGCAAAACTTATGTATTCAATGGGAGCATAAACCTATCTAGTGAAGATTGGAGCTCTATTGCCTTTCAAAGTACTAGCAGAACTTATGTAGTTTCAAATTCTTTGCCATAATACAAACAATTACAGGTTTCAGACTGTCTAGAAATTAGAAAGCTTCTTTTTGGTTTATGTGGAAAAGAAGTAAAGTTGCATTCCATTAGTATAAAATAAGTTGTCAAAATAAAATCAAAATAGAGCCAAGGCATAGGACAGAATCCTCCATCATTACCTTCTAAATTTGTACTTCCAAGACCGAAGAAAGTTTCTGAAAAATGGCACCTCCAATTTTCATTCCACAAAATAACCCAGAAAGATACCATGGACAATTTCGTTTGTGAAGTCAGAAACAACAAGAATATACACACATTGTCCATTTCCCAGAGTATGTCACTCATCAAGGAGATCAAGCCTTCTCAATCCAGTTGCAAGGCCCCAAGCAAGGCAAGATTTCTGATAAGGATTTTTATGTCTCTCTCAAATAAAACTCAATAAAATCTCCTGGTTTCTAATAAAAGCATGCAGTCTCATAAAACACATCCCTAATAGAGAAGATGGGCATTAGACTTGGTCTGAATATTGTCATAACTCTATTGCCCTCTTCAGCAAAGGTGAATGATTTATTAACAGTTGACTGTATCCACCTGCTAATCCCAATGAGATTTGGCATTTTAGCAATTTACTATATTCTATTGATACTAAAGCTATTAGGTTTATGATATAGTGGGCTTTTTAGCTTCTTTCCTTTTAATATAACATACTGAGCTTATTCCTTATTCCTAGTTTTTTATTTCTTATGGAATATTGTAGCTATATGGAAAAGTCTTTCCATTTTGGCAAATCTATAGAATTATCAAAGTTGAAGGCTTTGTTGTAAGGAAATATGTGTTTTCTTTGTCTGATACCGTGTTGAGGGTTGAAATAGCATACTTATTTTTAGTTTAATTATGAATTATTACAGAGAGCACTGAGAAAGATAGACTTGGGGGGACAGTAAGGTGGAGTCTGTCCTCAAATGTTATTCCCAGAGTATGCAGAATGCTGTACCCACCAGGAAACATTTGCTTAAAGGGATTTGGATACCACCTTGCTATACAAACTGGTGTAATCTCCAAATACTTGCCCAAGTGACACATCCTACAAGCACATTTTCCATTCAGGGCTTCTGACTTTATCCTATGATATGCATGGAGCTCACATTACATAGCAACAAGATTTAAACCCCTGCCCGCCTGCCCATCTTAAATCAGAATAAAACAGGGTCAGGAAACTCCACCAATTGATTGCCCTTCATAGTGACACTATCCACACTGCCAATTGTATGTTTTTGTTTTAAATTTTGTTTTATACATTAATCCATCACTTGCATCATTTCTGCATATTTCTGCCCAAAAAGAGAGAGGAGCATTAGAGCTCTGAAATTTGTCCGGTTTTGATGGATTCGTTTCAATCTGTGCAGCTCGAGGATGTGGACAAGATTCTTGGAGAGGCAAGAGCAACCACATGCATCCTAGACCCCTGCCCATCCTGGCTGGTAAAGGAAGCCAGAGGGGGTTTGGCAGAGTGGGTGAAGGTAGTGGTTAATGCCTCCCTTCGGGAAGGCATCATTCCAACGAGCTTAAAAAGCTGTCATAAAACCGCTGTTGAAAAAACCATCGGTAAACCCCACTCAATTCGTCAACTATCAGCCAGTTTCCAATCTCCCCTATGTGGGCAAAGTCCTGGAACATGTGGTGGCCTTGCAACTCCAGGAATTCTTGGTAGACACTGATTATCTAGATCCGACACAGTCTGGCTTTAGGCTGTGGTACTGAGACAGCCTTGGATTCCTTAGTTGATGATCTCCGCCGGGAGCTATACAGGGGGAGTGTGTCCCTGTTGGTTCTGCTGGACCTCTCAGCGGTCTTCGATACCATCAACCATGGTATCCTTCTGGGACGCCTCACAGGAATGGGCATTGGAGGTACTGCTTTGCAGTGGCTCCAGTCCTTCCTTGAGGGTCGTTCCTAGAAGGTGGTGTTAGGGGACTCCTGCTCGACCCTACGGTCATTGTACTGTGGGGACCCGCAGGGCTCAGTATTGTCCCCTATGTTATTCAACATATACATGAAGCCATTGGGGGAGATCATCCAGAGTTTCAGGGTATGGTGTCATTTGTACACAGATGATGTCCAACTCTGTCACTTGTTCACACCTGCTATTAAGGAGGCTGTTCAAGTCCTGAACCAGTGCTTGGCCACTGTAACAGAGTGGATTAGGGTGAACAAATTGAAACAAAATCCAGATAAGACAGTGGTACTCCTGGTCAGTCGCAAGGCCGAACAAGGCATAGGGTTATAGCCTGTGCTTGACAGGGCTACACTCCCTCTGAAGTCACAGGTTCACAGCTTGGGAGTGATCCTGGACTCCTCGCTGAGCCTGGACCCCCAGGTCTCAGTGGTGGCCAGGGGAGCTTTTGCACAGTTAAACCTTGTGCACCAGCTGTGCCTGTACCTTGGGAAGTCTAACTTGGCCACGGTGGTCTGGTTACATCCCGTATAGACTACTGCAACACTCTCTATGTGGGGTTGCCTCTGAAGACTGCCCCAAAGCTGCAATTAGTCCAATGCCCAGCAGCCAGGTTACTGACGGGAGCTGGGTACAGGGAGTGCACAACTCCTTTGTTGTGCCAGCTCCATTGCCTGCCAATTAGCTTCCCAGCACAATTCAAAGTGCTAGTGTTAACCTACAAAACCCTATACAGTTCCGGCCCAGTTTACCTGTCCGAACGTATTCTCCCCTCTGAACCATCAAGGCTGTTAAGATCTTCTGGAGGCGCCCTGCTCTTGGTCCGGCCACATTCGCAATCGTGTCTGGTGGGAACGAGAGACAGGGCCTTTTATGTGGTGGCTCCTCGGCTATGGAACTCTCTCCCAATCAAGAGCAGATCTGCCCACTCCCTCCTGACTTTCAGGAAGTTAGTGAAATCTTGGCTATGGAACAAAGCATTCCCAGAATAATGGCTGAGACTGGAAATAGACTAAAGGTATTGACCACATATGCGGACTGAACTGGACAGGATTTTATCTTGGCGACTTAGCTTATATGTACTTTTACTCTATATGTATTTTACTCTTGTTGTATGATGTTTTTAGACTGTTTCAGTGGCATTGAATCTTTGCTATTAGCCAGTCTGAGTCCCTCTATGGAGGTAGAGAAGATCGGGATACAAAAGTTTTAAACAAATAAATAAATTCATTACTACTAATTTATTAAATTCATTAGAACCGTTCTAAAATGTTTTTTGGTTAAAATATAAAGTTATTTATGGGGTAATTTGGGAGGAAGTCATAGTTTAGTGTGTGTGTGTGTGTGTATGGCGAAGGCTTCCCCTTGTCATTAAGTCAAGTTAAATCTGACTTGGGGGGGGGGGGGTAGTGCTGACCTCCACTTCTAAGCCGAAGAGCTGGGGTTGTGCGTAGACGCCTCCAAGGTCATGTAGCCAGCATGACTGCATGGAGCACCATTACCTTCCCGCCGAAGCGATACCTATTGAGCTACTCATATTTGCATGTTTTTGAACTGCCAGGTTGGCAGAAGCTGGGATTAACAGCAGGAGCTCACCCTGCTTCCTGGGTTCGAATTGCCAGCCTTTCAGTCCGCAAGTTCAGCAGCTCAGCAGTTTAACTCACTGAGCGCTCCTGATAAATAGATAGTTTAATTTAATGTGTAATGTAATGTGTAAAATATGTGCACATAATTTAAGTGAATTGGAAACACTCATGTTTCCCAGCTCTTGTCATGGCCACAACAGTAGATTATGCACGGATGCAGATGATGGTCTACTTTAAGCCAAATATTTCTACTACAGTCAGTATGGGCACAGCAACATTTATTCTCTAGATCAGATGGCAGGTTTAGTCTATTGTAGAAGGGTCTGCGTTTTGTCCATCCATTAAATAAATAACCCAGTCTATTAAATATACAATACTGTCACTTACAAATCTTTGAAAATATAAGCAAGATCAGTAAACCACAGAGCAGTCCACTTCTAAATGCTTAATAATAGATTGGAGTTGTATTTAAGCATAGCTATTAATCTCTCCCAAATGCATATCCAGCCAAATTCATAAGTTTCTAAATCAGAACTGGTAGGGTTTGTTGTCCCTTTGAAGATGAATGAACCTTGAATTAAAATACAGTACTAAGCAAATATTAGAAACTAGTGTGATGTAGAGATTGGAAGGTCAGAGCTAGATGGTCAGAGGTGCTCCATTTTAGTTCATTAAATGGCTACTCAAATAATATATTCCCACCTGGATTTTATTTCTGTTCCATTTCCACTCCTTTCAGGGAGTTCTGAACAGTCTGCAAAGTAGCAGAACACAAAGCCATCAATTACCTCCAGAGAGAGTAAACTAGATTAGTAAATAGAAAATGAAGAATTAATGCCAATGTGCCATTATTCCCTGAAGAACAAAAAGCTCCAGATCATAGAATCATAGCTCAATCTATCAAGTAAGAAGTTTGCTACCAGGGACAGTAAGTAATGACATATTCACTGATCAGGGAAGAACAGGAACTAGATATGCTGATCAGATAGATCTTTGATGTGAAGTCATGTATCCGTTTAGCTGTGAAATGATGTGTATCAAGGTGTTTTTTTTAATTAAAAAAATTCAACCAATGTCTACTTACACAACATTTTTGTCTTTTGAAAAGATAAAGCTTTCCTGTGTTCATTCTTAAATAATACCAAGAGCTGGTATTCCCAGGAATTTGCCTTTTCAAAATAACTACTTGTGTGAGCATTTTTATCACTGGGTATCCTACCTTCAAATCTTGAGTATTTGAAAATGCATAACCAGATAAGTAAATAATCCCATCTGTGATCAGCTGTTATTCTTGGATTTTGTTTGTGTGTAAAGGGGGGGGTAGAGCTATGAATGAAGTGAAGGTGTATTCCTTCCATTTATTTGTGAAGAGAGAAAAGAAAAAAAGTGTTGACAAATTATGATAAATATTGTTTTAATCAAATAGACCATATTTTCCAATGATTCCCTTTCCATTTACTCAAAATTATTTTTCAAATTTAAGCTGGAAGGGAGTTAGTCTTTGCAAAATGACAACCGTCCTACACACAAATTACTCCCTGTTTTCTATGGTGTATCAAATCCATGAGCTATAAAGAGCCTCAACATTTTCAGAAATGGCCTTTTGCCTGTATAGGTTGAATATATGCTTTATTTCAGGCTTTGAGTGTCTGTGATGTAACAATGCCACAGAATTACTTGAATTTTATTTATTCCTCTCTGCCTTAGAAAGATTTCATGGCAAGTTAAGTCAGTAAAAAAGAAGAGACCAATTAAGCAGATTCAGTTTGTATTGTGCATAAAGCAGATGCTTAATAAAATTAAGAATACAATTGAGGCTCTCTACTGCACTACCTAAATTGTCAGTAATATATTCCTATGCAGGATGAATGCCTTTTTACTGTGTATTTTCTAAAGTCAGTGAAACAAAAACATGATTAGCAGTGTCTGTCTGTTACGTAAAACTGCATAGTATAATATGGCTTTGTGTGTGTGTGTCCTTTCCCCCTCACTCTGCAGGGCTTGCTCTCAGAAATCCTGCGAAAGGAAGAAGACCCCAAGACTGCTTCACAGTCACTACTAGTAAACCTTCGTGCTATGCAGAATTTCTTGCAGCTGCCAGAAGCAGAAAGAGATAGAATATACCAGGACGAAAGGGAAAGAAGCTTGAACGCTGCTTCTGCTATGGGCCCCACACCTCTCATAAGCACACCACCTATCCGACCTACACAAGTAAACAATTTTCCTCATCTTTATAATCTCGTTGCTAAAATATTGGTGTTGTGTGAAAAACAGATTCATATCACAGAATACCTACTTTCCATATACTGCTTTGTGAGTGGAAAGTTTTGTTTTTATATCAAAATAGCACCCATAAAAAACGCCATAGATATGTATTTGATCTGTCTTTAAAAGCCTAAGCAGACAGAAATGACCAAATGGATTGCAAGGGCTTAGTTTGCATCTGTTGTGAAATATTAATTCTTTTACAAAACTCTCCAGAGCTCCTTCATTTATCATGTTAGTTTTGTTTCACAAGTTTCTTCAACTTGTTTTGTTACTTGCAAGGAACTGACGTTTTCTGTTCCTTTTGTTTTGATGTGAATACTAAGCTTCACAATGTATTCCTCCCACAGTACATGAGGCAAGTTATATGTAAAATAAGTGCCTATGTGTATAGCTCTTCAAAGAACATAGTCGAGTGTAAAGGGAAGGTACATGTATGAGAACACAATGTAAAATAATAACTGATATCTTGAGCCAAGATCTACTAATTGTGATTGCTCTTTTAATAATAGGCACAACTGGAAATGGGAAACTCCCAGAATTTTCAATTACGTTATTCAAGCTGAATAGTATTCCTAGATTTTGGTCCAACATATAGAAAACTAAAGTTTTTGGATATAAGGTTTCTTGGACCTTCACGGGTCCTTCCATCTAGGTTGCAGACATAAAGCTGACATTAAGAGATTGAAATAAGTGTTTTCATGATGCAATCTCTAATTTCAGAGGACAGCTTTTTGTATACTTGAACAAGTTTGTTTAAACACCTTTGAAATCTAAATGCCTTTTCATTCCCTATAGAGAAAATAGTCATGATTTTGGGGACAGTTCTCATTTTAAGAATCCATTTGAATGTCCAAAATATAAAACGCAGTCTTTTGTTTTGAGAAATGATTGTGGTGAAGACAGTTAATGGAAACACTAACACTTAAATACAGCTATGCTTCCAGGCGCCACTGTAATAATGGAGTAGTAAACTTTGTCCTAATGAAAAGTCATTCTGAAAGCCATTGCATTTATCATGCCTCTTGTGCCATTTGCAGAAAAAAAAGTAGTTCATTTGCCGAGGAATTAATTACATTATGAATTGTAACATACAGTGTAATATTAAAAACTAAAGCAGGATTTTAAAACATTTTTGATCCTAAACTAAAACAATATTTATGGGAATACATTCATAAAGTTTTAGTTGCTTGCTTGCTTGTTTTTTACGTGAGGGGGAAAAATGTAAACTTCAATATTTGTGAAAAACTGTTGTTATTTTTCATGGTTTGTGTTTTCATCCATTTGGGCTTTCTGCAGAAAATCTGAATGACTGCAGAACTTCTATCTTTACAAGCAGTTTTAATTGTGGGTGGGTGTGCAGATTTCCTAGGAAAGGTGTATTTTCCAAATATACAATGAAATACAGTAACTACCAGTAATGAAAATTTTATTTTCTTAGTCAGATAGGACTGAAAATGTAGATTGGTTTCATAAATCTTTTAGCAAAGTATTGCCATCATTACAAATAACCAAGTGGCAAAGGGAATAATAGTTATTATTTATATTTATTATTTATTACATGCATTTCTACCCCGCTCTTCTCTCCTAAAAGGGGGACTCAGGGAGCCTGAATCTTATATTACATGTAAGATTTTTGTAGGAATTGTTTCAAAGAGTGTAGCATTCCTTGTGCATCAGTGATATTACATAAAGAACAAATGTTATTATGAGTCTTGATAGTATACCAATTTAATTTTTTTGAAGTGTTTTATCTCCTTTGATAGTATTACTTCCTGAGATCTGTACTGAATTCATTTCTAACTCTTAATACTTAATTTCTTTGAAAAAAGTTAGTTTTATGAAACCTTTTGGAGCAATATATAGCTTTAGAAAGTATCGTACTAAATTATGACCAGTGCTTTCAATGAAAAAAAAGCTTTGTAGATAGCCTCTAAAAGGTTAATTAGCAATATCTATTGTAGTGCTCACTAGAGCACAGCAGACTAATCATCCATGCTATTCTTAATGGTTCAAAAGGAACTGTTGGGAAGGAAGGGAAATATTTTTGAGGTTAATCTGTTATGCAAGAATTTTTTGGGGAAAGATGGAAACCTTCTCAAGTGACCTATATTCCAAGTTCATTGGCCTTATTAATGTTTTGTCCTAAAAGTAATTTGAGTTTATTTCATTTTTAAAGAAGTTATATGAATCTTAATTCACAGTTATGATTTATATAATCAGTGCAAATCTTGCCCTTAATTTAGATATTTATTTATTTATTGATGAAGGCCTTTTATATAATTACTATAAAGCTGTCAGCTAACATATTTGAGTGCATATGCACAGATACAGATATTAACCAAACTCTTGTTAGTCCCAGCTAGAGTGTACTTGAGACACTCTCTGAACACTTAATTGAATCAGTGGAATTTACCTATGTGTTCGCTTTCTGTCCAGATGTTCATTCAAAGGATCTGCTAGTATTAACCAACAAGATTTAACTATTTCTGTGTGTGTATGCATATATGTACAAGTGTAGCACTGTACATATGTGTATATTAGTGCATACACACACAAACATTTGTATATTTGTACGCATATGTATATTTGTTGACAGTTTTTCTAATTTATCCCACAAGAGTGATATTAAAATAATGATCCATTTTAGTCCTGAAAAGTGATTGCTTCCAATTAATAGAAAAGCAAATCACTTTATACGTGTTCAATATAGTTATAACAAATCAAACCACAGTAAAGAAGGCAGCGTCAAAGCCATCTTGAGAAAAGCAGGATGAATATAACAAGGATGGTAATTGGGCGGGGATGTGTGTGGCAGAAATATTAATAGTATTATACCTGAAGTAAAATAAAGATGAGACAAAACTAGAGCATCTTGGCTATAGAAAATAGTGTAAAATAAGTTGCATTGCAAAATATTAATTAAGAGAGATTGAGTTAATATACTGTGAATGTAATAAATTATTGGGGCAGGTGGAAAACAATCAGTCCCTTGGGTCTGGGTGGTCATTGCTTTTTTAATATATGAAGCTCTAAGCGCATGTGTTGTTTTCACCTAAATCCATTTGCTAGTTTCAGACAAGGATTAAGTCCACTGACGCAGCAGGATTTGCATAAATGTTAACTATTTAACAATTGATTAAATGGTTTTACTTTAGATGGGACTAGCAATTTGATTGAGGCCTTTAATCCCATCATTGCTTTAGTCACATCACCAGCTAATATTGGGAAGATTAATAACTTTGTTGAGCAAAGATGAATAAAAAGATATGAGACCACTAATTTCCACTATATAGAGCACTAAATTAGATCTGCTTGTTAGGTAGCTTGTATTAGAGGAGGAGAAATGTCTGGGTATTTTTTCAGTCAAAAAGCCAAAAGTCATGTACACTACAACAAACTGATAGTTTGAATTAAAATTTTGAACTCTGCATCATATTAAATTCTGTATCTCCTCAAGAGTTTACAGAAATTTTATTTAGATTTCTTTCCTATCTTTATTGCTGCCAAAGCAAGAAAAGAGCCAATGTATGTGTTACATAGGGACTCAAGAGAAAACAGGAGTTTCCATGAAGCTGCACATGCTTTTACAAGTGAGTAACATTTTCAAAAATCTCTCTTCTTAGGCACCACCAGGTTAAAATATAAAATGCTAGGTCTTCTCTCCTTTCTTTAATAAATAGTCAACATAGGGAAGATAAGGAACAGGAGCTAAATGGGAATTGTGACATAGAGGAAACAGGCCTTTTAAAATATATTTGCCCAGCAGCCGCAGTCCATATCAGAGTAACTCTGTGCTTGTTACCACTGTCACTGAAAAACGCTTTCCTTCAGCTATGCTGCTCGTTGCTCATCCCTACTCATTCATAAAAAAAAATTTTTTTTAAAAAACTGGATCCATTTCTCCATTGATCCATTTTAGTAAAAACACCTAAGTCATGCATGATTTAGGTTTCCTGTCCTTAGCAATAAAATGCTAAAGGGGAATTTGCAAAAACGTAGACTGGGTCTGTGTGTACTGTAGGCCCTTTGCCTTAGATTGGCTTAGGAGGGCAGTGGCAAGAAATCACAGGCTGCACTTATTATGTTATAATATTCTAATCTAAGTTGCTCTTTATGTTCAGTTATCTTGGGGTTTTATATTTGTATTCACTGTTATTATGGCATTGAGTGTTTGCCTTTTTTTGTTGGAATCTGCCCTGAGTCCCCCAGGGGAGATAAGGTGGAATATACTGTATATAAAGTTGTTGTTGTTGTTGTTATATGAAGGTATACTTTTTATTGTATTCTGACTTATTTACTTGAAATCACTGCAGACTACCAAGCGTGGACTCAGTTTGTTGAACCTCTGAAACGTCAATTTATTTTCTGCATTTAAATTAAATGAAACTATCAGGGATAAGATAATAGCATCAAGTCCCATTTTTTTAAAAAAAGTTCTTGGTGCCTTCTGAATACTTCCACAACTCTATAAACTCCCCCCCAAAACCACCCTTACTTCTGAATCACCTGGAGCAGGGGTGCTCATTAGGTAGATTGCGATCTACTGGTAGATCTCTTAGGGTGTCCTGGTAGATCGCAGGCAGGGCAGGAGGAAGGCTCAGTCCTGCCCCGCAGGCTCCCGATGCCACCCAAGTGCAGAAGGAGGTTGGATTGGATGGCCCTTGGAGGTCTCCTTCTACTCTAGGAACCTGTTGTTGTTGTTACTATTATTATTGTTAGTAGTAGCAGAGGCTGAATGAATATTATCATTATTATTATGAATAAATTCAGGGGCTTATTATACTCACATTTAGTTGAATTCAGTCTTGAAATATATTATATGGCTCTCACTGAAATAAATTTCCAAATATTTTGCTTTTATGGCTCTCTGAGTAGTGGGTAGGTAGATCATTTTGACTTGGTTGTTTTATAAGTAGCTCGCATGCTGAAAAAGTGTGAGCACCCCTAACCTGGAGGCACCAATACTGTTGGGTAGGAATGAGTTCCCAGAATCCTCATCAGTGTACTTTTCTGTATGAATAATCTGAATCCCAGGCTGTTTAATACTATGTAGTACAATATACTATTTGGAAAAAGAATTTATAGACAAATATGGATGAAGTGAACTGAGAGGGGACTTGGAATGCTTGATTGGGATTTTGGATTGACAGTGGATATTGAAGAGAAGCTAACCCATTTTCAACATTTTAGCTTATTTATGAAATATAATTATGAAATACTTTCCATTTTGAAAAAAAATATTCTAGAGAAAATGCTGAGTTTTGCTGATATTTGACTGTTTTTGCCTGGGCTTTGATATACCAGTCATAAGAAAGTATAAATGCAGCTCACTTATAATTTGGAAACACTAAGGTCTGGTTCTGCTATTGTAAGAAAAATTGCCAGCCATAAGTAAAATGGATCTTTGAAATGATAAGAACCGAGATAAAGTACATCAAAACCTGATTCTAAAATAGGTATTTGCAATGGAAGAGGGCCTTTAACTAGAATGTAGTCTTACCACCATGTCGTATATTATACTTCTTGTTTCACTTTTCCTTCATGTCCATTTAAGGGGGGTTATCTAATGGGTATAGGGAATTGAAGTGTTATCTTCAACCACACCTGTTTTGATCATATTGCTTATTCCCCATCCCTCATTTTTATCAGGCCAATTCTTAATGTCCTCTGCTTCTCTTACGGACCTATGTTTCTCCACCCCATTTCCATTTGTATCAGCTCAGCTTGTTTCAGCCATAGTCCACAAACCCTAGATCTTGGCCTGTTCCAACCACAAGGGCAGTGCTTTCTTCCTTCCGTCCTCCCTTGTGGTGGACAAATAAAGCAATTTAAACCTTTTCTAGCATTTCTTAAAGCTGTGTACATATTTCCAACATGTTTAGAATGCATTACATTAAATAGTAATTGTGGTGTTCAGCTCTTGTTGGGTGAAAGATTAGTAATTCATTTTATCCAAGTTCTGCTGAAAAGTCAGGTTGCCCAGAAAAAACGCTATGAAATTCATGAGATTGCCATAAATCAATAGGTAACTTAAAAACACATACCCATGCATTGATCCATTTAATGTAATGTGAGTGTTTAAGGTCACCAGGTGAATTTAACAAAACACAAGTTGAATGTTTGCCTAATAGTCACTTTTCAGTCTATGCACACTCTTATATAAAAGAAGCCAAAATAACAGAATAATAATAAATAACACTTAGCATTTATATAATGGCGCCATGCAGTCATGCGGCCACATGACCTAGGAAGTGTCTACGGAAAACAACAGCTCTTCGGCTTAGAAATGGAGATGAGCACTACCCCCTAGAGTCAGACTCAACTAAACTTAATGTCAAGGGGAAACTTTTACTAGCATTTATATAGCACTTTCAAATATTCAAAATGTTTCTATATACTATTTCCTTGTAAGAACCTTATAAATTAGGTTAGTAATAGTATATCTGTATTGCAGAAACATTGTCTTTCATTAAGAGAGATGAATAATGAGGGAATCTGCCTGTTCCTTGATACTTTTAATAACTCTTACTTGGACAGGTTATAGATTTGAATGGATTATAATAACATCAGATGTTTTGAGGTTGCAGCCATACTTGCCATCCTACACTTATGTTGATAACAAAGCCCATTGAACTCAGTTTGGTTTGCATCTTACTAGATCGGTGTAAATTTTCAATGCTGAATATCTGCACATCTCTAGTACTTATGGTTTAAACATTTTGTGAAATGTTGCAGGCAAAATGTGTAATCTCTTCAAAATCTCCTAAGCATGGTTACATGAAAGTAAGCCATCTTGATTTCAAAAGAACGTATTTCTAATTGAAAGCACTTTGTACTGCAATGAGTGTTGAGAACAGTTGTGCTTCCTAACTGGGCATTCTTTTTTATCTGTTAGCTAATGACATTCATATCCTATTTTCTAGGTAAAAACAGCAACTATTGCAACAGAAAGGAATGGCAAACCAGAAAACAATACAATGAACATTAATGCTTCCATTTATGATGAGATCCAGCAGGAAATGAAGAGAGCTAAAGTGTCTCAAGCATTATTTGCCAAGGTTGCAGCAACTAAAAGCCAGGTAAGGACCTCATCAGGCATCAATGAGATAAATTTGTATTCTGCTTTTACAGCGGTTCTGTAATTCAGCTAAAATGGGCATAATGCAAGGGAAAAGACCGAATGAAATATGGGCGCAAGACATAAAATGTTAAATATTTTTACATTAGCTGTCCTAACAAGTTATCTCTTCTTAATTTCTATGGCATTCAAGGTGTCATTTAACTTCCTCTCAATTTTGTCTGATGATATTTAAAAACTGGATATACTTGCTGACATTATAATGGAAAGCTGTAGTCCTATAAACAGAGCAGGAATGCACGACTCAACCGCCTTATAAAGCCATCATCCCATTGTCATTCATGAATGTCAAGACACCATATTAATAACAGAAAAAGAATGTATCTCATTTAAAAATATATACTTTTAAAATTTGTATCCTCTCTTATAGAATTATCTTATAGTATTATCTTATAGTATTCACTTTTCACAACTCTATTTGCTCTTCTACTATTTCACTTTTCACTGTATAGCACATTCTTTTTATTTCCCCTCCACAGATATGTGTGTCACAACAGTGGCTGAGCTACTTTGATACATAGGAATAGGGGGTTCCATTTTAGAAGGAACAAGCAGACAGACAGATATTTAAAGAAAGAGATCAGGAGGAGTGCAGGGAATTGTTGAACTACAAGTTGTATCAGCTATAGTGCAAGAAGAGGAAGTCTACTAGCATCTAGAACAGGGGTGCTCATTAGGTAGATCGCGATCAACTTGTCGATCCCGAGGTCATCTGGAGTCGATCCCAGCCTGATGCGGCGCTTCTAGAGGGGGTGGAGCCATGCCGCGCCAAGCCCCACCCCCTCCCCCAGCTTTGGCGCTACCACAGCTTCTGCAGGGTAGACAAGGGTACTGCCAAGCCAGTGGTGGCTAGCTATGCCACCACTGGCTTGGCAGTACCCTCCTCTACCCTGTAGAAGCTGTGGTAGAGCTCAAGCCAGAGGGGGAGGGGGCGGAGCCAGGCCGTGCAAAGCCCCACCCACTCCCCTGCCTCCACCCTGCTTCTCTCTCAGAAGATCTTTCTGACTTGCTTTTATTATAAGTAGGTCGCATGCTGAAAAAGTGTGAGCACCCCTGATCTAGAAGGTCAGAGCTTTAAATTATCACATAAAGAGGTGGAAATGGTTGCACACAATGGGTAGAGTCCTGCAGCAATTAGAAGGAAAGTGTGGTTGGCTCAATTTGGCTTGTGTAATGTGTCTTTCTGTAGGTGACTTCTGTAGCATGAAGAATTGATCAAGATAAAATATTTACAGCCCCAGAATGTTAAATAATTTAAAGATGTTTGAATCCAAATATATTGAGGTATTCTAGCAACATCTACCAACTAAAGATGATACTTGAGTTTGGCTCAGATGTTGGCTCAGACATGATTATCAGCATGGAAATGCTGAAAAGGACATACAATTCAGTAGCACAGGCCTTGTCTTTATTCAATAATAAGGGAATCTGATTCTTCAAATGTCTTATGTTTCCAGCATGGCTTTCTCTCTATTGCATTTGTGTCCTACTTTTTCTCCAAGGAGTTCTGGGCATTCTTCTTCCTTTATTTTATCTTAATATGTAGTAAGTTAGGTTTGAGGGAGTGACTATTCCAAGGTCACTTAATAAGCATCATGTATAGCTTGATACCCTTAGTCACTGATTGTCATCTTCATTTGCCACACTGTCCTCTTCTTCAAATATTAATATGTATTTATTTTGATAGAATCATCTGACATATAGCTATGTATATTATTTGTAAGAAAATAGCATTAGAGTAGACATTCGGACTCCTGATTTCCATAGTGGTCAGCCAGCTCTCTTTGGAAAGTTCTCACTTGTTTGCCTCTGCTGTCAATGAAAATAAACTGGCAATGAGCATGAGGGAGTTTCTGTAAATTAATATATCTCTAAATTGATATTTGGACCCTTCTACACTGTCCTTATATCCCAGGATCTGATCCCAGGTTATCTGCTTTGAACTGGATCATATGAGTCTTCACTGCCAAATAATCTGGGATAATCAGATTTATTTATGTATTGTATCAGAAGCGAACCAAGAGTACATTTGTAATGTATTTAAAAACACACAGTTTAAAAACTTGGCATTATACTAAATGTTCTTTGACCAGCAACTGGCCATTTGGACTGCCCCTGGTGTTGCTGTAAGAAGGTCCTCCATTGTGCATGTGGCAGGGCTTGGATTGCATTGTAATAGGTGGTTTGTGGTTTGCTCTTCTCCACACTCACATGTTGTAGACTCCACTTTGTGGCCCCATTTCTTAAGGTTGGCCCTGCATCTCGTGGTGCCAGGGCACAGTCTGTTCAGTGCCTTCCAAGTCACCCAGTCTTCTGTGTGCCCAGGGGAGAGTTTCTCATTCAGTATTAGCCATGGCTTGAGGTTTCGGGTTTTAGCCTGCCACTTTTGAACTCTTGCTTGCTGAGTTGTTCCTGCGAGTATCTCTGTAGATCTTAGAAAACTATTTCTTGATTTAAGGTGTTGGCATCCTGGCTGATATCCGAACAGGGGATAGGCCGGAGATGTCACTGCCTTGGTCCTTTCATTATTGGCTGCTACTTCCTGTGGATGTCAGGTGGTGCAATACCAGCTAAACAATATAATTTCTCCAGTGGTGTAGGGCATAGACATCCTGTGATAATGCAGCATGTCTCATTAAGAGCCACATTCACTGTTTTAGCATTCCACACTGTGCATGTGTACTCAGCAGCAGAGTAGCAAAGCGAAAGAACACATGTCTTCACTGTATCTGGTTGTGATCCCCAGGTTATGCCAGCCAGCTTTCATATGATATTGTTTTTAGCATCCAATTTTTGTTTGATATTCAAGCAGTTCTTCTTGTAGGTCAGAACACGGTCCAGGATAACTCCCAGGTATTTGGGTGTGCTGCAATACATTGGATAATCAGATAATCAGAGATCAGAACTTGGAATTAAGGACAGTGTAGAAGGGGCCATGGATCTGCTTTACGTTATAGTTTAAGATTCTTGCCTGTACAGTACTTTGTAACTATCATTTTCAGGTTTTCCAGGAAACTCTGATAAATAGAAGACTTCTTGGGGTGGTGGGGGAAGAGGCACAAAACAAGTTCACATCTGGGTTTATTGAGCCAAAATCTGAACACCCAAGTTAACCCATTGCGTCAATCTTATATATTCTAAGTAATCTATAATGGGAAACCAGCCAATAAGTTGGATCCAAGTCTAGTCATGTCCCGCCATTGAAATTTGTGGGACATTGCTAACTGAAGTCTGGCTGACTTCAGTTGGTATACTAAATCAGAATCCATTTCTATATACATCTATTTGAGTTCCTTTGTTCACACCAAAGACTTTTGAATAGATAATCCTAATACTGACTTTGTCTTAATCCTGGCTGGAGTAAACTGAAGTCATGTCAGCACTGAACTTACAGTGAATACGTTAGGACTTGCTTTGTTTCAGCTGCAGTTGTAAGCACACTTACCAAGGAGTATGGTCTACTGAACAGTGACGATTACTTTGGACCAAATGCGTAAAGATTGCAGAGTCATCATGCATCGGTTTTCACTTAACATAAAATACTGTCTGCCATTTAGTAGAAGAAATACTTTGGAGTTCTGTGTGGTTACTTCCTTTAATCATCCAAGTTTCCAGATCATTTACAAATAAGTAAAAGTGTAAGTCACAATAAACATTCTTGGAGGAAAAATCCACAGCTGATATTTTTCTATTATGTAAATTGCTCATTTATTCATACTCTGTTTCCTGTCTTTCAACAGTTTCCTATACAAAAGGCCTCTTCTCTTATCTCCATATTGTTGTGTTTCCTTAGTGAGAGTCTTGATCAAAAACATTTTTGACTTCCAAGTATACTGCAATTATATTACTGTGTCAATATTCTCTTTTAGTACAATGCATTCTAAACTTTAGATTTCTACATATGAAGACTTTAAAACTTCTGTGCTCTTCAAATAACCCAGTTGGTGTTTTTGACACTGCTTTAGGGCTTCTTTTTTCAAGACTCAGACATGATTATGGTGTGGTTATTTTAAAAACACATTTTATTTTTATTACTATTACTAAAGTATAAACTGTCCCAAATTAGGTGCTTTTCCAGACCTGTTGACATTGCCCACAATCTGGTGCCAATGTCAATTCTTTGTAGATTAGTATAACATCTATTTAATGAAACTACTTCAAAATGTTGTGTGTACAGTGACTGGTATGTAGGATATAGTTGTCATGCACAATGCGTGCAGGCTAACTGAAAGTGGAAACATATTTTTGTTGGTGGAATATTATGGATCTAGTTAGATTATAGGTATGAAATCATGATGAAACAGGCCCATTACATTTAAAGTTGACTGGGAAATAGATGATCCTTAATTATAAGGTCAGCTAAGAGGTAAATCTCTGTAACAGATAATTTTCTAACATCTCCCTTTAAACATGTTTCAGTTCTAGTTAGATTGACAAAATGTGACCTTTATTAAAGGTATTTTGGAGTATATGTTGTTGCTTAAGCTTCCACTACCAAAATGTTTGCAGTTGGGAGCTGCTCCATCTTTCATTATATAGAAAAGATGTTTCTTTTTAAAGTTATATGCTGTAAGGAATACTTAAAAGGAAATTTTGGAAATGTTATATCAAAATGATTAAACTCAAGCTGTGGACTGTAAAAAATTATAGCTTTACAGGCCACATGCCTGCGTACCCTTCAATCACTGTCAAAGTGATAATTTCTGCAATAATATGTTTCTTTTATTGTAGGATTCTAAACACCAAGTGCTGTTTAAACATTAAACTGAATTGTTTATGTTAGCGCTGTACTCACTGTGTCATACATCAGGCCACTATAATCTCTCATGGAATGTAAAATTCTGTCATGAATCATGGCTTGTGTATCGGAAATTACTGTAATTTTGATTGGAAATTACAGGGTTCTTGAAATGTTTCTAATTATGATAGAATGTTAACTGTGACTTCAAACCTGTATGTTTCTTCAGATGTCTTCTATTTTCAAGTGAGGGTTAGACATTAAGAAGAAATAGTCATTGCCTGTACCCCTCCATGTTACTTCATGTCCTCATAAAGTCACTGGATAACTTGTCATATATGTGTGTGCATTGTTTCTCCCTTGGTTCTATCTGAGCATTAAAAGGACGCACTACCTTTTGAATATATAATTTATGCAATAACATTGATTTTAGGAAACCACTGATATATAGTTGAAAATTATGAAATTAACATCAAGATATTGATTACTTTTAGGCAAGCATGAAAGGGTGCACAGTAATGCATATATGTCTACTTATTACTACTATAATATTATTACCTATTCTTATATGCAAATACATTATTGTTTAAGATTACAAAGTAATTATACAAGACCCATAGTCACGACTACGCTGATGACACCCAGCTCATTCTGAGGATGGATGGCAGGCCCGAATCCATACCCGATAATTTCCATTGTTGCCTTGAGGCCATTACTGGATGGCTGCGAGCCAGTAGGTTGAAGGTGAATCCAGCTAAGATGGAGATCCTGTGGCTTGGTCGCCCGGGCTGTGGGGATGTTCAGCTTCCGACCCTGGACGGCGTGACATTATATCCGTTGTCTTCTGTTAAGAGCCTAGGGGGTAACCTTGGACCCTCTGTTGTCAGTGGAGGCTCACGTCTCCACTGTCAGCTTTTCCATCTCCGCCAGGCAAGGAAGCTGGCCCCCTACTTGTCCCGGCGCGACTTGGCCACAGTGGTCCAAGCCACAATCATCTCGAGGCTAGACTACTGTAACGCTCTGTACATTGGCCTTCCTTTGTCGGTGATCCGGAAACTTAAGCTGGTGCAGAACGCTGCAGCCCGACTCCTCGCGTGGGTCCCGGTGAGCTGTCACATCATGCCAATTCTGCGCAAACTGCAGTGGCTTCCGGTTGAATGCCGGATTACCTTCAAAGTGTTAGTCTTTACTTTTAAGGCCTTACATGGTCTGGGGCCAGTGTACCTGCGGGACCGCCTCATCCCGTATCATCCCACTAGATCTCTGTGCTCTGAAGAGCAAAACCTCCTGGTCGTTCCTAGCGTTAAGACTTATCGTCTAACTGTAACTTGCTGACGGGCTTTCTCGATCGTGGCTCCAATACTTTGGAACACATTGCCCGCCGACGTTCATGACATACAGACCCTCCTCCCATTCAGGAAAGCCTGCAAGACTGTTATTTCAGCAGGCTTTCGGAGTTGGATGAATGGCAGTCTTTCTTACGCCCACCATCTTGTTTTATGTGTTGCCGCCACAATTGTTTTAATATGCGGCCAATTGTGATTTTTATCTGCTGTTTTAATTGTGGTTTTAACTTTTTTGCTGTGTTTTTTGCTGTGGTTTTATGAATATGCTGTGCTTTTGCTGTGTTTTTATGGATATGCTGCGAGCCACCCCGAGCCATTGGGAGGGGTGGCGAACAAATAAGAATAAATAAATAAATACTAATTATCTATTTTAATGTTTAGGTACACTATATCTTACTATGACATTTTCAACCTTTTTTCAATACCTTTTCTGTTATTTTTGATAGTTTCATGCCTGTACTTAATTATCATTATCAGCATGCCTTAGTTGCATAAATTCTGAATAATTTTAAATCTGTGGTCATAGGTACTCTTATCTGACAATAAGCCTCAAAGCAGAATTTTTCTTGAGCTGAGTTATAGACATATAAAGGTTGCTCTATAATTATCTTGATTATAGATTAAGAATTATAGATACTGTATATACTCAAATATAAGCTGACCCAAATATAAGCCGAGGCCCCTAATTTTTTCACAAAAAACTGGGAAAACAAATTGACTCGAGTATAAGCTTGGGGTGGGAAATGCAGCAGCTACTGGTAAGCTGAGGGGGCAGAAATTGCCTTAAAGCCATCTTATGCTGCTTCCAAAACCTAACCACCTTCCTTCTGACTTTTGCTGCTGCCTGGCTGTTTGGCCCTGTTTGTTTTCTTTTTTTCTTGTTTGGCAATCTCTTTGCCTTCTTCCCTCATCATTTGGCATCTCCCGCGATTGTTTCCCTCCTTGCCCTTTCCTCCCTCTTTCCCCCAGTGTTTGACCTTCGTTCCCCTTCTCCCCGACTGTCCAGCCTCTCCCTCTTCTCCTTCCAGGCTTGTTCTTGGGGAATGCAGGATCACCCCCTTTCTGAGGGAGGGGCCCAGAGGACGTACCATCACTCCTCCTCCGGCCCACAGCATGGCGCTCAGCTATGGCCTCTGAGCAAGAACCTTTTTCCTTCCTTCTAGCTCGCCTTTTTACAGCCTTAAAAAAGGGCTAAAAATAAATTTTATGGAAGTATTTATGGAAATATATTGAGGAGAGTCACTTAAGAAAGTTTGAGAGTATCCAGGAAGACATTGTTGTTACATTTATCCCCAGAAATATTTAATTGAATTGATAACTGAATTTCTGGGATATGAAAATTTCTTTTCCAAAAGACAAAACTTGTTAAAACAGAGAAAAGACTTGTTAAACAAAAATGTTAATCAACTTCAAAGAGTCACAGTTCAAATAAATGTTATTACTGCATGTGATATTTTCCTGTAGTTCTTGAGTATGTGTTCTCCTGCTGAGAACATGGACATCCCTACATACAATTTCATTTTTAAGATAAGTGAATGAAGAAATCTTGTATCTCATTTTGATTTTAGTATCATTTTGTTCTTAAAGAAACACAACTTTCACTGCCATTATGACTCTCACAGATGCATAAATTATTTACAAACAGAGAGTTGAGTTGCCATTTGAGTGGTGACTGCCACCGGATTTTCTCACTGTGATGCACAATGTGGCATGGAAGCTACTCATTAGTGAGCCTCCTGTTTTCCTCCTTGTGATGTTGGGCTCCAGTGGATGCAAAACAGAATGATAGTATGTAACACTTGAAGATGTACTCTGGCACTGAATTGGGATTAAGCAAGGCTGATGTAGAATTTTGCTTTTTCCTTATGGTAGTGCCATCATTAGAAACAGCTGGTGTTTGGCAATTTGGATGTTACCATGTTCCTGCCATTTCACAAAAAGGAAGCATTTATTTCTTATTTGCTGTCATGCTAACTGCACCGGTATTTATTTCCTGATATGCATGTTTGATGGTATTTTTATGATTCCATTAAGAACTATTCATCTGGCATATCATAGTGGACAATCATGAAAAAAAGATTAGATTGACTATCATAGCTTCGATCCATTTGTTACATTGCAATAATATAAATCCTTGTTTTAGTTTTACATACTAAATGATATCTTCCTAAGGGTTTGTCCTAATTTAAAAAAATTAGCTTTATAATCTAACACAGTTCTTCTTAAAAATACAGAGAACGTTCATTAATTGTTTGTGAACCTCCAAAAAAAGGGCATAAACAGGGTTGACTTGCTTGGTTTAGATAGCCTGCAATCTTACACATGTTTATTTGAGAATGAGCTCAGTTTAACACACTAAACTGAGTAATATACATAGGATTCCACTTTGAATGGTTAACTACATTTGTTTGAATCGATTGGACTGAAAAGTATTTTGTTCTGCTAAATAGCATCCAAAATATCCCCTCCCCCTGACAAAGTGTACTGTTACATCTGAAGAACTATTCTTAAATCTGTTTTAAAATGCTTTTTTGTTTAAAGGAATCTATTTTTGAATATAAATTTTTAAAAGCAAACCATACATTCTGTTGAGCACTTGGCCATTGTTTGACATGTTTGTTCTTAGAATCTATGTGCTATTTCTTTAGTAATCTGATACAGTTAAACATAATCTTGGCCCATTCCTTTGCCTCATGTTTACAGTACATTGCCTAACTTCCGGCCCTTCTATCTTTATCATTCCAGTTGCTCAGTCACTTACACTGACTGAAATTAATATGGTACCCATGGCTTCATAGTGAGCAGTATGTGCACTAGGTGGCTGTTATATGAGATTTTAATTTGTGATACTTCCTTAGAAATGTGTAACACTTTTTGAGCTTGGCTCAAATTTCTAGTGAAATTCTCTACATAGTTTATATAAATCACTTCTCTAGATGTTTGATGGGATAGCCGCCTTTTCTGCAGAAGTCTAAGTTGTTCAGTTGCCAGACTGGGACTTCGGAAGTCAAGTTTCTAATCCCCTTTTATCATGAACCCCAGTCTCTTTTTCTCAGACTGATCAACCTCACAGGGTTACTGTGAGAATGAAATGAGGAGAAGAAATGCTTTGAGGTCATTGAAGGAATTATGAAATATACAAGCAACTAAATAGTCAAGAAATCAATAAAATTCAACTTTATCCTTAGTTGATCTAACTGGGCTACAGCAACTGGGCTACACCAAGTGGCTAACTATTGGTCAAAGCACATTTAATATAATGCAAAGTTTCTAAACTTTTTGGTTTTTTTTAATACATTACAACTATACACTTGGTTCACTCCTGATACGATAAATAAATAGATAAATAAATTAATACAGCCATTTAAAACTTGCAGCCTTATTAATACATTTCTGTAACTTTTAATACGTAAGTTCTGCAGCTTGGGCGTTTCTGCTCATTAGATAGTATAATATAGCAGTGTGAGCTTGGGACATCCCGGATTGGAATTGCTACTAATATGCAGATACCCTACTTTGTACAGACAGGTATGTTTTAGAACTCGGTAATTTGCCTTCTGTGGGTTTCCCCCCACATAATAATATATGGCTAAAGGTGAGGTTAACCAATTTTTTATCTTTTCAATCAGTGGCTTCAGAACAATGTCTGTACTGGCCAATTATATTTTTTGTTGTGTTGCAGACTGTTGAATATCATGATTACACTATCATTAGAGCAAATATAAATGGTAAAGAAACAGAGGGCATTCTACTTCCAGCCTCTGGCAACTTTCCTTTATGACTTCTTGAAGAAAGGTATCAGGACTTTTTGAAC